>JAECXD010001572.1:2492500-3692500 GCA_018151445.1 Zaprionus inermis | reverse complement strand
AAATGATTGTGCTGGCAAAGCAGCTTGCACACGCACACACACACTCGCAACACGATCCGAAATTCTATTTGACTAAAAATAAATGGCATAATTCGGTTGCACTAGAATTTATCACAAATGAAAATGGGAAAACGCACAGCGCAGCGCCAGTGTCAACCCGGGAAAGAAATGCGGCGCCGTGTCGCTGTTTCACAAATTTCCCAATGGGAATTTTTCCTTTGGGGCGAGAGGTGGAGGGAAACTGCTGCTGATTAGCCAACAAATTAGACGCATGCCTGACATATTAGCTTTTTTTTCCGGCTCCACACTGATTTATGCACTGCGGCTGACCCAAAAAACATGAAAAAATATCTGAAACCCACAGGAAAAGAAGCGGAATGAAAAGCTGAAGCAAGTGACAAGTAACTCGCAACTGTGGAAAATATTTACTTAAATGACCGATGTATTTTGTGTTAAATCGAGTTGAGTATACGTTCCTATGCTAAACATATAATTGTATGCTTAAGCATAAAGTTGTAACTCAGATACTTTGCGTAATAAATGTAAATTAGCAGTTTGCGTGGGCGCGGGGCGTGGCAACTAATATTTAAAATAAACTCCAGCTGCTTAGCATATACAGTGCCAAATTTAATGTCTCTAGCTTTAAGAATAACTGAGATCAGTGTGTTCGAACAGACAGAAATGGCTAAATTGACTCTGAGCAGCAATATATATGCTTTGTGGCGTCTACCATGTCTCCTACTGTCTCAAAGATATATATATAAAATTAGTATACTTCTTTTAAAAGAATTATCAATGATTGTAGCGCATAAAATTGTATGTAAAATACATATATATAAATTGTTAAGCGTTGCATTGTGACGATCGCTTTTCATTTTGGCTTGGAATTCAGTTTTGGCTTTGGCTTTTTTCTGCTTAGCTTTGCATTTCATTTCGGCAAATTGGCCAAGAGTCGAGAGAGCAAATTGCAAATTGAAAATTGTTTTCCCTGTAGAACGTGAACGCCGAATGGCGGCTGGCAGCAGGATGCGGCATGGATTGGTGCATATTTGTGGTCTGTGTCGGACCTGGGGACCCTTTTGTGGCATTTGCTTTGTGTAAGTCTCTGCGTGTGTGTGTGTGTTTGCGTGTAATTCGTCATGCAATCGAGAACGGCAGCTGAAGAGCAAATAAAAAGCAATATTCGCCGCTTAGTTGGCGCTTTTTACTTTGTTGTATTATGCAGGCAGCGGGGCCGACGGGATGGGTGGGCAGGGGACATGCAGACTGCAGCCCGAAGAGGCAGCCCGACTCTCTGCCAGTGTGTGTATTGACAACGCGCGGCTCCAGACAGCCGGCCTTGAGCTGTCGTTGGCCACGTACGTAAACCAAAACGAAAAGCGCAAACAGAGAGCTATACTATACATACATATACTTATATATGTATATGTGTATCTTTGTGCAACTCGGACGCGTACTTGGACGCATAATAATGATCAGCGAGCAAGCCAAAGTGTTCACATTTGATTGCATTTCATTTGCATTGTGAGAATCAATCACGAACTCGGAGTCGCCTCTACCGAGGAGCAGAAGCAGGAGGTGGAGAATTCTCTACTGTATAGTCTAGTGTCTGGAGTCTAGCCATGCCAGTCATTTATTAGTTATTAACGTGCGATCATGCTACACACTTATTTCGAGTACTTACAACATGCAATCGCAATTGCCAATTGGCAGTACGAGTTGGCCATAATGATTGAGCACAAGGCAGACGACGACGATGACGACGACGGCTCTGACTGGTTGACAATCGTTGCGACATTGCTCAGAGACGTTAACGATACTCAGCTACATAGTCATAGATACTTAATGATACTGAATTACATATATTGTTACTTTAAGATACTCTATTAGACATAAAGATACTAAAAGATACTCAGCTGCATAGACATAGATACGAAAAGATACACTCATTTACACACATAGAAACCTAAAGATACTCAACTGCATGTCGAGATATCTACAGATACTCTGATCTACACATAGAACCTCCGATACACGCATATAACCTTAAAGATACTCTATTACACCCATATATACTTAAAGATACTCTTTACTATACACATATACACTAAAATATACCTATTTACACACATAGATACTTAAAGATACTCTGAATTACACGCATATATACTAAAAGATACTCAACTATTCAAATAAATAGTTATAGATACTCTACTGCGCACATAGTTATTTGAAAATACTCCCAACTACACGCATAGATACATAGATACACAGTTATTGAAAGCTACATATCTATAGATACAACTGCAACTGCAACTGCAGGCTTTGCATTTCAATTGTGGCCCACAGAAAGTGCTTTCGTTTTCATTCATACACACACACTCTACTCTGCTAATCGACAGGGCCAACAAATGGCGCTGATTAGCCAGAGAGCGGGGCAGGGGTTAGAGGGGGAGAGGTACGGCTAGCCAAGTCTGTCTCTTGTTATGTCTGGCTTTCGCTTTCACGCCCAAGTGGCATGCGTGCACGCCGCAGCGTGTTAGATACATTTGTAACTGCCAATATGGAACGCATTGTATCTGCAGCTATATATATTTATGTATCTATTGCATTTGTAGCTATATCTATTGTATCTTTAGTTATATTTATTGCATCTAAAACTATACTAAGTGTACTGTGCAGCTGCAGGGCCATTTGCAGTGCCTCCTGACAAAGAGAAAGCTTTTCCTGCGTTCAGGCGCCTTTTGCCTTCAATTCCCATAGTTTTCCATAGTTTTTCTCATAGTTTTCCCCTTCCTCTCATATCTTTTTACGCAGTCAACTCACATTTGCGTCTCTTATGACTTTCAAATTGTCACAGTGCAATCAAATCAATTGGAATCGAAACGAATTCACAATTTGACACTTCCATTTCGAGGCGATTCCCAGGCTGAAATCGGCTTGGACTCGGGTTCGGCTTCGGTTTCGGTTTTTTTCTCGGTGTCAATTTGAATTGCTATAAAATTAAATTGCTTTTTAAGTTTTACGACACACACAAACACACACTCGGTGCATGTATTTGTGTGTGCTGTGCTTTTGTAATGATTACGTCCATTAAGACGAGAGACCGGGGGAAGAGAACTCGCGCCGTGTTCCATTGTCCCATGCCATGTCTTGTGGGTGTCACTAATTGAATTCGAATTCAACGACGCGTCGTTCCGAGTAGCTTCTAACGGCACTTTACGAGCGCGTTCTCAGAGCGTGTAGGCTCACGTCGCGGGCATTAAATGTTTCATTTCAATATTTGAGATACATTGCGCAATATATTTCGGTAGCTTTTGTCCAAACTTCTTGACTTCAATTTATGCAAAAGGTGCTCCGCTTTGGGCACTTCACCTCCACCCTCCTCAAAGAATAATTGCAGGCACGTAGCGCCCGGCTAAGCAAAAAGCCCAAGTTCATTGACAGACAGGCAGAGAGGCGCGCACAGAGAGAGGCAGAGGAGGCCAGTTACGGCATGAAATCTTTTTGTGCCACGCCCGATTGACAACGTCGCGATCGTTGCGGTTATCGACTTGTAGCTCTCTTGGCCCAAGAGAATCCGCCTGCCATTCCGATCGTGACCAAAACAAAGCGAGGAGGGAGTCATGCACACAAATGACGAATAAACCAAGACCCAACCAAGTGAGCACTACAACAGACATTGCATGATCTCAACTTATTTGCGCTTTTAAATTGCAATTGCAAGAGTATCTCATGCCACGAATACCTCATGACCCCGCGATCTGCGCAATTAAATCAACTGTTTATGACTAGAGATTTATTTAAACCTCTTACGCCTGTATTTTACGTGTTGTTTTGTACATTAACCTCGGCTTGCGCATAAAAGCAACTCTAGCAAAACGATAGATTTGTCTGAAACTCGAGCTCCAGTTAGATAATGCTCTCTTACACGGTTTACAAAAAGGTTTGGGTTACCAACATTCATTTGGGTCTTTGAAAACAATACAAAAACCATAGATTTAGTAAAAAATGTAATAATGGTGTTTTAAAATAAATAAAACTATATATTTTGCTGAAACTCTGACTATGCGCTGGAATTTCTTGTAGACTTAGGTGAAACAAAGTCTTTGTTTAAGAACGTAGGTTTTTTACAAAAATATCCCTTAAATAACTAAAGTTTAAACTGAAACTTGAACTGCAGTTAGCTAAAAGCTTGATACCTCAGTTCTTTCAAGTTGTAAGCTCAGTTTATCTATCAAACTCATTTAATATTATATGTTATACCAACTTTTCTTTTGCGTAAATAAAATTACCGAAATTTGCATGATCATTTTGCAGATATTGTAAGTAGTGCGCATTTGCCTAATCATATCTGGCGATCTGCCCTCTTTCATTAACCAAACCCAAATGAAAAACCGCAAAGTTCCTCCTATTTCCTCCCCTCATTCAATTACATATTGCACGAGCATTATATTGCTCAAATAGCACAAAGACCTTCCCAGGCGACTGTGAAATTTGTTGCGTTTTTTAAATGGCAAAATACGTATAAATAGTTGAACAAAAAACCAAGTTAATTGCAATACATTTTTAGGGGCCCCGAATAAAAAAAAACAAAAGTAAATTAGGCAAACATACACACACAATTTAAAAATGCCGGGAAACCCGCCAGCATAGTAGCCCATAGTAATGACCAAACCGAAGACCGAGACCCCGTTCGGTAGTGCCCGTAGTGCTGCTCCGATTTTAATTTGGGTTTTTATTATGATTTCTGTTGTTGTTGTATTTTTGGGTCGTTTTTGCGCATGTTTTTGATTTTTATCAGCTGGGTGGGCTGGTCTGCGCCGCCTGGTCGAGGGTTTCCGTCCCACTGTCTTCGGCTCCGTCATGGCGCGCGTGACCCACTAAAAAAGAGCATTTTTTCACTGCGTTTTTTTTATGTCAAAGCAATTTTCGTGCTTGGCACAAGACCCAAAACACAGCCCAGAGTCAGGTCCCGGCCCAAACAAGAAACAAGAAGAAGAAGCAGTGGAGACAAGACAACGAGCCCAACGATCGATGCGATCGATTCGTACGTTGTACATGCCTCAGCGTCGTTTCCAGTAGCCACAACAGAAAACAGTTACAGGAAGCCCACAAAAAGAAGGTATTTCTTTTTATTTACCTTTTGGGCACTTTTCAGCTCATAATTATTAATATATCGTTATGTCGTTATAACGTACGATACATACGATGTATTTATTTATGTATCGTGCATCGCATCTCGTGCGGCGAGAAATTCATTCGTGTTATAAAGTTAATTTGTGAAATTTTTGTGTGGATTTCTTAATGATTTCACGATGCGAAAGGAAGTTGCATGCCGGAGGTTACTGGAGCGTTTAAGCTAACGTTTCTTCATTAATTTTGCGGGCTAATTGAAACAATTTTATTGCCCAGCGTTCTCATTAGAGAGGCGACCTTGTCACCCGGCCCGTATACCAGCTAAGCCTAAAGATACAAATATATCTATGTATATTGTTGGCTGTCGCAACTGTTCTTCGTACACCTGTAGCCTGCTGTAGACGCAGTCTTCTTCAACTACCCTTTTGTTTCCTCATTCTTTACTCTTCTCCTTTTTTTTGTTGTTGTTTCTTCTGTCTTTGTCGCTGACTTGTTGCTACATTTGTTTAGCTTTTGCGGTACTTTGTCTGCCCGCTCGACTTGAACTTGCCGCTCTTGAGGCCCATTGTTGTAGCCCGCTCTTTTTATCTGTAGAATGTACTACCATAAACCGTTGCTGTAATTACAATCTACAGGGCCCCGTGGCGAGAGAGGGCTCTGCCTGCCTGCATATGCGCTCTATACGAGAGATCGGGCATATCTTAACTCAATATTTGTTAGCAAATAAGACACGGAATGCAAAGATTCCAAAACAGGATTCTACATAACAATTACTAGAAGTCAGTCTTATATAGTATATAGTTGGAGAGATTTATGGCCGACAAATCCAAAGTTTATTGCGAAGTTTTAAGCAAAATCAGCGACCATTGAGAATTGTCGGCGTGGTATATTCTTTTTATAGTGCTCCTCATAAATTAGAAACTTGCAAAGCGTATAATACTGCGGGAATGGGGGTATTCCCGTGTATAATTAAAAAAATTCATATTTAGTACCAGATATTCTGGCTGGAGGTATTAAAACACGAAAGCTAATCAAGGTGAAAACGTCATAAAGCTTACACATTTATAAAAGTTTATAGCACATTTATATCAGTGTATTTTGAACACAAGAACTAAGAAATGGTGACATAACCTTGACTATAGTTAAGTTCAAGCCTACAGTTTTTACGTGAGAAATATAAGTTAAAATTAAGAAAGTCTAAATATTATTTTAATTTTAAAGAAAGTTTGAATTAAGAAAGAAGAACATAAGCTTGCTAATAGCTTGAGTTTGAGCTTACAGATTTACACAAGTTTATAGCACAATTAGAGCAGTTTATTTTATGCTTAAGAAACGTAAGCTAACAAACATTAGGAAAACCCTCAGATACTATAAAATAAATTATAGCAGAGAGTTTTAAGTGTAGAAATAAAAGTTAGAATTAAGAAAACCTACAGAATTATTCAAGTTTATAGCAAAGCTTATTAAACTTAAGAAAATGAGGTAAGTATTTAAAGAGCCAAAAGATTAATTATAGCAGAGTATTTGAAACGTTGGAAATTAAAGATAGAATTAAGAAATTATTATATCATAAACTTGCTAATAGCTTGAGTTTATGCATCAGTTTTATGACCACCTTTATAGCGTATGCCATAGTCGCACATAGCTAAGTCTAGTCTCGACTCTTGCTTTTGTTTTGTCGCCTGCACTCATTTAACTTCATTTGGCTTTTTGTTTCAGAATATGCATGAATAATGCCCGCTTATTGTCGAGTGAGTGAGATAGATACCGCCTGGAGTACTCGACTTGATGGTTCGCTGACTCCCTGACATTACGCCCCGCACCTCTGCCCACCACCCATCCCACTGTCCGTCTGTCTTTTTGTCTGTTTCTCACTGTTCTCTGTGCAGGCGAGCATTGCGCCGTCCACTTTCAGATAAGTTGGGAAAGTGACTCTACGTAAATATAGCACAAAAAGCAACAACAAATAACAATTAGAGTGCTATGATATATACACATATCTGGATTAGAGAAAGAACTATGTGGGATCCCAGTTAAGCTTGAGTTCACCTGCAAAGGGTTCTCTACCAACATATATAGAACGAATCTAACGATCCGACGCAGCATTTGCATATCGGGTACATTGACATTTGTTTTGGGTACAATGGATAATCCAGAACTTGGCACGTACAGCGCATGAGTCCCCCCAATCGGAATGAGACAATTGATTGAGTGGCAAGAGAGTGAGAGGGAGATTGAGAGAGCAGGGGCAGGGGCGTGCTGTGGCGACGGCTTGCTGATTAGAGGGCAACACGCTTAGGCCAGTTTCACGTTTTCTACGTTGATTTTTATGACGCGCTACAACTAATTATCATAATACAGAACTGGCACAACAGAAAAACAACAACAATGACAGCAACTGATCAAGCTATTGATTGATTGATGAATTGAAAACGAGCTGAACTGAGCTACAAGCCAAAAAAGGCATGTTTAACAAATTTTCGATAACATTGCAGGCGGTCTAATGAACTCCGTTAGTTAGCAGAGGCAGTCTGTTACTTAGCTGAGACAGTCTGTTAGTTAGCAGAGGCAAACTGTTAATTGTCAGAGACTCTAGAGAATCTGCAGTTATATTACAGTACTACACTGACAAAAATAGGGCAAGTCTTGGTATGATTAAAAATAAATCTATCAAATAAAAAACACAGAGGGAAATGAGTGAGAGAAAAGAGTAAATATTTTAAAGAAAGGAATTTAATTTAGTTTTCTGCATAAATTTTTACGGTTTTTTTTCTCAGTGCAACCATTCGCATTTAGGTATCTTTCTGATTGTTTATCGTTTTGTATTTTTCGACAATTTCCGCTTTTTTACTTCATCAATATTTAAATGAAAGGCCTCAATTGTCAAATTGTCAGCGTCGATTAAAGAATTTTTAGCGTACATTTTAATTAAGTCTTGTATAATTGTTGAATTGTTGTTAAAAGCGTATTTTATTGTCGTTTGCTGCTGTTTTCTTCCCTCTCATTCTCCTTCAATTGAAATGCATGTTCAATTCGTATTTGCTCAAGTGTTGAATTATATTTTGGCATGACACAAAAATAACCCAAAGCCAGCGCGAAACACGCGATAAACAAAGGCAAACAGAACGGCAAAAAACCCGTTTAAATATTTTACTTATTTGCCATATCTCTGTCTTCCTCTGTGTCTCTACAAAGACAGATCTCAACTGATCTGATCTGATCTGTATTCAACGGGAAGAAACAATAAATTTTTATAGAGCAAACGGCAGGCGTTGATTGAAAAGTCTTGACATTTGTTTTACACTTTTCTCAAAACCGGCGAAATAGGAGAGACAGAGTGGAAAAGTTAATGATTAGCGAAGGTAACAAATCGGCATTAGAAGCTACTACTCTGTACACTTATTTGATGGGCTGTAAGGCATTTAAGACTTTGCTAACTTGTTATAGATATTTTTTTTTCGTATGTAACACCTGTAATTTATGTTAGTTTTGTATGAAATTTTGCAGATAATTGCATAATGTAATTTTCTTTGTTTACCCCAGGTTTCATAACATTCACACAAGGAATGTCAAAGTTAAAGCTGTACAACACAAAATACAATTGCAAATCTCTGTATAAAACTTAATTGAAATATAGATTTATATGAAATTTGGCAGACAAACGCATTTTGTTATTTTCTTTTTGCGCTAAAAGTTTCGTAATGATCGGTCGAGAGTTCTCAGAGTTATATCGCGCATCTCCCAGTCCCTCACACACTCTACACCATTACCGCATCGAATCAATTGGCCATGTAAAGCGCTCTGTGGTACAATAAACGTTTATTGTTTGATTTGTTTAGTGGCCTCACACAATACCATAATAGCAATAGTAATAATAAACATTTAGCCCTACAAACGGGGCGCATAGGCACAATTCAATCAATTCAATCACATACCGTTCGAAGGTCAGAGTAAAATTTTTACCAAAGATCGTAAAACAAAATTCTATTGGCCGTCAGAAGTGATTTTTACATATTGTAAAAACGCGGCTAGTTCACTGTTCTCCCCTCGCTTCTACCTCATCGTTTTTTAGTGTTTTCTTTATTGATTGCGAAGGAAATGTGTATGTGTGAGTGTGTGTGTTGGTTGCTTCGTTAACAATTTCTCCATTGACAGCGAATTCTTTTGGCATTTTTGTTGATGTCGAAATTCGTGCAAAGCTTCAATAAAAGTATACAAAAAGTGGAAGAAAAATACATAACAAAAACGGAAAAAATCGAAAAAAAAACGGAAAAAATGGGAACAAAAAGCAGAGGCGACTTATTTGTAAACGCAAACAAATTAATTTGCTTTTGTAGACGGTACTCGAGCAGAACTGAGGGTGCTACTGCTGGCATTGATAGCGTGCTGGGGGTAATTAAAGTAATTTATGCGTAATAGAGCATGTGACTCTGCATAAATCAATGTTAATTCCAATGTGGAAGCTACAGTGCAAATTTCGTTGGAATAGTAGGTGATTTAAGGGTTCTACACGACGAAACAATGGATAAATGCGGGTATTTAGAGCACATTGCAGGCAGCTTGTGTCAGCGACACAGTTGCCAATGCAGCTGCTGCAGGTTGCCGAGGGTGTGTCAAGGGACGAGATGGGTGAGGGTGTGCCGCAGTCGATAAAAACAGTTGTTAAGGGTGACTCGCGACAGAGAACCGGTTTCAGCCAACGAAAAATCAATATAGGATCCATTGGAGTCAGTTGGTTTTATATGGCGCGTGTCTGACAAAGGTTGCAGCACCCCTCACTCTCTTGCGCTCTCCCTCTCTTGCCTCAGTCTGATTTTGAGCAGGAAACGTGCTACAAGAAAAGGTATTTCTGTTTTTTTTTGCACCTGCCGCCTACAAGGGAAATGTTGAAAAGAAAATGAGACAGTCATTTAAACTGCCAAGTAGCATGCAACAACAAGAGCACGACGACTGCAGCAACAGCTGTGCACGTCTCTCTCTCTCTCTCTCTGCCGCTCTCTCTCTCTCTCTCTTACGCTCTTGCTGTCAGTCTGTCTGTCTGTTTAGCGCAGTCAACTGTCGCCATTAGCGAGTTGCGCATTTAACATGCTTAATATGGTCACACTAAAGTTAGCCGACAGACAAGCTCACACGCATACGCAAGTAGAGAGAGAGACACTCACACACACAAACAGGCTCGCATTAACTGCTGCAATTAGACTCTAGTCTAACTAGTCTAGTCTCTACTGTCGCCCATGCCTGCTTATTAGAGGCTTCGCTTTTACGTTTTAACTAATTAATTAATTAACTACAGCAGGAAATTCTAAACAGCAGCTTTTGCCGCTGCCACTTCCCTATCTGCTTCAACTTTATCTATTTGTTTTCTTTGTTACCTTCTGATGCGAAATCTGCCGCCGAAAACCATTTTCAGCCGATCGACGGTATCCAATATTGTGAAATCCAATTTGAACGTGCGGCGACGTGTTCGCGGCTTTGTCAATTCACAGTTACTTTTCTTGCAAATTAAATGCAATTTTTGTTTTTTCTTGTTGTTGTTGTTGTTGCTGGCATAACATTTGCACTGCGCCGCAAACTTCCTTGTTTCGCGCGGATGACACTATACACTCGTTCGCTCTTGCGCTCTCTTCTCCTTTCAGGGGTTGCACTTGTGCGATTGTTAGTGTGTGTGTATGTGTGGGAGGGGGTTGGTTGAGAGTCTGCGCTATTCACGACAATTGCAATCGATTTACACGTATGCAAAAGAGGCGAAAGTTTAGCATTGTTTGCTGTTGTTGGTTTTGTTTTTCTTTTATTTTACTAGTTTCGTTTCGCACTCTTTTTTTTCTTTTATGACAAATTCGTTTGCATTCACGTTTCGATCTTCGACGCGTCGCGTTGGCGTGGGGGTTGGGCGCCGTAAGAGGAAAGAGAACTTCGTTTTACACACGCGCCGTGTATTCAGTCGCTGGAGCTGCGCGTACGTCTGCACGCGTCAGCGGTTTTCACTCGTTTGAAGTCGCGACCGCAAGTGGACGAATGTCAGCGCCGTCAGCGGCAGCCGGCAAAGCAACCAGTTTGCGAGAGAGCAAGCGACGCTGAGAGAGAGTGCGTGCTGTGAGAGCGTGCATATACGCAGCGAGTTTGCGGCGAGCGTGCGCAACGGGCGACAAGTCTGCACAGTACAAAAAGTGAGAGTGTATTGGTGCTGCAGCAGATGCAGACAGAGAGAGAGTCAATGCACATGGTTGTTGTTTTTGTTGCGCGCTCACGCAGTGCAGTGAGAGTAAGTGCATGCATCGGTTTTTTGTTGTTGCTGCCTGAGTGTGCTCGCTCTGTCTGGCTCTCCCTCGTTCGCGCGCTCAGCGCAGGTTTTTGAGTGATCCGAGCGTGTTTTACACTGCAGCAAATTGCGTAGTTCATTGCGCAGTACCAAACGTTTAAATTTTAATGATAAAGCATTCTGGTCGAGTTGAATAATTTTGCTTATTTTTAAATTTCTTCTCATGGCTTATCAGAATTCGCGGAATGCGTAGACCAGCATTTTAACAGGTTCGTTGGTCAGTTACGGTTGCGTTATCAAAGCGAATTATTTATTATTATTTTCGATTGCTGGCGTTTAAATTATTACTCACACACTTCCGCAAGCAGCAGTAAGGGAAAACGTTGCATACTTTTGCGTGCTGTGGCAAATTTAACGCAGCAGCCTGAAAGTAGGCAATGAAAATAACGCAATTCTCGACGCAACTAGTCGAAATGGCCGCTTATGGCACTCTTTATAGCACTACCTTATACGACCCACAACATATGCAATACAAGTTAATAATCTACTTCACATCTGCGTAAATCAAGCGCAAAAAAACAATTGCAAATTGACAAGAGACGGCGATAAGCAGCCGGCAAAGAACAAAGTAATCTCCCGTCTCGTCTCGTCTCGTTTCGTTTCGTTTCGTTTCGATCGTAAAAAATAACAATTGCGTGTTCCCTGACAGTGAACACAAATCAGATGGCAACTATACAGTGAGTAGAATAGAAAAAAAATGGCGTTGACCATAAAATAAAATGCATTTAATGCAATTGCCTTCGCTTTGTGTTTGTTTTTTTCTTCGTTTTTCGTGTTTTTTTGGCGCGATTTCACAATATTCTCGGCTCAAAGTTCAATCGATCATTGCTGTCGATATTTAGTCGGCGATAGCGCCAAAATTATGGCAAGCACTTTGTTAAATGTTGCTCACGACGCTGCCGTCGACGTCGCGCTCATTGTTATGCAGTGGCGTAGGAAGAGAGAGGGGGGCGGGAGTGGGGCGGAGGCAGAGCAGGGAGTACTGCAATCATAGTGACTGCATCGCTGGCTGTCCCGCCAGTGTCTCGCAAATTGAATTGTCTCTGTGTGCAACGCGGCGCATGAGTGATTTATTTCGCATACGCCGCGTGTGCCGCTTGTGCTGCTTAATTTGAAAATAATACGCTTTGCCAACGGTTTTTCCTTTTTTTTTTGTTTTTCGGGCCAACGAAATTAATTCAAATGGTCAGCATGCGGCATGGAGCTGTGCCGGCCCAGACAGCAGCCCGCCGGCTGTGCCGAGGCGATAATTAGCGCCTGTCGAGAACTCATGGCATGCAGCGAGATGCCAGGAGCGGGTACCGGGCAGGTGAAGGTAAGAGGCAGATTGGGTGTAGGGGCAGAAGGCAGGCAGGCAGCTTGACACACCTCAGCCGGGGCCCGTAGGTGTTGTTTTGGGTGCCCAATTAAAGCTGCCCAAAAAGCGCTGTCAGTCAGGCAAAGTGGGGCGAACTAAGGCAGTGATTATAGAGTATTTAAAGAGTATCTATTTGTGTGTGTGTGTGTGTGTGCAGGTGACAGACTGAGGAAATGTAGCCTGCTGCCCTTTGCTCCAATTGCAGTGCGCGACAAACTTTCAAAATGCAAATGAGACACGCTCGCTCGAACTCACGAGTGATAGCGAAGCGGAGGGGATAGCGGGGCAGCCAGGGCAGCGCTGTGCCACAAATTGTGTCAATATTTGTCTCGTGCCTCCTCCTAGCTGGATTGGATGTGCTGCAACAAATCGTGCCGCAAAGGTCTGCAGCGGTGTCAGCGCAGCAGAAATTATTGAGCTTGCCACAAGCTGCGGCTTGCTGCTGCTCACAGTGAGAGGGAGAGAGGGGGGAGAGCGAGAGCGAGACAGCCTATGTAACTGGTTATCTAATGCCCGCACCCAGCCGCAAGCGCAGCGCATATGCCACACGTTGCTGCCCCGCACAGTGGGTGCAAAAAAACTATGCGCTAATGAACCCAGCCGTGCTCGTACATCTATCAATGTCAGCTACACCACAGTCCAACTCCCTCACACACCCCTTCCCCGCTCCACCCGCGCAGCTAAGCTAAAATTTCAATTTTCAATACAAGTTTCGATTGCGATTGTCGATTACGATAGGCGGTGCACAAGAGCAACAAGAGCTGAGACAGAGCGGAGGGGACGGGAGAGAGAGGGAGCGCGAGAACAAAGCAACAGGAGCAGCGACAATGTTGACACATTTTTAGCGGGCCAGGGATGGCAGGGGGGGGGGCAGCGGCCAGCGGCACCCACACTGTCCGAATAAAAAGCGAAAGTCTACGCTGTGATTTCTGCCTCAATTCAAGCGATTTCATAATCCAATTAGAGCGGGAGCGCGAGCGACAGCTGATTGACAGCCTACCCCCAGGCCTGCCCTCACCCCCCCCTAGCTAGCCGTAAAGAAGCAGCTTGAAACAAGCCAAAAGCTTTGGCTACTGTGCTACACGCACTCAGCTCGCATTCAACTCGTAATTGGATTCGCTAAGGTCAAGAACAATGCGAGGCTGCGCTTCAAGTCGGCTTAGGCTCAAGCTTTGGCTTAAGACGCAGCTATATATATGTATATATAGTCTAGAAATATATATATATCTACAGAAAATAAAGCCATGCTCAAGGCATGATTTGGCTGCTTTTATTTGCTTTATTTCCAGTTGGTTTTCAAATTATTCATGCGATGCTTTTGTGGCTTCACAAATAATTGAGTTAAAACTGTGACAGTATTTTAGACCGAGCAGAGTATTTCTTCTGAGCTTTCTTTAAGAGGCTTTTGAGCAAAAGCTTTTGCCTTGACTGCTCTTTGCTCAAAACTATAGTGTGCACTTTAAATTATTTCTAGCGAACTTTAAAGTTGTTCTTATTACTTGATTAATTGCAAAGCTTTTTGCATAAACAAGCGTAAACTTTAAGACTATTTCATGCAAACTTTAATGTGCTTTCGATTGATAGCAGATAAAGCTTCCGAATAGCCTGTAAAGCATATGAACTACACATTGGCGCTTTGACTAAACCAATCATCTGCCTGTTATAAAACTCGCTAGATTTTTCGCTTAATTGTTATAATAAAAACTATATAAAACTAAATTAAAATTCTAACTAGAAGCAGAAAGTGTTTGCAGAGCTTTAGTGAGCTTTTAGATACTGCTAAAGCTGTTGAAAAAGTAATATATACTTATAAAGTAGTTGCCCGTTCAACCTATGTCTGAGGAAGTTCATATAGAGTTCCTTAAAGCTTTCTGCAGGAGCTTTAATGTGCTTTGCATTATTGCAAAGCGGAAAAGCTTTCCATTAAAGCTTCGACTTCCCATATCAAAGCCAAAAAAAGTCTGCCTCTTGTAAAACCCGCTAGATTTCCAGCTAAACAATTTGTGTGCCTGTGCTTGCGTTGCTCGGGGCGTATGATTGATGCGCTACACTCACCTGAGTTTCTGCTGATTGCTCTCCAGATTCGCATTCAGATTGCTGGCTATGACGCTGTCGGCGCTGCTGTGCGTGGGCCGAGCACGCGGCAGCAGGGGAGGAGGCGGCTGCGCGGCGACGGCAGTGGGAGCAGTGGGCACGCCGCTCTCCAGGATGGGCGCCGTATGATGCGGACGCTTGCGACTGTTGATGCTGCTGCTGCCGCTGCTGCTGCTGGTGGGCAGATTGTTGGTGGGCTTGGCGGCGCCATTTGTGCTGGCCTGTGGCTTGTGCGGCAGCTGGAGAAGGTGCAACAAAATCAGTGTGGGCTGCGTAGAGCTGGAAGGAAGAGAGCGGACACTCACCTGTTGCCTCAGGCTGGTGGGTTTCTTGGGCACCTGTGGCGGCACCTTGGCACCCGGCAGCGTGGGCGTGGCACGACTGCTGCTGCTGCGCGTGGAGGCGCCAGCAAAGCTGTTGCGTCTGTTGGGCGATGGGGGCGGACGCGGCTGCAGCACTTCCGGCGGCGGTGGCGGCGGCAGTGGCTCGTCGAAGGTGTAGCTGGTGTCCAGCTCGCCGCCCAGCGTCATCGGCGGCGGTGGCAACTCTGGCGAGGGCACACGCAAATGCGGATGCTTGGGCGGACGCTCGGGCGGACGCTCCGCATGGCCCAGGGCAGCATGGGCAGCGTGTGCGTGCACATGCCCGTGATGATGGACGTGCGCATGATGATGGGCTGCATGACTGCGATGCTGCTGCGGATGATGCTGCTGATGCGCCAGCGCCGCAGCCTGCTGCAGCAGTAGCTTCTCCCGCATGGGCGCGTACTCCGTGGCGGAGGAGGTGCGTCGCGCCGGCAGCTGCTGCTGCTGCTGCTGTGCGCCTGCGCGAGCGCCACGCGGCGGTGGCGGTGGCGGTGGCATGCCGCAATCGTTGAACGACAGCTTCTCGGCGCTGCTAATGTTGCGTATGCTGGGCTGATGATGCAGCTGCTCCCGTTCCCGTTCCCGCTCCCGCTCCCGCTCCCTGCCGTGCTGCTGCTGCTCCCTGAACTCCGCATAGTCCGAGGCGGAGCTGGAGCGGCGCAGTATGTGCGGCAGCAGCGAGCGCGAACGCGGCGGCGGCGGCGGCGGAGTGGGTGAGCTGCAGCCGGAGCCAGAGCTGTTGGCGATAGGACTGAGCTGATTGGGCAGAGACTTGCGCTCCGCCTGCAGCGTGGCGGGATAGGCGACAGAGCGCAACAGTTGCTGCTGCTGCTGCTCCTCCTTCTGTGCCTGCTGCTGCTGTCGCTCCACATACGATTGCACCGCATTCTTTTGCAGCGCTTTCAGCGCCGGATTGGACAAGCGATGCGTCTTACTCGGCTCCAGATAGGCAAACTTGGCTGGCGCCTGTGTGTCCTGGCTGCGCTCGAAGTCATTGATGCGCTCCGCAACCGAGTGCCAGGCGGGCTGCACTGCGGCGCCAGCGGGCGTTATCACAGGAAGTCTGTAAGGCAGAGAGAGAGAGAGAGAGAGAGAGGGGGAGTGGGTTAATCCTCCGCAGAGAGGAGCGGGCCAGGCTTCACACTACTCACTTGGCGCTGAACTGCGGCTTGGGATGCTGCACATACTGCGACGTGTTGCTCTCCGTGTACGTGCTCACCGGAAACAGACGATGATTGCTGCGATACGACAAGGAGGATGAGGAGGTGGAGGAGGAGCCGGTGGAGTGCGTAGGCGACTCTCCGCTTGCCACGTTGGGCGCACTGCAGCTGTGCAGCTCCAGCTTGCTTAGCTGCGGCTTGCTGGGCGGCGGCTGTGGTGCTATGGTAACCACCGCCTCGCTGCTGGAAATGGTCACCGAAATGCTGGACTTGTGCTTCTGGGCGGGACGTGGCAGCTGCTGCTGTAGATCCCCCGTGGACTGCGATTGACCGCGAAGCTGATGGTTGCGCGTGGCCAACGTTTCCAGCTCGGGCAAGGAACTCTGCGCGATCTGCTGCTGCTGCTGCTGCTGGAAGCGATGCAGCGCCATGGACGAGTGCACCGGCGGATAGCTGGGACTGTGTCGATGCTGCACGCGCAGCACCACATTCTCTGAGATCGGCGACGTGTTGAGAGCGCCGCTGCTGCCGCCCGCAGTCGCCAGCGAAGTGGGAGGAGTTGTTGTCGACGTCGACGACGTCGTCGTTGTCGTCATCGTGGCTGGAGTCGTCGATGTCACCTCGTTGTCGTGCAGATACAGCACGCTCTCGCTCTGATGTCGCTTGGGCGTCAGCACGCGCGAACTGTGCACAATCAGCTGGGACGAGGAGACTGTAAGGAGCCGGAGAGAGAAGGAGTTAGAGGAAGGCAGAGCAAGAGCGGAGGGACAGGCAGACCGCGAGTTGAGGGCGCAGCCAGGAGTAAAAGTGGGTCAAGCCAGGGGCCCAGGCAAACAATGACCCAAGGTCGCTGCAGCCCACTCACTTCCCCCTAGCTGCTAACCCCTACCTGCAGCCCCTGCCTACTCCCCCGCCCAAAAATAATAACAAGTTTAGCTGTCTACTCAAAATCACCAGATAAAGTCACGTTTGCCCGCGAACACGCTGCTGATATGCTTAACAGGGGTACTCCAGCTAGAAATATATCTATATCTATGCTGTGTATACATGTAGCTGCATTTTAAGCGAAAGCTGCTGGCGGAATTTTGAAAATTTGGCTTGAATTGTATCAAGCGAATGCACAAGTCTGCTTGGAATATTCCAGATAATCGTATACGGTGATCAGTCCTATGCTTCTTGCAGTACTCCCAGCATATCATTCTTGTCCCTTTCCAACACTGAGTTCTTTT
The DNA here is from genome assembly GCA_018151445.1 of Zaprionus inermis. NCBI lineage: Eukaryota > Metazoa > Arthropoda > Insecta > Diptera > Drosophilidae > Zaprionus > Zaprionus inermis. The sequence goes on along the minus strand of JAECXD010001572.1, from coordinate 3,674,837 downwards.
ACTTCTGCCCATTCCTTCCCAACACTGAATAACTGAAATCTTGATTCCTTATATTTTACTTTATGATTCTAGGGAGTACACTCCCAAACAGGAATTAGACTATCCCTTATATCATTATTATACCTGCATCTTGCCTCTCCGTCTATTGCTAGCACACTATTCTTAATATTCAACCATTTCCAACACTGAGCAAAAAAACATAAATCTAGCTTTATCATATATCCCTTTAAAATCATGAATAAAACACTTCCAATAAGGGTTTAGACGATCCTCTATATTACTATTATAATCTCCTGCATCTCAGTCTATTGCTAACACACTATCCTCAATATCCTCCTTTTCCAACACAATAGAAATCTTGCTAGTTTATTTATTCTCTTGATCCTAAACAAAACACACCCAAAAAGGGTTTAGATGCAACTATATTATAGTTATATACTACCCTACACCTCGCTTTATTGCTAGAATATTATGCTCAGTATTCATTCTTTTCCAACACTGAGCAATCCATAGAAATAATGCTATTTCAAATATTCGCTTTATAAACCTGCACAAAACACACACAAAAATCGCTAAGACAATCACAATGAATAGTAATATTCTTCCCTACACCTCGGTTTAAAGCTAGGACATTATACTAAATATTCATCCTTTTCCAACACTGAGCAATCAATAAAAATTTTAGTAGATCAAATATCTCCCTATAAGCCTGAGCAAAACACACCCAAAAAGGGTTTAGATAATCCTATATTATAGTAATATACTCCCCTACGCCTCGCTTTATTGCTAGAAAATTATGCTCAGTATTAATTCTTTTCCAACACTGAGCAATCCATAGAAATAATGCTATTTCATATATTCGCTTTATAAACCTGCACAAAACACACACAAAAATCGCTAAGACAATCACAATGAATAGTAATATTCTTCCCTACACCTCGGTTTAAAGCTAGGACATTATACTAAATATTCATCCTTTTCCAACACTGAGCAATCAATAAAAATCTTAGTAGATCAAATATCTCCCTATAAGCCTGAGCAAAACACTCCCAAAAAGCGCGTAGATATTTGCATGTAACTGCATTAAACTCAGTTTATTCGCAGTTCATTCTGCACAATCTTCCACCCAACGTTTTACAACACTTACCCGACTCGGCGATGGCACTGTATCCAGTCGCGTGACTCGCCTCGGAGATGTCGCTCATCGAGCCCAGCCATTTGAGTGTCTCCGTGGACGAGGTGCTTTCCGAGCTGTTGTTGTTGTTGTTGCTGCCGTTGCTGTTGCCATTGCTGTTGCCGGTGTGCAGGGCCAGTGAGTTGTTGTTGTTGTTGTTGCTGGTGCTAATGTTGCCACCGCTGCTACTGCGGCTGCTGCACTGACGCGCCAGCAACGGAATGGGTGAAGGTGCAACCGAATTGCTGCAAACCGATGACAAATCGTTCTCGGACCAATGATGCGATTGCCGCGACAGCAGATCGCTCTCCTGACGCAATCTACAGGCGGTTGGCAGTCGTAGGATGCGGGGAAGAAGGGAAGAAAAGGAAAAGAGTCGAACAGAGAAAGAGTTAGTTGAAAATGGCAAATCATGGCGTGCGTACAGGGCGTGGATGAGAGAGAGAGAACAAAGCCAACAATTTTGTTGGTTGTCATGTTGTTGCGGCGTTTCCTACAACACGTACAGTGGGACAGACGGGCAGACAGTGGGACGGACAGACAGACAGACAGACTGTGGCCGTAATTACTTGAATTTCGGCTTAGCCTTCAAAATCGCATTTCGATGGCGTTGGACATGACAGCGCGAGTACAAAACTCTCTTCAAGTTGCTGCTGCTGTTGCTGCTGTTGCTGCTGTTGTTGTACTTGCCACAACAACAACAACAATGACAATAGAGCAACTCGCGTCTTATAGCGAGACCTTGAAAGTTTTCAGCTAGCTCTTTTTTATGGCTCCATGTGCGCCTTACCAAGAATCATTTTAAATCGCTTTTAATGTGCGTGTGTGTGGCAGTTTGACTGTGTGTGTGTGTGTGTGTGCGAGTGTGTCTGTGTGTGTGCGAGTGTGTCTGTGTGTGTATAATGTCTGTGTGCCTGTCTTGTTGTATGTTTTGATAGATATAAAACTCATAATTGTCGCCGCAAAACATGTTTCTCAAGCACTTCCTCCGCTTCCACGTCTTCTACTCACTTGTCCAGGAACGGTGTGGCCGATGTGGAGTCCGAACTGGACACATAGCTATGATAACCCTCAGACTGTGCGTACGAGGCCTGCTTCTGATGATGAAATGTGGTCTGATCGTAGTAGGATGAGGCGCGTATGTTGTACTCCTCCAGGCCGGCCTGCGTCAAGCCGCATTGGTCCAAATGCTGCAGCTGCAACTGTTGCTGCTGCTGCTGTGATTGCAACAGTTGCTGCTGTTGCTGCTGCTGCTGGTGCTGCGTTGGTGGCGGCAATATATCATCCTGCACAGAGAGAAAGAGAGAGAGATGGAGAAAATCAAATGTTAGTCGTGATTTTTCGGCAATTGCATAACGCTGCGTATACGTAATGTGAGCTACAAACTCAAAAAATCGGCAACAATTTAATAATTTAATCATTAGCTATGTCCACATCGGGGTCGCAAGATCTCAGCTTGCAAATGATCGCATAATTGTTACGTGCAAAATCACAGAGAGAGAGGGGGGAGAATGTAAGAGAGAGAGAGCACGCGCAACATCATCATCATCAGCATTGCGAGCCTAATACATTCGTTGTTTGTTTTCGTCTCGTCGCTCATTAGATAATTAAGTGAAAATTATTATATTTCGCTGCATTTCGGCGATTTCGACGATAAGCCCGAACAACAACAACAACAACAATTTGAAGTGCAGCCAAACGAAATTGAGTTGAGCAAACAAGGCAGCAAAAAACGATACTCGTAACAAAAGAAAAATGAAAAAAAACTAAGCAAAAATCAAAATAATATCAGCGCAAAAAAAAGAGGTATATATATGTAAACAAAAATGAACTGTAGTTATGGGGGAAGAAATTCAACGGGGCTGCCATAATAAGCGGGATTAAGTAATGCAGGCGTACCAGGGATGGGCTGCAGTTGATTAGACCAAAGCAAAACAGGGTGGCGAAAACTGAGCTGAAAAAAATGCAGGCTGCGCTAAAACGTACTGAGAGTTAGCAACCCTGGTAATTCATTCATTGTATTAACGTAAAAAAATGAAAATTAAAAAAAAATTTGCCCTGGTCTGTGTTAAAGTTAAGTTAGCCCAGGGTTCCGCTTCAATTGCGCTTAGCTGGGCTGCTGAAGGAGTCTCCAAGGGGCTTAGCTTTTTATAGAGAGACGAGAATTGCAGTATTATGCCATAGTAAATTAAACAGGGCTGTATTAAGCTAGTGCAAGCTAGGTTTATATATTAAAGAGGTAGCTTTGGAATATCACATTGAAGAAGGAGCAAGACATGGGGAATATATTGGAATTTATATACAAATTGTTATAATAATATATGATGATAATCAGAACTAGGGTTGCATATTTATTTACGCATAGTTTTTTTATATCCAGGCATTTTGGGAGTATAAGTTCGATGAAGGCAACTAGTATGTGCAATGTACATTTATCTAATAAATCGTAATTGAATAGTAGTAGCAAAAACGATTAATATAATTACTAGGGTTGGCAAAACGATTTAGGCATATTTAAAGCATAGTTTAATGTGATAAGTCAGAATTCTATAAGCTTTCACTATAATAGGCAACCAGGCATGTAAAATAAATTTCTAACAAACAGATCAGGGCATCAAAGTATTAGTATAAGCAATAATTATCGTCACCAGGGTTGCACAACGTATAGAGTCTATTCTAATCTTTGAATTTTTCTGCAATTTTGAATGTAATAAACAACTAGGGTTGCAGTATACCTTCGGCACAGCCAACAGGGCTGAATAATAATATGATTATTATTCAGGCATAAAAATATACTAGGAGAGACCTTATCTAAACCATGCTAAGCAGACAGAATAAACCTATTACATTTTATATAATATGAAGTTAATTTGATTTCCTATATGCAAATGTAGCCGGAACTCAGTTGTTTTTCGATTAGAAACTGCGCGCACACTATAAACTTTACAGTTTGTCATTAAAATTACACTAATCAACATAGAAACAGTCTATTTAACCCACACTAATCTATGTACATGCATTTTATAGTACGATTTACATTTGCAGTTAACGGTTTTTCGCTTTTTTACTGCAGTTCATGCTGCGCCCCCAGTCGAGTTTGCAAATTGCAATAAACTTTTGACTATTTCTTGCGGCACAGCAGTTGCACAACAACGTGTCCGAGCATGTTAACTGGAGTGGCATAAACACACACACAGCGCACACACACTCAAGTGTGTGTATTATTTCAATCATTACAGCAGCCCTGGTGTCAAAATGCTCAATCAAAAGGCTACGCGACGTATACTTAATATTTCAACTTCTCATCAACCAAATCGAATTGTAAATACTTATGCATAGAGTTTTTTTGAGCCAAAAAAAAAGCTTAACAAAAAACAGACAACGACAGGCCAAGCCTCTGGAGCCACTTGACTGACTACGGCTCCGGTTGCGGCTGCGGCTGCGTCGCCATCGCCATGCGCAATCGCCGCCATCAACGTGGGCAGATTTTGATTGTCTTTTTGACTTTGGCGCCACACAGAATGCTTGGCAAATACACAGTATATATATGCGTATATATCTTTAGTTTTTAACAAATAATCATAAGCTGACAGACGGCGACAAATGCAGCCGAAATGCGGCTTAGTGGGTCATTGAGACAAGGCGGCACAGTGGGACCCGCAGGCGCATCGCTAAAGAATTTTAATGGTCTCTCTCTCTCCCTGAGCAAACGTTCCCAAGACCAAATCGAAGTCATTCATTTAGCCATTCATTCACTGCGGCTGACACACTCACTGAGTCAGTTAGGCACTCACTCAGTCAGTCGCTCAGTCAGTCAGTCAGTCAGTCCGTCATTTATTTCTACATCGTGCCCGTCAGTTTCGTTTCGTTTCGTTTCGTTTTGGCCAATTGCCGTAATTATTTTGTCTCTCCTAACACGAATTTAAATCAGCAACTGTCCCACGGGGCCCTTTACTCGGTTCTCACTCCCCTAATTCCGTTTCCAATTCCTAGAGCAACCCGAGCATAATTATCCCATGTGAAATTGCGCCGGATGAGCCACGTACCGCGCCAACTTCAGGTTCGGCTACAACTTCGGCTATAACTACAATACTATAAATCAAAGTGGCAACGACTCTGGGGCGCGTATTAAAAGTGGTGCAGTGGGTCAACAGTGCGCTCTGGACGCAGCAGCTGAGCGTCGCTGGCCGCTGCCCGCTGGCCACTGTCCGCTGATGCTGCTTAATAGTCTCTTCTCTTCTCTTCTGCCCACCGCTTGCCTTGTTCTATGTCAGCCAGTCTCAACCATCGCGATCGCGTCTCCCCTTGCTTCTTTCACGTGCTCGAATAAATCACTTGATGGAGTGCTAAGTTCGTACCCTATGGCTAAACTATTGAAAGTTGCTTGGCGAAGAGTCGGGAGAAAGGTCTATTTGGTTGGAAATTAATATATATTATACACAGTCCATGTTACATGCTGCGTATACGCAATTTAAACAATTAGCGAAGCGTTTGCAAGGCGGCATACCCTGTAAACGTATATCCGTTGCTAAGGAGCTTGCTGAGCCCTCAGACAATTAAGCTTATTTTCATATTTTGCTTCGCAAAACCCTCTAAAAGACATATATTTAGATATACCTTTTTATTTAAAAGAGGTAATTTAGGTTTTGATATTTTTCAATTAAATATATCAATATAATATTTAAATTTTTACAGGAAAAAATAAAATAAAATATAATATTCAAATTTTTACTGCGTACTCAAATAATGCGAAAAAAAACTAGATCAATTACCAAATTCGTAAATTAATTTTTATCCCCTTCGAAAATTGTATGAATTTTAACATATATTTTGACATTGAAGCATTTTTAAGATATTTTCAATAATTGGCCTACTTATCTGAACTTGATTGTTATATTTTTTTCGATTAGCCGCGTCGATAAAAATCAAAATTTATGAGTTTCCTGTATGCTGGGGGAAACCCCTTTAAGCACATATATAAAACAAAAATAAATCAATTGATTTTTAAGAGGATTATGTGGTTTGCAAAGGCGAGGGACAAACAATAAGACTGTTTCTGTTATTTTCATACTTTTGTTTATATATTTTAAAGACGAAATTAGCTGAAATGTGGTAATCTATATTTGAAAGTACAAATATACAATTCTGTTGCATAATAAAGTCTTAAGAGATGGGCATTTAATTGAAAATTAAATATTTTTTTTGAATAGTAATGAGTTGAGTAAAAATTGGTTAACATGTATATATTTTTAAAACTTGATCGAATACACTTGATATTATAAGCCAGAAATTGTATATTTTAGATTAGATTTGTTGGAAATACTATATATTTTATTGTTAAATCAGTAAGTTCACACCGGAGACAATCTATAGTATTGATATTTTACTATTATCTGCAGAATTTAACTCATTAAGTTGTTATGAGCTTTCAAAGCACTTTTCAAGCATAACAAATATCTAAATCAAATAAAACTCTCTCTCTCTCATTCTGGAAAAAAGTTCTTCCGCTTTCACGCTCCAAACACATGTCACACACACTTATTCACTCGCTGTCATTGAGCTTAAAGTGACAGCAAATAAAACGCGATTACACCAAAATCAAAGTAGACAGAGAACGGTAAAAATAAAAAAAAAACTAAGAACGTGTTTCACTCGATATACAAGTGAAATTTCATTCATAAGGCGATTCGCTTTATTCGCGTTAATCGTAAACAAATGCGCTTTGGTCATGGCCAAAAGCAGCGCGGCGCGAGCGGCGCATTAGTCAGTTAAGCACTTTTAGGTTAAACGAAAAATAAGAAATAAATAAAAAACAAAACAAACTAAACTAAAAGTACAACAATTTGATATGGCGGCGACGTCAGAGAATGCGTGAGTCATAAAAAACGAGCAGGCCGGCAGTGGGACAGGCAAATTCAATTGTGAGCAATTTATTTGTTTTTTTCAAAAAATGCAACAAAAAACGAGAGTGATAAGAGAGCGACAGCGGGACAGCGGGGAGACAGACACCCACGACTCCAGCGTGTGTGTGTGTGTGTGCCTGCCAAGCTGTCACATGATCTGAAAATATTTGGCGGAATGTGCAATGAGAATGCGCGCCATGAGCCGCAAAATCTTGTTGAACAGATAAACAAAATAAAACTCCTTTGCCCCCCGCTTTGCTCTACCCCACAACGCCCACGGCAAATGGAATTTCTGCCTGAGATTTTCGTGTCAGGCTGCCAACAACAACTGCAACAACAACAACTGATTGAAAATCGAAAATGTCGCTGCACACAGTTTCTCCTTGATTTTTCCTAACCGTAGCTCGCTCTGGTCGCATCATCATTCGCTATTTCTTTTTTCCTGTTTTCTTTTTTTTTGGGGGAGTTCGTGAGGAAATTTTCTAACTTTTGATTTGCGTTTTCCATTGTCGCTGACTTTGGCTCTGGCTCTGGCTTTGGCTTTTTTTTTAATGGCCAACACGAATTTGACTCTTTAATGGAGGCAGCGAGAAAACGCGCCCCGGCTCAGAAAAAAACAACGAGAAGAAGCAAAAGAAAAGAAATTGCAATCAAAATGCGAGCAAACGTGTCGGCTACAACGTGGCCAGTCTCAGCTCCAGCTCCAACTTCAACTACAGCCACGGCTTCAACTTGCCAGCTTCAACTTCAACTTCAGCTTCAACTTCAATGCGAACTTCAGCTTCAGTTTTAGTTTCAGCTTTGAGTTAGGCGCGATCGTGCCCCGATTTCGATTTGAATTTGGCAAGCGCACGAAACAAGCAACTGTCAGTCATGCATTCAGTCACTCAGTCAGTCAATCAGGCAGTCATTCAATCAGTCACTCAGTCAGTCAGTAAGCCTGCGACTTGCTAAAGCCGTCGATCATTTGTCTGGTTACCAAGCCAAGTCAGAATTGTATTGCAAAATGCTCGTTCACTTTTTTTTGCGATTATGAGTATTAAATACTTTTAGATTGCGATAGGACAGACAGTCAGAGAGACCCTCAGACCAGGCAGCTCGAGTGTATGGTCTGCAAAAAATGAACATGAAACTATGCGGCGAAACTCGAGAGTTCTATAGAGATATTTGCCTACTTTCAAAGTCTTTGAGTTGACCGATGTGGGTTTGCTTTAAAAGCTGCAGAAAGGATTTTTCTATTCATATTTACACTACCAAAATAATATTAATTTTCCATTTTAATTTTTAAGTGTTCTACCTGAAAGCAACTGTATAATTTTACCTGATTTCTAAAAGCAAATGTGAGCAGACTTTGTCATTTTCTTCTAGAATTGCAGGCCAAGGATTTTAGCAAAATGCCTAGATCTCAGGAAATTAATGAGCTAGAGTCCTAAAATTTAGCCACAACACTCCTAAGTATTGCTGTGCTCTAGAGAATATTAAAAAAGTTGCCACGCCTTAATCCGCCCTTGTAAATCTATCAATTTCGATTTACTAGCACAATTTTAAAGCTAGAACATACATTTTTGTTTGTGCGCAATAATTATTTGCTAAAAGAATATTATATAATATATAAATACCAAATCCATGGCTTTATGCAGAAAAAACTTGGTTTGTTCAACTATTTCTTTTAATTCAATATATTCAAAATCCCCGAAAGTCTTGGAAAAACAATGATTAAGACTATCTTAAGGTATTTATTTAATATCTAGTAAGGAAATAAGGTTTGAAGATGCTGACTCAATACTAAGCATATAATAAATTATATTCATATCTCTGATTTCATTATAATCTGCAAATAATTTTCATATATTTTATGATTTTTATCTTTGAATTCATGATATAGCTTATAAACTGTAGAAAATGCTGATATGTTTTATAATACATATGACTTTTAATTAATGTTAAAGCTCATATAGCTAATAAACTGCGGAGTTTTTTTTATAGTGAATGAAATATGATTTTTAATTGATGATATATATCAGATTTGTAGCCAATTTACAATAGTATTTACAATATATCAAAAGGTAAGCCACATTTATGCGAAAATCCTTAAAAATTCCCCAAATTTCATGACAAAAGAAAAAGAAATGAAGCTCTGGCAGCTGTAAGAGCGGAGAAGAAGGAGCAGTACCATTTCTTAGCCTTGACAATGTTTCTTAAACTGCCTGTCAAATTAGTTAATACTTATTTTAAGCGATTACATTTAATTGGATGCACCGCACTCCGCACAGGCAATTTCGCTTGCAGGAACTTATGATTAACGGCGGTCGACATCGATTTCGATTTCGATTCCGATTTCTTTTCACTACTGTCACTGCAACTGTTACTGTAACTGCGACTGTGACTGTAGCTGCACCGTGTCCAATTGTGTGTGCGATGACAGGCGATGGTTTCGGTGAGTTGAACTTTTGCCACACAGCGAGGGTCTTTGGCTCGCGGCTCTTCTGTCTCTTCGGTCTCTGCTGTCTGCCGTCTGCTGTCTTCGGTCTTCAGTCTTTTCTTTTTGGGTTTCTTCACACTTTCGCGCATGCGGCCTTTCGCCGACTCGTCCAACTGTCAAGTGGCCCTTTAAGTGCTTCGGCTGCGTCTCTGGCCAGATGAAAGTAAATCTTTGTGACTTAATGCGCTGCTGCAACGCCACTTGGCCTGATTGGTAATCAGTTGTGGCATTTGCTTGAGCGGGCCAGAGGGTTGTGGGGCTGTGCTCCTTGATAAGGATGCGTCATGGGTTGCGCAAGCAGGCGCGCGCCAGTCTCATTACCGCGAGGATCGATGCAGCTCAATGCAACACACATCCTTGACCCCGTTGGCAATGCTGGCAAACGTTGCGCAAATTAATAACCTGGAGCTGTAGCGGCTTGCTGGAGCAACTGGTAATGGTCATGGCATGGCAACCAGTTGGGGATCCGGCCATCGCTGTCGCTGTCGCTGTCGCTGTCTCTGGTATGCGGGCCAAGATTTATGGCCAGTGATAAGTTTGAGGCGTGCAGGCAATAAGAACAACGCAGCGCTGGCCTGGTCTGACTCGGTCTCAGTCTTTGGCTCTGTCTCTGGCCAAGGAGCGCATGCCAAGAACAAATAAATAGCCAAGCGAAAAACAAACTGAGACACGGAGAGACCAGGGCGAAGCGTAGATAGAGTAAACGAGTTGTGCTGGCTGCACTGGGTGCGCTCTCCCTCTCTCTATCGCTTTCGAGTCTGAGCTGTCTATCTCACTTGTGTAGCTTAATCCTCTATATCTCTTTCCCTATCTCACTCTTTAGCCAGTCAAGCTAGCTAGCCTTCTTACCCTATGACTCTTTCCAGTCTCCTAGTTCAATCTTGTCTTTTGGCATCCCTTACCGTCTTTTCCTTTCTTAAGCCCTTTCTTTTCTCTTTCTCAATAGCTAGCTAGACCTACCTCTCCCTCTCTCATGCAGATGTCTCTCTCTCCAGCTAGAATGCATATCCTTCTTAGCCTATCACTCTGTCCACTCGCCTAGTTTAAATTCTTCTCTTACAAGCTCTTCTTCGATCTCAAAAGCCTCTATCTTTCTCTAACTCTCTCTTCTTCTCTCTGAGCTACCTTCCTCATGCAGTCTAGTTATCTCTGCTTTCCTGTCTCTTCCTCGCTAGCTAGAATTTACAGCTTTCCCTCTTGATCTTTCTTTTCAGAGTCCTAACCCAATAGTCTTTTCTCCCTCTCTTAAGCCTCCTTTTTCTTTCTCTCTAGCAGGACTGAGCTGTTTAGCTCTTTTAGTCACCATAATCTCAATTTCAATCTCATTCTCTAGCTAGACTACGCAGCATTCTCACTCTCGCTCTCTTTCTACAGTCTTCTAGTCCAACTTGATCTCTCCTTCACTCTAACGAGCTCTACCTCGTTTTGCAGCCTTCTCTTTCTGTCTTTCCCTCTCTCTGCAGCGTCTTTCTTCTCTTCTTCTTCTTATTCTCTCTCTCTCTCTCTCTCTCTCCAACCCCTTTTCTCAGCTTCTTACTCTCTCTCTGTCTGAAGGTCATGCACATGCCCCACGCGCAACGATGCGCAACGCAGAATCTTTTTGCGATTCTCCTTCGCCTGAACTAGACTTTCTACAGAGTCCGACAAGCTGTGTGTGCTGCGTCATGTATATTATGTATATTAGTGCCATAATTAGGCAGCATGTTGCAAGCCGAGAGTGAGACAGAGAGAGCGAGAGAGAGACACCTTTAATTATGCACGCTTCGCTACGCTGCCAGCCAAGAACTGCCCCACCTGCTGCTGCCTTCGTCGCATAATTAGAAAGCGCAGATTTTCACTTTTCTTTGGTCACTTCGGCCCAGGCCGTGCCAGCTGCCTGCCCCGATGACAACACACAAAATCAGCAGCAGCAGCAGCAGCAGCTGCCACTTGCTGCTGTTGCAGCTTCCCAAAAATGGCATATCATGTCAGGGAAGCTCCGATGTCTGTCAACATTTTGTGCAACGCGCAACTGGATCGAAAGTTTGCATATTTTTTGCACAAGGGCAGCAGCAGCAGCAGGCGAAGGCAGGCGGAGGCAGCTGGCACAGGAATGTTTTTTGCGTGCCACGAGCAGAGGCTTCTAAGTTGGCATTAAATTACGTGAGGGGGGAGGAGGGGCTAGACAGGCAGGTAAGAGCCATGGGCAACATGCACGCAGTTCATTTGCGGTTGCCAGCAGCAACAGCAGCAGCAGCTCAAGAATTTCAATGGAGTCGACACGGCAACAGCAACAACACTTGTGCTTCCCATCGATCGCGTCGGCCGTAATGGGAACAAGAGCGCGCTGTTGCTGTTGTTGTTGTTGCCGTTGCTGCTTTTGACCTCAAATTTTCGTGGCTTGAATGTCGTCTTGTTTTTTGTCTGGCCACAGAAACAAAAGTGAAATTTTTCTCTTCGTTGTGGGTTCAGAACTAGCGGCAATTTGAGCCAGAAAAAAAAACAATCTCAGTAGAAAAAACCAAAAAAGATAACAGAATGGCAGAGAAGACTAGCAAATACCCTAGAGCGTGTATGACGTGTGAATAAGAAAATTTCCTTTAACAAAGAAGAACTCACATAACTCAGCTATTTGTGTAGCAATCCCATTGAAACTTGGCATAGATTAATAACTAAACAAATACTATGTTTATATAAAAGTTAACCCTATTGTAACTAAGATCTGACCTAAATACAAAAGGTTTTTAGGCAACTACGGGGTATAAGCGAAATAACGGGCAAAATACCTTAATTTAACTATGAATTAGCGAATTTTAGAGGCTTTTAAGCGGTTTTTAAATAGAAACAATTGCCCTAACTCATGTAACTCAGTTATTTGTAAAGCAGTCCAACTGAAACTTGACATACAGCAAGAACTAAGCAAATACTCTAAGTATTTATAAGCAAACCACATTGTAAACGCAGTTTCAACAAAAGACAGCCGCTTCTTAGGCATCTACAGGGTATAACTTGCAGTCAAATGCAAGTTAACGGCCAACGGCACTGGCCAAGTGAATTTTCACTAATTAACAAGCCGAACTAACCATAATAACGAAATGCCATGCAACCTGCTGCCATGGCCAAAGTGCATATGGTATCAGTTGTGGTTGTTGTTGCTGTTGCGGTTGTTATCGTTGTTGGCCTTAACAAAAGGTGAAACTCTTGCACCTGTTGCCTGTGCTGCCTGTGCAAGTTGTAAGCGTTGCAATTATTTGTTATAATTTCTGCTGAAAAAATGCAAAGCATTGACGGTTGACCATCCTCTGGTCCAACAGGAGAACCCCCCCCTCATACCACATACCTGCCGCAATCGGCCTGTTCCCGCTGATGGCGGCGCAAGTTCAAAGACTGCGCAAACAATTTAGCTGGAATCTGGCTAGAATTTAGCGCTGCCAGGCGGCATTGTTGCTGTTCTTTTTGCTGTTGCTGTTGTGCTCGCTGTGCTGCTGCTGCTGTTGCTGTTGCTGTTGTCATTGTTATTGTTGCTGCTGTTGGTCTGTTGGCATTAATTAATTGCAGAGCCGCCGCGCGTCGTGTGTGAGAAACGAGTTCGACGGCAGGTTAGAAAACTAATGAGCATTAAGAAGAGTTGTGGCCCGAGAGCATTGGAAATGAAAATGAAACAAGCGGCAAAAGAAAAGAAAGCAAGTAGAAGAAAATGTGTAGAAGTAGTAGTAGTCGATGCCGAGGCGAATACCCTGGGAATTAATGGAATATTATCTGTCTAATTACAGAGCATGAGACAAAGACTATTGACAAGGAGAAAAAACAGCTAAATATGTTTGGAAATGCAGGCAGCATGAAACTATCGCATAAACTATCGATAAAAGCACCATTTCATTCTTTGCTTATTAGGAAATCTATGAATTTTGCATTTTATTTTAATTTGCAACTTAATTCACCTTTAAATTATAGAAATAATCGCTTAACTATCGCTTGAACTTATCAAAGTAATATCGCAGTAATTCTATAATTATGTATAGATAGATTTCTATTAGTTTCCATCACTTTTTTTTTTATAATGTGCAAGCAAAATTTACATGCAAGTATAGCTAAACTATCGCATTTATCGATTGTGCTAAGCAATAAAGTAAAGCTATACTACACTGAAGAACTTAAAGTGAGTTTTAAATGAATATATAAAGAGGAAACTATCAGTTTCAAACACTTACAATTTACAATGAATTGCAAGCTATCGATAGCATGCACAAGCAAATGATAACTATCGATTAATAGTCTTAGAAAGGAATAAAGATATAATTTGCCAAACTAGCGCTTCCCTTCACTTTGTTAAACATCTTTAAGCAGGGTATACCTTATTTAGCAGGGTATTTACAAAAAAACGGAGGGGCGTTTGCCTGGTACCGCCCTAATTGCGCAACTATGGGAGAGTTTAAAGCGCTTCGGTACTGTATGTGTGTGTGTGTGTGTGTGTGTTTGGTTTGAAACTCTTTAGCAAAATATGCGATCATTTCCGTGGCAAAACGAAAGCGCACAGCTCGCGGACAGTTCACGGAAATGAAGCGGCAATTAAGACGCGCGACTTCGACTTGGACTCCGGCTTTGACTTCGGCTCGAACTTGGCTAAGTGATCAGTTAGCTGCAACAACGCAACGCAACACACACGCACACCACTTGAACTTTACATCACGAAGGGCTACAAAATATTCCACTGCAGCAAGTCAAGTGTTTTGCCTGATTCGACAGAAAAACGCGTACAGTGGGCAGAGGGAGAGAAAAAAAACAACAAATCAAAAAATAAATAAATAAAAACACACACAAAAAGAGGCAGAAGCGAAACTCTTACAAACACCCCAAATGGATGGATGGAAAAAAATCAAAATATTTTTATAATTTTCTGTGGAAATCTGCGCATTCATCTGAAAGAAGAAAAGAAAAAACACAGTAAGATAGAAGACAACAACAACAGCGACAGCGACGGCGACGGCGACGAGCGACCTTCGTCAAACTGCGACTGCATTACAGTTGGTTTTGTCGCTGCGCTGCAAGTGGGCGTGGCTCCAATTAATTTGATTGCAGCTATAAATAGCCATGGCTGGGCCAGTTGCTTGGCTGCAAGGGGGCTGCATGCCACGCCCACCTGGCAGCGCAAAACAGGCAAAGAAGGCGATAGCTTGGAATGCGCCTAATCGATGCAAAAATCGCCCGAAAACTTGTTCTAAGCCGGTACCAAGGACCACCATCAATGGGATGCCACGCATCTATCTCTGTCTCAGTCGCACTTTCGCTATCTCTCTCTCTTTCGCTCTCTCTGCGTCTGTAGTCATGTCTAATAACTGGAACTAAAGCATGCAGCAATTAGCGTAGCCGCAGAAGAATCGTTACAAATAGCCGAGCGTAAGTGAGCCCGCAGCGTGAAGCGGTTCATTAACCTGCCAATCGTGTATCGAACAATCGTCTATCGATTGCGCCAGCTGCTGCTGCCAGTGCTGCCTCAGCCAGCTCCTCTTGCCTGCGGCCGGTGCTGCTCAAGCTGTAGATAATCCGCAACATGCAAACTCGATGATTAATCAACGCCCGCCCCCATCTCAAAGCAAAAGAAGAAGAAGAAGAAGAAGCGGAGGGAAGAGGGCGAAAAAGAAGAAGCAGCAATAACCGGGTAGAAGAAGCAACAGCTGCAGCTTTGTCCATGTGATAAGGTCAACTCTGTTCCAAATACCCGAAACAGCAGACAGACCATCGCCTCTTTCTCTCTTTCTCTTTCCAGATACGATTCTAGTAGTATTCCATGCTGTTTTTCTATTTCTATTTCTGTTTTATACAGTTCTTTTTTTTCAATTCTTTTTCTTTTTGTTTGTTGTTTGCTCGCGCATAACCCATTTTCTTCTTTATGCGCTCTCTTCGTGCACGCTTCGAGGCAACATTTAATTGATCGGATTCACTTTGATTGATCGGATCGTCGCTGTTGATAATGGTACCGTTAATTTGGTAAATTATTTTGCATTTAGATGGCAAAACCAATCCATTTTCATTGCGCTGATGATGATGATGATGCCAGAGACCTCCTCGGCTTACAATAAACTTGTAATTCAGTTAGGGTTAATGGATGACGGGCAGAGTGTTCCATATATAAAGCATTCGACAGAACTTTAGCGAATGGAACTGTCGCTGGATGGGGTTTCGAGCGAGATAGAAATTCCATAGGTTATTGAAGAATGTGAATTATAATCGAATTTCTAAAAATAAATATAGGTTTTTTTCTTGACCGAAAAAAAGAGAATTGAGCATCAGGTGGTAGAGCTGACAAGTGAGTTCATCAGCAAAAAAAAAAAGTAAAAAGCCATAGAGAACGGAGGAGGGAACGCACCTATGCGTGAGTCAACTATCGAACATATGCGATAATAACTTTAAAGAAATTCAATATTTTGCATTATTCATTGAACTATGACAATGCTGGAAGGAATGCTCTGATAGGAAATGAAACAGTGTTCGAAAATACTAAATAAATAGCACTTTTTATGTAGATTTCAAGCTGAAACTTGAGAATGCTTAACTGCTCGAATAATTGAAATCCATGCAAATAAATAAGCCTACAAAGCGAAATAAAGAAATACTGCATAATCGGAAATACCAATTAAAACACAGATATCTCACTGCAACTTTGTAATGTCATGTTAGCCCAAAACTGTCAATGAAAATAACCGTATAATATGCAAATCAAAACATTACGAGAGTGTATAAGAAAAGAAAGAAAGAAAGAGCCACCTCTTCTTTCATTGACAACTCATAACCGCATTCCTACGGTTTCATTCATTGTCCGACTCGGCCAACCCGCTGTCAGATCCTTTGCATGCGACATGCGAACTCGCAGAATCTTTGTTGATACTGAAATCTCGAAATATACAAAAAAAAAAAAAAAAAAGAATAAACAAAAGTACCGTTTTGTCACAGTATCGTGAGTTCGAAAACGAAAACTGAGCCGGGGCGAATGGAGGTCAACCTCATAATTCAATTAGGAACCTGCAGCGGTGACACTGCTCTGCGCCGTGCCCCGAAACACACACATTCCGACCCACTGTGCGTGGGTTCAGAGACAAAGAGAGAGACAGAGAGAGAGAAAGACAATCGTTTTCCGCTCTCTGTGCTTATTTCGTTTTTGCCGGCCATGTAAATCGACATCGACGACGATCAAAGTTAAATATTGTTTGTTTAAGCCTTCACTTTTTTCTGCTGTTGTATAGATTGGAGATCGCAGACTGGAGACCGGAGACCGAAGCCCGAGACCCGAGACTCGAGACCTGAGACTGTGGAACTGTGGGCAATGAGTCAGCGCCAGTGCGATTGGAATTCTGCGCGCTTTGAGGATTTATTAACAAGAATAATAAAAACCGAAACAGAAACAGACGCAGACGACGGCGAGAAGAGCCGGCACGTTAAACCGGTTGCCAAAGCTATAGGTATACTATATACAATGTATACCCTGTAGCAGACGGCGTGACCGTCTTCGTTATATATATTGAATATTGACTTATTTCAATATATTTTGAAAGAGAAAGAGAAAAGAATTGAATAAAAAATAAAATTTATACTGATTATTTGCAGAGAAATTAAAAAAAAATCATAGTTTTTATACTTTAGAGCGAAATAATATATTTCAGCATATTTTAGTCAGCCTTGCTTTCGAGAGATCACTAGGGAAGATGAAATGCTTAAGAAGTCTTGCTGTCATATTTATAAAATTCAGAAACTTGAATTCTAATGATTAAAGTAATCAAATAAATAAGTCTACTTTTAAATTTAGCATAGAGATTCTAAAAAAAAAGAGGAAAGCTTGACATGTTTATTCCTTGAGATTTCGACATAAACTCAACAATTCTAATTATGATTTCCATCAAAGCGAAATTTAAGAATCGTTTATCATAAAAGAGATCGTAACACCATTGCACAAGCTTCAGATGAATATTCCGTGACTTGCTGTTGAAAACTGAACAATTCCATTTATGATTTCGACATATTGCAGAGTTTAAAAATAAATCAATTTCTTCTGCACTTAAAAAAATCACAAAAGCGCATGAAAATTATAAATGTTTATACCTTGGGTTTTCGATAGTAACTGAACAATTTTAATAACTCCAAGTGCAATCAATATATTTTATAACTTAAAAAACCAAAGAAGAGTATTTCCAAGTCGTGTATGTCTGCGCAAAAGTTCTTACTGAGTTTTTATGTTTTTTTTTGGTATTCAATGTGCGAGTCCGAGTTGAAGTTCGAGTTTGGGTCTCTGTTTGGGGATCTTTTTGGGCTTTGCTTACCTGTATGGAACCGGCGACCGATGCGGAACTGAAGCTGGCATTGCTGGCCGCATCCGATACGGAGAGGGGCGTGAATTGCTGTTGCTGTTGCCGTCGAGGCAGCGCCGAGGAGGCAAGCGTGGCGGAGATGCTGCTGCTGCTGTTGGCATCCTTCGAGGCGGACTTTAGTGCGGGCAGCAACAGTTTGGACACTGACAGTTTGTCCGTTTGTATGTTGCTGCTGTTGTTAATGTTGTTGTTGTTGTTAATGTTGCTGTTGCTGCTGATGTTGTTGTTGCTGCTGTCCATTTTTGAGCTCTCCAGCATCGGAGTTGTTGCTGCTGCTGCTGCCGTTACTGTTGCTGTTGCTGATGTTGCTGCTGCTGTCGCTGCTGCTGTTGCTGTCGTCGTGGCTGAGCTCTGCTGATGATTTCCGTTTTCTTTATGATTTCGCATTTTCATTTAGTAATTGCTACGTCTCTCCCTCTGTCTGTGTTCGTTTCGTTTTCGTTTGCTCTTTTTCCGTTTCTTACAGAGCGATTAAAACTATTATGATTATTATTATTGTTGCAATTGTTGCTGTGATTATTATGTGAATGTTGAAATTGTTTTAACACCTTGTTGCCGGCATTTTGGCGACTCTACAAGCAGAAGATCACATGAATATCATCAACACGCGATTAGATGCAAAATACCATGGTAAAGTGCGGGCACAGATCGGCACAGTGGTACAAAAAGCATAAATAATAGCGCATAAATAACACGCGTTCGGCGCGATTATGCAACAACGCACATTTCACTTGGCTAAATTATTATTTCTCATTTTCTCTGGCGACATATTTAGCTATGTCTTTTTTTATTTTATTTTTGTTTTTTATTTTTTTTTTTTTTTGTTGCACTTTTTTATCGCATCGAAGTGTGTTGCGCATCTACGCGGAATGCAGCCACAGCTCGGCAGAAAGAGATAGCTACAGCTGATGGGCTTAGAGTGTGAGTGAGATAGCTGCAAATTGAATCGATTGCTGTGACCGCGTTATTTATTGTTGTTGCTGCTGCTGTTGTTGTCAAGTTATTTGGGTTTTTGTGTAATATGCGCGCTTTGTATTTGAAAAAAAAAAAAAAATAAATAAAAAGTGAACCAGGTTTACATAACATTGACCCAAGAGGGCAACCCCCCACCCTACACCTCTACCTAAGCCAATAAACAAGTTTTTTTTTAATGCGATTTGCGTTTGCCGACTGCATTTTGGTTACGTTTCGTTGCCCACGCAGGCAGCTCACACCTCTCCCCCCTTGGGAACGACGCCACTGCATGTCAACTTGGGGCATTTTTTTTTGATGCCATACACAGCGCATTGCTCTATGGTTTCTATGCAAATCTGCTGCCCCTCCAAAACCTCAAGTGTTTAATGCATAATTATGCAAAGTAGAGTGGGGGAAGAGGGAGAGGGCGGGGAGAGGGAGGAGGGGAAGGCGGCACGGCGCCCAAGAACTGGAACTGGCAAATACTGCAGCTAAACTGGATTCTAAGTCTGCCTTCGCCTCTCCGTCTCTCTCTATCTTTCTGGAGTTGACAAAACCTTGCTTGCAGCCTGCTCTTGCCACAAGCTGCAAGAAGCCTGTTTGAGGGGGCAAAGTACGTTGGCAACAGGCGCAGATAAATCTACGACATGGCAGACAGTCAGCTATGTGAGTCTGGGAGTGCAATGACATCGCCATCGACAGGCTGCTGTTGGTGTTGCTGCTGCTGCTGCTGTTGCTGTTGCTGTTGCTGCTGCTGCTTTGCTTCTTGCGCCCCGCGGCAATGCGTGAAAGCTGTTACCCAAAATTGACGAAAGCTATAGAGAGAGACAGCAAGATAGTCCAGAAAAGAGTGAGAGAGCGCCAGTGAGAGGCTAAGCTGCGCTAATTATGGCCGCAAGGAGCGCTCTAAGCTTCTGCCACACGCCGCTAGCCATGGCTAGTCGAGGCGATATTGCAGAGCACTGTTGCTGCTGCAGTGATTGCTGCTGTTGTTGTTGTTGCTGCTGCTGTTGTTGGCTGCTACCTTTTTTCTGTTGTCTTATGCGCTAAAAGCGAAATTAGACACTTTTGCTGAGCTTTGCGTATCAAAATCAACATCGAAATCGACAACGACACGAGCGAATTGGCCAAAATGCAAAATGACAGTTTTTTTTTTTTATTTTTAATGCGGAAAACACACAACACTGGCTAACACACTGTGGCGCCAGCGAAATGGGCACAGTTCCCAGTAGCCACAGTATCCCCTCAATGCTCGCTCCACCCCCCGCTCCACACACACACACTCCTCGCCAGAGAACGAGTTTATAAGCAACAGTTGCTGCTGCTGCTGCTCGCTAGTCCAATAAATTCCACTGCGAGGTCAAAAACAGGCTACACTAGGCTACATAGCAACACCAGCAACAGCAGCAACAACAACAAGCAGCAGCAGCAACAACAAACAGCTGACAGCAACGATCACTTTCCGCAGATATTTAATCCGAAACAGGAATTCTCTACTAGCATAATTGATGTGATTGATTTAAATAAACAATTTACTGTGGGAACAGAAAAAAAGCAGAAATTTTGCCTGGAAAGATCATATCGCTATAAGCCATAAGAGGCAGATAATAAATTGTATACGTTATATGAATCATGACAGTTTACCATATAAGCTAGATACACACATACTAGAAACAAAGTGTGAAGTTTCCTGCGGTCATAAACAAATTTTAACTAAATTTTAACTATACAAAATTAGCTGGAAGTTCGTATCATATTGTTATTTATACCCCACTATGATTGAACCTGTAAATAATGTATGTAACAGGCAGCAGTGGGCGTGGCAGCGCCCAAAAAGCGCATGTATGCTTGCTCATACACACAAACCCAGTCTCTTGAGGCATTTCTGTATGTTTGAACACGCAGATCTCTTGTATTATTCAACCTAAAGGCATGTAAATTTGTATATAGCTCACTAAATATGCTACATAGTTGGAGTTTATTTCAAATATTCAATGACACGCCCAACTCCTACGCAAATCGTTAATTTGTGATTATTACGTTTAGTATTTAAGTCACAAACTCCTGCTGCGGCATATATATATATGTGTAATATATGATCGAATCTTCTAAATTGCAAATAGATCAATTGAAGCGTACAAAAGTTATTCAAGTAAATATTCTCCACAGTTGCGGGCAGCGTATTATTGCCTTGAGAATTCGGCGCAGGGTATATGACTCTAATGTAGCTTTTATTACTTGTCTATCTATATGAATTTCCCACAAAATAATAAAGAAACGTTGGTATAATGCCCGAATATTATTTAAAGAAATTGCTTAACAAAAATTGTAGCAAATTTCAAATAACAAGCGAAACGATCTCTTCACAGCTTTGATCACTCGATGCTTTATTAAGTTTTTCCAGACGATTTCAAGTGTTTTCTCTTTTTTCATATCCGCTGCTCTATTAGCACCTTTGTCAAGCAATGAAATTGTGCTTATCACTTGTTAAAGATTTTCAGCTATGCGTGTGTGTCTGTGTGTATGTGTGTGTTGCCGCTTAAGAAACATGTCAAAGATGTATGTAGTGTGATGCCTGATAAAGATAACAAGATAATGTCCCTGAACCGAAGCCAAGCTGCGCCAGGGTTGTCATAAATTCCGCTCAAATTGCTGTTGTAGAGTGTCAGCTACCAACAAGCGTAACAAACTGCTTGACAAGAGAGCGAGAGAGAGGGGTAGAGTGAGTGCGCTGTGAATGAAAACTGTTTTACCTGTGCCTGCTTATGCTGTGATTAGCTTTACCTGGGCTGAAGGTGTTTACAGCAGAGTTGTTGCCGTTGTTGCCGCTGCGATTCATTATAATTTTTGTCAATTCTCACACAGGTAGTGCGGGGCAGCAGAAGACAGCAGGCAGACACAAAGGTGAAGATCGCATGGCGCTGCAACATTCACAGCAACTGCAACAACAGCAACAACGCATAAATTTACAATTAAATTTAATTCGTTCGCTGTATTTCCGCAAAAAGTGATGGCAACACTGCAGCAAAAAGGGCCAACAACAATTGTGGCAGTAAAAAGTGCAGTGCAGGCAGCTAGTGAACGCTTGTGGCAAGTTCAACGTCTTCTTTAGTGCGCTGCGCTGCGCCGCGCTTGGCTTGCAGCAAAAATAAGGCCGAGGTGGCAGAGAGGCAGCAGCAAAAAAATATATTCCCAAGCGCGCTCTTCTTGGTAGCAACAGCAGCGGCAACACCCGCAATATACACACACACAAAAATACCCTGCACCTATACAACTAAACACGCATACAGCCATACACCCGTACACCTACAGAGACCTAGACACACCAGCTCAGCTACACTTGCTTGTTCTACTCGGCTCAGTATCGGTCGCTCTAGACCTTCCAAAACTATCCTGCTACTCTGCTCTACCCTCCCCTACCTCTGCCCCTACTCCTACCCTTACTGTACCTGCATTTCGCACTTAGATTTCAGTCAAATTTTACTTCCGCTTCGCGAGTATCGCGCGCAGCAGGATGTGAAGGTCGCACGGCTCCGGCAAGGTCGCCTCGCATCCTCAGGCTTATCGCCAGCACAGACCATGGACCAATTTGTTAGCAAAATACCTAAGCACACTTAGTTAGTGTGTGTGTGCGTGTGTGTGTGCCACAAATATTTGCACAGCACATTCCAAGCACTTTGGCAGCGCAAATACAAAGTGTAAAACGTGCAACGTAACGGGAACAGAAAGAGAGAGGGAGATAACCTACGCAGAGAGAGAGAGATAGAGCTGAGGGAGAATGTAGTACTTCCCACTTGAGTACTCAAGATATCTCAAAATGCCTTTTAAATGCATCAACCAAAGAACGCAAAAAAGGAAATAAATAAATAATGAAATAATAATGAAAATACTCGTCATAATGAACGACAGCACATAGCACTTAGCACTGTATATAGAGCAGCTATAAATGCGCCATATGTGTGTACTAAATTTTAACGATTATGTCGTCATAAACTAAAAAAAAGGAACACACCGGCCGTTTGTATCGCATGAAAATAGAATAAAGTGATTATTTGCAGATCGAATGCAGTGATGAAACTTGTCAAGAAGGTAAATAATGAAGAAATTAACTCAAGGAAGCAACTTTCCCAGATAAAAGTTAAGCAATTTAACAGCTAAATACATAAATAGCTAGATGTATAGATAGCTAGCTAAAAGTATAACGAATTGGGTTCGATGCTTATCAAATTGGATTCTTTAAAAGCAAAAAACATTATATATATTTGCAGATTGCATAGAGTGATAAAAATATTCTAGGTGAAAAATACGTAAAAAATTAAGCCAAAAAAGAAGCTAAACACCCGTCTTCGAGGGAAATTGGAATAAGCTGAAAACTTCGTTAGAGTTTTAATGCTCTTATTTCATAGAGAAAAGCAAAGCAATGTAATAGATACTCCATAAGATACGATAGATAGCTAATTTATTAGCCAAACAGATAGCTAGATGGATGGATTGATAGATAGATAGCTAAATGGATACATAGAAGGTAGATAGCTAAATGAATATCGAGAAAACAGTTCGATGCTTATCAAATTGGACTAGTTGAAAAGAAAAACCCGTTGCGCCTGAGTTTTCCTAGTTTTAGAAGCCACACCGAGGTGCGTACACACTATCTCGTTCTTGCCCTGTCTTTCTCTCACTCCCACACGGGAGTGGGAAATTCACGATGAAATTGCGACTTCTATGGAATTTTAGACCCATAACTAACTGTCTGTTTGCTATTTGCTTAACTGGTCTGTCTCATGTAAGGCAGAATCTTTTGTGCGCAATTTGTGTTGAAAATATTTTAATGTTTTTGTTGCTTTTCTTTGTTTTCTTTGTTTTTAGTGGAAAATACGACTTAAATATGAAATAGATATACGACCAAAACTATGCGGGGAAATCTTCAGCATCATTTGCAATGTACTTCAGATGAAATTTCGGTTTAGTTGAAATATATAAGCAATTTACAAAGAAAAATAGCAAAGTCAGAAGGGGATCTTCAATTTGCGCTTAGTTCGGGTTTGGGTTCGGTTAGTTTGTTTTTTTTATAGTAATGTTTGCACTACTTAGTTCTGACAGATAAGATTAAAATTCGACTTAGCCAGTCGTCGTCGCTAGTAGGGGAAATGATAAGATAAATTGCGCTGCCTCTTCCACACAGGCAGACGCATACACGCACCACAAACTGGTTGCCAATGAAGGAGCCTGGCAATGAGACCGAGTCTATCTACACACTGATACACATTGTGTATCCGTCAGATACACTCGTAGACGGCAAGGTCGCTGCATGCCTGATGTGTTGTTTTGCTTTTAATTGAATCGATGATCGCTTCGAAGAGATATAGTCGTTCCTGCTGTAGCTCAACTTATAATTCAATCAATCTACCATACTCAATGTGCACACATTTTGGAGCGTTTTGTGCCGGTATTGCGAGTGTATTGAACCCATCTTCACTTCGCTCACTCCTCCTCCTCCTCCGCTCGAAGCAAACAAGTTTGTTTTGAAATTCTTTTGTTATATTTGTACTTTACTGTTGATGCCATGTGAGTGAGTGGGAGCAGTGGGTGCCCTGAGAGACAGCTGATAATTCCCATACATATTTATTTGTATTCCGATTGCAACCCTATTCTGCTTTGTGTCTGCTTTATCGCGTATTACTTGATATGCCCTTAATCTGTATGTAAATTTTTGCGAAAAATAAAAAAAAACTCCAAGTTCGGCAAAGAGTTCATCGAGTTTTGTGGAATGCGATGATTAAGTTGAATGGGTTTTGTACTTTTTTCGGGAATCTTAAGTAATTAAGAGATATACTAACTAAGCAAAGATTATCTTGTGTTTAACTAAATGTTCCACTCAAATCTTCTGGGCAATTATAATACACTTTGACTTAGCTGGGTAAATCTTAATAGATTCAACAGTTTTTTGTGTTTATAACAAAATATTCGCAGTTTTTCGAAAGGAAGTTCTAGAGAAAGGGTTTTTCTCGTAACTAAATATTTTCAGAGTCTTGGTGCGAGGCCTCTATTCTATTTAGCTGTAAATGCATTAAAGAGCATATTGCTATTGTTATGTAAACGAAATGATTTTGTCATCAAATCTTAAATATATCAATATATCATAATCCAATCAAATTTGCTTAACTTGCCTTGCCCTGCATTATAGTTTAATTAAATTGTTTTATTTCAATTAGAACTGCATGTATTGTCATTATTTAAGCTTACAATTTTCTTTGTTTCAGCTCTATTCTTTAACTATTTGCTCTTATTCATTATTTCTGCTTTTCCTGAGCTTTTCAAATGTTGTCAGGCACGTTATGTTACCGACCCGTCTTTTTCTCCTTCTTTGTTTTATTTGTTTTTTTTTCTAAATTTTAGTTACCGCTTGTTATCAGTTCTACATGTTTGCTGCGACTTTTGGTCCATTTAACAGAAAACTGACCATACAGAAAATATTTCTTGTTGTGCCGCTGCCGCTGCTGCTTCTTCTTTTTCTGCTTTTCCCCCTTTTTTTCGTCTCGTCTGGCGCCAATTAAAATAATCCAAAACACGTACTGCTGCCCGCCTTTGTTATGGGCCGGAGATGCGAAGTTTTCCCAAGTGCAACTGCCAAGCTGCTTCTGCTGCTGCTTCTTCTTTAGCTGCTCTTCGCACAGCCTCATGAAGCGCGGAAAATGGCAAAATGCAGCCGCCAAAAACTGGTCTGCCCAAGGAAATGTAGGAAATGTAGCTCGTGCGAGGGGTGTACGGGAGAGTGGGGGGTGGCTTTAGTGTGCAACACGCTCGAGCTTTTGGCTTGAGCAAAACTTGTTGGCCTCAAAGCACAAGATGGAGTTGAAGCGGCAACAGAAGCTTCTTACCACCCGCAACAACAGCAAACGTAAAAGAGATGCAGAAGCAGATACACAGAGGAACGAAGAGAAGAACAAAAAAAATAAATGTTGTAAGCGGAAGAAATGTGTGCACGTTGAAGGTTGCGCTGCGATTTTAATTGTATTCTCGCATTTTGTTTATGTTTGCTGAATTTTAATAATTCTTTTTTAGGCACATTTTACACGCCGCTTAGCCGAGGCTGTGGCTGTGCTTGTTGTTGCTGTTGGAACGCGTGATGGTCGGTCTTTACACTTGATACACGCACACACACACACACTTGCCCACACACTCAGGGATAGTCACACATGCACATGCACTCACTGCCAGAGAACCGCAAGAGAGTCGCCATCGCGTTGTCGCATTTGTCAATTATTTATACTGTGTTAAAAATATTTCAATTATGCGCGGCGACAAATGCCAGAGAATTGAAAATTGAATTTTTATTAATTTTCTTTTAATTATTCGTATGCGCCTGCAAGCGCGCACACACACGCGCACACATTACAAGCGCACACGCACACACTATCGCGTTTAATACACACCAGCAAGACACACACAGACACGGAACGCGCGGCCAATGAACGCGACGGCATGTACTTTTTTTCTTCTTGCAAACTGCACGAGACGAGAGCCAAAAGTGGACTGACACTGAGACTGAGGCGCGATCAGGCAAAGCTCACGGCGCGCAGCGACTGCGACGCGGCAGCGTCGAGTCAGAGTCCAACACCTACACACACACACATACAGCCGAGACGCGCTCTCGCCGCAGCAATTGCGAAAATGTTTGTCTTTGGCCACGTTAACGACGAGCAGAGCGAGCACAAGACATCGACTGAGAAACAGAGAGAGAGAGAGAGAGAGAGAACGGCCGAACTCACACATACTCACACAAAGAGCGAGCAACACAAAGCCGCAATCTTAAGTCTGCTTTACCTGCGCTGCTGCCGTCGCCGCCGACGACATCGCTGTCGAAAAACCCCAGTGGAAATTTGGACGCAGCACTCTCAATATGCTCGGAATGAGACGTATTTCCACATGGTAAAAACGTTTGCTAATGGGGGTCAGTCTTATCATAGGCTGCCTGTTGCACGCAGCAGAAGCGAAGCAGAGCAAACCAATAGCAGCGACAACAACATAAACAGGTATTTTTTTTATTGAAAGTCACTTATCTCAGCTGTCAGTGAGTCCGCCTGCATGTGTGTGTGTCTGTGATTTGCTGAGAGCGCAAGAGCACAAACACATACATACATACATACATACACGAGAAGGCACTCGCTCGCTCGCCACTTAATCAGGCAGCGGGCAGAACCTGTTGCGCGTGCTATGCGTCCAGTTCTCGGCGAAGAACAAGAACCTGTTGCGGTAACAGCGACAGAGACGGCAGTGACGGCGACAGCGGCAGCGAAGCCGGCTGCGCAGCGCACCGCAGTTTGGCCTGCACTTAGCCAAAATTTGTGCGGGCAGGGCAAACAAAGAAAGTAAGACTTAAAAAGTAAGAGAAACAAAAAGAACGTAGCAGCGCAAAATGAAGGAAACGTTGATAAGCAAGGCCGTGCAGAGCTGAGCTGAGCTGTTGCAGCCTCTGCCGCTGCACTTCAAAGTTGATTTATGTGTATGCGCTGCTGCTGTTGTTCTTTTTGTTGTTTCTCTGCTGTTGTTATGGCACTTTTGATTTTCAGCGTAAGTCGCTTCCAATTAAGCAAAAAGGAGCAGAGAGAGAGAGAGTGAGAAAGAATTGAGCGAGCGACCACCAACGTTGCCAGAGAGCGCTGCCAGATTGTGTGACAGCTGCTGCGCATCGGCAAATTAATAAGGCCAATATTTGTGCTCGATTATTGATTATGGCCGTTACATGCAAATCGGTGGATATACAGAAACACATACTCAGGTGCTAATGAGCTCATTTTATTGTGTATTTAATTTATGCTAAATTCGATGCTTAAATTCGGTTCTTTTCGCTGCGGCTGCTGCAGCATGTCCAATAAGCGTTGCTGCTTAACGGTACAAGCGAAAGGTGGCAACATGCAAATTGCCACAATAAAACACAGAGCGAGAGACATAGAGAGAGAGAGAGAGACAATCGACTGTTCTCGAGTTCTCAAACTTTCGTTTGCCATTCTCACACACAGTTCGTTAACCGATTTTAAATGATAAATTCCAATATCATCGGCAAAGCTAGTAAGATGCGATATGACTGTCTGCTGCGCCGGGGGCGTTCTGCGGTTATCTAGCCAGGTTTTATTTTTCGAGATCCCTACACCCGATCCGTGCGCTCTGCACGCGTTCGCGCCTCTCGCTAGCTCCTCAGCAATTAATCATCGCCTTGCTCATTGGCTCGCATTTGTTTTTATTTTTTTTCTTTCTCCCTTTTTTTGCGCAAAACAAAAACAAGTTTACCGCTTGCTCCGGGAGAGGCAGCAGCGTGGAATGTGCCGCGACTATCAATCAGTTATATTTTTATTGTTTCTTTCTTCTTCTCTCGTCTTTTTGTCTATTGTCTATCGACCATTACCAAATCTGTTGGGTCTGACCCGACCGGTACTCGACTCTCGACTTTCCATTGGAAAAGCCCCCGATCGACGCGCTGACAATGCTGAAGGTTACGCACCACCAGAGTGGGAGTGGGAGCGAGAGCGAGAGCAAAACTTTGCTATTTAAGCATTCCAAGCGCAAAATCCAGCAAACACACCCAGTTCCAGTTCCAGTTTCAATTCCAGTGCACTCACGTGGGAAACGCACGGCCCTTTTTCGCCAATGTAGACAGTTTCAGGGTTGCATTCGCAGGCGAGCTGAATTACAATTGGGCACAGTGACGTCACCAGCAGCGCGCTGCATTTGCATGCAGCCGAGTACGGACGCGCGATGCCCCAGTGGCAACAGCAAGCAAGAGAAAATTTATAGCTTCTGTTTTAATTAATCATGCGCGCAACAAATGAGACAGCAGGAGAAGAAGGAGACATAAACAAACCTACGTTGCCTTGTCCCACTGGGACTGCCAGAGTTGCCTAGTGTTATGACACACATTCGTAGGCCTTTTTAGATAAAGATGGCTGCATTTTGCTTTGATATTTAAAAATGCAACAACAGGCCGCACCGCACACTCCCGCGTTGCGTCGCCGTCCAATGTCGCGCACAGTTCCGCGATGATGTAAACATCAAAACGAACACAGCAACAACAACAACAACAACATGAGCAGCAGATACGACTGGCGACCTGAATCTGAATCTATCCAACAATTTGAAATATACATTTGGATTGGTTCGAGTATATGGAAAGAGGAGCATGTGAGACATGTGACTGGACTGTGCTGCCGTCCTCCGTGCCTGGCGGCGCATTTTTGTGACTCTTTTGGCCGCGGGTGCTCAGTCGGCTAGGCAGTCAGTCCGTCAGTCAGTCAGTTGGTGAGTGAGTTCGTCTAATTGGATTTGCGCGCTTGTGCGTAACTATAAATCACATACACTGGCTACGGGCAGGGGAAGGGGGGCGATCAACCGGTTTGGATTGCCAAGTCACCCGCTTATAAACAAACTGCAGAGACCGCGGCGGGATCCCATAAAGCTTTTCGGCTATTTGTTAAGTGACCAAAACGGTAACAACAACACCAGCGGCAACAACAACGGGCCACAGGCAACAAGAAGCGGCAACAGTTTTTTCCCTTTTCTTACCTTTTTTTTCTTTTCTTGGGCTCATAAACAATATAAAGAATAATTATGCTGCTGCATATAAACCCAACATAAGACAACGAAAATATCAGCTTACGCAACTTGGCGAGGCCCTAAGCTTAGTTGGAAGAGCATGATGGGGGGCGGGGGGTGGGGAGGGGCTTGTACTGATGCCATGTAAAACAGTCGTGTGAAATTTATTAATGGCACCCCGCAAGCAAATGGGGGTAAACTAGGGCGAGGAGAGGAGAGGCGAGGCGCACTTGTCAGTTCGTGTGCGTCTTGTTAGAAAGTGTCTTCGGGATCTCTCGGTTAAAATGTGACATTCTTGGAAAAGGCCAGTTGCTACTCGTAGTAGTTACATGTGTTGTAAGTTAGTTGATTTATCTGGACACCAAACGTTGTAAGCGGATGTTGTCGGCCCGACAAATTGCAAATTGTACCCAAAAATAATTCTGGTTAAATAAGCCGGTGTACAAGAATGTTGACGGTGTGTGGCTTGAACTTTACCATAAGCGGCTGTCGCTTCCTGCAATTTATTAAATTTCAGACAAGCCGTGGACAGGCAAGGACAAAGATTCAATTACCTGAGGCAGCCTGGAAAGACGATACCTTTTGCATATGCTACCGGTTATCTGTAGAAATTCGAAATGTACTCAGTACTCGTTTGCCTACCGCCACAATTGAACAAGTACTCGTTGGTTCATTTTTTGCCAGTCTGGCAGCTCGGCAGGGCTGAGCAGCTGATTTTAAACAGCAACAGCTGAACTAAATCACTTTGTTGCAAACAAAGAAAGTTCAATTTGTAACGTGCAACTTGTAAAAATGTAAAGAGAATATAACTTAATGCGAACCACACCTATTCCAACAAAATGCATTCCGATAAAGCACGCGACAAAATCATCAAAAGCTGGTTAGGCATCAGCGAAAGTTCGCTCATCAAGGAGGTGGCCACCAAGGGCGAGTACATTGATCTGTGCATGGAATATTTGGCTTCAAAGCGAAATATACCGATTTCCGAATATCGTCATTATTTCTACGACGTTGTGCAGGCCTATGTCCAACGTCTGCTCTCCGAGCGTCTTGTCTGTAAGGCTGATAATGTTTTGCATAACGTAGAACGCGACGTGAAGTGCTTCTTCTATCAATATGCCTCTGAGTGCAATGATCCGGACCTCAGTGAATTCGTACTGGATCATTTACGTTGCCGTGAGCCGCAGACGTATGACCAAGAGAAGCTCGTGCTGGAGTATTACTGGTCGCTGGTGCAGCAGTTCCGTGAATGCGGCGAATTGCTGGACAGGCGTAGGGCGCAGTTGCCACGCGTCCACATCGAGGCGTTGATGACACTGCCCGAACCTACGCTGCATCTGCTGTTGGTCGAGCTTTACTTTGCCAACGGTAACGATGCACTGCTACCGGATCTGCAGAAACAGCTCGTCTGGCAGCTTCTGGTGGACACAGAGGATCTGGACAGACTGCGTCGCTGGTGCTGGTGTCAGGATATAA
The DNA here is from genome assembly GCA_018151445.1 of Zaprionus inermis. Classification (NCBI taxonomy): domain Eukaryota; kingdom Metazoa; phylum Arthropoda; class Insecta; order Diptera; family Drosophilidae; genus Zaprionus; species Zaprionus inermis. Next base: position 3,643,922 of record JAECXD010001572.1, on the reverse strand, counting down.
ACGCCGCCGAAGCTGAGCTGCTGCCACTCGAGCAGGCCTATAGCATGTGGAAAATCGAATCTACAATGTATGATTATGCACTGGATCACCTGAAGCAGCCATGTGAACCTCTGCGCAATTACTTTGCATGTGCTGGCTACTTCTTTGCATCCGAATCATCAGATATGTCCACAGTGCTGCGTCGCCTCTGCACCACGGAATGTCTGGGCGAGCACAAGGAGCTGATCAGCCGTTTGCCGCTGGCAAAACATTTATTGGAGCGTGGCTATCACTCGCTTCTGCTGATGGACTGTGTGCCGGTCTCGTCGCTGGAGCAACTGTCGAGCGAGAATGAACCGCTGATGTCCCTACTCATCGATCTCAAGACAAATGATCTGACGCAGCGCGAGGGCTTCGAACTGGTAAGCAATTGTTCCAGCTACCATTGCGATCTTACTCTAAAATATCTCCTTGTTTAGATCTCCAAGAGTGTGCAGAATTACTTGGATCGCACACACAACGGTGCCGAATCGCTGCAGGAAGAGCCGCTTCTCACGTTCTTCGACTTCTTATGTCACGAACCCACTGTGCAATCTCTGGAGGGATTCCTCTCGTCCAGTAATCTGAGTCGTGTGCCCTATTTAAAGTCGCTGATGACACGCTTTGAACGACATGTGCTGGGCAGCTCGCCAACCTTGCCCACAGCACACGAGCTCTTTCACAAGTTCTATCACATCGATCTTGATGCACTGGGAGCTGCCAATCATGGCGAAATGTTAACCTTCTCCAATCCAAGACTGAGTCAACGTTATGGGACGAAGGCGCAGCTGAACTATACGCATTATCTGAAGCAACATCGCAGCGCCTACGCCGTCTACTATTTCCTTATGGAGCAACTGCAGCTCTATGGCCAGATAACTAGGATACAACTGTTTCATGCGTGCGAGACAGCCACCCAGTTGGCACTGCAACATGCCGGGAATGATGAACTCGTCGCGCACTGCGTCGCTTGCTGCGAAATGTTGGATTTCGATACGCAAAATCTGCGCAGTTTTCTGCACTTGCAGCGTAATTTTCCACCGACGGCGGCTACAAATTATTCGGAGCAACTGCAGCATTGGGATCGAGCGTTAGTAGAGCAGCTGCAGCAGTCCGAAGAGACCGATAAGTTTCCGCTGCAATCCTATACGGCGCTAATGCGTCTGGCAGCGCGCAATGCGACGGGAAAATGTCCAACAGCCATGTTGCAACATTTTGCTGCAAGAAACGATTGGTGGCGCATACTCCTAATTTTCCAGTACTTTGATTTACCGTTCAGCGAGCTGCAGCTGCTGCTGCCACACTTCAAATGCAGCGCCATGGGCGTGCATCTACTGCGCGCCCTCAGCTATGACTCCAGTCACGAGCGGCAACATAAGCGTGCCGCCGCTCGTCAGATCCGACGCAGCGACAGTCAAGTGAATTCCTCACAAGAAACCATGACAAACTCATCACAGAGCTCCGGGCTGGAGACACAATTGCAGCAGCTGCAGCGCGACTCGGGACAATCCGTATGTAATCTGCTCACACAGAACGCTCGACAGGATCTCTTTGCGATTATCCTATGCAGCAGCAATCAGTTACCAGATGAGTGCATTGGCAGCACGACAAAATTTGTGGAACTCATGCAGAGCAGTGCTCCACAGTGCACGTGCATTCAGTTACTCAAGCATTGCGTGCGTCACCAAATGCCGATACTGGCTGTGCTTGCGTCGACGCTGAGTGCGCAGAACATCGACTGGTGCTGGCTGCTCTGGTTGGCTGTGGCCAGTGGCCAGTGGCAGCAGCTGCTGCAGCACATCAGCAAATCGCCAGAACAGCTGCAGGAGGTGGACTACGTTTGGTCATTGATTCGCAGTGTTGTAAGCGCGGGCGAAGTGAATGCGTTGCTGCATAGCTTCATCATTTTTCAGCCGGTAAGGACGTGGATGAATTCTTCCAGAAAATATGCATTAGTTGGTATTAAATGATTTCATTACTCCTTTTAGGACTGTAAATTTGTGCACCTCTGTCGCTTCTTGAAACTCACTGCCAAAGATCAGGACTTCAGTGATGCAACCATTTTGGAGCTGCGTCAATTCTTCTGCAGCTGGAGTCGGGATGCAGTGCAGCTGCCATTGTGCGCTCCTCTTGGCCGCAAGCAGATGATGCAGCGCTGTTTTGGCCTGCTTCTTATCCAGTTGCAAACAAACTTTGACTGCAGCATGCAACAGCAAAAGTTTCTCGACTGCATCTGCCGTTCGGATGTGGGGGACATCTGCGATCTGTTGGACTTTTGCCTACTGCATAGTATCTTCTGCGTGGCAGCACCTTGGATGCGTAAACTGGGCATCGATTTTGAGCAACTGGTGAGGCGCGACAGTGCCGAGTACAAGCGCCTTGTGGATGCACTAACCGAAGCCAAGGCCTACGAGGAGGCACTCCAACTGGCGACGCTATTGCAGCTACCTCTGGCCGACATTGTCTATGCCAAGTGGCTGGCCGAACTGGAGGCCGGCAAGCTGCGTCTGCACGAAGAATACGAACAGGAGATCGATCAGCATGCACTACCGCCGGATATATTGGTTAATTTCCTGCTGCAAGCTGCCGGACAGCAGGCGGAGCAGCAACAGCTACGGCGTCGCTATGAGCTGCTACAGAGTGCGCTTGATGTGATTAAACAACATCATCTGTTTCCCAACGAATGTTTCGATCGAGATCAGATTGAATATGACATGGTCATGTGTTATCTACAGCTGGAGACGCAGGCGACGCCCTTGTCCATCTACCACTCGGAGTACTTTGAGCAAATTATGCGTCAGGAGCGCTGTGTGCTCTACAAATCCTTCTCAGAACTAAAGGAGCTGGCTGGCATCGATGATCTCAGTGTAGCAATCAAATCTCGACTGACGGATAAAATGGAAAAACGACTGAACGACTTGCTTAATCTACTGCTAGATGAGGGAGACATTGTGGAAGCACTGCGCCTGCAGGACCTTTTCGAGTTTCGGCCCAACGATTTGCGCTTCATCGTATTCGCCATGGCCCTGGCCGAGGGCATGACTAGCATTATAAATTTATCCAGCAAGGAGCGTCAGTTGCTCAGCGACATCGAGAAGAGCACGTTTCCAAAGTTCAATCGTTTAACGCTCAATCAGAATCCCATGGGTAGATGTAGCAGTGATCTATCGGACAGTTGCTCCACGCTGGAATTCGAGGAGATTCCACCCAAGGAGAAACAACAAACTCTGGACACACTGCTGGGCATTGGATCGAAGCTTAAGCATGGCGTCGAACTGGGTAGGCGCATTGTGTTGTGCTATCGAGCGGCCATGTATCTGGACAAAGAATATATCGATGTGTTGCGCACCAAAGATGTCAGTGTGCTACTCAAGAGCGCCGCCGAGGAGGAATGCCTGCAGCGACTGCTTGTGGTTAGCGATATACATATTTCAGCAAGATTGACACCCAAGGAGGTATCCAAATACATCATACCTCAATTCGGCCTATGAATAATCTTTATTTCCTTTGCAGATTGCAGAATCTCTGGCACTAGAGCTAACCACATGCATTGTGCGTCCACGTTTCTACATCTTTCATGCCAGCCAACAGCCTCGGAACGCGCTGCGCAACGCTGATCTCTGGGGACACAATATCGATCGAGATTTTCATTTGTTTCTCGAGTTGGCACCAAATACAACGTTGCTAGGCAATTGTCTGCTCGAATACTGTGACGCACTGAAAGCCTACCGTCGCTACCAGGACAAGAAACCTTTTGAGCAAACTGAAGCCTTCGAACGTCTCTCGGGGATTATAACACTCTACGGACTGCCAACTAACAGCAACAACAGCGGCGGCGGCGGCAGCAACAGCACCAGCAATGCTCCAACTTCTCCAAGCATTCCTCAGGTCTTGTCGCACAAGAAACAAAATCAAATCTATGTGGAGCTACTGATCAAGGCGAATCATTGCTTTGTGCACGAATGTTCCATGGAGGGCATTGCCAGTGTACTGGAACGTGCCAAGCAGCTCAACGGCCAGCTAACCAAAGCCAAGTCGTGGTCACTGATTGTGCGTCTGCTCATCGGCATTGCACGCTATCGGGAGATGTTCTACTGCTTCGACTCGCTGATTGAGAATGAACAATTTGAGTCGCTCTTGGGTCAGTTTGATGACGATCAGAAGAGTGGGCTGCGCCAAGCTATCCTTGGCTATCTGCGAGAGAATAATCCCACAAATGGCAAGGAGCTGCTGCGTCTGGCTGCGCACCACTTTCTTATGTACAAAGAGCTCGCAGAGATGTGGACACAGGAGGCCAAGGAGGTGCTGGACCGGGTGCGGTCGGAGGCAAAAATTGAAACGGGACAAAGAGAGCTGCTCAAATGCTCGACGGAGCTGCAATCGCAGCTGCATCAGGCGCTAGAGTATTACACACATGCAACTGAAAATTATCTGCTAGACAACAAGCTGATTCCGGCACAGCAGAGCGTGGCGCGTGCCGAACTGATGGCCATGCAAATAGATTTGTGCAATAAAGCGCAGGAGAAACGGGGCGGAGCGGCAGGATTGGTTAGCGCAGTAGCCAACAACAGTGCGTTTTCGCTTTGCGTTAGCGTAATTGGAGTGCAAAATCGTGATCAGTTCCGTGAACTGGTCAACAATCAACTCAGGTGAGTTTCCGCCAAGAATCCTTCCAATTTCCTTACTTATTCATTCTCTAGCGTACCCCAAACGTTGATACTGGGACGTGCCTATGGCTACGACATCAACTGGAGCGAAGCTTTGTTAACTCAGCTTGTGCTGCTGCAGCGGCGCAACTATCTACAGGAGTATCGCAGTCATCTGCGCATCAACGATAACATCATAGAGCAAGTTATCAAAGGGTGAGAAAGTAAACATCTTACTTTGAATCTCTTTTCATAATTTCCCCTACAGCTACATATTGCACTCACAAAATAATGTACCCACGACCCAACAACAGGAATCTCTGACCCAACTGGTGGAGCTTATTCGATCCGTCACGCTCAAATACAAATTGGCCTCGATTTTGGGCCTAAAAATTATTGTGATGTCGCTCATTAACGACCAAACGGTGCACTATTTGCGTGACACGAACTATGGTCGCAACGAGCCACACAATGCAGCAAATATGTGACACAAAATTTGTGATTTTAAAAGTTTATTATACATTAGATATAGTGATTGTAATGCCAAATACGTTATTAAAATATATACAAATATTTGCAATTTAAAAATTGAACCTAAAGGGTTGCCAGACCGCGGGAAACTTTTTTCTGAACATCGGCATGTTCCGAATATCGCATACGATATCTCATGGCTTAACAAAAATTAGCTGAACGCAAAGGTATCGATTGCTCGGCATCGATAGATTCTCGCACTCGTAATTTAGTACTTGCTGACACAAGTAAATAACGTGCGTAAAAGTTTTTTATTTCATATTAAATAAATCAAATTTCTTAGTAGAAAGTATAAACAAAGTTAGCTTTTTAAATTTGAATTGATTTTATGAAATACCTTTCATTTTAATTAGCACACACAATGGCACAAAGCAAACTGAATGATTTTGCGGGCAAGCTGGGCAAAGGTGGTCCACCTGGATTGGGAATTGGACTGAAGCTTCTGGCTGCAGTCGGTGCAGCAGCATATGGTGTCAATCAATCCTTGTACACTGGTAAGTTGTAGATTTAACATAATTGTACAATAAATAAGTTCGAACCGAACGAAAACACGGCTGCAATAGCGGCATGTTCACCTAACCTCAAAGACACATACAGTTGCGTTGTGTGTGCGTGTGTCTCCGGTAAGGGGCTCAATAGATTAATTTCATAACTAATAAGTCGCTTGCACAATGCATTTGTAAGACGCATTCGATATATGACAGGTTTGAATATATGGATAGTTCAATTAGATTACATTGCCGTTAATGGTTAACGAAATTGCCGGCGAAATTTGTCTGCGACTTGCGATTGCATAACAAACTCCATTATCACATTCAACCTCTTTGCTTCCAGTTGAGGGTGGTCATCGTGCCATCATCTTCAGCCGTTTGGGTGGCATTCAGAATGATATCTATTCTGAAGGTCTGCATTTCCGCATTCCATGGTTCCAATATCCAATTATCTACGATATTCGTTCCCGTCCCCGTAAAATTTCATCACCCACTGGTTCCAAGGACTTACAAATGATCAACATCTCTCTGCGTGTGCTGTCGCGTCCAGATTCCATTAACCTACCCTTCCTGCACAAGCAGCTGGGAGTGGACTACGATGAGAAGGTGTTGCCTTCCATTTGCAATGAGGTGCTCAAGAGTGTTATTGCTAAGTTCAATGCCTCGCAGTTGATTACACAGCGTCAACAGGTCAGTGATTAGTGAAATCCAATCGTATTCGGCATTTAATTGGAATTGATTTTGCCCTGTGTAGGTTTCGCTGCTGATACGCAAGGAGCTGGTTGAACGTGCGCGTGATTTCAACATTATCCTCGATGATGTGTCGTTGACTGAGCTGAGTTTCGGCAAGGAATATACCGCTGCCATTGAAGCCAAACAGGTGGCACAGCAGGAGGCACAGCGTGCTGTGTTCTTTGTGGAACGCGCCAAGCAGGAGAAACAACAGAAGATTGTCCAAGCTGAGGGAGAAGCCGAGGCAGCTAAAATGATATCCTTTTTACAAAACACAATCATGATAATATCACATTTTTCTCAATTTATAGTAATATTGTGAAAAGGGAACGCCAGTTCACAATGTTACTATCAATTGCTTTACAGCCTAATCCATTGTTATTTGCCTTTGGTTAGCACCTTAACTGATATGTTTACTTAGGTCTGGCCGTCAAGCAGAATCCCGCTTACTTGAAGCTGCGTAAACTGCGCGCTGCCCAGAGCATTGCCCGTACGGTAAGTATCTTGAAACCTAAATGCATATTCTAGTAGTAATTATATGAATTCTTTCGCTTAAACAGATTGCCAGCTCACAGAACAAGGTGTTCCTGTCCGCGGACAGTCTGATGTTGAACATTCAGGACTCTAACTTCGATGACATGACTGAGAAGGTTTACAAAAGTAAATAACTCGTTTCGTCATTGAGTTCTATAATTTTAATTTAAGTTCAAAAAAAATATGATGGAAAACATCGATTATTTTTTGGTTTCGAGCATTGGCCAACTAATTTAGACATAGTCTTCGGCGTATATAATTGAGTAACAATTTGTTTTCTCTTTTCTACTTCTCTTTGCCAAAAACAACATAATTATTATCATCATTGTTATTATCCATTTCGCACTTGAAACACGTTTCTTTCTCTTCCCTAACGCGCGCGTTATGCAGTTCCAGACGATTTGGATTAAGTAAGCGGATCGATTTGTTAAAATTTTGTTTAAAATAATATAATATTCAATTTAATTGCGGTTCTAAAAGTACATTGCTCTGTCTACCCAATAAGCCTAGTGCCTAAGTACCGTTTTATTAGTTTTAACTTCCTTCAATATCAATCGCTCGTGTCCTTGTGCTCGTCCATGTAGGAGCAGCTTCATCTCACATCAATCCCACATGGCAGCAGATGGCACAATGATTGCGAAAGCATTTAGCGTTTGTTTCATTAAGAGAAAAGAACAACAATTATAATAAATGCGCATTGAGAAAACTCTGTGTCCCCGTGACTCGAATGCAAATCGATTGTAATTCTTCAATTGAATCCTTTTCCTATAGCTAGCTAAAGACATCCTCATTGACAACCCCAAATCGTTTTTACAGTTGGCACGGGCTTGCCCAAGAATTGGTTGAACGCCCGCAAAATGACACCCGCCATGGACAGCACAACCAATGTGGCCGATGTGGCGCGCAACACAGCGGGTCGTCTGATATAGATCTTAATCAAAAATGGAACAGAGCACGGATCAACAGACTGGATTTGAAGAAGCAGTCACGTTATTATGTTTTATTTTTCCCCCCATCACGCAACCATCAAATCAATACAAAGTACAAAAATGAATCCAGGATAATACATACATACAATATCTATATTTTATCGGTGGACACAATTCTGGAAGAACTCAAGAAAGAAGAAGAAAATAACTAAAATATGAACTCGATGTGCCTTTCCTTTCAAATACGAAACATTTACTTATCATTATAATAATTGCATGTATAAAATACATAAGAATATATTAGAAGGTCAGTGTATGTATATAGTATATAATTTAAAATATGTATCGTGTGTGTGTATGTTTGTGTATAGACAACTACTATATATTTATATTTTTATGTAAATTGTAGGCAGATTAGGTTCCTTGTTGCAGTTACTGTTAGAGCAGCTTGTGTGTTGGTTATCTTCGTTCGTGCGAGATCTTGACTAGAAAAAATGTGTGTGAGTGTGTAAAGTGTATCGCTCTCTTCTTTTTCTCAATGTATTGTTACGTTTGGGCATAGATAAAGAATCTCAGGCAGTAGACAAATAATTTTAAGCTGAATCATCTCATAGCCCGCTTAAACGTAACAATAACTTTTGCTGTATTCCGCATATGCTTCCGTTTTTGGGAACCACTGAAGAGCACAACTCGGCAGTGTAGCTTAATTTTTTGGTCTACTTCTTGAGCAATCGGGTCGCTCCCTGACAGAGGTCTGTCATCATCATCATCCTTTACTGCTGCTGCTGCTGCTTCACATCATAATAATCATATTGTATATAGCTATCATAATCATATCGTGTAATGTCTTTTCATAATAACGAGCTCGGAACAATCGAATCAAATTCCTGCAATAGGCGCGTGGGGTAAGCTTTGTATATTATTCTTAGGGATGTCGTGCACTCGACATAGACCAGGATCAGGCAGTCGATGGGGCTTTCCCGCTGCCGCTGGCGCTGCTTCCATTACTGCCACTGTCGCTACTGCTGCTGGCATTGCTGTTGGCGCGGCGACTGTCTGCCAGCGCTGGCGTATCCCGACGGTGACGACGCAGCGTTGAGCTGGCCGACGGGGCCGAGGAGCTTAGAGCAATATTGGCAGTGAATGCAGCTGCTTCGGCACGACTGGGTACGGTCAAGGTGCCGTTGCAGACGCTGATGTTGGCTCCATTGCTGCTGCTGCTGCTGGCGCCGCTGCTGCTGCTACTACTGGCGGCGGCATTCGCTGTGGCAGCGGCGAAGGATTCGGTGATACTGCTCAATGGGGGTCATAAGTTCGTCGTCTGCACCAGTCCGCGCTCCAGATGAAAGCATTCTAGCACAGCGGCACCCACTGAGCTGCGACGTGCTACCATCGCATTGACCACACTCCATTTGTTCAGCCGTGGGTCGTAGCGTTCCACCGAGTTCAGTGAGGAGCTGCCATCGTTGCCGCCCAGGGCGAAGAGCACGCCCTCCACCTCCACCACCTCGTGGGTAGATCTACAACAGATTATTTATGAAAACTGGGTAAATCCTCCAGAGCAACAGTTTACTTACCTGCGCGAATGCATGGCCGCAATTGGCTCCCAGCAGTTGCGCCGCAAATTGAAGCGTTCGCCGCTGGACATGCACATTGTGCCATCGTTGCCGCCAATACAATACAGATTTCCATCGGTGGAGGCGACGCCACAGCTGCTGCGTCGCGCTGTCATGCTGGGCACCGGTTGCCAACGACCCACACGCGGATCAAAGCGCTCCACACTCGACTGATAATTGGTCGAGTCGAAGCCACCGAGGCTATAGATTTGATTCTCCAGTACGGCAAGGCGACAGTAGCGACGCCTCGTGCTCATGGCGGGACAGCTGCTCCAGATACCGGTTAGCGGATCGTAGCGTTCCATGCTGCTCAGACAGGAGGCGCCATCGTAGCCCCCACAAACAAAGATGAGGCCATCGTATGCGCAAATGCCCAGGCAACTGCGTTTGGTGCCCATGGGTGTGATGTTGGTCCACTTGTTGGTCAGCGGATTGTAGCACTCCGCCGTGGCCAGATCACTGACGCCATCATAGCCACCGACCACATACAGTTGCTTGTGCAGCGAGGTGACTCCCGAGCGCGAGCGTCGCCAGAGCATCGGTGCCACGGGCGACCAACTGTTGCAACGTGGATTATACACTTCACACTCGTTGTGAATGGCGAATAGACTGCCACCACCGACGGCAAAGATGTATGGCTTCATGCCTTCGGGGCGACGTTCCTGCGTACGTTGGCTGCCCATGAGGCTGCGCTGCTCCGGCAGCAGATGATATTTCATGGCCTCGAGCAGTAGCTCCTTGCACTCGGAGTCGTCACGCATAAGAGTCTCTGCCTCGACGCAGCTCATGAGGAAATCTCGCGAGACCAGTGGCAGACGCACGTGTGACATCAACTCCGCAATGTGCAAGCGGCGCTGGCTAAGATCATGCTTCACCCAGCTGAGGACACCGAGAAAAACCTTCTCCTCGGAGCTGATGTTCAGCTGACTGTTCGAAATTAGCTCCTTGACCTCCTCGAAGGGCAGCAGCAGAAACTCTTCGGTGCCAACGACTTGTTGGAAATTTTGTAGCGCATATTTGTGGGATCTGGTGTGGAGTTCCTTGCATGAGTGTGCATCGGCAAAGCTGCGTATGCCCAGACAGTTAGATGGATGCAGCTGGCGTAGCAGAAACTTGCAGCACGCATCGCGCACCGAGTGCATCTGCAGCAGACCCGACGCAGGCAGCAACACCTGCACGTTCTGCTCGGTGATCGTTATCTCGCCCGTGTATGTGTAGTCGATCAGCTGACGCAGTGCGCCGCTGTCCACGTCGTGCAGTCGCACCAGGCCCTGCGTACGCTCCAGCATGTCATCTGGAATGGTCAAGTGGTGAGTAAGCTTGGGTTTTTGTTTCTTCCACTGACTGCACTTACCGTTGAACATAGCATAGAAATAGGGCGAAACGGAGGCCAACACCACGCGGTGTGCATTGATAGTGTCGCCGCCCACTTCCAGGCGCACGTCGCAGAGCTGCAGAAAGGAAAACGGAAAGAAAATCTGAATTAAAGGCGGAGCAGGGTGCAGTAGAAGAGGCAAGCAGGAAGCAGGCGAGACTGGCAAAGTGTCCGTTTACACAAATCCGATTAACGACTGCCGCCGGCCTCCGGCAGGCACAGTGGTGCAAGATAGCACGAAAAGGGCAGCTAGAAGCGTGGATGGGAGGAAGCAAGCCCACATGTTCCGATTAATCAAAGCGGCGTCATGCTACGCTTACAAATATAAAATACATTAATAGCCATTGTTCAGATTATTCCCCATCTTATTTGAAATGTATTTGCAATCTACACGCTACTTAATTCTCCATCAATCTTGCCCCACAGTGCCTTCACATGCCCTTCGAATCCTTATAAGAGCCTCGCTCCGACTATGGCAGCGTGCAAGTCTCGCGCCATCATGCACATCGAAGTGTCTGTAGGCCCCCATTGAGACACGCCTCTTGTCGAGCCAGTGCACCCGATTAATATCTATTTTTAATAGCTTTTTTGTTGTACACATTTTTATGGTTATTCTCCCTTGTGTGTCTGTGAAATATTGCCGCACACACGTCATGCCGACGAGGCACGACGAGGGGGTGGAGTCTTGGCTTGGCTCGGGTCGCAGAACTGTGGCCAGTTCAAGTGCGAATTTAGGTTTTTATCGCTAAACGACAATTTCGGTCTATTAGCTCGACTCACCCAGCTGCCCTCGAGGCGGCCCATCAGTCAGTTAGAGTTCGAGTGTCCCTCCCTCACAACGAGGCAATTAATTTTTGCGGAATGAAATTATGTATACGACATGTGAGCGCGCGCATAGTGAGAACGCACAATTTCAATGCGTGTGTCGCTGCCTGCGCGCAGCTCAATCACGCAATCGCTCAAATAGTTCCACACCACAGTACTAATTATGCTAACTGTTATGCTAATGCGCTTAATTGAACCGATCTGTAACCGACGATGCCCTTTCCAATGATTTCATTAAACAAACTTAAAAGTTGAGACGTTATTACAAATTTTTATCTACGAGGGGTTTGCAGCCTCAATATGTAGCTTGAAATAAGTTACACCGAAGAAGGTCAACAAAAACTTTCCAGGTTTCTTTTGCGAATAGAATTCTTAGCGTATAATCACAATATAGTTCTTGGTAGAGGTTGAAAGATTGCCAGTCTTTATATTTGAAGAAATTCAACGAAAGTAAAGATAGTTTCTAAATAGAATCGAAACTCTGTATGTATACCTTTACAAGCTTTGAAACTTAACTGAATTGCAGCCAAACTCAAACATATTTGAAATTAAATTAACTTTTTGAACACTTGAGAACTCTTCAGACATTATAAATCCATCATAATTATTTTGCTTACCTGCGCATTGTTTCGCATCTGATTGATGGCCGCAAAGGAGGCGATACAGTGTCCTGGATTCTGATGATGCGCCTGCGGCAGCACCTCCTCGTTGGGTCCCGGTGGGCTCAGATCGCTGGGTGTTTGTGTTGAATTATTGCTGGTGGTGGTGACGTCCTCGTTGTTGCCACCCGCATCGGCGGAGCTGCACAGAGACAGAGAGAGAGGGAAATGCAAATCGAATCAAAACTCTGTTACGGTTGATAATGCCAATGATGATGATGATGATGATGTTGCTGCTCATGTTTGACGCTTGATGTGGCGACAAACTGACGCCAGACGCACGTACTCCCCCCACTCGCTGTGGGGGTTGTTTGTCTGTTCCCCAGTCTGCCACTTTTTTTAGGGGGTTGAACCCCAGCAGCAGTATCATTTTTGTGATTCTGTTTTAGTTTACACCATGCACCATGTTTACTTACTGATTCGATTTGACGGGCAGAAACATTTTGCGGCTTCGGGTTTAACGCAATTTGCTCCTAAAACATTGAAAAAATTCCACTTGGTCCTCTCTTTATTTTTTTTTTTGTTGTGGGGTTTTTCCTCAGTCTTCTTCTGCTTCTACTTCTTCCCGGTTTTGGCAGTTATTTTATGTGCAACTGTAATGAAGCACGTAAAGTAAAAATCAATAGGTTGTAATTGTTTTACAAACACGCCTCCCGCTGGGGCACGACGAGGCCCGCTTCACAAACATATTTGGGTCACACGAGGGTTGAATGACAACGACAACCACGTCGACATGAGATCATACCTCCCTAAGTTTTTGGTTCTTTCAAGCATCGAAACAGACCGCAAAACTAGGTTAAGTGCCGCCAATTCCCGCCCGTCTTCTCCTTCATCTTTCTCTTCTTTCTTGTTTGCTTCCCCTTTGCAAATCCATTGTTCTGCTCGCATTTTTTTCTATTTCTTGCAATGAGCTGCACCCAGGCATATTTGGGTTAATCTCCCCCTTTGAGCCCACTCTCGAATCTGTACAGGATGCGTGCACTACCGAATGACTTGCCACATGCAATTGCCGCATTTGTCGAGTGCAGAGTGGGGTCAGATGTGGTCAGCCTTATCGCTTTTATTACACTGCACCCAAGGCCGAGCAATAAAAAAGTAGTAAAAAATTGTACTCAGTTTGTGGGAGTAGACTAAGCAGTCGAAAAATGTCCACCCAAGGATACTTAATATCTACAAAAGCTATGGTTCTCCGAATAGTTAGCCAATGTTGCCGGAACTTATGCGATTTTACTCAGCAACACCGATTTCTATATATATTGAATTATTTATTATTTTCATTTGTTAAAATACTGCAAAAATTGGCGGCTCAATCGAGAAGGACTTTTTCTTAGCGATGCGCCTTAATTGCAACATCGATTATTGTACATAATTGATCATGGAAATTTATCGAATACTTATTTATCAATGAGAATATCCCAGTGCTGGTTAATGAAAATCATTTATTTATTTTTAGCACGCTCACTTAAACCGTTATAAAAAGGGTATTTGGAAGCCAGACACCTGCTTTCGCTTTGTCACTCACTGCGAAATCGTGACAAATATTTACTTTATGTTTTTGTTATTGTTTTTGTTGCTGTTCAAGCAAAATTAAACCGCCCAAGTGCATTGGACAGATTATGCAAATAAACACCAAAATTTTGCTTATTTTTACCCCGCTATATTGTTTGTATTGGGCTTTGTTTATGGAATGAGGGACGACAGCTATCGCACTCTCTCGCTGGGCAATATCACGGTTGGAAAGTTCTGGGGTCAACAAAACGTGGCCAGACAGACGACGGCGATGATGGCGACGGCGGCGGCATGTGTGAAATCAACGTCACGAATTTTAACGCTGCATTAACAAAACGACAGCAGCAGAAACTATATAAAAGTACTACAAAAACAACAGCAGTAACAACTTTATCAACAACAATAGCAACAAATAGAAAATTTCACTTTGCTCACTTGGCGCAACAAATTAACGACAATTTTTGGTTTTAGTTTAAGTTTGCATTGTTTGTTTGTTTCAGCAACAGCAACAATAGCAACAACAACATTGCGTCGTGGTCAGGCCATGCTTGAGGGCGCAATTGTGCTTGGAGGGCAATGCCCGTTTACAGGCCTCCTCCCCTACCACTTCCCACCCGCAAGCCAAAGAAGCCCCATTAGGTGCTTATTACTAGCTTACCCCTCACACACCCATGCACACTCGCACACACACAGGCGACCAATTGCAAGTGTTGCAAAACGGACTTGACACAGAAGCTGCCGTGGGATTGTCACAGTTACCAATTCGCATGCAGTTTCTGTGTATTTCGGCACGCCATGGGGGTCACTACTCGTTCCTGTGCACACACACACACACACACACATCAACACACACTGCGCGTAAAGTGCGTGTAATTAAAGCAGTTCATCAGGGTCGCATAGTGTTTACCGTTACGCTCTGCGGTTTGTCTCAGTGACAAACAAGTTGCGACTAACAGTTATGCGGTTACTGGGCAGCGCTACACTACAGAAAAATGCTAAGTAGCACATGGTAATTGAATAAAATAAGGAAATATTATATAAAACAGCTGAAATTTGCACAGTGCAGTGCTAAATTAAAGTCAAGCAAATGCTAAATTATTTAAGTAACCACAGACTACTTTCTCTCAGTGCACGCAGCTAATACTATGTTTAATTAACCAGAGGCCTGCTCGCTCATGAGCTCACAATCAGGAAAAGGAAAAATATTGTGGCTGCAGTTGGCAACACGCGTGTCCTTCGCCGACGGCCAATCCCAAAATGAAATTAACGTAAATCATACGAACACTCCGCGACAACACGCTAGGGGCGCAAGCCACAGAAAAAAAAGTGCTAAAAATAATGTCTGGAAAAGGCCAAAAACTGCTGAAGTTTACTTAAATGTGTGTGCGCGGGTGTGTCAGTGTGTGTGTGTGTGAAATTCAAATTAACAAGCAAATGAGCCAGAAACGAATGCGCCACACGTAGCCAGAGTTCGGCTCCCTACTTAAGCCCTTCCCGCCCGCCCGCCTACCACCTCTCGAAACGAAGTTACCGACCATTCAGTAATATTTAAGATCGTTGCTGGCGACAAAAATTGTGCAAACATTGAACCGGTTGTAGTTGTATTTGAATAATACACAAACTCGGCTGTTTCTTGCTTGTTTTCTGTTTCGTTATTCTGTTTTCGTTTCCCCTTCTTTTCTATGCTCCACGTGACGTGCGTGTCCGAAATTGCAATTGAAAGCGCAACTAAAATTTTTAATTGAAATGGAAATTGAAAGAGTTTCTTGCACGCTTCATTGATGATTAATCGCAGCGACTAATGCAATTGTCTAATGTTTATGAAGGTTAACCGGTTTTTCTTAATTTTATTTGTATTTCTTTTTTGCCTTCAGGGCGGAAGCAATTTGCCAGCTCAGCTGCAGATGACGGCTAAAATCGATGAATAAGTCAACATTAAGTATACGCTGCGCGCAACTCCGATGATAATTGCATGGCTTAAGCTTATTATTCACTTGAATGAGCTAAGATTAAAGACTGCACGATGGGCCCAACTGTTTTGCTATGAATAATTGAATACATAATATTCTATTATTAGTTTTTTTTTGGGTGTCAAGCTAAAAGAGTAGTTTAATTATTTATTTGCTTTTTTTAACGTGTTTATGTACTTATTACTTTTATTTATTTGTTCGTTTATTTATTTGTTTATTTCTTTATTTATTTATATTTATTTTTTATTTTATTTAAACCAGTTTTCTATTTACTAATATTTTTTAGGCATCTGTATCTTTTAAAATTTTAATATATTTTATTTTAATAAATGAAAAAAATATTACATTCTTTGTATCACGAGTTTGCAAATACTCTTTCATTTTCTTTCATTGCATTCAAGATCAATTTATATGTTCTGTTTTTCGCTCAAGGGTAGCGCGAATTCGTTGACTCTTTTTTTTTGGAACTCGCGCAGTTAGCACATGCTTTATGGAGAACCTCTTGAATCGCCCCCAACACACGCTCTCGAGTGCCAATGCGTGCAAGCCAAAGAGCGTGACCAAATACGGGAGGACTGTACAGGGCTCTGGCTGACTGCTTGACGGTCTTGGCCAGATGTGGGGCAAGTAAACAAGCAAGAACACTCTGAATAATCTCGCCCACGAACGAGAGCGACGCTCAAATGGTTTCGAATACGTTAAGTATACGCAGCGTATGCAGCAATTAACTGTTCTAACAATTCGTTGTTGACTGGACCAAGTTCTGCGTACTCTTATGGTCAAATGAAAGAGACAACCCTCTGCCTGCCCCGCAACCCACATCAATGAAAGTGAGTGTTTGTGCGCTGGACTGAGTCTGTTATCACACGCGCACACTCGCACACGCTCGCCTGTGCCGGCGTTTTGTATTTTCATTGCGGGTCGTCGAACCGGCCTGGCCTGGTCTGGTCTGGCCGAGCGCGGGAAATGCGAAAACAGCCGTTTTATGTTTTTGTCGCGTCTGCGCATGACTCCAGGCGGCAGCGGCGGCGACGGCTCTGCCCGGTGCAGCACCAGCCGCTGCTGCCTGCCTGCCTCCAACCCTACAAATTTTCACATTACTTAGCCGCACCTTTATCGCTCTTGATTTGTTAATTTCACGCTTTAAGTTACTGTTTTTCCTTCTCTGCTAACGGCACTTGCACTGTTTCGCTGGTCAACTTAGTCCTTGTGCATTTTATATCGGAAGCATTTACTTCTCAGACGCACACACATACACTATAAATTTCCACTGCTGTTAAGCAAATTATTTTGTTACTGCCTGCGCGTCGCGTGTTCCTGCCAACTTGTCCACGACTTTGCTAGCTAAGCGCGTACAACAACTTGACGACACGAAAGCTCAGACGCGACTGAGCGAAGTAGCAACAGTAACGGCAACAGCAAATGCAGCGGGTGTTAACATTGAGACAGTGGCGTAGCGCCAAGAATAAACCTTATTAACAAGGATTTTGCCGCAATATTATTAGTAAAAATATAGCTTTTTCGATGTTTTTGTTGCTAGTTTATTATTTTTTTACTCCTAGTTATTTAAAATTATTTCAATTGAACTAAACTATATGTATCTCAGTTTAATTTATCTAAGTTTAAAATTTTACAGTTGCTTTGAAGTCTTACTTCATGGTGCGCTGTTAAATGACAGTAGATATTAACTGTTATACTCAAAATGGCACGCTTGGCGGGAGTTGTTTTTAAAAACGCTGTTAAGCTAACAGTGCCAAAAACTTTTTTTTTCAAGTTTTTGACAGTGCGCTGTTAATAACAGTAACCGGTTTACTTTTAGAAATGTTAAAAACCTTTAAATATTTAAATGGTTTTGCAAATCTCTACATAACAGACCTTTGGCTAAAATACCCGTTACATTTTAAGATATCTTATCAGTGATGCCAAATCTTGAGAATAAAAAAAGCTTTTTTTTTTTAAGAAATCTAAAAAAAAATAAAAATTGGCTTTAATTACGAAAATAACAAAAATATGAAGACTGTATAGATCCTTGTAGAATTGGTTGTATTTATGATATTTTAAATTGCTTTTCAAGCTTAAAATATAAAAACCTTTTTACATCAGCGCTCGCCAGTGATCAAATAGTCTGCGTAATAAGACGAATAATTAGACAAAGGAGAACTTTTTTGCGTAAACTGTTTTGCAGGCATGAAAAAAGGTGAAGCGAAAGTTGGCAAATTATCAAAGTGTTTGCAAACTTTTAAATGGTTTTCTGCTAAGTTGTCGCTGCTGTTGACGATGCTGCTGCTACTGCTGTTGCATCTGCTGCAGCCGACGGCCATTAGCTCGCAGAGCGCGCTACAAAGAAGCCGTGCTGGCCACAACTCTAATTGAATTCGAGTCGAGTGGCTCGCAAGGTCGTCCGTCCGTAATGGTCAGAAGCTGCACGGACCAACAGGCAGCAAAAGAACTGGCCAAACCGCCAGCCGCTGACCCAATTATGTAAATGATGTGCACAAAGGCGTCTTTTGACTTCACATTAGGGAATCCATCCAGCCCGGGAGCCAGGTGCAGCAGTCACTCTCTGGCTGCTAAGATACTAGAAAAATACCAAGTAGAAATTCAATATCGAATGTAAAGAAATTACGCAATAAGTTAGGATAATTGTGCGTGCTGCCGCACTCGAATCCCCTTTTAGCACACCTGAGCCTTATTGCCTCGCGCTTAACAAGTGTGAGCGGAGCCTGAAGCAGGACCGAGCTCGGAGCTCGGATTGGCCAATTGGCCACAACAATGTGCCAGCGAGTCACATTTCAAATACTCAACTAATGCGACGACTCTGCGTGCGCTGCGCATGTCTTTGCAAGGTATCCGACAGTGTCTCCCCCCCACTATCCACTACACTACGTGGGAAACCCGTGCGAATGTGGGGGGCAACAGGTGCTCGGGGCGCTTCACTTTCGGCTGCCTATAAAAACCAGCAAAGCCAGCGCAAGCATCGTTAGTCGTCTTTAGTCCTCGTCCCAAGGAACGCGATCTTGTGGAGCATACTCTCTTTTATCTATCTCTCTCTCTCACTCTTTGGCACACGCTGTGCTGCTCCAGAGGATGTTCCACGAAATGATTTAGCCCCATGGTTAAGTGTAATGTGCAAAATGTAAAGTTTATTAACTACAAAACCAGCAACAATTAAGGCCAAGATAATGTCGTCAATAAGTTTGATTTACAGGCGACGTCTGACTCTGATGATGCTTCTTATAGCAGGTTAGTATGGTGTTAATGATGTTAAATTAAAAAGTATTTATTTTCAGTTTAATTTTTGATTCATCTTTAATTAGAACAAAGTCATTTTTAATAAGAACAAAGCTATAAATTGACGCATAAATCAGAGCAGTGATTCAAGTTATTAGACTTTAAGATATTTGTAATGGTGAAAATGTTAAGTTGTAAATATTGCAAATATTTTTATGAGAAATTAATTTGCAATCGAAATCATGAGAAGTTAATCAAATATCGATAACATTGACAAAAAGCCGTGACGCAAGAAATATCTAGATTTTCAAAAAAAGTTGTGGTCTGCTGTTCCATAAATCGATTTTTAAATCGTTTCCATACTGATTTTACCCTTCAACCTTTGAAAGTGTCAATAATCTTGTATTTACGTCAGAGCGGTTTTCCATTTCCATCTTAATAATTCAGAAATGTTTCCATTTTTTATTTTATCACATGGCGAGCATTAAGAAAGGTCACAGCCAACTTCTAATTTATTATTCCCGCCAACTAACCTATATATTATATTATTAACCTATGGATAGAGATAGATTTCAAACTTAGTGTAATTGAATTAAATTCGCGAGTATCGGCAATTAAAATCTTCATGCTCAGAGCGGAAATTGAACATCCGGAATATAATTATGTATATGTAGTAGCCCGCTCATTAATCCCCCAGGGCACAGTCGATTAATGTAAAGTCCGCCCTCATACAGCAACAGCGCCAATGCGTCCGGCGCCCATCGACGCGAGGTCGACGCAGCGATTGGCGTCGTCCAGCTGGAACAGTGGGTCGCCGGCGAAAGCTTTCTATCGCGATTTTCTCAACGACAACGGAAGCCCTTTGTCGAAAACTCGAAGCAAGGAAATGGCACCCGAATTGGCCAATGAGTTGGCGTTGGCGTCGCCGACGACGTCAGCGTTTAATTTCCCGCTGCTTCCGTTGCCCGTGAATCGACACGGTTGGAGTTTACGGCAGGCGGACTACAACAGGCATCTCAAGCAGCAATTGCAGCTGCAACAGATATGGCTGGGCGAGCTAAAATCTCCGGCCAAGAAGCAGCTTACCATTAACCAATCCAAGGATCTGCGGCGTCTGCTCAAGCGTATGTCATCCAACGCTAATGATTACCAGGGTCCGCTCTATCGACCGTCCATCAGTGCTGGTTGGTAGCTGCCTGCCTGAGCAGAGCTCAGCTCAGCTACGGTTTCTGGCTAAGTTCTGTTACATTCCTCTCTTCCAGGAGTCATGACCAATCTCGGGGAGTTTTTCAATCAGCTCAAGGCGAACGTGCACTTTGCCGAGCAGTCGCAACAACTGGGCGAGGCCGAGACGCAGCTACTGGAGGGTGTGCATCCGCATCAGCTGGAAGTGCCGGCCGGAGAAGATGATGAAATAGCAGAAGCAGATGAGCAGGGGCTGGAGAAGGGCAGCAGCGATGCCACACAGAGTGCTGTCGATGGCTACCCCGGTTCGACATCCAGAAAGTCATCGAAATTGTTGCAATCCGCACGCAGCTATCGACCCTCACAGAAGATTCGCTCGCTGGTCTCCCGCAATCCCAACGGATATCGCGGATCGCAGTTTATCGATCCCAGTTACATGTGGTTGGGCCTGGGCAAATGACCATAAGCCAGCGTCTACCACCTGGAACCAACGATTGGCTGCACTGCTCGTTTGAATCCTGTTGCGTCCACTTGGCAATACCCTTAGCTTTTTTTCTTGCTCTCTGTGTGCGTGTGTGTGTCGGTGTCTCAGTGTGCGAGTGTGTACATATGTATATGTATATGTATATGTATATGTATATGTATTTAAGTATCTATGTATTTCCATGTAATAAAACAAGCAGACAACAAAAAGATTCGATTCCAAAATAACTGTTTATTCACTTATACTGGCACTTATACTTCGGCTGGGGAGTGGCATGTGTTATTACTCACTCTTATAATTATATATATATACATACATGTATGCATGTATGTAGGTTTAACATATATTTTGTAGAGCTTATACAGCTGCCTGATAAACTTTGCCCACCGATGGCTCCTTGAATTCGTTGTACAGTGCATAGATGATATATATGATATAGAATTCTATAGCTCTCGCAGCCAACTGAATAATGATTTCCTCCATCGAACCGTTATTCAAAAATTGTACAGTCGTGATCAAGCATCTGACTTCATACAAAATTAGGAAGATCAGATAAGTCAGCACAAAACCAGCTCGTTTCTACAGGGGAGATATAGGGGAGATACAATCGAGAATTATTGAAATTCATACACAATATATATATCTGTATATATAACCGTTTAGTACTCACCTTGCTTATACCGACGAGAAGCAAAGAAGCTACGGTAATATGTATTGCGAAGCTGAGCACAACGATCGTGATGCCGATGTTTACTGCGGATAATACGTACACAGTATTGATATATAAGTATGTATAGTTTTTAAGTTCATAGATAGACACTCAATAAAACAATCTGATTTCCACAAAATTATGCTTACCCCAGGCTTTATCTTCCTTGCTCAACTTTTCTTCACCGGAAAAGCCCACAGATATAATCACAAAGGCTGCGATTGCCATTGCCGCTAAATGCAGTATACCAATAATATTGCCGGCCGTCGGCAAGTTTAGGCAAAAACAGGCTTTGGCCATTTTTTCAATGAGTTAATTTGAAGTGAAACGAACTGCCAACCGTCGGCTTCTACAACTGAATACAGACTGAAACGGAGCAGAGAATATTTGCCAAAAAGAAATCTTGCTATTGAGATGTGTATAAGAGAAGAACAAATGTTATACATAATACATGTACAGAGTTTGTTCTTTTTTTTTATTTGGAATTCGCCTTTTGTTTATGGCGATTTTTGTGTATACCATTTGACCATAGAAATTGTTAATTCTTAGGGTATGCCAACTTTGTGTGGCAGACAGAATTAGACGTCGCAGATTTCATTAGTCAAGTAAATTCAGTCCTACATTAATCTCAGCTATTAAAAAAGCTAAACATCCCGCATTTTGGCATAAAGATTCCAGTTTACCAAATGCTTCCGGTTTTTGTATTTATTTTGTATAATAATTATCACCACCCAAATGATTTTTGCAAATTTGTTTGCGATCGGATAATAAAAATCTAAAATATTCAATATTTTCGTGGGTATATCACAGTCGAGCACACGCTAACATTTTTTACCAAAGCTCCGACATCGGCTGTTCTCTCCTCTTCACGACGCAATGAAGCATTTGTAGCTGCGCGTTTAGCTGTTTGTGTATGTGATAAAAAAGGGATGCAGTCGGAAGCAGATCTACACTTATGTATGTGCAGAATTTGATTTTGACTTTATAGAGTTTGTCAAAATATACCGAAGAATATCAATCTGTCGGGCAAGCTCTGTAGCTTTGCTTACTGATAAGCCTTGATCCCCGATGACTTATATATCAATCAGTATATATACATAATATATACATATATGCATAATAAAATAAAAGAAATAAGCATAGGATTTTTAAAAATTCTTATCGTATATATGTACATATATTACTCACCCAACGTATGCCCAGCGCAAGCAAAACGGATATGATGAAAGATAAAGATGATAAATAATATGAATGCCAATATAGTATCTGAGGTATATGTGTATACATATTAAGCAATATACTGACTTAAGCCCGATCGATCTGTGAAAGTACTTACCCTCATTTTTCCCAAGTACAAATTTGCAGGGCAACAATTAAGTAGCCGGCCGAGATAAGGTTTATGTAAGAACGGATCTTAGGCATTTTATAGTATGTAGAATAAAATAATCATAAGTTTTCTTTGTTGAAAATAATTGATAAGAACCTTCGTCCCACACTGAAAACAAAAATTAGCTAATTCTCAGCAAATGAATTTGTGCAATCCACAAATCGTTTTAGGTGTACTAGATATTCGTATTTATACATACATATACAAATAAAATAAAATATGGAATACACTTCTGAACATACTTGCAAACAAAGATTAAAGTCTATTAATCTGAGAAGTCTCCCAATTATACTTACGCTTGCTTGATAAGGCTTGAACTTTGCTGACACGTTTATTATTGGTATAGCGAATGAAGACATAGAAGGTTCAATATTTTTCAGATTTCACATTATGTACATTATACAATTGTAATAAATGAGACACACAAATGTAATAATTCGAGCCACTTCTTAATTTTAATTTTCTGGCTGATCACGTTTTTTTCCGGATGACATCTTAATTTTCCGGTACAGCAAGTATATGATGATAACAAAAATTATAGAAAGGCCAAGTAGTTCAAATGCTTTACTGGATATTGGAAACAGCTTGAGGTGCAAATGTTTTAATAACTTAAATTCAGTTATTACAGTTAGAATCGTTAGAAGAATGAGTAAAACGGTAACCGATATCAACCATGGCAACAGCAAATCGGACCGTTTCTATATATATGCATAATAAAATAAAAGAAATAAGCATAGGATTTTTAAAAAAATCGTATGGTATATATATTACTCACCCAACGTATGCCCAGCGCAAGCAAAACGGATATGATGAAACTCATTATGTTAATGATCATAAATAATATGAATGCCAATATAGTATCTGAGGTATATTAAGCAATATACTGATTTAAGCCCGATCGATCTGTGAAAATACTTACCCACCTTTTCCCACTCATAGTCCCAGTCGTTTTCCAATATGGCATCGGCCAAATAGGAGAAAAGGCTAAGAAACCATCTTAACGTACCTATCAATTGCAGCGCAACAATTATGTAGCCGGCCGAACTAAGGTTTATGTAAGAACTGATCTTAGGCATTTTATCAATAATATGTAGAATAAAATAACCATAAGTTGTCTTTGTAGAAAGTAATTGATTAGAACCTTCGTCCAACACTAAGAAATCCACACTGACAACAAAAATTAGCTAAGTCTCACCAAATGAATTTTGTGCAATCAACAAATCGTTTTAAAAATGTGTACTATATGTATGTTTTTATAAATAATATACAATTTTGAATACACTGTACGTACTAGCAAACAAAGATTAAAGTCTATTAATCTGAGATGTCTCCCAATTTTACTTAGGTTTAATCTTTGTTGACACGTTTACTTATTGGTACACCGAACAGATACGTAAAAGGTTCAGGATTTTCCAGATTTCACAGCAATGAGAATCAACAATCTCTGCCAATCATCGTTGGTTTTACATATGTATGTATATACATTATACAAACGTCATGGCAATTAAAAATCGGCGTATCTCTACGGGCTACCAAAATTGAATATGGTCATTTTACGAAATATGGATGAGTGTTTTTGTTGTTAAGAACTTAAGTGTGCCCAAAAAAAGCAAATGATATACCAAATCTAAGTCGAGTTGCAAATAAAAATAAACGCCGGAGGTGGGGTGGTATATGATCTTTAATTCGACAGGATAACAGACCTGCAACGATTGCTGTACTTATCATCCCATGATTATCTTATAGAAAAACGCAACAAATTGTAAGGCATTTATAATTTATAGTTTATTCGAATTTAGATCGTTAAGGATTTATGCCCAAATAATGGCACTAACAATAGTTACGTTCGTGTTCATATATGACCGAAAAACAATCACACTGTACTGTATAAACTCTTTGTTAACATCAAAAATATATGTTTATATGTATGTATATGTAAGGTATATGTTTGTAAATATGTATATTTAAGGGGAGGTGATTAATATTTTATCTGCCTGTGCGCAGCATCTGCTTTATATTTTGGGAATTCCCAAGTTTACATTTTTGTATAGCTCGGATAGCCATTAGCCTGGGTGGGCTGATGCTGAATCAACGGATTCTGTTCTTCGCGTGCAAACTGGATCTGCTTATACAGTGCGTAGATACCCATGTATATGTAGATGTTCAAAGCTGAAATATACGATAAATGTAATTACATTTCTACAATTAAAACCGGAACTGCGCGATAAGCAAACGGGGTTGAAATATGTACATGTTATAATTCCTGCTCGCGATTAGAACAAAGTGACTTACCCAGAATAAGCACTCCGATAATTGCAACGGGTTCGAATGGATGGGTTAAAAATCCGATTGTATGAGCCAGGAAGGCACCTGCAAGTACTATTCCCGAGTTTATCAGCCAGGGCAGCAGCATTAGATGACGTTCCTGTATTGGAGTAAAAGATATGAGCAGATAAACGAGTTGAGATAAATCTATGCACACATGTATGTATATATATTTATATCGATCTTACCTTCATTATGCCAACGAGAAGCATGGCCGAAGACAGTAAATTGAGAGCATTAAGTGCCAAGCTAATGCTTAAAAATATAATAATAACTAAAGAGATATCGAGATAAGATTTGTTAGTGGGCGACCAATATTCCATATTTTCTGTACATATACATATGTATATATTTATGCATGTGTACAATGTTTTGATTACTAACGCGAATGAACTACATCGTAGGTATCCGGCTTTGCGTTCGAGTCCAATTGCTTCACAATCTGTTGAGCAATCATATCTGCATATCCCAATGCGACACCCTCCACGATGATCGCCAGAAGGGAGCCGACAACGCTCAACCAGCCGATAACTATGCCGGCGGTGTTGAGTCGCATAAAGAACAAACTCTTAAGCATCTTTGCACTGATATATTTTTCCACAGAAAATAAACGTAAACCTACAAACAGAAAAGCCATAAAATTTTTTACATTTCATGGTGAAATAGAATTACTCTCACACACACACATACAGACTGGTAAAACTTGCAGCATGCAGTCTCTAATCCATACGTTCTTACCTCTACTGCGTCACAATTGCGTATGAATGCAGTTGAAAAGGCTTATTCGCAAGTGTTGCCACCTCTCAAAAATAATGGGATTATATGGCAGCATAATACAAATGACAATGTAAAATACACGCTTGTAAAAACCTTTAAATTTATTTATTTTTAATTTATTTAAAGGTTTTTGACTCTTGTTGATGATACTTTATAATATAGTTTTTATTTTTGTTGTATTAACATAATACATTTTACTCTAATGATCAGCAGTAATAATTTATTTCTATGTATATAAATAAATAAAATATTTTAAGCGCGGAAAAAAATCACTGTAAGTAACTGTTGTACCTGTGAAAAGTCACGAAAACTCAGGCCTTGCCAGACTGTCACAATTAAGTGGAATTTAAAGTAAATAACTGGCATACTTATACTTATTAGAAATACTCTCGTGTTGGGACCCTCTCTCTTAGAACTTATTGGGCGCCATTTTAGATACAGAAAATCTAAAGATCTTTCTTAGTCCCGCTCTCGTGACTTAGGAGGTTTCATCGGCAGCCGACGCTCTCTCGTTTGGCACCTCAAGGGCTCTCTTTATGCCGACGAGATCACATTGCATCATGGCACAAGCTACATCAACATATCCATACACACGTACGTTCAGTTGCTCTCACACAAATGCAAACGGGAGGTGACTGGCGACAAGAAAGTGAAGACGCGTCAGTTGTTGTTTGCCTGTTGCTCTCGTCGGTCGTATAATTTTCAGAGATACGTTCTGAATTCTATAAGAAAAAACTTTTCTATTTAACATAAACAATAGCACGGCCTAGAAATGAAGTTCGATCTTACCGTTGATAATGGACCCTGCAACTCAGATCTACGTACCTGGTGTCTTGGCATAGCGATCTATACCCTAATTAGTATTGTACTAACTACAGTGGTTGGACCGACGGGTGAGTAACATTTATCGAAGTGTGTAA
This sequence comes from Zaprionus inermis, assembly GCA_018151445.1. Taxonomy (NCBI): domain Eukaryota; kingdom Metazoa; phylum Arthropoda; class Insecta; order Diptera; family Drosophilidae; genus Zaprionus; species Zaprionus inermis. The sequence goes on along the minus strand of JAECXD010001572.1, from coordinate 3,617,069 downwards.
ATGGATTTAATTTTATTTGCAATTATACACTGCGCGTATTTAACATCAACACCACCCCCACCCAAAAAAAAAAAAAAAAATTATTTCAAGCATGTGAACAACAATTCCATTGTGAAAATATATATGTGCATGTATATACTAGCTATATACATATTAGGGTAATTTGTACATGAATATAAAGAATGAGCTAATACTTTGCTAGAAAAGGCGTTTCAAAACAAGTTCTCGTCGTGGAGGCAAACATTTTTTTGTGTTTTGTTTTCGTTTTCTCTTCTCATTACATTACATACATAGTTTGGAATTTAAGCTAACGATGACGTTAATTTCATTCAAAGACATGACTAGTAGAAGGTTGAATTTTGAATAACTTTATATTTGTATTTTCTCTTTTCAGTCGTCTCATTTATTATGTTAGTTATTGCAATAATTACTAATGTTTGCTTACTTTATGGTTCTCTACGGGTGAGTAAACTTCTAATTAAGAATTTTTATATATATGACTGTTTATTCGATATTCAACAAATACGATACATAAATTACCAACTGTTGAACAAATTTCAAGTTAACGAAAACACGATAAGAAGTTCTTGGAAATAAAAAACAGAGACAAATAGAATTATTCTTTCAAGTCCTACGCACACTAAATTCAGTTTCGTTAACCATACCGCCCCGTTATAAAGCTTTCATACTGTATATTTAATGAATTAATCATTTTAGTCAAGAATACAAATTCGATCATCTCTTTATGATCTCATACATTCTATGACATAAATAGTCTAGGCGCGGATTTTAAGCTTGAATACCTATAAAAATTTAATAAGAAGCGCTCATTGCAAAATAATATAAAATAAATCGTGTGCTATGAAGATTTATCATATTAAAATTAACTTCTTTGTTTTACAGTATAACCACATGTTAGTTGGAGTGTGGTTAATATATGCAATAATTGTGGCTATCAACTTTCCATTTGCCATTCTGGGCACAATCTTCCACTTCGGTTATTATCGCGAGTCTACCGGATTCAACAGCGTTATCCCTGCATTGCTTGTTTATATTATTGGATTCAGTAAGTATTAGGGATTGCCCTTATCTAATTCTCATCAGCATGATATCATATTTCATTTCCCTTTTCCCACCATTCTACAGTTATTCTTCTGTTTTGCGCTCGCATCGTATACTCCTATCATCTTCAACTGAAGAATCGCCAGTCGAATCCACAACATGCGGTCGTTGTTTAAATCTCCCCGCTCGTTGCTTTCTCACCAGCACTACCACCGATAGCATTTCAACGCCAGCAGTTTGTGTAATTTAAGAGTCAATCGTGTGCCTTCTCACTATAAACATACTTAAAATGAAAAATATATACTAGACGTACACATTTGTATGTATGTCTGTATTACAGACTCTATATGCTCTATCTAACAAACTTAGCGACTATCGTAAGGTTTGACTCAAATATTAACATGAATCTTAAAATACATTTGAAATATTTCGCAGAATCTCTAAAAGAGCCTGAAGGCTATTGCGATAGTGCTAAGGTAGAGTGATAGTTGAGCAGCACTGAGTCGTAATAAAATAAACTTTTGTTATGTTTTTAATTGCAATTAGTCGTTAAACATTATTTTTACTTCGTCGCAGCTATCAACAGTTGAAATATACATATAGTACATACATGGTGCTATTCTATGAGCTAACACATTTCAATAGGACTTATTCAAAACATTTAAAACGATATACTCATTAATACAGATACACAGATACTTTTCTATCTAATTAGCACCGCACGCGGCTGCCAGCTTCCCTAGCTTAAACATAAAATGGAAAGTTGGTCGTCTTTATAGTTGCCTGGCTGAAGCTAGTCTCAGCATTCTGATTGTTCAGCTTTGCCTGGACAGCTGCAACGATGCGAGCCGTCTGACCAGTGGCTCCCAGATTAAGCTCTAGCTCAAACTGTGTCATGCCAGTCGTCGACTGAATGTTGTGGGCCTGGATTAGCCTGGAGGCATTCACCAGTTTTCATCTGGGCGTCGTAATGCTGGGCAATTTCTCAAGAAAATCATGGGCCAGCACATCTTCAATCTCCTCCAGGCAATTGGCCACGTCCTGTTCGGTATCCGCATAATTGCACGAATCGGAACAGCTCATACCCAGCGTGGAGAAGAACGGGTATAGCTCCTGAAGAGACTGCAACTGCTGGAAATCCAGCATTAAATGACGATTACGTGGGCGTTGCATACGCTGTCGTAAGGTCGTAAGTATTAGTAAATATTATTAATAGTTCCCTACAAATTAAACTCTAACTTACCGGTGAGTCACTTGTGTACTTCATGTCCATTAGCCGTGCCACACGTCGAACGTGCGGCACATAGAGTGCACTGGGCAATGCGGCCAGATTCTCAACGCTGCCATTAGGCAACGGCAGTGGCACGACTTCCTCATGCACATCGAATTCGGTGCCTACAAAGGCCCAGCGATACATTTGGAAATGGGGTAGCTTTGTTGCCGGCAGCACACAGCCCAATTCCAGTAGCTTGCAGGCTTCCAGCTGCACCGAACGCCATTGCTGCAGTGTCGTCTGTGTGTTCACACCATTACCAGCACTGGAGTTCGACGACGACCATGAGACATCAAAACCGGGCAGCAGGCGTTGTGTTTGTTGACTGGAATTGGTTAAATATTCACAATTAGATTAAGAAGGAAATAGTACTAAGTATGTCAGTACCTGCGCTCGTCGCTTTCGCTTTTGAGCTCCTGTTCCATTTGCAGAAAGACTTGCACCATTTCGGAAATAATGATGGGCCACAATGAGGTCACATGGTCTGGCGACATACGCAGCAGCAGAACTCGGAAACACAAAAAGACAGCAGCCTGTACGGATGGCCCCAGGGGCACCAGGCGCAAACTGTTTGACAATTGCTCTACAGGGAATTAAGAAATTACGTCAATTAAATTCTATATAATTTCCTTGACATTTTTCTACACACCCTGTATGTCCGGCATATACTTGTTGTGCTGATCAAATTCACTGCAATAGATAACAAAGGCGAGTCGCTTGAGCAGCATTGCACGTAGCTCGTACTCCTGATCTCGTGATGCAAAGATGTTCAGGCTACCAGCCTGCGACAGTGAGACGCGAGTCATGAGCTCTCGGAATGTTGTATTGTCATAGGTCATCAGGCTGTCCATGATTTGTCGCCAATAGGGCAAGCATGAGATGTGCATTTGGAAAAAGGCGTTGTCCAGCAGCAGATCGAGCATATCCTTTCGCCACGCCTTGCGCGTGTACTGAAATCCACTAAGGCTGGCCAGCAAAGCGGAGCAGGCATAGAAGAAGTGCACATTGCGTGCCGTATGATTCTTTAGATACGGCGTTATATTGTACAGCAGTGTCGTCACAATGGTGACTACCTTATCCTTCTCCTGTGACCCGTAGGCTACGTCAAGCAGATTTGACAATATGGCGGCCAGTACACTTTGGGCCTGCAGAGAATACTGTTGTATGCCACCGCCCAGACTGTTGTCCTTGGCATTGCCATCGGTATCCTCTTTGACGGCCAGATTGCGTCGCAGCCAGGTTGTCTGCTCCAAACAGGCACCAGCAACGCTGGACAATGATTCCACCAATCGTGCCGTCACATCGTGCAGTTCGCGCACTTCTTTCTTATCCTGGAACGGCATTTGTGGACAATGCTGCACGAACTCGTTGAGCAGCATTAATAGCGCAAACTGTGCCGGCGGTGTGAGATTCAGACCATCACGTATGAGCACTAACAGCGAAGGCCATGCGTCAGCAAGTTGTGGGGCTGGTGCTGACTTCAGATAGAAATAAAACAACTCCAGGGCGCTGACTTCGATGCTCAGATGCGCCGGTGGTCGGTGAATGGGCGGCGGTGACTTGACCACTTGATGCAGAGTCTGAACAAATGAGTCCATTGGCATTACCCTTATGCTAGAGACCAGTGAGACGAGACTAAGCTGGGCCGGGCAAGCCTGCAGTGTGGAGTTACGTTGATATTGCTCCACGACGCCAGAAACATTGAAACTCGAGGTGGAACCGAAACTGACACTGCAACCACGTTGCTGCCAGGTGACAGCAATGGCAGCCAAAAAGTTACAACCATGATGCAGTGAAACAGGCGAGAGAAACTCAAGCAGCTGCTGTCGGACCGGCCGCAATTGACCCAGTTCGCTGTCCCAAATGGCTGCCACGCTGGTCATGATGCGCGGCAGATGTGACAGCACGGCATTTCGTGCTGCCTGCAATTGAGGATTTCTCGGCGCAGTCGTTGACGTCGATGTCGACTCATTGGCCGAAAGGAAGGAGTGCACAATACTATTCAGTAGCTGGCCCGTGGAAGAGCTTTGTGAGGCAACACTAGTCTGTGGATAAGCCTGATTAAAGAGATGCGACAGAGCCGTCTGTTGCGTATTGTCCAGCAGGCAATAGTGACAGAGAATGGTCAATGCCTCCAGCTGGGAGAGTACATAGTCGGGTGGAAAGTGTCGTTGCTGGGGCAGCGACAGCTTGGCTAGGCGATCCAGATTACTGCACAATTGATGCACCACACTGATGACAATGTTCGTCAGCGAGCCGAAGCTGAAACAATTCAACGAACTGGTCACAAGATCTGTCCAATTGCGATGCAAATGACGCAATCGTTCCTGCTGCAATGCACCTAGCACTGCGGCCAAGAACATGGGCTGCTGACTGATTAGACAGTTGGGCAAGTATTTGACATTAGCAGCGGCACCTTCGGCCAGCCGCGTCGGTGAAGCTTGTCCCGACGCATTGTTAGTATCCTCGCCGGTGGCATGACTGGGCGTATCCTGGCGCAGCTGATGAACCTCGTGCTCCAGCCGTATGACCGACAATAGTAAACGCAGTAGTTGCAATTGGAAACAATCCGCATGCAGCTGATCATCCTGCGGATCATTGAAATATAACACTTGCTCCGCATAGCTGCCGTTCGTGTTTAAAGAAGGTTTGCGTCCATAATTACACACTGAACTGTTAAGACAGTGCAGCATGACCTTTTGGAGCTTGGCTCGTGCCAGCAGATCAGCTATATAACATGCCAGTCCACGGCCCATTCCCTTGACGATCTCAATGAGTTCCGTACAAATGAGCGCAAGTAGCTCGATGCTTTCCAATTGAATGCGTCGATTATTAACCACATCCTGCAATGTGGGCGGCTGACGTTGAGCATCCAGTGATTCACGCTGCAAATAGCCACGTGCATAGAACAATAACAAAGTGACTAACAACTCCAAATGCATGCATCCACGATATCCATGTGCGTACTCCGAGTTGCTGACGCTACCGGCAAATCCTTTGCCCGAAATGCTCTTGCGATGTCGAATGAGCAACTGCTTCAGGCTGCCACTACTAAAGCTTGTGGTTATCGATAGACAAAGAAATGTGCGCTTGTCACAGCAGATGATGTTACGTAGAGTCTGCAGCGCATAGAGTGTCTGGCGAGTGTCATAGATGGCCAGATAAAGTAGCATATGATTGTGATAGAGAAGCGCTGTATCTGTGGAGTGACGTGCTGCGCCAAGGCCAAGCGAGCTGCTACTCTTTGTCGATGATCTAATGCTTAACTGCTCCTCTGCCGCTGCCGCAGCGGCATTTTGTCGCAAGATTTCCACATTTTGCTTGCTCTTCTCCAACGTCTTTTGCAAGTCGGGTTGCTGCAGTTTGTTTGTCTCCAGGCTGAGATTGCGACGTTTATCCTCCACATTGATGGTGCTCGATTCCGTGATCACCTCTGGCTCCTCCTCCTCGCTGTGCGTGGCCTCTGTTTCGAGCTGTTCTGTTGGATTGCTGTGATTGCTATCTGTCGATGTCTTAGAAATGCAGCTTAGACGCTTTTTTTCGCTACTGGTCAGCAGTTTCTTTCGCTTGCGCAGCTCTTTGGCTAGCTTCTTGTCTTGTGCTCGCCCTGTTGCCGTCGCCTCACTGAAATATTCATCTGCTGGCTGCGCATGCTCATTATCTGCAGCCGGCAATGACTCTTCAAGATCTTTAAGACTTGACTCGCCGGGTGTCATCTCGCGTGTCAATCGATACATTTTGCGGCTTTTGATGCGCTCGTGCTGGGTCAGCGCCTCTGTGACACGTTCACAATCGCCAACAAAACGCTTGACATCATCGTTGGCAGCACCGCTTCCTCCTGCTGCGCCCATGCTCGAGCTAATCGTGAGACTGTCCTCCTTTTCTATGCTCGTTTCCCGCTGCTCCGAATCCGACTCAAAATCGCTGCTTTCCGAATTATCTGTGATGTCCTGATCGTAGTGTAGCGATACCGGTTCCTGCTCTTGCGGCTGTGTTTGCTCACTTTCATCCATAGCGCTGGCCAGTTTTTGCTCCAACGGCGTTTGCGGCGCGTCCTTGCCCCCCGCGTTAGACACCAGCTCAATTCGCGGTTCCTCCAGATCGGTTTCATCATCGAAATCATGCGTATTCTCCAGTGGATTAATAATCAATCCGATTGTATTGATGTCGTGCAATGCTTCGCTGGCCAGTGGTGTCTTATCGCTTACAAAATTAGATGTCTTATTGGACTTACCACCGCTAAGTGTCACACCAAATATCTTCTTGGGCAAATGTCTAATTGGACTCTTTTTCTTGCCACCGCCAAGACTACCACTTCCACTTCCAATGCTGGCCGCCTCCATATGATGATATTTGACATTGCCCTGCTCCGAGCTTATCGCATAGACATCCCGCTCGAATGTCGGCGCCTGTTGATCCTCATCGTAGACAGATTGCTCTGTCTCGCGATAGAGTTGCTGCATATGCACAATGCCCACACGTTTGGAATTCGCCGAGAGCAGTATCTTGTAGAGCGGCTTGGTTAGACGTGCCAGATCACCTCGCAGTAGCGAGGCCTGTAGCCAATTTGTGACAAATGTGCGCTCGGACATATAATGCGGTAGTGCCAGTGTGTCGAGCACCTTAAGCAGCGTTTTTTCGAAGCCGCGAGTCATCTGTTTTTCACGTCCCAGATGCCAGAGCAATTCAAATTTCTTATAGCTGCGCGCTTGACTCTCTCGCAGACGTTCTGTCATCCCACTCGCTGTTGGACATAGGAGCTGTGCATCCAAAACTCGCTCCAGCTGAAAGCTACGCAATGCACTGCCTGCGCCTAGTAATGTCTGAGACTGTGCTTGCAGCAAATGCTGGGCATACATGCGATTTCCAATCACCGACTCGACCAGTCCGCTCTCCAGACAGCTGTGTAGTTGATGCAGTAACGCTGCAATCTGTGAGGGATCCGTACCAGGGTTGCCCAGATAATCCCACAATATGGAGCTAACCAGTTGAAAGACACGTGTACGTTGCTCCAGATAGTTAACATGCCCGAATTTAAGCAGCGGCAACATCACCACAAAAGTGACTCCTGGACTTGTGGTGTGCTCAATTTGGGAGCGTAGCAAGCTAAAGAAATGTAATTAAAGTATACAGTCTTAAAATCAAAGTACTTCTGGCACTTACCTGATAAGATCGAAGAGCGTGGTAATGGCTGCCACTTGCAGTTCCTTGTCGCTTTGCGCAAAGCAAGCTACCAGGCAGAGCACCTTTAGCCAATTGGGTAGTTCGGGTTCTATGGAGAATCGTACAGATTACATCAAACTTTAAAGGTTACAAGTCCAAGCCCAAACATACCATTCTTATCGAGCACAATGTGCTTATTACAATTGGGAAACGTAGACATCTCCACTAGCAACGTGGCAGCCAACTTAATGGCAGTGCGAAGCGCGGAACTCAACTGTAATTCGGATATCTGTTGAACGCTTCGTTGCGTTTCCTCATCGACAAGCAGTTTCTGCTGTGGCTCTTCGGAAGCGTCGCTGTCGCTGCTTATTTCGCTGGCGCTAACCGTGGGCAATGAGAGATTTAGAAGACGCTGCAGCTGCCTGGAACGTGCTACAATCTCCACACGTAATAGGCCGAAGAGTCGTTCGATTTGGGATTCCCGCACAGGGCACTCATGCATTAGCACTTGCTCAGCCATAAACAGACTGGACGCAGACTGCACTTGACTGGAGCAACGCTCTAGATGCACTTTAATGCCACACTTGTTGCCAGTGTCGATTTGCAGCAGTTGCCTGGCTAGGTAGACTTCAAAGAATATCTCATATTGTCGTATACATTTTTCTAGTATGGAGAAACCGCGTTGCTGTGTGGCCTTAGTCTCCTCATCGTCAAGCTGGAACTCCTGACTGTGCTCCGGTGGTGCACTCTTTGGTGGCTCCTCCGCAGCATCGACAATTGTCGTATTCGTCTCCAAGACTATGTCTTTGGGTCTGTTTTTCTTTGGGCTGCTGCGTATGAATGGCACTTTGGCTTTTGCCTTGATCTTCTTAATGCTTCGCGGTGTATCCAAATCCGATGAGGATTGCTGACCCGTATCCGAGGCGGATATCTATCATGAAAATTTAATTTGAAAATAAAATTCCGACTTTTCTTAACAGCTTTTGCTTACATCCTTGTCTAGTTCAGAGAGTCGAGAGAACGATTTGGCCTTCTTTTTGGGACTGTGTCGCACGACGCTGTGATTGGAGGCCGAGCGTCGTATGAGTTCCTCATCATTGGCTTCGGTGCCCTGCAGAGAATGCTCGCCGAATTGATTTAAACGCGAATCCGATTTGCTCTTCTCCAGCGCATTTGACTGTACAGCAGCTGACTCTAACTGGTTACTTATGGTGCTGCATGAATTAGTAGTTTTCTCTTCTAAGCCCGCGATGCTCTGTTCGACCAGCTTGTTGAGCTTAATTGGACTTCTATGGAAAAATTCAAGAATTTATTAAAAAATGAATGCAATATGAAGCCACATTAAATCTTACGTTATCATTGGCTGCACACGTGATACAATCTTCATGCACAACTTTAACGATGCGGTCACTTCATCGCTGCTCAAGTGGTCCATGTGCAGCGAGAGCAGCTGCGTTATTGCCAAAAATACCTTTGGCAAATAGACGCGAGTGGTTTCCGTATACATTTCCAATGAGATTGTCTCTAGCAGGAATTCGGTAAGTACGCAGATTTCCAGCACACACGGATCTCCGGAGCCAACGATGCTGGCGAATTTGTTGTCACCATTGGACTGGGCGGAGGAGATAGAGCTGGGCGCCTGCAGACAGGCACGCTCAAACATATCGGTCATATAGCTCCAGATATAGGCCGGATCAAAAGTAGCAAACAGTAAATTGGCCGATTTAAGAGCGTCCGCATTACTACTGGATATGTACATGGTACGAATGATGTCATGTAGCACAAAATCCAGCACAGCGCTACCGATCTCCGCCTTGTCCAAAAGCGATAACATAATGCGATATGGCTTCAGATCCGTCGGCTGACACTCCAGACTCAAACGCAGTGTGCTGACCAACGCACGAATCAGTACATGCCTTGAATGGGTCACGAAATACGGCTCCACCTCTTTCTGAGCGTCAATTGTGGCTGAGTCTAGTGAGAGTGTGTCATAGGTGGGTGAATTTTTCGTAATTTCGCTTGCCAGCAACCACGAAAACAGTCTCCTATTCAGCGACATGTCACGCCTCAGAATTGTGTTCAATCCATTTGTAACCAGCAGAACCAGCTGCTCCTCGTCCAGTAGTTTGGTATGCATGGGAAATCCAAGTAGTAAAAATTCCAACGTGTTGCGTTGCACTAAGATCAGAGAATCATTTAGGCATGCACATAGCGCCGACATCATTATCTCTCTATTATGACCCATAATATAAATCTGTTTCTGCATATCGAGACGTTTGTTGAAATGCTCCAGCAGAAAGGTAATTGCAGGCAATCGAATGGCTGCATTATTGGCCACAGACTCCCAGAGCACCGTATAAAAGTGCATTGGATTTACAGCCTCACAGACTTTCTTGAGCAAAGCGCTAATCCTCTCAAAGTGATCCAAGCCACAATCATAGCCCGGCAGCACACCACATAGAAAACCACTCAATGCAGGCCGTAATCTATCGCCAAGAGGCACAAAATATGTTTCGTAGATGTTAAGCAATGCGGGACGTACATTCATGGCCGCATATCCGAGTAGCGGGAACAGTCCAGCGCTGCGAATGAAAAAATAATATTTAATTTTTTTGTATTCTCATTGACTTTCAGTTAAAGCTTTACTCACCCGTAGATAAACTCTGTGGCTAAACGTTCTGGTCCCGTTTTGCTGAATATCACCGAATATGTTTCGAGCGCCTTCAGATGAACGCCAGAGGGTAGAGCAGGATGCATACATTGTGCCAGACGCTTAGCAATCTTCAAGCGTCGTGGTATGACTTGGTATTGTGTATTACTTGATATGGCCTATCGCGAAACAAGTTCATGATGAGTTAAAAATAATATACAAAACAAAAAGATTATTAATTTTGAACAGTTCGTAACGTGGCCAAAACGTGATGTATGCATTTATCGAAGAATGTCTAGTACTACTAACGCTTCCTTCAAGTGTGTATAATAAGCTGTGATTATCAGCAATGTATATTTTAAGCATTTATTTCGGAATTTATCGAAATAAAAAGATTTATTGAATGACCGAGTTTTGTTTACTTTTTATTAAACTCCTGCATGGTGACAAAGGCTTTTAGAAATTGTAAGTACTTCCTAACTATTTAAAAAAAAAACCCACAATTACGTCAAACAATGCCGATAAGGGCAAGTGTATCGTATGAATCAGCCGCACTGCGGGTTAATGCTGGCGAACGTTGATAAATGCAAAAACTGTTGTGAAAATTAAATAATACAACTCTCAGCATACCTTGCTTAATTTGCCCAGGGCTGCTATTAGATCCGCCCACTCACTGGAGTATTCGAAATTACGCAGCGCCTTATCAATGTTTGTCATATATTGTCGATACTTTGGCTCGGCCATGAGCTTCTGCTCCTCCATGAGTGTGTCCGCAGACTCCATGGCGGCAATTGTGACCTAGAGATGGAGGCTGTAAAAGAGATGCGAACAACAACGGTTGACAGATAAGAAAATCAATACCAATTTAATCAAAACACTTGTTGCCGCAGCAACATTTGCCCTTGACGTATCTTACCGACCGTGCTCTAATACTTGTTGTTATATGCTTATACAAAATTAATAAATGTGGTATCCGTCCGTCTGTACGCAACTGCGTCAGCTGCAAGTGCTTCTGATGCTTGCCAACACAATGGACAAAACTGTTCAATTCATTAGCGAAAAAGCTGCCAGCCTATGTGTGTGACTGTTTCGTATGACTTAGTCAGTGTGTGTGTGTTTTGACTACATCTCTGTTCTTTGTTCACAGAGAGCGAGAGACGTGGTATCTATTCTGCTCAATTGAATTTGTTTTTAAATATATTTCACATTTCACCTTATTAACCCAAAGTGGGCAGCAGCAGTAGTTTTTGTGTCCTCTTTTTGTGTGTATTTTTATTGTGCTCCCCTTTTTCTTGTTGTTAGCTCTCTCGCGCACGTCACACAATTAACTGCGAATGCAATTACAGTGACGATTTGTACCCGAGACTGGCGACGCGAGTCTCGCGACCAGCTGATGACGAATTTTTTGCAGACACGCAGCGAAATACTTTTGTTTATTATTTTGTGTTGAACACGATCAAAAAGTATTTTTACTGCGTTTTCTCGGTGTCCATCTATAATTGCACATATTGCATGTTTTAAACTTTTCGTCGGGTTTGCATTTTACATTGTTAATTGCGTGAAAAAAAAGTTACAATAAAAATAATGCAGACTTTAGCTGTTTGTGGTCTTACATTTTCTAATACACTTTAAGCAGACTATCGATATATCGATATATTATGAGAATTGAAGAATTGACAGTCACGAGCTTCTGAATTCGATATTTGTGTTGTCGCCAGGTGAACAGTCGTAGTCGATTAAAAAATAAACTTAGCTTTTGTATACCCATAAACTCGTGCTTGTACTTTGGTGGTGTATAATATTGTACCATGCTCAATTCTATGATTGAGCTTGTAAATCTGCTTGAATTTTAAAAGAGCTAATTATTTTCCTTTCTTGTTTATCTACATATGTAAGACAAGTCGGCATAAAATAATTATAGGTCTCAGAAGAAGATGAAATTGGCACTGCTTTCATGTTCATGAAATAAATAAGAATAAAAAACTCATTGTTAATTGAGAGATTTACCAGTATATCAAAATCAGCATATATTTATTTCTGTGATTCAATAAATAATTATAATGAAATCGGCAATACATGTTATTTAAATAAATATATCAAGTTAGTTAAATGCAAAACCAACACGAAATAACTTAAGAAAAATGATTAGAATTGTCCCGAGATGTTTGCAACCTTCAAAAATATTGTAAATACATACTGAGTTTTACTTCTTCTTCTTGTTCTTGCCCTGCGGAGCAACAGACGGTGCTCCAGTCAGTGTCGCTAGCTCTTTTTTAAGATTTAGAAGTATATCAACTTCGGGTTTCCAAACGGCAGCATCACCAGTGGCCTTCAGAGTGCGCACCTTTTCGCCCTGCGCTGAAATTTTGTCTTCCAATTCTTTAACTTTAGCAGGATCTGCTGATGCAGATGCAGCGGCTGTGGTAGTGGGGGTTGTAGCTGGACTCACTTTGTGCGCAGCTTCCAGTTGCTTTTTCAAATCGAGTAGTAAGTTAATCTCCGGTTGCAACACAACCTTGTCTTTTGTTGTTGACTTAAGCTGGCGCAGCTTTTCGCCCTGCACCTGCACAGCCTTTTCCAGATCCTGTACTGAGCTGGAACCTTGGTGAGCGGTTGCAGAAGCTGCGGGTGTGGCCTTCTGTGCCGCCTCAAGTTGCTTCTTTAAATCGAGTAGCTTGGTTATTTCTGGCTGCAGTACGCCCTTGTCTTTTGTGGTAGTCTTCAGCTGACGCAACTTTTCGCCCTGAGCCTGCACAGCGGCTTCTAGTTCTGCAACATTTACCTGCTGAGGCGCTGCAGGTTTGCTTTCTTGTGAGCCACCATATTTGCCCTTCAACTCATCGATGAACGACTGCTCTAGCTTAGCGAAAAGTGGGGCGGGTTTGCCAATCTTGTGCCCAGTGGGCAGCAACAATGTAGCAAGAGGTTTTCTATAAAAAAAAATTCAGAAGTTAATACTCAATACAATTTCGCCACTTTTTGTTAACTTACTCGGCATTGAGTGCCGTCTGCTCGGTATTCAATTGGGTGAACAAGGTGCGCGCCGTTGTAGGCATGTAGGGGAAGAGCAGATTGGCCAGCAGGCAGGCAATATTGGCGGATAAACCAATGATGGTTGCGGCACGGGCTTTCTGCTCTGCGGTACCCTTAAGCAACACCCAGGGCTGTTGGGTTTGCATATATCCGTTGCCGTGGCGTGAAATGGCCAGTAAATGACGTATTCCGTCTCGCAGCTTAGCCTTCTCTAGCGAGTTAATATAGCCACGTAGCTCACGGTTGATCAGGGCGAGCAGTACAAGCTCATCCTGAGTTAGAACAATGTCTGGAACTGTGCTGTTGTAGTTCTTCTCGCAAAAAACTAAAGCGCGATTCACAAAGTTGCCAAAATTATTAAGTAGTTCTGAATTATTGCGTGCAGCCAGATCGTTCCAGCTGAAGCTAGAGTCTTGACCCTCAGGGCGTGCCGAGGCCAAATAAAAACGCCAAACGTCCGCTGGAATTCCTGTCTCCTGTGCATCGTTGCCAAAGACGCCAATGCCGCGACTCTTGCTGAACTTTCCATCTTCGTAGTTCAAATATTCCGTAGCCATGATGTGACTAACCAGCGTGTTTCCCTTGTTTATGGCTAGAAGGACGCTTGGCCACACAACCGAATGGAAGGGGACATTATCCTTTGCCATGAACTGGAAAAGCTCCACATCGGTGCCCTTGGCGGGTTGCCACCATTGCTGATATTCCTTAGTATATCTCTTTGTAATGGAAACATAGCCGAACGGTGCATCGAACCATACATAGAAGACCTTCTTTTCGAAACCGTTGTGCGGCACAGGGATACCCCATTTAAGATCGCGCGTAATACACCGCGGCTTAAGTCCCTCGCGCAACCAAGCTCGTGTTATGACGCGGGCATTGTTTGTCCAGCCATTGTCGACGCGATCTACCCATTCACGTAGTTGCTGCTCAGCCTTGGGCAGATCTAGGAACAATTGATCGGAAGAACGTAATACCGGAGCAGTGTTGCACACCTTGCAACGTGGACGCACTAGTTCGGTGGCATTTACAAGTTTTCCACACTTGTCGCATTGATCTCCACGTGCATCTTCATAGCCACAGCCAGGATGCGGGCAAGTACCCTCTACAAAGCGATCTGCCAAGAAGCGATCGCATTTCTGGCAAAGTAGTTGCTCTACGCTTTCTTTAAGTATATAACCAGCGTCGTACACATCCTTGAAAGCCTCTTGAACAATGCTGCAAGAATTTAAAGAATTTAAAGTTTCTATAATACTCTTTCGCTAATTTTACTCACTCTGTCTGTTCCTGCGTGGTAGTGCGTCCAAAGTAATCGAATCCAATTCCGAACCAGCGGTAAATCGAGTTGTGCAGCTCGAAGTATTTGTCGCAGATTTCACGAGGCGTCATATTCTCGGCCAGCGCTTTGTTTTCCGTCGCAGTGCCATATTCATCTGTTCCACAAATGAGCAGCGTATTGTAGCCAGCGCTGCGTGAGTAACGGGCAAAGATATCGGCAGAGAGGACGCAGCCAATGATGTTGCCCAGATGCGGGACATTGTTGACATACGGAAGGGCTGAGGTTATGAGTACATTGCGCTCACCCGCCTTGGGCAGCACAGTGCGGGGTTCAACCAGCTTCTGGGGTTTATTGTAGACGAAAGCTTCGCTTGCCGCCCGGATTTCCTCATCCGTAACGGTATCAGCTACAGTGGAAGTTGATTCCGCAAGAAGTTTTCCAGGATCCACAAGGCTAGCCCGTTTGAGCTGCACATGATGCAAGCCACCATAACGATTTGATTGTTGCAGAGCATTAAAGGTAATTTCATTGAGCGGCTGTTCAGCGAGCACCTGCTGCACCTCTGGTAAAGCTTTGATCTTGTTGTACCAACTGCGTAAATTGTCCACGTTCTGTGCGCCCTTGAGTGTACCTTCAGGTGCAAGTAAAGACCATACTACAATATCTGCGGCCGTCACCTTGTCGCCAGCCAAATAGGGGGCACTGGCAAGCGAATCGTTCAATTCCTTGACTAGACTGTTAAGCACAGGCAAAGCATTGGGATCCGCACGATGACCCACGGCCATATGATGAGCCAACGCTGGCGCAAGCTCTATTGCGGACCATTCTAACCACTGTGCGTCCGAATTAAATTGTGAGTTAATTCTAATTGATTTAACCTTGATTGGGGCAACATACCACGTCTCTCAGCTGGCTCTGCTCGTCAACAAAAAAGTATTTGGCTATGGCCGCCACTGAAAACAGTTTCAGACCATCTTTCACTTCAAGTGTGGGCAACGCTAGCAAAGACCTGTACTTGGGATCTGCAATATTTAATCGAATTGCATCAGTTTACTATGATTCAACGTTGCACGTTGCCGGCATGAAGTTTTTTTTCTCACTCTCCTTACCATTTAGGTTAACCAACTGCAATTGGACCGTTCGCTTGGCGAACTTAGCTAGCATCAGCACTTGCAGAGTGAATGGATTACCCGCATTTGTGTAGATTATCATTTTGAATTAGCAATTACTACGTTAGCTTAAATTTTATACAATTTACGTGGCAAAAAAAGGTTAAAAGTGCTTCTAAATACAAATTGCTACACGCGATTTGTCAATATATACTTCTAATAACTATCGAACATCGTTAGTACATCGAAGCTATAGTTCATATCGATACATTAAAGATGTGCGAATATTTGTATCGATTAGTAAACGTCTAACAACAGCTGTTTACGATAGATGGCGCAAGTGTGAGTTGACTGTGAAAATAAACATTTCAAGAGGTCCAGAGTATTTTCCTATTTTTTATTGCAATGGGTGAACGCAAGGGCCAAAACAAATACTATCCGCCCGACTATGATCCCAAGAAGGGCGGGCTTAACAAATTTCGCGGCACTCATGCGCTTCGGGAACGCGCACGCAAAATCCACCTGGGGATCATCATCATCCGCTTTGAGATGCCCTACAACATTTGGTGTGATGGCTGCAAAAATCATATTGGGATGGGCGTGCGCTATAATGCCGAGAAGACCAAGGTGGGAATGTATTACACCACGCCTATATACAAATTTCGCATGAAGTGCCATTTGTGCGACAATCACTTTGAGATACAAACGGAACCTGCCAATCTGGACTATGTCATACTTTCGGGTGCACGACGACAAGAGAACCGATGGGACCCGCTGCAGAACGAACAGGTAGTTCCCGAAACGAAGGAGGTACAGAAACGACTATTTGATGATGCTATGTACAAGCTGGAGCATCAAGCAAAAGATGTTAAGGCAGCTGCAGATGCTAAACCCGTGCTTCAGAAGCTGGTCGAGCGTAATCAAAGTGTCTGGGATGACAGCTATGAAGCTAATTGCCGCCTGCGTGCTGAATTTCGACAGCAAAAGCAAGAAATCAAGGGCCAACAGGATCTCGATCGTCAGCTGCTTGCGAAGAGCAGTTTGGACATAGCACTACTTCCGGAAACTGATCAGGACAGAGAAATGGCGTCCCTAATGAAACTTCAAACAAAAAGTGCATTTGAACGTGAATCTGAGCAACGGCTCGAGCTGCTTATGCGCCCAGCCTTGCCGGGCGCTACAACAACCACATTCGGGGGTCTCAAGCGACAGAAGGCACTCAGCACACAGCTCCAGCTGCAGGATTTGGGCATCAAGCGAAAGCAGGTAACAGGACCGGTATTAAATGCAAAAGCAACTGAACTCGAAAAACCCATAAGCTTAGTGGGTGACTATGAAAGCTCCATTTCCTCCAAAGAGAGCAGCCCAGATCCGAACGATTACAACAATAAATGATAAATTTGATATTTTACATTCCGAATACAAAATTTAATAATTCTGCTTGAAGACATGCCGTCATTCTAGCAATCAATGGCGCTATTATTTGTATCGTGCTTGCCATCACCGACCTCAATTCCCTCATCTGAGTTGTAGAGCACATCACGGATCTGTTTAAATAATTCGACGACAAGTTCATTATTATGGGCCGATTTTGTAAGCAGAGACTCAATTTTGCGAAGTTTGTTATATGCGCGATCACGTGCCTCGATGACTCCGGTGCTTTTCATATTGAGCTCTTCGATCGATGATATCAAATCTATCTCAGAAAGAGATCCAACAGCCGATTTGTTATTCTCAAATCCAGGTGCTTGTGAGTCGTAGAATTTTTTGAACCACTGGAGAAACTCAAAATTATCTTGAAAACGACCCTTTATTAAACGATCTACTGGAATTGTTTTATCCAACTTGAGCTGTGTCAGAGCTCCCTGAAAGAGCTTCATGTTCTGCAAGCACTCGTGCTCCAGCTTGGCCGAAATCTTAACGCGGCTCAAATTGATGCAATTTGGAAATATCAAATTCATGATTTGGCAATAAGCGACACCTGCAGTGAAAAATGTTCTTAATGAAATCAAAGCGAGCTTAATTTCACAGCAGGGTGTGACGTGACTAACCTGTGCACAGATCTTCGATTTTCTTGTAGTCTCCATCGACCATATTGTTCACCCACTCGAGCATCCGGTGGCGCGACAGATTTTCCGCATTGCTGCTTGTCAGTGCTACTGTCGGTTTTAGATCGGTCATTGTGTGTAGTCCCTTCAGATGGTAATAATGGTAATATGGTTTGGGTAATAATGGTTTTTTAGCTTTACTTTGGAAGGAGCTTTAAATTGCTTAAAATGCTTTAGAATTCAGGATGTGTCTTGTACGAAAAACATTCACAAAATGTCTGAAACAAATTTTATTTTTATTTTATGATTCCTCTATCGAGAGCCTAATTTACACTATGACTTAATGATTCAAGTTCATAGCCTACTTGCTCAAACTAACTCAGTTTTCTCTAATAACAATCATATTTATATGGGCTTATAAAAAATATTTGAATTGAAATTATCAATCTGAATGATGTTCCATTAGATAATCGTGCTCGAGATTTTTGTTTTTCAAAAATGTTTCGCCTGGGGCGCTTCTTTCTTATTACCGCTGTATTCCATTTAGACTTATGAACACTCATCATCGAGTCTACCGGTGTGTCAGAAATTCATTTGCGTCAGGCAACTATCAAATAAACCCTTGTTGAAATTTGCTCATAAAATGCTTATTTTTTCTGATCAGCGATAAATTTCGATTAAAATACATCGCTTGGGTGACACTATGTGAAACAAGGTGACGTTTTTCCCAGAAATAGCCAACAACAAAATACATTTCATTTTTGCAAATTTCAAAAAGCTATAAAAATAAACTAAAAGCGTCCGACAAATAATTTGTTCACCTAAAGTCATGATAAATCGAGGACTATCCATATAAAAAAAAGTCGGAGAGGATGGCAGCTATTACCGAACATTTTGTAAATAACTAATAATGCATTACATTTTTAATTCTAATATTTAATGTTTAATGATTAAAATGGATATTGCAAAAAGAAACCGCCTAAGTCAAATGAACTAAAAGAACGAGGAGCCTTAAAGCATATGAACAAGTTCGTTTATTAGTTCACGAAGCCGTTGAAATAAGCGACTGATGTAGCCCTGCACATGCTCGCACGAACTCAGTATTTATTTTACTGCAACCCTGTTTAGCGACGCGGCTTTCCATTTACGCTAAAACAAAGTATATTTTCCCTGCAATTTTCGCGCAAATACTGATTTTCCGTCAAAAGGGAAAACAAAAACATAGAACAATGGATGACATGTTGAGTCCGAGCTTTTCCATTCCCAGCATTGGGCATGCGCCGACTCCCATTCACCACAGTCTGGACGCCGACCAGCAGATAGAAGCATTACCCCATCAGGTTTACCATCCGCCAGCACCGCCAGAACCAACGAACACAGTATCAGGAGCACAACAGCAACAAGCTGATGCCAACAATGCTACAGTCAGCAACGATGGAAGCGGCGGGAGTGGCTTGTTCGGTCACGAGCCGTCATTACCACTGGCCCACAAGCAAATTCAGAGTTATCAGTCATCGACGTCGTACCAACAGCAGCAGCAAGGTAACACTGGCGGCAGCACACCGCAATCCCTAATGCAGCCACAGACACCGCAGAGCATGATGTCACACATGATGCCAATGACAGAGCGAAGCGCTGCGGGATTGGGTGGCGGTACTGACTTGTCGCTAAGCAACATCCATCAGACAATGGGTCCATCGACACCCATGACGCCTGCAACGCCCGGCTCAGCGGATCCAGGCATTGTACCGCAACTTCAGAATATTGTGTCCACCGTGAATTTATGCTGTAAATTGGATCTGAAAAAGATTGCTTTGCACGCACGTAATGCCGAATACAATCCAAAACGTTTCGCAGCCGTTATAATGCGTATTCGTGAGCCCCGCACGACGGCTTTAATCTTCAGTTCCGGCAAAATGGTTTGTACTGGAGCTAAGAGTGAGGACGACTCGAGACTAGCAGCTCGAAAGTACGCACGTATTATACAAAAGTTGGGTTTTCAGGTGCGTATCGCGGTTGATTGATTGATTATCACATTTTTAACTTGTGTTGACTTTAATTACAGGCTAAATTTCTAGATTTTAAGATCCAAAACATGGTCGGCTCTTGTGATGTCAAGTTCCCTATACGGCTGGAAGGTTTAGTGCTTACGCATTGCAACTTCAGTAGTTACGAACCAGAGTTATTTCCCGGTCTCATCTACCGTATGGTACGTCCTCGTATTGTGTTGCTTATCTTTGTTTCGGGTAAAGTTGTGTTGACGGGCGCCAAAGTACGACAAGAGATCTACGATGCCTTTGACAAGATATTTCCCATACTGAAAAAATTCAAGAAGCAGTCGTAAACCTCCGTTTAAAAGAGCATAGATTATGTAGCTTAGGTATTTGTAAAGTTGACTAATTGTAAATTGGAGCATCTCAATAGGTTCCGCCCAATAAAAGTGTAATTACTATATTTTAGTTGTTTGCCTGGATTTTATTGGCATTGATTGACATTACTTATTGGTACGATACTTTAATTCTTATTTATTTTAGATACATTGTGCCATTAGCGCCCCAACGTTCTCGAATTCAATCTTTTCCGTTATGTTCTTGGTTTTAATTTTATCGTCCTGTGTGGCGACCACCACCAAATCGGTTCCCTGGTGCTTCCAGCCGTTGCGCTTGATCCAGCTTTCAAGAGTCGAGTCCTCGATGCCACCCAAAAGTTCTTTCAGTAAATCTTTCTTGATTGTCTGGAAAGTTGTGCCTACAACATGCGAAACAAACTTGCGGATGGAATCATGGAAGCCAGTTATGTGGCGGAACATGGTACGGTTAACTTCGGCGCGTTGCCAGAATAAAGTGAAGTCAGCACGCTCCAAGATGTCGGCCAAGTCGATGATGGTCTGAACATTTTCATCCTTCATCTGCTGTGGCAGTAACAAGCACTTGGCCATAACAAAATCTGTGTGAGGCAAGTTCGTCAGGCACTTCAGGAGAATCGTGTAGGTGATTTCAAAGTTCAGCATGTGTGGATTGAACTGATAGAGCTTGAGAACCGCCAGGTTAGCCTCCAGATCATATGTGTTGTTCTTTGCCTGGTCCTGCACATATGATTCCAGTATCTTTAGGTGGTCCGGGTTGTATCTGCACAAAGAGGTTATGTTTGTATATGTTGATTGCTGATTATTGGCAAAAAGTAAAACTTACCGCTCAATGCAGCCCAACATTTCTTGAATGGTTTGGCTTTGGCCGTTTTCCATTTTCACAAGATGTGCCATTTGTCAAAATTTACGTTTACTGCCTCCAAATATTTAATTTATACGCAAAAAAATAAACGAAATATTCGCGTGGCGTTGCTAGTTTTCTCAATCGTGCCGGAGAAATCGATGTTTGTTGCTATCGATAGTTGTATCGGTGACTACTGTGAATTGTTATTCACATGTGAACGTAAAGGAAAACAATTCCTTTTGTTTTTACAAATCATCTGTTGAAAATGACCGCCAATTTTATTAACTGCATCAGGATCAGTTTAAACAATATTTATTAATAAATATGATTTGTTTATTTTCCTATTATTTCTTTGAGTTTAACAATAAAATAACTATGGTAATGTTACTTATTCTCAGTTTTTTTATATAAATATTTATACATGTTTGTATGTATGTATATACATGTGGAAACAAAATATTTTTCTTGTTTCAACTGTTATCTTCATTTACGCCATTTTTATTGGAAGTTTGACGATTAATCTTATTTAATTGGATCATTCCGTACCATCTCACTTTGTTAAGGAAGTAAAATTGGAAGTTTTATATTTGTATTGTTTGGAAGTTACTTTTTTGGTACCAAGAAAGAGACTTTCTTTTTTATTCGAGGCCATTAAGTCTTTGCCGGCTCCGTTTCACCTCGAGCAGCACCGGCAGCAGCCGCCAATTCAGCCTGCCGCTGTTCCTCCTCAAGTTCAAGACGTTCAACCTTCTTGATTTTGCTCAGTTTCTCTGAAAAATATAAAGACAAAGATGTTAATAAACAAAAGCATTTATAAATAGCGAACTCACTTGCACATTTCAGCATTATAGTGCCCCACCAAATTGACCAGCCCCAGCCCACAAAACAAAAGAGTACGCAGAAAAACTGCGCCACAGCAACAATAATATTAATTATGAAGGATCCGATCCGAGCACGAGCGCTGTCAAACTGCGAAAAGCGAGGTATGCCAACACAAAGGCAGAAGAGTCCAGAAAGAAGGGTGCCTAAAGATGTTAAGTTTAAGGTAAGCTGAACAATAATGATAGAGTAGAGATCCAACCTAGTCCCGGGAAGATGACATTACAGAATGCACAAAACCAGGCAAGGTATAGTGGCAACACAGGAATGGCCCCCTTCATCTTCGATGTGTACTCCACCAGATCATTATGCAATTTACGACGTGTCTCCTAAGGCAGTTTAAATACATTTATGCATGTGGTATTCAGTGTATTGAATATAAGACGTACTTCACTAGTTGGTGGCGCCTTGATGCTCTGACGGCGTGCATCCGATCCGCGTCGTGGTTTCTTCCGGCAACAGAACAACATGAACCAAAATCGACGACAGCAACTCCTGAAGAACTCATTTCAATCAAATATATTAAGACAACAACAAAGTAAACACTCTAAAACACACACATTTTGGATGAATTATCTTCGGGTGGCGTAGCCGGGGGCGCTTCCGATGAACCTTCTACAATTGCCGCGTCCGTTGCTGTAATACCAACTTCTGGATCTCGATCACGCCATGCCATTTTAGGATCCGCTGTGCCATGGACGGCTGCACTCTTGCGCCGACATGGTATACAGAAGCAACACTTGCGAAGCTCTGTTTCATCCCCAGTTCGGGGATCGACCTTATTTACGGAACGACAGCAAAAGATCTTTGTCAGGCAGAGTCCGCATTTTCCCTGTTGTTTAGGACTTGGATGATGGACAGATTGATGCATTGGTTCTTCGCTCATTGTACTAACTTTCGACTGCTTTTCCTTGTGGTCTTGGCTCTTTTTCGGTTTTTTCTGACAACTTTTGCAGCAATTTGACATTGGCCAGCAACGTGATTTTTTATTTCTCTTGGTCTCGTCGATTACAGCTAGTTGTGTGGTTGTTGTTGTCGCACTGCTTCTGGCACTAGAAAGTACTGGCTGCTCCTCGACAGAGCCATGAAGACGATCTGGTCGCCGACCACAGCACCGCATGCAGTGAGAGCGTCGGAATCGCATGCACAACGTGCTGCAACACCGGCAGACACCGCCTTTGCCCGCATCCTCCTTAAGGAACTCCTGGCTGCCGGTCCTGGAAAACAAACGTCATATAGATTATTAAAAGAGTAATAGATAACAGTTCTGAAGAGGTATAAATGAAGCAACTGAAGAAACTGGCACCAACCAGTTGGAAGAGAGGAACAGAGAAGTTCTGAACAAAAAAATAAGTAAACCAAGTTATAAAATAATTAAGAATAATTCAATTTCGAACTACATATGTACATTATTATTTCATAAGGGAAACATTAAAATAATATAGAGCACAAAGTTAGCTTTCGCGTGTTCTCCGAATGGCTACAGCTCAATCGGACAAAAAGTAACACAATGACTTCGCCAGGTGCTAATATTCTATCTTCAGCAATAAAACTGCATTCGCCACACTCACACATTCAATGTATCATTGCGGAATAATCACCATGGGTAATAACCATGGACCTTGTCGTTATTGTTTTGCGATATCATGGATTACATTCTGAAATTTGCATAAAGCGCTAACTAGATGGTGCGAGCTGTAGCGAGTCCTGCTGTAGAAGTAAGTACGACTTTTATTATGCAAATCAATTTCGTGCTCTGCCCCGCTGCATTGCCCTTATATCCATTAGCATTTTTAATGACTTTCGTATTGAATACGCGATAAAGATGCAGAGGTGCACGAGACCCACTTCAAGATTCATAGGTCAGAGTTGGGTTTTTCATTGCGATTGTGATTATTAACTCCGGTCTGAGACTAAGTTCAAGGTCGGCTACTGCGATGGCGACTTGGTTAGTAATATGCTGATTACTGAACCCAAATGAGGCCTCTTTCTTCCGCACTTACACAATTCTCCGCTCGCGCACGTGTCGAAAGCAAAGCCCGCACGGTAATAAAGCTCGTTAACTGTGATTTTCATCGCACGAGTCAACCAACCAGCCAGAACCCCGCCCCTCAAGTACCGAAATTCACGAGGCAACAAACCCTACATTCGGTTTTGGAACAAGTATATTAATTCCATAATTGTATCGACCTTGATTTACCTAAATAAATATTTGTCAGCGTCCAGAAACGCGTTCTGCGGCAAATCCATATGAAAGATGACCGAGTTCTGTTTCTTTTCGCCTAACATTTTTCCAAGTTCTTCGGATCTTTCGATTTTATCACACAAAATTGCACAATTTTGTTTGATAGCTATTAATTATATTTCAATTAGTTTTCGAATTTTGTAGTATAGGCTAGAATTTCAGTTTCGTTCGCCTTTCTTGAGGAGGAAATTTTGTTGTGCTGCGCTTGGCGCGATTGTCCGGCTGAAACTGATTTGTTATTGCGGCAAGAAACTTTGGACATGCCACGAAAAAAGGTTGTATCCCGCTCTAGGTGAGCGTGGTAAGCGACTGTATGAGTGCTCGACTTGGTCGGTTGCTTTGTCGGTCACCCGTTAGCGCGACTCGAATTCGGATGGAGCCTCGTATGTGCCACCACATACATACATACATACATATAAGTGGGCTTTGCTGTGTGTATGCTTGCAAGGACGCTGGGCTTACGCTCACGACAGCGTTGAGGACGACAAGCCAGCGAACGGATATCCTTTAAGGCGTTCCGTATGGTCTCGCGTGTCCCGCAACCCTCCCTTTCCAGTAGGAGCAGTACGTAAATTTATTGACGCATTTATGAGTGGCTTGGCGGCCCACAAGGCGGCACAAACATACATTTACACGTGCACATACGGTATACATACGTATGTACCTCTCTAGGTGGCGGTCTAAAGTTTTTCGTATTAAGTTGGTGGTGCGGTAGCTATTGTTGTTGTTGTTGTTGCTGCTGCTGTCGGGGGTTTCCGGGCATGCAAATTTTGCTAGCCAAAGCGGGGCAGAGAGCCAGGACGCTTGGCAATTGTTTTTTCAGTTGGAGACTTTAAGGACGTGGCAAAAAGTTAGTAGTCATTAAAACCCGTGGAAAATTGTGGCTCAAATTATTTTGTGCTGTTACTCCGGGTAATACCGGAGCCGAGTTTGATTGCCCACGGTTGTGTCACGGTCAAGAACGCATAAAGGAATTTACAGTTATTTTCTACAAGCTAAACTAAAAGGTTATAGCCTCCTCGGCTGTCTAAACTCTCCACTTACTTGGTTATGCCTCCACTGCCAGCCGTGGAACCGCCCTGGCCATCGGGCGAAAGCCGCTTGTCGTCCACTAGGAAATCATCTCGACTGCCCGTTGTGGGTGTGGCATCCTCAAAATCCCCCGCATGCTGTTCTTGACCGTTAGCTCGTTCCGAGTCGAGTGCCGGCTTGGTGGTAACAGATTGACCACTGAGTTCGGCTGTTGCCTTATCCGTCTCGGTTGCATTCAGCACAGAAATCGCGGCCTCAATCGGCTGCGTCGGCGGTAGTGGAGACTTTTGCATCATCTCGCCAGCATTCCGCAGTGCATTGCTACCGTCTGCTGTGCCCAGGCGCGATGCGGCATCGTGCGCCGTCGGCAACGTTGGCGTCGGCTTTCCCAACATGGTCACCCCACTCGGAGAGGGTGTGGCTGCATTTTCCGAGACGATTCCCGTTTCGTTTTCATGAGATTTGGGATCACTTGAGGTTTCGTTTATCGTTTTTGCTTGCCCTGTCTCGTTGCCGTTTGACGTATGCGCAGTGCCTTCGGAACTTGTTGCCTGCGCCCGAGCGACGCCGTCGCTGGAGGTCAATTGGCCCGTTGTACCAGCATGACCTTTGGTCACTGCGGGCGAAATTCAAAAAGAAATTAAAGTTTTGCAGCTTGATTTATATGAGGTCTTTCATAGGGTTGTCAACTAGTTTAGTCTAAAGTCGGTTCACAGTTTTTGTAGTAATAAATCAGCCGTAAATGGAACTTGAACAGAACCACAGGACGGTAGGGCGGTCGATCGGATTGATAAAGTCGAATGAATACGGTCTTCAAACAGAGCTGAACAAAGTGTATTACCGAATCCAAGATCTAGACTACAAGTTTTGCAACTATTCCCAACTCTTTTATTGATCATACCTTCACATTAGCTAATGTGTTTATTAATCTTCTGTTAAACACTTGAAAATAGCATATATCCAGCTTTGTCTAGTGGTCCATTCTATTCCTGATTTCTTTACAATATACAGAAAAACCAGGCTAGTCTACTCAACTCCTTTGGGAATCTTACCTTCAATTTCCTGTGGTTGTTCCTGTACTGTAGCTACTTTGCGATTCTGCGCCGAATCTGCCCGCTTCTTGTTGCTCATTAGACTGAGTCTGGAACTCATGCGCACCAAAGTGGACATATTTGATCCCTGTCGCTTGACAGCGGCACCCGTGGCGGTCGCATTGACCTCATTGCGTACGGCGGGTAGAGCTTCGGCGGCCTGCAGGACGGCGTTACCGACTTGCACAGCCAGCGGATTAATACTGTCGCCGCCAGTCGTCTTTGAGGCGTCATCTTTGCTGTGCTCCATCTTTTCTGGCGAAGCTTTTGACTTGGCTTTACCTGTAGCTGCATTGCTCTCGTTATTCGTCCGCTTTGCGTTCTGCAACATCGATCCTTGGCGAGTCAGCGGCTTGGGCTGCCCGTTGGAGCCACTTGGCTTTGCTACAGATTTTTCAGCTCTGCTAGCACTCTTTTCCTCCGTTTTTTCCTTTCCCGAATCCTTGTCTTGTTTCTTCTGTTGTGGCGTCTTGGCTT
Source organism: Zaprionus inermis (assembly GCA_018151445.1). NCBI lineage: Eukaryota > Metazoa > Arthropoda > Insecta > Diptera > Drosophilidae > Zaprionus > Zaprionus inermis. The sequence goes on along the minus strand of JAECXD010001572.1, from coordinate 3,590,519 downwards.
GACTTGGGCTTTGCTTTTTGGACGGGACTCTTGATGGGGTTTTCGCCACAGTTCGCTTTGCAGCTGTTTCAGCTTTGCCTGTCCCCGCACTCTTCTTTTTGGCACTATCAGCTTTGCTGTTGGGTTTTTCTTTTGGGCTCACTTTGGCCTGGCCGGCTGGGGTTCTTTTGCCTTTGGGTGAACGGGACTTCTCGGTCGTCTTGGCCAGCTTCTTGTTGGGTGAACTGGACTTGATGCGGCTAAAGCTGGTACTTCGCGGTATGCGGGATCGTGAGCTGCGACGTTCGCCCACCGAAGATGCCTCCTTTGCGTCTCTTTTTTGAGGCGAACGCTTCGCCGGCCTCTCCCCAGGACTGAGCGACATCTTGCGAACGGGTATGCTGGCACGCAAGCCACGCCTCGTTGGGCTGTTGGAAATGGATTTCCTGCGGCTTGGTGTGGCATCCGCAATGCGACTATTGCGCATCATTGTGGCTGGTGAAATACTTGTGGAACGCAGCGAAGAACGCACGCTTAGTCGCGAGTTAGCACGGGAATCTGCTCGGGAATTGGATCGGGAGTCAGCGCGAGAATTGGCGCGCGAGTTAGCTCGAGAATCAATGCGGGAATTGGATCGGGAGTCAGCCCTTGAGTTGGCTCGCGAGTTTATCTGGGAGTTTGCCAAGGAGTTCCTCCGCGAGTTCGTGCGAGATGGTAGCATCGTGTCCTGCGCTGCTATGCGTGAATCTGGCCGCGAAGGCGGACCGCGAGCATTGGGACTTTTTGTGTGAAAACGTGTCGGGGTCAATCTTGAATTCAGCAGGTTTCCATGCACGTCTATGCTGCTGCGGATTGTAGCTTGGGAGGGGGAACGACTGTTGCTCTCCTGGGAGTTGCGCCCCGACAACAGAGACACGCTGTTGAAGTCTTTGAGTGGAGAATTGGAGCGTGAGCTGTTCTGTGACAGATCCAAGCGATTGCGTACAGGAATGCGGGACACAGAGTCCCGACGAACCGAAACATCTGAGGGGAAATCTCGATGCGCTGCTTCGTAGGCAGATCCGTGCAACGGACTCTGCGGCGTATCCTTGTTGGGGGTACCAATGATCGGTGACAAGGTGCTCGGTTTGGCAATCTTGGCGCGCTTGCTCGGCTGCTGATGCAGTGCGGCTGCATCGCGTCCGCCGACAATCGATTGTCGTCTGCGAGGAGTCTTAGTGGGCAGATAGACTGACTTGCGACGTTGCGTCGTGGCTGGCAGTGTTGAGAGTGAGGGTCGGCGGAAACTGAAGTCGGAGGTTGTGATGCTGCTCAGATTGGAACTGCGTCGATCCGAAGCGGTCTGCGTCGAGCTGCGACGTTCGGGCGAGGTGGAGCTCGAGCGTCTTCGCGCCTCCAGTCGCATCGACTCAAGCCCCGACTTGGCCAGTCGTGTGTCGAGCATCAGATCATCCAGACTCAACCAGTTCGAGCGTGGCTGCGGCGGCGGTTCTGCATCCCTGTTAATAACGCCAAGCAGGCCGCGCTGCTTTCGTGTGGGATTCGGGTTTGGCTTCAGCGGGCGCGGCAGTGGGCCAGGTGGTATAATAGCGGGTTCCTTATCCAGTTCCATGGCCGAACGATGAAATCGCGGTATGGCGCTACGATAGGGATCCGTGATCAGGGGTAGCGTTTCCAGACTTTTGATGCGTTGTCCAAACGTTGAGGCACGACGCTGCGCACGTGGGGTATACGTGTCCACGGAAGAGGTTAGCGAATCGCGTTGCTGTAGTATACCCTTGGTGGGCATGGCCAGCTTACTGGGACTGTAGCCGCCGCCGCTCATATTAAACTGCACAGACGGGCGGGGCGAGTCGTCGGTAGCCAGCTGATGCGTGGCGGCCGGCGGCAGCTGTGGCAATCGAGAGCCGGCCAGTGACTTACGCCGCATCCTCTGATGCTGCAGCGGCATTAATTGCGCCGGCAGCTGAGCAGCAGTAGACGAGGTAGTGGTTGACTGTATGGAAGCGTGACGCAGTCCATGCTGACGCACCGGCGTCGTGCTGGGACTGCGGCTAAGGGTCGACTTGGGAGAGCGCACCGAGAGTATCGTAAAGGAGGATTTCTTATGCAGTCGAGTTTCCCCCACGCTTTAAGAGAAAGACCAGGAGATCAGAATCCAGCAATTGGATATTTTAAAGCCTTACCGATAGTCTCCGCCCGTTGACACCGAATCTTTGATGACCACAAGCGACATCTCGCCCCGCAGCCGTGCCTCCTCTTCCGGCGATGTTACGCTCATCTCATTACCCGATTCAGGCACTTGACTAACACTCTCACTGGGTGATCTCGTCGCTCTCGGCATTTTGGGTGACCTATGCGAGCGAGGTGACTTGGGTGGCTGGTAGCTCTCGAGTATCTGGCGCTTTTGCTGCTGCAGATATTGCTTTGGCGACAATATGATATCCATGTCCATGGGAGGCGTGGGAATCGGGTTTGGCACCGGAGACCGCCTGGGCAGTTGCTGCTCCTCGACGGCTTTCGGCAATTGCTCCTCACCGCCGCTGCTTGAGCCATTCGAATCCTGCAGCATTGTAGCTAACGGCGACAGCGGCATCTCATCGTGTTTCATGGACATGACCATTTTCGAGCTGGGACGCAATTTGGGTATGCGACTGAACTCGGCGAAATGCTGCGACGTGGGACGATACCAGTCCGCCATGCCCGTACTCGAATACGACTCGGACATGAGCCTGAAAAGAATTGGGCGACTCTCTTAGAATTATCTTTTTATCATGAATCTCCACTCACCTTTCTTGACTCTGGCGACCAGCCTGTTTCTGGTCGTATGTGGCACCCGAATCCTGCGTGGCCTGCTCGTACTCGAATTCGTAGACATTAGGCTTTTTGCCAATGTCCTGTGGCGCGAGCAGCATGAAATTAGGCGAATCCAGCTGCTCGGAACTGGAGCCACCGCTAGAGTTGGGCAGAATTTGTATGTCAGGCGGTTGCATGCGCGGAATGGGCAATAGGCTGCGGCAGGTGCTGCCAGTGATATTGGTATAGGGCACATCGGAGAAGAGACGCCGTCGGCTATGTCCATCGTTGCTAATCAGCGTATTCAACGCGACGGCGGCAAGCAGCGTGTCCTCTTCCGAGCTTGGCACGTCCACAGATCCTGCACGTATTGTCTCAAAGGCAGCTGTGCCAAAATAATCTTCCGGCTGCGGTGGGGGAACTGGATCACCGAAGAGGCTACTATAAGGCTGATTAAAGGACGCCTTTTCCGCATATAGACTTTCCGAGGGAGCTCTGCTTCCATTGTAGTTGCCAGTGCTGTGCGCAGAGGGTGACATAACTCGACTACGATCGTAGCTATAGTCGACCGAAATGATGGCTGGTGCCGCTGTTGCTGACGCCGTCTCTGTGGAACCTGCACGGCTGGGCGGTCTGGCTGGCTGCGTTATCGTTGAGATGGGAGTGGGTGAGGGCGAAGATGAATATGACAGTGTTTGCTGCATGATGTCTCATTTGTGCTGCTCTCTTTGTCTCGCTCTGCTCTACTCGGCAGTTGTGGCGTAGATGCTGCTCGAGAGGTTACTCGTACTCGTCAATGTCAATGTGTGCTTCGAAAACAGTCCATAGTCCTAGGCAGCTAACTGACAAGGCAGAGAATAGGCTTCTGAATCATTATTAAATATATAAAAAAAATTGATGAAGATCGGGCCATACCGATCTTGACAATCACAGCATTAGAATTCAAATAGAAATTAATCTAAATTATTAATCGTTATATTTTTAATCATTATAAAATCGGTCGCTTTCTATAGCCAACTGTCCGCTAACCTAATAGCTAATATAATAACTTTTGAGCCCATTTTCATTCACTAGCTGCTTGTCCGATTATACTTTGCAGTCACTGTAGCTTTTAAAAGTACAAATTTGATATTTAGATTATCATAAATCCTTCGTAAATAATTACTAATATTATTCTGACAAGATTATATTATGATAATATAGAGTATCAATAGTTCTATGACAATTATTATATTTTCTATTTTAGTTATCGAAACTATAGAGGCCTTCTAGGTCATCAAGAAAACGTCGTGCCATACGCTTTGTGCGAACAACTTCAAATATTTACTATATAGACACACTTGCGCTTACTGCATATTTCCAATTTTACCGCCCCACCCGACCGACGCGACGGACCGTCCCGACGTGACCGACTAACTGCTGCCAGACTGTCAGATAGACCTTGCCTGGGCCGTGTGGCAATGTCAGTGCACCAGACACGCGAAGCTTCAGAGAGCGACTGCCCCGACCATGTGCAACGGAAAGCAAGAGCTGTACTTTTTTCATTGCCAATGTGTACAAGCCTCAAAAGTTGCGCACCCAAATCGTAATTACTATTATTTTTTCTATTCCGTATTTCTTATATGTATCTAATATAGTATAAAATAGTGCTATTTTCGGTCTTGAGCAGCTGATAAAGCGCAAGACAGACAGCTTATGAAGGAGGCGAGGCAAAGCCGCAGTTAACTATTCAGCGAGTATTAATACCCTGTAGCGGTATCAGCAGCGTTAAGGGGTACATTGAGCTATTGTCTATGTCTATGTCCCATACTATAGGGTATCTATCAGTCGTTCGCTTTGCTATATCACAGTTGCAACTGTTCGTCTTTTAATGATGTTCGCTAACGAGAGCATAACTTGTGCGTGTCTGGATTGTAGCCATAAGTTGCATCGCATGTGGCAAATTGCTGCCTCAGGCTGCACTTCATGTTGCACACTGAATACCACTACATACTTCCATTTAAAAGCCCAATGAAGTCAACTTAACTGTTCAAACAATCAAACTTCACGTATTGTGGGGTAGCATAAGCCGATTTCATGTTGAAAAATGAAAGTATTTGCCATGATTTTGTTTTAATTTGATTTCTATCAAGCTCGGGTGGATAAACCTTTTAGTAATGCGAAAATAATGATAATACGCATTATTTATGATATTTAATTCATAACTCACAGTTCAATTATTTAAATATATTTGAATAAACGGTTTCGATTTGTATTTCTTATTTTATTTTATTTTATTTATTTTAGCTCTTTTAATTATTTTACTCAAAATCTACGTGTTATCTTAATCTCTTTCTCCCCGCTAAGGAATTCGCACAGAATACGCGAACATAACAAGTGCCTAATTCGCCGTAAACAGTCGCAATTCGCCGCAACGCATGAGTGCGCCGCCATTTGCCGCCTGCCGCCAAGTTTCGCTTGAATTCGCGTGCGGCTTGTCCACTAGTTTCTTCTTCTTTGTTCGTGCCACGCCGCGTGGCACCTGTTGGCATGACGCTGGCACGCGATGTGCAGTTAATTTGCAGACACATATTTACACATGCACATGTATGTATGGGCTTACGGTGCGTATGTATTTATGTAGGCCACATGGTGCGTATGTGTGTTATCTGCGGCAGGCGACTTTATCGCACGGGAAATTCTTTTATTGAACATTTTACAGCAATCGCTGATCCTTTCGGCCTTAAAATTATGTAAAGCGTTCAATACACACATGCATTGCATATGTATTTATGCTTGTATGTGTGTGCGCTTGGGCCGAGCACCCTACACTCACGTGCGGCAAACAAAGCGAAGCAGTAGCGACGTCTACCTTCTCCTTGGCTTTGGCCAAACGGGGGGTCAAAATAGCAACAATTTTCTGGTTGCCTTCAGGCAGTGCCGACAAGTCAACAACCAGGCAGAAGGTAGCAGGCGGCGACTCACGGCTGGCGGCACTTGAATGACCAACGACTTGCCATGCCACGGCGCACTGTTGCAACATGAAAACAGGCACAAATGCTACAGAAGCAGCAACAACTACACAATGCAAAGTCTATTAATGTGTAACGCACACACACACACACACACACACTGCAAAGTTACAACGCTTTTCCGCAAGGCACTCTAGGGGGAAAATCCTTGGCTAGTGTCGTGATAGCAAATTTCCATTCAGCTTGAAACTTTGCCTCAACTGAAGTTTTAAATGCGGGTTTTTATCTTGCCTAATTGAACGATTTACGATATACGACACATTTAACGAACTCAATGTCTGAGTTATAAGTACGAATGGATACGTGGTTTAAATCTAGTAGTAGATTTTAATCGTTCTAATAGATAACGATAACTTCAACATGTACTACATTTAATTAGCGGTACTTTAACAATCTTCAGTCATTTTTGAATTGGGTTCGTTAAATTGACATATTTGGGATATTTGTTCGTTATTTCATATATTCCTCGATTCGTTTTGTTAACATATGATCTTCCTGATGATATCGTTTTAGTTGCAGCTTTACTGTATGTTTTTCGGAATATATTGACCGCTTAATGCACTGGGCTCTCTTTTTAACTGATGACCTCCTAACACAAGTCACACACACACACGCACATTGGACGGTAAGTTGGCTTTAGTTATATTTGCAGGGAATTAGTACAACTTTGATTGCCCGTAGATTTACAATGCTCAATTGAAAAACACAAAAAAATGGCATTTCTGCCTCATACTCGAGGCATACTATGTATACATACGAGTACATACAACAATTATTTAAATCGAGTTAGGAGGAAGGCAGCGTCAGCGGCAGCAGCAACAGCAGCGGCAGCGGCAGCACAACGCGCTTTGCATCGATCCGATGCACTCGCCGTTCGTTGGAAAACTAAACTGAAAGCGCTGAAAGAAAATGCCTTCTTCTATACTTGGGTCGACCGACTCGAGAATCGAAGTCGACGACGGCTTCGTCCTTTGGCTAGCTAGGCTAGCCGTATTTGTTTTTTTTTTCTTTCTTTTTCGTTCCTTTTTGGTGTCCAGCCGTAGGTAGGTAGCCCGAAGTGGCCGAGAAGTCGGCTCGAGAAGTCATCGCCGCCTGAAACGTATACGTGGGTCAGTAAACCTACTTCCGGTTGACATAAATACGCCTTGGACATGAAAACTTGCCACTGACGGTGCGCCACGACTTTTTCCCGTTGTTGCTGCTGCCGCTGCTGCTGCTGCTACTGTTATTGTTATTGTTCTTTTCCCTTAGTAAGACTGACATTCATTGGCTTTATATCTGAATTCGGTATTTTTCGGGCGTTTAATTCGAATTGTGACTGCGTTTCCAAAACCATGAAAATAAGACTTGCAAATAATATTTTATATGGAATGCTATTCTGAAGACGTATTTCGTTAGAACGAGGAGCACTGTGTTTTGGGCTAGGTTTCCTTTCACACACACACACTCACACACACACTCTCACTGTAATCGTCGTGCTGACCTTAATCAATGGTACCCAAACCTAGCCACAGAGCAATTGGGGCATCTGGCTTGGCTTGGTCAGGCTTTCAATCTAATTTCTATTATTTGAAATTGCAACTGCACCCAGAAGCGAGCAAGGTGAGGCTTGCAACGCTAGCAACAAGCTGATAGCTGTTCATGCTAATTTTCACGCGATGCCCATGGATTACGGTGTGTGTATGTGTGCGTGTGTGGAGAGAGTGTGCACATATGTACGTTGAAATGGGTTTGGTACAAGTAAATTAATATCAATTGCCCATAAAGCAGGTAAAGGCCAATCCCAAATCCCCCAAAGTTGTGGGAAAATCTCTGTGAATTATAATTGCCAAATTGGGGGCAAACGATTGCACAATGAGCTAAATTTGCAGCACGTACTCAACAGCGTGGAAAATCCAGGGCGTAATTCTCTCTAGTTCGGGTAATAGGACAAAATGTGTCGCCTTATTGCTTTGTTCATTTAATTTCTTTGCAATTTAAGTTAACCTCTTTTTTCCTTAGCCGGGCACAGCAAATGGCTAACTCATATATAATTTAGTTACCCAAATACTTTGCTATTTTCTTGGCCGGCAACCAAATTTGTTCACCACTCACTCTACAACAACTTATACAGGCTTTTACCTAATATCCTTGACCCCAATGTTTTGTTCTTTTTTGCTTACGCATTCAGGTGTTTCGCAAACGGTGCGTATGATTTGTTCGTTAATTATATTGATTTAGCTCTGGCATTGACTTTAAATTCGATCATTATTTGAAAGCATTACGGCGGTTAAAACTTAACTTTAAAACGAAACTGCTATACAACTCAATAAATTATATATTTAATAAATTATAAACAATTGATTCCATAAAATTTTGATTACCTTCTATGCTACATATGATGATCATTCATACTCCATCTCTAGCTTCGGAGCCGGTCCTGCATTATTGTCATGCAAACAGTAAGCATCAGTGCTGCCAGGTTAGCCATCAAAACAGAAACAAACTAAATTTACTCAAGCAATTCAGGATTTTTTCCGCAAGTGCCGATATTCCGTGCATATTATATTTTAGATATTTATTTGGTTCCTTTATTACTATATTAGATGTTATGAGTTTTAATGAAAAATGAATTTAGCTATTTTTGCATAGCTATTTTTTATTTTCAACAGCTGGCAGCACTGTTAAGGACACAGACTTAGCAATGTTAAGGTTAGGTCTCTGAACTCAAAAGCTTTGTCGGATATATGGTTTGTGTCCAAATAACTTATAGCACTAAGTTAACTTAACTTATGTTAACTAACTAGTAGTTTAAGTCAGCATGCGAAAATGACAATTTTTTTTTATAATTTTCTAAAATGTCAAGATAGTTTTATAAAAAAATGTAAAAAAAAAAAACAAATTCCAATATAAATTAAAAGTGTAGGCTCAGTGCGATATTTGCTGAAACTTCGATAAATGAACAGCGTTATCGGAAATCACCAGTCAGCTGATACGAAATATAAACAAACTAACATTTTCTAGTTACAATTAGCAGTTATTGTAAGGCAAAGAAAAGAACATGTTTAAAATGTAAGTTATCCTTGTGTCATACAAATGATGAATATAAACATAGTAATTATATGACCTTTATATTCGCAGCTATCGTGGAGAAGAATGTTTACAAATATATATGAGACATTTCAAATTATTTAGGCGCAACCTAAGCCAAAGTACAACAGAAAGTCAGAAAGAAGTACATAGAGTTACCTGGAAGAAACCATGGGGCCAATACACTGGAATTTCCATCTACAATCACAATTTGCGTGGAAAGGTGCCCTTGGTTCTAAGCAATCCTAACATTCTTACCTGGTACACCTGTGGACCAACAGTTTACGACTCCGCCCACTTGGGACATGCAAGCACCTACGTCAAAGTAGATATTATTCAGCGCATTCTACGCGATTATTTCAAATTCAATTTGATATCTGCCATGAACATCACAGATGTGGACGATAAAATAATTAAGCGTAGCAAGGAAACCGGTCGAAATTGGGAGGAACTGGCAAACTCCTACTTAGATGAGTTTAAATCAGATATGGAACGATTGAATGTTAAGCCACCAAACTTATGTGCAAATATCTCATCCAACATTCTAGCTATTCAGCGCTTTATTTCAAATTTATTGGCGAATCATAGTGCCTATGTGACTGAGGACAAATCTGTTTACTTCGATGTATCCAAGTGCTCAACCTATGGAAAGCTGGAGAAGGTCAATAAGATAGCTCAGTGTGATAGTGATTTGAAACATAAACGCAGTCCGGCCGATTTTGCGCTTTGGAAGAGTAAAAAAGAGCCGGACGAACCCAGTTGGCCCGCATCTTGGGGAGGAGAAGGAAGACCCGGTTGGCATATTGAATGTAGCACAATTGCCAGCACATTTTTTGGTGATCAATTAGATATTCATGCTGGTGGTCTAGATTTGCGTTTTCCACATCACGAAAATGAAGAGGCGCAATGTTGTACCCATTATAAAAAGGATCAATGGGTAAACTATTGGCTCCACACGGGTCAGCTGCACTTACAGGGTGATCACCGAAAAATGTCTAAATCTCTGGGTAATACAATGTCGGTGTCCGAGTTCTTGAAGCATTATTCCGCCGATGAATTTCGTATGGCCTGCCTACTGTCAAACTATCGCAACGCAATGGTTTACAGCGATCAAGTGATGCTGACGGCACGTCAAACCTTGAAAAAGTTCCAAAACTTTCATGCCGATCTTAGCGCGTATTTAAAGCTTCAGAAGCCGCTAAAGCTTTTGGATGAAGGTGCTCTGAAAGCACAGCTAAACTACACGATTGAAGAGTTTGATAACAGCTTGCGTGATGACTTTGACACGGCGCGAGCCATTTCAGTACTGATTGATCAAATGAGCAGCATCAGTCGCTGCATCAACGATCAGCAGGCAGATGCAGAAGAGACGCCAGGATCATGTATTCAATTACTCGTTGGGGCGGGTAATTTCATTAGTGTCGCCATGCATAACTTTGGTATTAAAGACCTAGGCGTATGCATTGCAAAGCCAAAGGAAGTACTACCTGCTTTGGACGCAAATGTAATTGTTGCCGAAATTCTCGCTTTACGTGCCAAGCTGCGTACGCAAGCCCTTTTAGATACCAATAAGAATAAGGAACTATTAGTGGTATGTGATCAGCTGCGCGATCTGTTGGAGAGTCAAGGGCTAGAGATACGTGATCATCAAACAGGAATAAGCTCCTGGGTATATCGCGGTATTCAAAGGGCGAAAGGCAGTGGGACACTAATTTAATATATCTTGTTCAAACATTTAACATGCATCGACATTATTGACGTGTATATATTGTAGTTAAAATCCTGTATTTTTGGTATGGAATTTAAACTAGTAAACTGTCAAGTTTTCTTTTTTTGTCTTAATTTTAAATGGATGCGCACTCTGCCTTATACAAGTGTTTGGTTATTAAATAATCTCGAACAAGCTTAAAGAAGGCGACCATGCTGGTAAACGCCACAAAGCTAATAGACAGCACAAAATGCCACTCGATGCTGGCGGCACTTAGCGATGCAATCTCTACCAGAAGTACAGCGGCTTGCAGTGTGGCCAGCGTGGAATAGATAACAGTGGGATTGTGAAATAGTTTCTGTAACATTACAAAAAGAATGTAATCACAAATCTAAATTCAGTAGTTCATTTCACCTTACATAGAACCTCAAATGACTGGCATTTCCTGGTGTAGCCACTGTGACCAGCCCGTGGCTGCGATAGAGTGTTCCATTATGTTTTATCACAGTGCCATGGGCATACGCTGCATATTTGGACCATGTCTGAGCATTGGCTGCCACAATAAGCTGTGACGCCACCGTCTGTGGGTCTCGATCCATACGTTGCCAGCTTCCCAGATGTAAAGTGGCTCGATGCAGCGTGTCGCTATATTTAGCAGGATACAGAAATACAGCAGACAAGCTGAACGCACCCAGGCACACAATGATGCAATGCTGAGCGGCACGCATTACATTGTACTGTACGCTGAGGGCAAGGAGACATGGTATCAATACCAAGTATGCATTCAGCATACAAGTAAAAATCAACTGCTTAAAGCGTTTGTTAAAGTCGTGGCGAAGGGTCTCGATCTCGTCGCGAACCTGACCTGCGTTAGTCGTGCAGCTATGGACGGGCATATCGTTAATGTAGACGCCAGGTAGCTCAAATCTGCTGCGTAAGAACGGCTCTAGTTGAAACCCAAATATGATGAAGTAGACAACCACTCTGAAATTAAATATCGTATTTAAAACAAGTGAATTCTAGAACTAGAAGGATTGCTCTTCTTACGGATAACTTAAATAGAATAGCAACATGTAGGTATGATGTTGATATAGTCTGAAGGCGCAGTAGCATAGTGCTAACTGCACAAGTCCTCCAAATCCGTACTTGATGGCCATACGCACCAAACGCCGCTCATTGTTTTTCCACTTGGCCAAGAGCATGCAGTACAGAAACCGGCGTGTGTTCAGTATAAGAATCAAATATCGCAAGTAGGGATCAATCAGCTCAATGTTCTACAAAAATATATAAATTAATGGGGTATAAATAATTGTAAGTTTTATACGCACCACCATGTGACGCGAGTTGAACTGTGGTAACCACCAGTTGGTGCGGTAAATGTTAATGAATTGAACAATTGCCGCTCCCATTGTGAAGGCGCACATAATCAACTCGCTCAGCCATTCGGTAGTTGTTGCGTGCTCCGGAAAAGGAATATGCTTGGGCATTGTGATTTGTTGAGATCCAGTTTTTGTTGACATACTGCGTTGAAAGCTTTCCTGTGCTTCACTAGAGCTGCTTCCATCGCTGCGTTCATCGTAGGCCATTGCAGTATGTTAGAAGATTGGAACTACATTTATAAAATTAGCAAAACAATGCAGGTTCAGGATGTTTTAAGAATTTGCGGCTAGTCTTTTGCCAAAAAAAATGAGCGCTATTGAAAACGATATACATATATCGAAAGTGTGACCAGCTCTCACCGTTAATCAGCTGTGTTTGTTTACAAGCTGTTTATAGACAACTTTTGCTTTTTTCCCTGCAGAGACCATCAACGAAATCGGCTATTACTCATAAAAGTTTTACATAAGAGACATTAATATTAATTATTAATTACTTATTTAGTAAAATGTATTTTTGAATTTAGAATTCTTCATTTACTGTTTCCACTTTAGCTTTTTCTTGTTTTCGCTGATCTGAGTACAATCTAAAAGCAAACCCTGAAGAAAATTGTTTCACGCCTATTTGCTATCTGAGTACAAGAGATTATCTTATTAATTGCTACTCCATTATAATTTTTAAATTTCCTCGATTCAGTTTATATTAATTTCAAACATTTTATCTTGCATAATTTTTTTTATTTATTGTAAGTAGATTAAGCTTAGTCAATTCAAGGATTGCAAGCTATTTAATTTCTTGTTTTCATCTTTTTTATCGCCAATATGAGAGCCATACTACATAATAAAACTAATTTATATTGCTTAACATTGTTAATGATCTATTTCTAAAAAAATGTACTAAAATTTAAAAAAAAAAAACAAATTTGTAATAATTTAAATTATTCTCATAATTTATATGTTTAAAAGCCTAAACATTAAGATTAAATTGATTAACACAATATTTAGAATAAAAACGAAAGAACTGTCGATCAACTAAACTGTATATGATCTATATCACAATAAAATATATTTAATAGCACAATTTATACAATTAAGATTGTAAAACTCAACACCTAAAATTCAATTTCACCATATTAATATTTCCCCCATTCAAATTTTTTTTTATATGATATTTGTATTAGACATTCCTAACGAGTGTGTCGATTATCGTTGAATTATTTTAAACATTTTAGTTTAATTTTTGTTGATTGGATTATTCTATATTGCTTAAATGAATTCTGAAGAAAGGGAATCAAATTTAAAAGAGGTAAATCCGAAGGTGTACTTGTTATAAGTGTTCAAAGAATTTAATGATCGTAAATTGTGTTGTCAATGTAGGCATGATGTAGCAATTCTTCATATGCTTGTGTGTACATATGTATGTACATACATTCAAAATAAGAAGAATCGCCTTAGTTGCCTACTTACATACGTATTTATGTACATATGTACATATTCAATAAGAAAGGATCACTTTACTATAATATAATTTGAACACATAACAAATATATTCAGTTGTACATAAGCATATTCATATTTACTCACAGATTAAGTTAAAGTCGAGTGTAAGTCAAGCCAATGTGATGTGTCTCAATTCTACGAAATTTACATATACAGTAAAAGACTAAAATGGAAATGTTAAAATGTCTAATAGTTCAAATTTAGAAATATAAAGGACCTTCATTTGATGGATTGCTTTTTATTTTACAGAGTGATGTAGAACGTTCCCAATTTGTACCCATTACTACCATATCCGATTCGCAAGCCATTCGTAGTGTGGATATTCACCCTAATGGAACTCTTTATGCAGTGGGATCGAATTCCAAAACATTTCGAATTTGTCAGTATCCTCAATTGACAAAACTAAGGTAAAATATAATGAATTATTTTTATATAAAATATTTATTTAAACATGCAAAACAAATTTTAGACAAGATCAACATGTTTATCCGCCATCTGTTTTATGCAAACGGACAAAACACCATAGAGGCTCAATATATTGTACCTGTTGGTCAGCAGATGGCGAAATCGTAGCTACCGGCTCAAATGATAAAACTATTAAATATATGAGATTTGATAATGACATTAATCAGCTTGTGGGTCATGAAATGGAACTCAATATGCATGATGGCACTGTTCGGGATATGTGCTTCCTTGACAATTCCTCAACAAGTTCGCAGTTACTTGTTAGTGGAGGTGCTGGGGATTGCAAGATACACGTTACAGATTGTATGACAGGAACGCCATTTCAGGTGTTTACTGGTCACAAAGGACAAATTTCATCATTATATAGTTGGAATAATGCAATGTTTGTGTCTGGCTCTCAGGTAATTGTAAACCCTTAATGTTTACTTGATAAATTAAATTTCTACATTAAAAAATGTAGGATGAAACGATTCGATTTTGGGACGTGCGAGTCAATGTTTCTACTAATTCTTTTGAGCATGAATACCAGTGTGGGGCACCTCAAAACTCGCCGGTGACTGCGGTTTGCGTCGATCCAACAGGACGCCTCCTTGTATCAGGACACGCAAATAGTTCATGTGTTCTTTATGATATACGTGGTAATAGGCAAATACAACGATTCTATCCCCATAATGCGGAAATAAGGTAAATTCTGCGGCAGGCGGATAACAAACTTGATCATGATTTTCACTTATTTTTTAAATTACTTTTTTAAGATGCATTCGCTTTTCTCCATCTGCATACTATATGCTCACGTGCAGCTATGATACCACCATAAAGCTTACCGATTTGCAAGGCGATCTTTCTAATGACTTGGCATCTGTAGTTGTAGCAAAACATGATGATAAGGCTATTACAATAAGGTGGCATCCGACTGAGTTTTCATTTATTTCAACATCTGCGGATAAAACAGCGACGTTATGGGCATTACCTCCATCAAATTTATAATACCATATTAGTAAACAATTTTAACATTTTAGCTTTAATAATTTATTTAAGAAGAAATTCGGTATCTTTAATCTTTCAAATATAAAGACATTTTGTTTTATTTATATTTTACATTTTATATTTACCAACAAGGCCGATCTTCAAGGGTCGCAAATCAACCCAATGAGACTAGCAATCAAACGGCAGAAGAGCCAAACTAGTCCTTTAAAGCATTAAATGCGAATTATCATTGTTGTTCTTTTGTTAAATATGAAAAGTGAAATATTTTTATTTTTCGGGTAGACGTGTCGCGATGGCCGATTGTGCGTTTGCTCGACAAACGTAATCCCAGAGCATTTTTCGCTAGTTGCGCATTATTCCCGTGAGCAAAAATTAGAAAACATTCATAAGAAAGTGTGTATCGATGCGACGTGACGACCGTCTCTGCGCTTACTTGCGCAACTCAGTTTTTGTTTAGACTTCACTGCGCCAGGGCTGCAATATTATTTTACCTAAATATCTCAGTACTCAGTTTTTAATTTACCACCTCTACTCTCTCATTATCGATAGACCAGTTAATCGACACAATATTGGCATCTCTATTCTACTCATAAGCACGTTTTGCAAGTGTATTTTTATAAACAATTGCTTCATTTTGGAAACCAAAATGACAAAGCCTTATAAAAGCAAAGCTTCAAAAGCTAACAAAATTAAAACTTTGCCCAAAAAAGATGGGTTTTCTAAAAACAGCCGCTTTATTCAGAGAAGCAGGCAAATGGAAAAGTTTAAAAATACAGTAAGCCGCTTCGACAAAAATGCTGCCGATCAGTTGAATATAAATCCTCATCTGTTACCAACAGAAACAGAAGATACAAATAGTTTTTATGAAGAACTAATCGATCAATATAGTTTTGCGTTAAAAGGTAAGACAAATTATAAACATTCTTTCAGTTTATAAATGATTTAATAATGGTTATTTGTTTTCAGCTCCAACTGGGCGAGAGCACAGTGAATTCGTAAAAAAAGGAAATAAGAACGATGTTCAACAGAATGTGTCGCCAGTATCAAAAACGGAGAACTTAAATCTGAAACTAAATAATTCATTTACGAAACGATTTGAATTACTGAATGCAGATGATGTCTCAAAAATAATATCAAAAGAATTTAAGACATCAAACTTCAAGTGGTCAGCACTTGGAAACTTTAAAATTGAAACACCAGTCTTACCATCGGTTGTAAATTCAGGGGGCGACAATAACCATTCAGAAAATAATGACCACAAATTAGATGCAAAAATATCTTCAAATGTTTTACAACCTCTACCTGCACTAGAAAATGAAATTTTTCACATTTTAAGAAATTATTTGGACCTCTATTTTCCTTGTCGATCGCATTTTAATGCTGAAGAAATACGTCACGTGTACTGTCTTCATGCAATTAATCACATGTTAAAGAGTAGAGCAGAGATTTTACGGAATAACAAACAAATTAGTGACGCTTCAGATGATCAAAAACTTATGGATATATCAATACCAGACAACCTAAGAGATCAAGGTTTTACGCGACTGAAGACCTTGATTTTATTACCTTTTCGGGAATCTGCATTAAAAACGGTGAAACAAATAGAAAGTATATTATTTGGAGAATCTAGGAGTAAGTGTAAGATTTTCTAAAAACATTACTGTTGTATACGGAAACGATAATTTCGATATAATATTAATTTTGTTCTTAAACGAATGTAAATAATTTTGTTATATATTTTTTTTTGTAGTTGCAGCCCTATATTAATTGCACATTTTACTTATGTTTCAAAATTTCTTTTATTTTTTTTAGATAAAAAAACGACGGCAACGATATCTAAATATGATCGATTCCTTAATGAATATTCCGGTAATACAATTTATTTCCCCAAAACAAACCCTAAGCCCATTGATTATGAGCAAACATTTTCGGGTAATACAGATGATAACTTTAAACTTGGTATTCGGTTTACCAAAAAATCCATGTATCTATATACAGACCCAAATGAATCGGATATACTAATTGCTTCACCACTAGCGATGCGAATGATTATTAATGATAAGAAACAAAATTTTGATTATCTTAGTTCAATAGAATTACTAATTATTGATCAAGCCGATCTTTTCATAGCTCAAAACTGGGAAAACTTACTGTACGTGATCGACCATTTACATTTGCAACCACAAAGCCTTCCAAAAATAAATTGCCAACGTGTTCGAACACACTGTCTCAATGGAATGTCTCAATTCTATCGTCAAACTTTAATTTTCTCATCACATGAGTTACCTGAATTTCGTGGATTGTTAAATAATAAATGCCACAATTACCAAGGCAAAGTCCGCATTATAAATCAAATTAAAATAGGTGATATTACTAACGTGATTACACCAGTCGAACAGGTTTTCCAACGCATTAATTGTTCAAATATAGAGATGGTCTTTGAAAGTAGATTTCAATATTTTGTTAAAAATGTTCTGCCAGAGTTTAACAAATCTGGATCCTCGCATTGTCTGTTATATGTGCCTAGCTATTTTGATTACGTACGTTTACGAAATTACTTTAAAAACGAAATGGTAAATTTTGTTCAGATAAGTGAATATACGAAAAAGGAAAAACTTGCCCGCGCAAGAGACATATTCTTTCATAGTGGTGTTCCAATATTGCTATATTCTGAAAGAGCTCACTTTTTCCGACGTACACGAATTAAGGGAATTCGACACTTAATATTTTACCAACCTCCTAATTTTCCACATTTTTATTCAGAGCTGATTAACCTTATGCTTGAAACTAATCAGAATCCTCGAGATGGACTGATGGATCAAATGAGTGTTAAAGTTCTTTACACCAAATTTGACACACTTAGTTTAAGTAACATTGTTGGAAATGAGCATGCATCTACGCTGGCTACTAGTATAAACGAGTCATACTCTTTTACAAATAATGTCTAAAAAAGAATTCAAGATTTTTGTGTAACCAAATAAAAAATTGTACAAATCGAATGTATATATTTTTCTTAAAAGGTCATAAAATTAACTACATACACAAACCTTATGTGGTATATGAGTTAATCTCAGATGGTCGTATAATTGGTTTGTGCTACGTAAGTATTTAACTGGTTGCTCAGGTGATCTCAGCCGAGAAAATATGTATTAAGTTCTGGAACTAATGAACGCAAGATCACGCAATCCAACGCTGGTCCGTAGTGAGCGCACATTAAGCGACATGATCAAGTGTGCCTTTGGTTGGTTCATCTATATAAAGAGACTAATGTGCGATGTCCATTTTAATTTCTTAAATCCCCATCAATGATTCAATAAAGACACTGTTTTATAGTTTTTTAAAGTATATTTATTTAATCCACATGTATTAACCCATGAGTTAAAATAATGTTCCATTACACTCTAATTCGAATAGATAATGTTATTAATGGATTAAAATTTGCAATTTCAGGTAACAGGGCTATCTGAGCAATTAATACAAGATTGACAAAGGTATACAAATCTGATATTCTTAAGGATCTCCTTTGTTTGTATCGGATTCATTGGCCAACACCTTTACCATTTATCGACGACGACATCAGGAACTAAATGTATATAAACAATATTGTCGATAATTATCAAACTGGATACTAAGAAATAAATAAGGATTCTATAAATTTGCAAACCAAATGTAAGAGAACGACAGGGTAGGGCATCAGCAACGGTTTGGGGTTGGCAACTACAAAGCTGCGTCATTGACAGCATTATTTCAATAATAAGTAGACCAGGTCGGATTTCAGTATTTATATTTCGATATCATGTTTTGGATTTCTTACATGCTGTATTTGAAAAATGATTTCTTTCGTTTTTACATTTGTGTAAATGTTGTAGACCATAATGTACAGCAATAACTCTCGCATTCGCATAGAATTTGGCACACTAGTTTATCAAAAATAACACATCATATACTTTTAAGAGCAGGGATGGACTTAATTTATATTAAATGAATAGGGTGTCATCCAATTAATGAAATCGGGGGTTTACTGTATAAAATAAGACAATAGATTATTTTTAAAATGTATATTGGGAGAAATATTTGAAACAATGACAGTATTTGAACCGTCAACACAAGCAAGTGCAAATGCGAGCGCGCATTCAATAGTTACATGTGAAATGAGCAAACGCCACCACTGTGTAATTCAAGGGTTTCTCAGGCGCAATTTTAGTTTTGCATATAGTAATGAGTATGTAGTTGTCATTTTTTTTATTTCACAGCGACTAAATTGTAATACAAAATTTAAATTGTAATTTTATATGAACTTCCTAAGAAATCGATATAATCTTAAACGTTTTATACAGATGGACAAAATATATTGTTATTTCCTTTTAAGCTAATATAAATTAAATTATACGGCGGTCGCATAAAAATTAACGCAAACTAAATAATTCCATTAAAAGAACCCGATATTTTGCTGCGTTTAGTGAATACATCCTGCGCCTGTTTCGTAATAAGTATTTTGACCCACTTTTGAGAGCTGCGTTTTGCGCGACAAAATTTTTGAAAAACACAATTACAATGTTATGCAAATCGCTTTGCAGTTGAAAATTATAATACCAGTTTGAGCTGCTAAAACGCGTTTGATAATAGAATCCCCATTTGTTAAAATAAATCTAAAACGTCTATCTTCGATACCCCGAAGCTTACACCACACCCTTGCAGATTAGTTGTACTGTATTATCATACCTATTGACACATTTTAATTCACTATGTAGTCACTATGAATGGACACTTTTAATGAGATAACTTTCAAAACCAATAAGTTTTTCTAATGCAATTTAATTGCTGTCTACCAATGGTATTGTAGCCCGACTTTAACGTTCTTTTATTGATGTTTGTATATAACGCAAAATAAAAATAAGTTTTTCATCAGATTCAATTTGTATTTAAGACAACATCTTGTGTATGTAAATGAAAATATCCTGAAATAAATCGTCAAACGTTTGCAAAGAAACAGACAAAAACCGACAAGATTTCTTGCCCTGCATGATTAACGGCCTTTCTAAGGTAAACCCACATCTTGCCAAAATGTTTTGCACACCGCATGAACTATTTTCATCAACGAAAGAAGTCAAATGATTTTAAAGAAATTAAATTCTTATATACTATGGAATGGAAAAACTTATTTTCAAAACTGTTAAAACCAAACTTTTCCCGAAATAAGTCTACTTAATGCATATATAAATTGAATACAAAATATATATCTGCAATTCCATCTATTCAAAACGCCAAATAGGCTAATCTTACACTCAAAGTTAACATATACGGAATATGTATATATTTTAAATCTATATATATATATATATATATATATATATATATATATATATATATATATATATATATATATATGTATATATATACATACATATAAATGTACATATATATACATACAAATAGATTTATATGTTTAAATTTATCTAACGTATGAACAATTTATTAGTTTTTTAGTATGACTCTTAATTGAAGTAGTATGTACAGAGATTTACGTACTTAACGCTTGAAAAGATTTAAATGTTAACGAATTGTACAATGCCGTTTACAACATACTTCCAGCATTATTATACAATTTGTTCCCCAACAATGTTATTATTATCTGAAACCTTCCAAACGAATTGTTATATAAAAATTTGAAAGTTTTTAAAGTTCAAAGCTCTTATCTTATTGTATCTATTAAAAGCAATGTGTTGTTATGAAATAATATATGTATTTAAACTGCTGTAGTATTAAATTGATCGTTAACTTAAATTTCATTGATCTCTTTTCGGCATTGGAGTAAAACAAAAAGTGACTCTGTATCAATTTTAGTAAGTAACTCGGGAAATCTTTTTGGTTAAAGTCGTTACTTTGGATATTTTTTTTTAATATTTAGTAACAGTTTATGCTAGTAATTAGAATAATGATGTTGGGCTTAATGTTTATATTTATATTCTCAAAGCATCATAGCATATAGCAGGCCAAAGAAGACAGCCCACATTAACACAATCCCATGCATCTTATATATAGGGCTCTCACCATCTGCGATTTTTCTAGCAACAAATTTCAATGTTTCATCTAATAAAACTACAGGAATTGAGAATTTCATCACAGTTATCCATTCCTCTGCAGACAACGGAGTCACTTGGAAGACGGTCTACAAGATTGTAATTGATTGATTAGCGATTGTCGTTCTATTCTGGGCGCTTTACTTACAGATAGGACATCGACATAAAGAATAACGAAGTGAAGAGTGAAGGACAAAGCCATTGATCCAATCAACCACAAATTGCACCATGGAGGCATTGTGATTAAGGACTGGTTCTCGGATAAGCTGAAAAAATGTATTAAATTTATTTTTATATAAAATATACCTATATAAATATATATAAAAAAAAAAAAAAATAGTTAACAGAACTAACCTGTTCATTGCATTCAACATTTCAATGGTCACAAGCACAGATAGAGCCATGGTCATTGCATGTGGATCGCTGAAAATTTTGCAATCGACGCCCTTGAATTCATCTCCACCTCCCAAGCAGGCCAGATGGTGTGTTAGTTGCCAGTATGTTAGTTTAGGACCTTCTGAGGAAAAGACGAACCACCAGGCTGCTGCACCAACTGTTGCTGCACCGACGTAGAAACCAATTGCCATGTAACTACAAAAACAATAGAAATTTTAGAAAAAATTGACATGGAAGTTGTATTTTTATTCCAACCGGAAGAATAGCCATCCTGAAATAAGACCTTCGTCGGCCTTCCTGGGTGGTTTCTCCATGATATCCAAATCGGGAGGATTAAAACCAAGAGCAGTAGCTGGAAGACCATCAGTAACCTGAAAAAGTCATATATGTTTTACGTGCAAATCTAAATAGCTTTGGTGTATTATTATACTTACAAGGTTAACCCACAACAGTTGAACTGGAATCAAAGCTTCTGGCAAGCCAAGAGCAGCCGTCAGGAAAATGGAAACAACTTCACCGATGTTAGATGAAATCAGATAACGGATAAACTGCTTCATGTTGTTATAGATAGCGCGACCTTCTTCAACAGCAGACACAATGGAAGAGAAGTTATCATCAGCCAACACCATTTCAGCGGCCGATTTGGCTACTGCAGTTCCAGAGCCCATAGCAATACCAATTTCAGCCTTCTTGAGAGCTGGAGCGTCGTTTACACCATCACCTGTCATGGCAGAAATTTCATTCATGCCCTGCAAAAATTCAACGATTTTGGATTTGTGCTGTGGCTCCACACGTGAGAATAGACGAGAACGAGCAACTGCAGCCTTTTGTTCAGCAGGAGAAAGATCATCAAATTCACGACCAGAGTATGATTTTCCAGTAGTGTCTTCATCTTCAGTAAACACACCAATACGACGGCAAATAGCTTCAGCAGTGGCCTTGTTATCACCAGTGATAACAATAACGCGAATTCCAGCAGCGCGGCAGCGAACAATTGAGTCAAAAACTTCTTTACGAGGAGGATCCAACATACCAACGACACCAACAAATGTCAGATTAACTTCATATTGGTAGAACTTAGTAGAGTCACCCAAATCCATTTCATCGGGACGCATTGGACTGTCGGCAACGGCCAGCGCCAAACAACGCAAAGTATCGCGTCCAGTACCGTACTGACCAGTCAGGTTAAGAATCTTACTCTTCAGAGCAGAGGTAAGAGGTACTTTGCTTGTGCCAACGCGAGCATGTGTGCATCGTTCCAGAACACCTTCAGGAGCTCCCTTCACGAAAAGTTTTGGTCCAGTACCCAAACGAGATGCCTTCAGGGGTGTACAGTAGGAAGACATAGATTTACGATCACGGGAGAACTCAAGAGTAAATTCTTTTTTCCATTTGGTTTCAATTTCACCACGAGCAGCAATTGCGGCTGATCTACGGTCCAATCCAGATTTGTTGACATTGAACGAATTCAATTTCTCTGCTAACACAATCAATGCAGTTTCCGTTGCTTCACCAACCTTTTCAAAGGCCTGCTTGAATTCGTTGTAATCAATAGCAGAATCATTGCACATAATACAGATGGTAGATAATTCTTGCAAAGTGTCATAATCACTGGCTTTAACTCTCTGTCCACCCAGGAAAAGCTCACCAATTGGTTCATAAGTGGAGCCAGTAAGCTCGAATTCAACAAAGCTACTATCGTTGCCTTCTACTTTGTCAAAAATGAACATACGGGAAACGGACATTTGGTTCGTTGTGAGTGTTCCAGTTTTATCAGAGCAGATCACAGAGGTACATCCCAAGGTCTCTACAGATGGAAGGGATCGCACAATTGCATTCTTTTTGGCCATGCGACGGGTACCCAACGCCAAACAAGTTGTGATAACAGCTGGCAAACCTTCAGGAATAGCAGCGACAGCCAAAGCAACGGCAATTTTGAAATAGTAGATAGCACCTTTAATCCAAGATCCACCATGTGCGGGATCATTGAAGTGGCCAATGTTGATAGCCCAAACAGCAACGCAAATAATCGAAATAACCTTGGACAATTGTTCTCCAAATTCATCCAGCTTCTGTTGCAGGGGTGTCTTAATCTCCTCCGTTTCAGACATTTCAGTACGAATTTTACCGATAGCAGTGCTAAGGCCAGTGCCAATTACGACACCACGGGCTTTGCCGGCGGCGACATTTGTACCCGAGAACAAAATGTTCTTTTTGTCTTGATTAACTGCCCGGGGATCTGGAATTGGGTCTGTGTGCTTTATAACTGATACCGACTCACCAGTAAGAATTGACTGATCAATTCTTAAAGTTGTTGAATAGATGTGAGTAATGCGAATATCTGCTGGGATTTTGTCACCAACGGAAATTTCAACCAAATCTCCAGGTACAATTTCTTTCGCTCTAACTTTTTGAATACCAGACTTGTCTTGTCGGACAACTTTACCCATTTCAGGTTCATATTCTTTCAGAGCTTCAATTGCTGATTCGGCATTTCGTTCTTGCCAAACGCCAACCACAGCATTCGCTATTAGGATAAGTAAAATAACTAAAGGTTCTACAAATGCAGTAAACGAATCCTCGTGTTCTTCAAAAAGCGCTAATACCTGTATTTAAATTAAAGAATCATTTTTAATGAAACCTGTATTAGATTTTGTTAAGCAAACTTACAAATGAAATAATGGCCGCCAATAGCAATATCTTCACCAGAAGATCGTCAAACTGCTCTAAAACTAATTGCCAAATACTTTTTCCTATAAATTAAATATTTACCAATTATATTTCAATAATATACACGTATAACAAAAATATACGCACCTTCCTCAGTTGGCAATTCTAAAAAAGAAAACGAAAATATGTATTAAAAAAGTGCTTACGATTAGAATTGCAATTTTTTGTTCGTATGAACAAACATTTTATCATGAAAGTAAAATATATCTTTACTCATACCCACCATTTGGTCCATATTTTTTTTGATTCGTCTTAACTTGATCAAGGGTTAGACCACGCTCTGCGTCTGTGCCAAAGAAGGTTAGAGCTTGTTCGACGGTTTTTGAGTGACCGTCTTCCATTTTGAATTATCCTCCTCGTACAGTCACCTTTTTATAAATAAAACATTATATTTTTACATTAATAATATTTGGTTTTTACAAAGAACATAGAGTATAGGATAAGGTGTAAAATCCTTTTTTTTTTAACAGTATTCAGCGTTTTCAATTGTGTTTAAAATATATCATTAATCTTACAACAGAGAAAGATATATTTTCACTTGCTAAGCTCCAAACACAAATAGCAAAGTTGAATTTAATTTCAAAGTTAACTTTGCTTAGAAGGAGTCTACTTCTTAAAAACGAGAAAATGAAATACACAAAAATCTAAAATTGTTTAAACATATTCTATCTTTCGAATTATCATTTATGTAGCAATATAAACCAAGTATACGACACTTCTTATAAGTGGGTAACTCATAGTCGACTGATAACAGTTGTAATCTCATATAAATATAAGCTACTAAATGCGTATTATTATTTTATAAAAGCTTCAATTTATATTTTCTGCAAAGGGATTCAAGAATGAAATTTGTGTCTGTCCTTCCAAATGGAAAGTACACGAATGAAACAAAACTGTTATTTGCAATTCTAGTTTACAAACTCATAACATTTAATTTTTAACAGTGCAGCTGTTTCTGGGTCTAAAAAATTTGCGCAACTTCAATATAGGTATCAGTGTTTACAATATAAAAGTATACCCAGAACTTACAAATGTACATACATGCAATGTACTATTTCACACTATTGCAATCAACAGTGCGCACACACATACATTAATGGTGCATGTACATAAGTCGTTATGCATGTACGTATATTCCTGCATTCTTTTATATACGGGTGTATACCTGCATGAATTTACATTTCCCTATATTTATGGCAATCATACTTATACTCGAACGCAATACTTTTCAGTACAAATATACATCCAAGTATAAATGTATGTAGTCATGTGTAGGGGTAGACATGTTTCATACAGACATGCATACATACGTACATATGAATGTACGTACTACAAAATACACGTGTGTTCATACGTGTTCCTACACCGTTTTTGGTATATATGCACCTATACGAAAAACTATTTTCAATAAATTTGTATATGTCCTTATGTTTATTGTATGTGTGTCAAACCATATTTTCTCATTACCAAAAAGTAAATTGATTTTCGAAGTGTTGACTTATTAAATTCACACACGTGTCACTTTTATATCACTTAATTTTTGCAAACACCGATCGAGCGCATTAAGTTAATTTATTTACAATCATTCAAAAGCTAGAACCTTCGAACTTAAATTTATTACAACCAATATTAAAATATTATACGGCCATGACTTTTCATTTGTTTTAAATACGAATATGTACCGAAATAAAACACAATTTGAAGCCGTTTGATAAATAATTTTTCCGGCGTAAATACGGCTACTATGGCATGACTATATCGAATGTTGTATAAAATATCGATAGCTGGAGAAATGAGTTCATTGCATGCTGCGATAGTAGAGAACTAAACAGAGAGAACAGTGTATTTGGACTAAGTTTACTTAAAAATACCTACACACAAATTATGAATATATATCATATACACTTTATAAAGTTTATTATACTTTATAATTATAAAAAATTTGTGAAATGTCCACTTCGTTATATAAATTGTGTTCTTATAGACCTTTTCTTATTATATTATAATTTGTAATTTATTTGTATTGTACTTTATTATATTTACATGTATTATTATTATTATTGTTACATATGTACGGGCATCAGCACAGCATATCTAGGGCACACTTTATGAGCGCCTAGCTTGCAAGATTCCTGTTATCGCTAATAATCGCCTAAATCACTGGGTCACTAGACACGAAATCTGCACAGCCCGCAACTTATTGCTCGATACTGAGAATCTAGATTCATGAATAGCTTCAGAGAATTTTACCTGAGCGTTTAAATACTGAAGGCATCATATATTTTTTCTTGTAGTAGTATGTTATTATTTTAAATTCATAATAATATTGAGGAACTACTTCTGATATTTAACGTGTTCATACTGATTGACAGATTTTCTTTCATGCAGTACAACAATTGTAAAATATTATATCTATCCACAAATCAATAGTTAAATCTTTAGTAGTTTCAATGCATTATTCAGAAAGTAGACTATGTAAATGCCAACTACTTTTAACTAACTTTTGTAAATTCCAAACTAAAATATTTCAGACACTTAATAATGTTTCTTAGCAGACTTTTAAGAGGTTAATGACTATTTCGTCATAGAAATTTAGAGGTTAGCAAAAAAACTTTTTGGGCCAATTCTATAAGCAAAATTAAGAATGATTATTAGGATGGACAGCTTGACAGACCGAAACCCAGAAAAAATTGACCATTACGGTAGTTAATGGTAATTCTTGTGGGTTATGGGTCGTTGAAAAATCTTTCTGGCTTTTAAATACATCTTTATTTTTGTAATTAAAGAAAGATCAAATAATTAAATGCTGAAAAATGTAATTACATAAAATGCATTTGAATAAAAATGGCTTGAAAGAGGTACTTTTTTATAGCTTGGTTGACTGATTAATTTTCCTAAATGTTTTGATACTCCAGAATGACACCTGGCTTAAGAAGCTTCTGTTGATGCCACACTTTAATTCTTATGGATGTTTTTCATATGTACATACTTATATATGTATGTATGATAATAATTAGATAATTATCAAAAATGTGTGGGATCCAGGCACTTTTTCATACAAATTAAGCTTTTTTCGCCGTATGTATGTGGACTTGAATATTATGTACATACAAATGTATGCGCATGATCAAGGCATCAAACTCGTCCGGTTATTGGCAGTACTTGACTTAAAAATAGTAGTGTGCATACTAACGTGCACAAATATGTATGTACAATACATAGAAAAAGTTATGGTCTAATTATACATATGTATTTGCATATGCCTTAATATTATTAAAAAATTGGTCTACACACATTCATATGTATATAAATACAAAATACCGTTGCGAAGGTACATGTTGCTGTGTATTGGAAAATACATACATTCCTAGATACTCAGATATTTACGTACATATTGACACTCATATGTATGAACATATTTGTTATAGGAAAATTTATTTGGGGTCTACTAGATATTATCTAAAAATAGAATTTGAGCTTTTCTAGTCTTTGTATGAATGTGTGAATTTATAAAAATTCATATATATGTATGTATGTACATATGTACATACGTGCATAGAATCGAATATTTTTTTCTTTTCTCCTTAGATATATACAAGCATGCATGTGGCTACGTACACACACAAATGTCTACACATGTTGGTATATATACAAAAAAAAATTCTTATGTACATATGCATATGTACAAATGTATGTATTTGATTCCTATGTATAAAAAAATAATGTACATAAAGGTATATTTGAAAGTACACACATCCACACAAATGTGGTTTTATGTATGCAATTCTAAAAAGAAACCGACAACAGTTTATTGAATACCTTTAATTCGAATTACATAAGCAATCACATAACAACACTTATTGTGCCTAACATCATTACATACGTAAGTATGTATGCAATACCTTGATATCCATCATATTTATGTGGTTGTGTGGACACATATGCATACACATGTAAAAGCCAATATGATTATAAATATAACTTTGGCATTGTAAAACCTGACCAAGTGCACTGATTATAATTTTGTACATTCACATACTTATATACAAAGATGCTATGAAATTCATAAATTTGAGAACTGGGAAACGGAAAATATTGAACATAGACCCAATCGGTATGCGCGGGGTCGATCTATTTTATGCAATCTATCCTTAGCCTTGAACTAGTACATTTGCTACTTGTGTAAAATATAACCTAAAAACAAGATGTTGTCTTGGATAAATAAAATAAATGTCTTTTAAAAGACTTAATTTAGACTTCACTAGTTTTTGTTTGTCATTAGCAAACGGCATTAATGTTGAAAACATATAAATCAATCAATCTAAAAGGGAATGAAACCTTCGACACTTTAAATATCCGTTATATTGTGTCAGTCGAAAAATACCGTTGATAGGCAATGGTCGTTTGGGAATTAACTTAGTTCTGTATGGGAATTCTTAGGCATTGTAGAGAAACTTTCTCTGTATGAAGAAAAGTGTATTTTTCTATTCAAATATTTATTCTTATGTAAATGAACATACACAGTGTGTATTACACACGTATTGCTCTCGTTTGTTGGGTATTGACAGGAGATGCTAACATTGTATTATAATTTTGCTAAAACCGTTCTTTTGTATGTACTTTCATATATGTATATACATAAATATGAATTATGACATACATAGGTAGGTTTTGATTGCAATACTTTGATTTGTTTAAAAACTTTTAATTTCTTTTAGAAACACTTTTTCACCAATTTATGTAAGTAGATGTATAGAAAAACATACTTATATATGCATAAAGAGTTTGAAATAAATCTTTAATTGTGATTTGCTTTATAAGACATTTAGATATATATGTGCGCGGTTTTTGTTTTAATTGTTTTCAAGTTACTACGTTTTTGAAACTTTTTTATAATAAAAACATTTTTTACACTAAAAATTTTAACTGTGTTTTGTAATTGTTGCAATAAATCAACAAGACTTACAATATTATTCTTAACAAAATGTTCGTAATTATATAATTATTTTTTAGTCAAAAGACCAAGAGCTAACACAAAGATCGCGCTATTATAACGATCAACGGCAACTGAACGCAAGGAGAACGCTGCTTGATGAGAGTGTCTATTTGAATTACAAAATACATTTATTTTGGCAAAATTCCCAAAACTAGATACACTCTCTATTTTGGCCCGGGAAAATACTTTTAGCACGCACAAACTTTTAAGCACTTACCACCTTATCCAATTTGATGAGGTAGTATTAGTGTATACTCATATGTATTTACATACAGACACACATATGTGCTTGAATATGTATGTATATACAATATACATACAAGTTTATGAATATAAGTATGTAAGCTTATTTGTTGAAACATTTTTAAAAATGTTTATATGAGTGTACAGGGTAGACGTGTATGTATGTCTGTTTCTACACACAAAAAACATAATAACATACATAAATACATATGCTCATACATATTTACATACATGAGTAGAACATAGCTGACTATAAGTTCCGACACAAATATTTACGAGTAAATTTCGTGTACAATGCATTCAGGCCTAGATATGACATGTACATTTGTTATTACATATGTATGTACTAACTCTGGTACATACATATATTTATATGTACCAAAGCTTGTATGTATCTACTTACTTGTATGTACGTTTATTCAAAAATGTATGAGGAAATGCAGTCTGATTAGTATTATGTATGAATGCATTAACTTATTATTTGTACATAGATATGTACGATATACATACGTATGTATATGTATACAAACAACGTGTATAAGTAGTTCCATTTAGGAGCTTTTAAGCTGCCGTTTTCAAATATACCTATATTGATATTGTTAAATGAATGTATGTTTGTATATTAGTACAATTGTGTACTATGTAAAAAATTAGGACTTAATTATGAGAGCACATTAAATGATGCTCATATGCATATATATTTAATGCGGTTTTCCTTATACATACATCAACAAGAGAAGGGGTTACTTATAAAAGTGTATACCTAATAATATAACTATGTATTAACAAGCATCCTTCAAAATTTGAAAAAAAAAACCGTTACAAGCTCATTCCCGCACCAACAATCTTTTACAATAAATTCTTAACTTTCACACATATATAAAACCATGCGCGCTAAATCGAATGCGATGTAAACTGGTGTCTCTAGCAGGCTGATACACATGAATTTTAATGCTATGAATATATAAAAATTAAATTAAATCAATTAAATTTGAATAACAATTTTTAAGGTAATATTTTTTGTATAATACATCATTATAATGTATTCTGATACAACATTGTTTGGATTAAGCTTTTATACACGAAGCAACAGCATGTCTTATATAGTAATCCTAAATATACAAATTTTAATAGCATTTTTTATGGTTATATACTATAAAACAGGTATTCGTAATTTATTCAAAATATGTTTTCGGCAGCTACATTTTTAAGTTCTCAGATGTGAATTAAATTGACTTTATATTTTGGCCCTTAATGAAAATCTCTTGGGGCCCTTAAAAAACATTTCCTACAAAAGTGTTTACTTTTATCATTATTATTTTTCTTAGCATGGGCTGTATAAACCTTGAATGCGGTCCTTCAAATTTTTTACATATTTTGTTTAGTGTTTCAAACATTTGGCATAATTTATATATATATTATTTAACTAAGTAATTTATTATTCTCATCGAAATATATATTTTTTTTATATTTTACTCTTGGTCATCATCCAGATATTTTTAAAGTTTGCGCTAAGCACGATAAGATACTTTTTGCAAGTGTGTGAAGCTAAAAAATAATTATAATTCAAATTCATTGAGGTTCAAACGAGTTTTTGGATATGCAATTCAATTAATGTAATAATAATAAATAGATATAAATTTATTTTAAAACACTATGTTGTTTACGAACGCAAAAATAAACTATATCCAGAATTTGCATACGCAACACAGCGAAACCAGGGTCCCTAAGCTCCAAATCCCTTTTTATTATAAATATATTTGTCACAGAAATTAACTTAAGACTTAAACTTGTTTTAATATTTACATTTTGATATTTTATTTATATATTATTAATATTATATTATAATATAATATAATAATATTAATTGTATGTACACAATGAATTTATACTTAAATTTGATGTTTGTTTGTAAATATATTTGTGCTTCTCAGTATATGTTAGTAAGAATTTAACTTATTTTTTTTAATTATGGCAACCTAATTCTTTAAAGTTTCTTGAAAGATAATTCGATTGACAGTATTAATTATTGTTAGAAGATTTCAAGGGAATATCATTATTATTGTAATAATCAAAGAAGGAGAGTTATTATTGTGTTTCTAATAAATATAGAAAAATTATGATGTATGTAAGGCGGAATTTCATTTTAATATTATTTTTTAGAAGTTATTGAAAAATTGTATCATATTAGTATGATCGATAAAACATTTGTTAGGTCTGTATGAAGTAAATATGCGAAATATATAATAATCCGATGAATTCTTTTTATAACGATGAAAACTATCGATTGGTGTGCATCTCTAGGTTGATACATAAAATAAAATACATAAAAGTGAGTTTTGATTATTGAAAAAAGTTTAAAATTTAAGTAATTTAAAATGGAACGACAACACATAATACGTTGATTTTTTTAATTTTGAACAGTCAAATGCATCACATGTAAATCATTTTTTAGTGCTTCAAAATATATGTCAATATTTTCGCTAGCTTGCTGCTATGCGAATAGTGATAATTTTACCACATTTTTTGATTAAAAGCATAAACAACATTCATGCGAATTGAATATGTCAATAATGAAAATTAATTATGAATTTTGATCAGCTCTCTTAATTAATGTGATAAGTTAAATCCTTAAATAAAGAAAAATACAGTGAAATAAAATCACATAAAATACACACATCAATGAAACTTTAGTCGAGTTACTTGTATATGTAATCCATCCTACATTTGTATTCAAATCTTCGTTACAAATGTACATATACGTATGTGCGTATATATAAATGTCGTATTTGTATATATTATATTGTTATATGTATATATATTATATATGTATATACATATAAGTATGCGGGGGCGAGGTGGATATATGTATAGTTATAAATATGTATACATATAAAATCTTTGAATGTATTTATGCAGGTAACGTACATATGTACATAAATATTTCATTGATGAAAGTATTTAAAATTTTTGGGCTTAAATAATATAAAGACAGTTTGAAAGGGAAAAACAGTCATTAAACATTTAATCAGTGTGTAAGTGTTTCAATGTACATATATTTTCTCTGTATGATTTATTAACAACACTACAGTCTATAACAAAAATATTCCAAATAAGTGGAGAAACTTGCAAATAACATGCATGGATAAATAATTTTAGTAAAAATATATATCTGCACAACTTTTTTTTAGCAAGCATGTATACATATACATGTACATATTTCAGAATATGTATGCATGAACATAAATAAGATTGTGTGTATGTTTGCGCTGCGCAAAACGTCTGTCCAACCCTTCACCTGTTACACTGTAGTTTTCAAAGAATGCTTGTGCCTATCTTTTTTGCATATTAAAACATGCATATATGCATTTATATATATACACACGTATATACATGCATACATAAGTTTAGGCAAAAATTATGATGTTTTTTTAAAAGACATTCCAGTAGGAAATAATTTACAGTTTACTAAATAAAAATACAAATTATTTTATAACATTCACATGCGAATGTATAAAAATTTTTAAATGTGACAAAAGAAATTATATAACTTGTCAGGTAGTACTCCTATTTTATAAAGTTATTTTTGAAACGAAATCTAAATATGGGTCTCAGTGCACATGGGTGTATCTGTGTCTACTTTCATATGTATGTCAATAAGCATAATCATACATATGTAAGTAAATTTCAGTGTTAACCTTCTGAAAAAAAAACACTTGATGTGTACATTGTTATTCATCTATGTACATTCATACCGACATTCATAAGCACATCTTTGTAATGGTAAGGAGGTTTTTCTTTTATAAAAAAAAGGTTTGCTGGATTTAACTAAAGTATAGATCATGACATAAAGTTGCAATAGGGATTTCTGAGTTTCGAGGTCAAAATTTTGAACTTCATTGAATTTCTCAATTTTTACCCTGTAGAAGTTATAGCTGTCAGAATTTTATGAAATAAGGATAACATCTACTTGAAATAGTTCAGTCGGTATGAATAGCTTAGCAAGGTAGAAAGTTAAGATGTTAATACTCTGTATAATACTCGTAAATTAACGGGCGTTGGACATGTCAAATACAAAAGAATATGTAAACTGGATTACAGGTGTTGAGATTGGTGCATTGAAACGGACTCGGCTATTGATACTCGCAATTAATATGCATTTATATACAAACATTGTGTGGTCTGGCACGCCTCCTTCAGCCTGTTAAAATAAAATATTTACACAATGCTAGTAAGCACTTTTGTGATAATTTTCATTGGTCGAAGGGTATAATCACTAGTACAAATGTATATACCCACAAACATACAAGCATTTTTACACCCATATATTAAGTTATTACAATGCTATTTTTTTCGAATTTATGATCAGTAAAATATCTAGAGTTTTTTATTTGAGCATCTCTTGGTTCTAATTTACTTGTTGTTGTAGGCAGTTTTCTTTGTAACTATTTACTTTGATTTGATTTACTCTATCTTTTTAAAAACTAAACCTATTAGCTAAAAAATTAAAAATAATTGCCAACCCAATGCTTTTGCATTATTTTTGAGTTTTAAAAATGACTTAGAAGCCATGAGTTTATGGAAATAACTAAATTACTTTTCTAAAATTATATTTTTTTACCTGTTGCATATAATGTTTTGATTTTTATAAATTTCTTGATTATTTTATCGTTTTTTTTTTATTGTTAGATTATTATTATGCTTAGTTGTAACATAGTAAATGGTAAATACCAAACTTTTTTTTAAATCCTAATATACTCTTGCAAATTAATTTCGGCGCATAGTTTGCAATGTATAGAAAATTACATTTCTGCTTCGCTTGTATTTATGTCCATCCATCTATATTTTGCTGTCGGTAAGTTTTCCCAATATTTTATTTCTGGGCATAATTTATTAAAAATATTAAGGTAGTAAAGTATCTGAAAAATATATATCACAGTTAACGATTACTTGGTTTTAAAGTTGGCCATAGAAGTATCATATACATATATCCAATTCTTTCTATAAATGATAATACATTTAAACGAACATTTATATTTCGAATGCACACAGATTGAATTTATTTTAATTAATATGCAATTTGTTTTTATTTCTGTAGGATCAATGTTATTTATCGACGGTACTTTCATCTAAACTTTACCACTGGATCTGCAAAATAATTAACATTGAGAATTAATAACTCAGCTATACTGGAGCAGAACGGTGAAAGTACAAGGGGTGCAGAGTCCCCCGACGTCAACCAAGAGAATCGAACGACGTGTTGGTGGACTCCGTGGGCTGCTATGGGGTGTTTCGGCTCGCCAACATCAAAACAGTCTGATGTTAACTCGGAGGACTCTAAAACTCAGAAGCGTCGAAGCGATGCCATATCGAGGCAATTGCAAAAAGATAAACAGCTCTATAGAGCTACACACAGGCTGCTCCTGTTGGGGGCGGGTGAGTCTGGTAAATCAACTATAGTCAAGCAAATGCGAATATTGCATGTCGATGGATTTTCTGAACAAGAAAAGAAACAGAAAATTGATGATATTAAAAAGAATATTCGAGACGCAATACTGGTAAGTAATTCTTCCTATCCATACACAAACAACCTAAGTAAGTTTTAAGCGACACTTTTGTCGGAGACATTCATAATCTCATGTTTTGGTTCCCTATATCGGATCCACCTGACTAGTGTACCGCATTACCTTAAAATTCTTTAGTGTACTACGTTTTTATATCCTAAAATAAATTTAATGGTTTTTGTATTGCTTTTTATTATTAACAGACTATCACTGGAGCCATGAGCACACTTAATCCACCTGTAGCTTTAGAGAAAAAAGAAAATGAACCTAGAGTGGAATACATTCAGGATTATGCCTCTAGTAAGTATCTGAATATACATATTAATTTATTTTACGATTGAGAAGCATGTGCAAGATTTGCTGCAAACAATTCAAATCTCAAAGTTTATTGATACAAATATTTGGCCCAAGTTACATTAAATTTGCATATCGATTGAGAGGTTTCAAAGTAATCACATTTATAAAATGTTTTGTTTTCAGGTCCCGACTTTAACTATCCTCCTGAATTTTATGAACATACAGAAGAGTTATGGAAAGACAGGGGAGTCCTTCAAACATATGAAAGGTCAAATGAATATCAATTAATTGACTGTGCAAAATAGTAAGTATTATTATGAATTAATTCCATAACAAATTCAATCCTTTCTTTTTTTAATTTTGTATTATCTAAGGGGAGATCGAAAGGGAATTATTTTAATCTGTATTCCAAATTGATCGCTGTAACACAGTTCAAGTTCTTTTGCGATTATAAATATTACAGATAGTAATCCAGCTTCCCATAATATATACACGAAAAGATTATGGCTATAAAACTTTGAATTTATAATTATTTTCCACGGCAAAATTCAGTACACAAGACGTTTTATTTTTATTTAAGCTTTCTGGATCGAGTAAGCACAATTAAGAATCCAAACTATACACCAAATGAACAAGATATTCTTCGGTGCCGTGTGTTAACTTCTGGTATATTCGAAACGAGATTTCAAGTGGATAAAGTTAATTTTCAGTAAGTTATTAGTCTATTTTATGCAAACTATAAATATTCATTAAGTAATTGTCTCTTAGCATGTTTGATGTAGGAGGACAGCGTGACGAGCGTAGAAAATGGATTCAATGTTTCAATGATGTTACTGCTATAATATTCGTAACAGCATGCTCAAGCTATAACATGGTTTTGCGCGAGGACCCGACTCAAAATCGACTTCGAGAATCATTGGACTTATTTAAAAGTATTTGGAATAACAGGTAAGAATCAAAAACTTTGAAAGCGTTCGTTATTAAAATGTTTTATTTCAGATGGCTGCGCACAATTTCCATTATACTTTTTTTAAATAAGCAGGATTTGTTAGCAGAGAAAATTAAGGCTGGAAAAAGTAAATTGTCGGAATATTTCTCCGAGTTTAACAAATATCAAACGCCAAGTAAGTAAGAAGCTATTTAGATAATTTTTGTATGCAAAAGCCCTATAAGTTTACGGTTAGTCAAGTTTTTTACAATTGCACACTTTTTTTTTTTTAATAAAATACATATTCTTAAGATATTATTGCGAAATTTTGAAATGTAATCATCTAACTAACAATAATTTGTTATGAATCACCATAATTATTGACTCTCTTTGTTTTATCAGCCTAAGGACAAGTCATTCATTTTGATGAGAATTTGATATAATACATGGGGCATTGGAAAAGCGAGTGCGATGAGTTTTGTTGCAATATATTGAATTAGAGCAAATATCGCCTGAAACCAAATATTTTTAATACCCATGAAACTATAAAAAGGTGGATTTGCTAGGTAGCTTCTGCTGTTAGTGTTATCATTTTGTAGGTTTGGATATGATTACTTGCATATGTATATAAAACATAAGTCATTATAAATATCCCTTTGTAAAGCATGAGTCTGCTAACTAATTTAATACAAAGAATATCGCATTGCATTACTTTTTCGATATCATAGTTCTATACATAGTTGTATAAGCAAAGTTTTGCTCCCCTGCCTAAACGTTTGCAATCTGCTTCTTAGAAAATGGAAAACTTTTTAATCATTGGGTATTATTATTCTAAATATTTCATTATAAATGTTGCCCTTATTTTTCGAAGCAAAAGTATGTCGAAGTGAATCAGGAGGGTCTCGTGCGAACTCATAAGTTTGATTGTTTTAGAAATTTATTCGTTGATTTGCCGATTTAAGTCTACGTCAACGTCATTCTTATTGGTGACTATTTTGGAACTTAAAACAATTCATATTTTAATTAGAATCACTAGGCCATGTTACCAAGAAATTATTGCTAGTGCAGTAAACCGAGTTTAAGCAACCCTTCATCTAATAAAAATATGGGCTTAATAGCTTGTCAGAACCTTAATCGTAAATACGTCCTTATAAACTTTCAGTTAATCTGATAAAACGCTTGATTACATATTCTTTATTTGAAAAATAAACAATAAATTTACCTATATATACGATTTAGGTGACGCAATAATGGAAACCAATGATGACCCAGAAGTAATAAGGGCAAAATATTTTATACGGGACGAGTTTCTGGTATGATTAGCATGTACACATATAATATGCAACAATTCTTTAAAACATATTTTTTTTTATAAAAGCGTATATCAACTGCAAGTGGAGACGGCAAACACTATTGTTACCCACATTTCACATGCGCCGTGGACACAGAAAACATTAAACGAGTTTTTAATGATTGTAGGGACATAATACAAAGGATGCACCTTCGTCAATATGAATTGTTATAGGTTATCCCTATCACCGTAATTCAAATAAATAAAGTAAAGAATACATTAATGAATTACTGTTTTAAATATAATTATCAAATGTAATTTGTATTTAAATAGTCCCTTGAAAAAAGAAAAAGCGCTGCATTTAGATCTGGTATGACCTTTCATAAAACTCAACATTAAACAATAAATAAACATGTTAATGACAAATGCAATTGTTCTTTTTATTATACTCTGCTTATTCAAATTGCTTATTATTCTGCTTATATTCTTGTTCAATATCTATAGCCAAGTGGATAGAGCAATGCTTGCTTATCTGTTTCAATGTAAAGATCTCAGATATATTATCTGGAGACACAATATTTAAGTACAAGTTTAGATAAAGTTTTCAAATAACAAGCGCGCCGTACAAGCAATGTACCTACCTGTATATTCCGATTGTTTTATTTAATTTCGCAAAAATTTGGGGCTACGGGTTCTGTGGTTAAAAAATATTTAATAAAATTCTCGAACACCCTGTTAGTGTGACATTTCACTCGACTAAAGAATTCTAGTTTTATTTATTTAATATACAATGTATCAGATAAAATTAATAATTTAATCATTTTTTAATTTAAAATACAGTAATTTGTAAATAATATTACAAGCAAATTTATGATTAGTTCTTTTTATTTACTGAGATCATTTAAAATACATATGATTATATCGTATGCTTGCAATTTTCGTGCTCGATGTACTTTTTAAAACTATTCCCTTGACGAAAAGCGGTCTTGCGTTATATGGGGAATGATTGAAATTTGTATTAGAATGTGAGTATTGACGTCTATACGAGGGGATTCAAAATGCCAAAACTGACTGAAGCCTTATCGATTTCATCAAAGTTTCTTTTGTTTTTGCTTCTCCATTCATTCTTCTTAACGTAATCCTTTTTAAATTGTAATGGCCCGATTGCATTAGGCAGGTTTTTATTTCCAGATGTTATTCTGAGGAGATTATAATCAAGTCGTCTACACAAGAAACATTTCAATACTTGGTCGTTAGACGCATAGTCCGATCTAAAATAAATCAATTAAAAATACAGATTAATAACGTACTTATACTCTGTATCTAAAAAATAAATGCATAGTAAATAATAATAACGCGACTTAAAACAGTTATCAATTATAGTGTGTTATTCTGTCCAACGCCCAATAACTTTAAAAATAGTTGGATTATAGACTGACAAATACAATATTTGGCAGCAACAATACATAGAATATATATGAATAGTAATACACATGTCTGACTACTTTAACTTACCGCACTATGAATTGGTCATCGTCTTTTTCCCAGACAGCTTTCATAAAGATATTTTAATAAATTATTAATATGTTTTTGGAATTTGAAAAATAAAATTGTTATTACTTATTTTGTGGTTCAGTATATAGTATGCTTAAAATTTATGTTTTTAAAAACACACAACCGATTCCGAAATAATTAAATGATTAGAATCAAATAATAAAGAATAAAATAAATCCATTGGCTTCTTATCCGATTTTCTTATACTAAAAGCAGATTTTGACAACCCTCGCCGTAGATAAGCTGAAAAGCCTTGGAGAGAGTAGAAATAATGGTGCCACAAACCAGTATCTATATTTTAAGAAATTGTTAGTAAGCCTAAGACAAATTTTCGTTTTTTCGTTTTATCGTTTTTCGTTTTTTTTTATCAAAATGTAGTCACCGAAGCTGCGATTTTCCAGATATAACGACACTTGAAAAATGCAAAAAGAAAGATTATTATTATTTTAATTGATTATAATATATCTTTTTATTAAGCGTCTATTCTAGTCATGATTTTTTTAATTTTCAAGATTTACAAGATCATTCTTGATATAGCTTAATCGCTCTATCTTTTTATACATCACCTTCAACTAATTTTAACATTTTATCAGCCAACACCTATGCAAACCTATTTGGAATGCAACCATACTTTAATTCAATCTTTTAAGAAAAGTAAATTCTTTTTATCATATATCCGATAAATATATATTAATAGATTTACCGTTTAATACCAAGACTTTTATCAGTTTTTGCAATTAATCTTTGGTTCCCGAGAAGAATTAAGATTACTTACATGTTCATACATATTTATTTTTTTAGGAATACCTTAATTGTGGCTGTTTTCTACAAAAAATATTTACCGAATGCATTAACAAACAGTATTTACATATATATACAACTATTGAAATCTACGATGTTTTACAATTGTTAATTTATTAATTACATGATTATCAATTAAAATCTTTCAAACATTTGCATTCATCGCGAACTTCATCTTTATCAGCTTTCTTAATAAGTTGCCCTCCACCAATGCTGTCTAAATTACGTTTTAAAATAGTCTGTAAATTATTTGTTTGAATTTGATACATGGGTGTTTTTCTCAATAATGAAAGTATTTTACTATTAGCAATTGAGCTGAAAAAGTAATTTGATAACAATTTTGGATAAGGATCGTTGGTTTGGAAGAGGATGTTGATGGCGTTATAGAGATGAGCTGCTAATAAATCTGGCAAAAAAAAAGAATAAACAAAAAGTAATATTACAACGTGAACAGTCAAGTAAATAAATACACGTACCTAAAGTTATACGAAATTATATAATGTATACTTAAATATATTTATATAATATATATTATATATTAAACAAATACTACACTAAAATATAAATTTAAATCTACTTAGTTTTTTACTTAAGATGTGTGGTCCCAATATGGAAAATATATGTATACTTTATAGAAAGCAAAGCGCACCTAGGTAAGTATATAAGAAAGAAAGGCCTGGCGAAAATGATCTAATTTTTTGGCATTGGTCTGACCAATTCTTAAATTGATTACTTAAGAAAAACCCAATACGCACAAAGTACACAAAATTGATAGTACCAAAACCACTATTTGTTTAGAAAATAATCCATTTTTGCTATGAAAGTATCTTGTCAACATTTATAAAACTTAATTTTTTTTTTTTTAATTTTGTTTGATATATATTTGTTTATGTATATACTTTACCACGTCGTATGACAATTAAGTTTTTTTTTAGGTTTTATAAAAATAAAAAAAAAACAACACTAAAATAAATAAATAATAATAATAAATAAATAAAAATAGTTTCTAATTTACGTTGGGCATTTATATTTGTATTATATTTATATTATTTATTTTATTTATGTTATTTTTAACCAATGTATACAATGTATATTTTTATTTATTTATTTATTTATTTCTTATTGTGCTGAACTATTCACTGTTGAATGTAGGAGTATACTGTTAGTCTGAGTTAGATTTCGCTTCCTTTTATATCAAATTTTCTACAAGCAAATATACAGGGTGTTTTACATCATACGGCAAATCGTGATTTTACTGTACTTCGGTGATTTATTAAAAATCTTATTATTATTGTATTTTGAATAATGCCATTGTCAATTTTTTATTTAATGTTTATATTCATATGTTAACAATATTATTACATACCTTGCATAAGCTTTTTATTTTAATTAGTTGTACACAATAATAATAACATATTAATAACATTCCACACATATTTAAATATATAAAAGGTAATATCCCAATAATCTCTTGAATTTAAATAATACTAACTTGTATATCTCAGGCAAGAACATTGGGTATTTCTCACCCTCTATTTTGGTAGAAGTTATAATTCCAACCACATTTAATGTTAAGCATTAAGCAAACAGTCATACGTATGGTCGAACGTATGGTACACAAATTCAACCATATGTTCGTTAAGGTCAATTTAATTTATTACCCTTGTAAAGGGTAATTCAGTTTTGAACCAGTTATAATTTTTACCATTAATTTGTGTGAATTGGGATAAAATCTAAGCACTTATTAGAAATACTTATAAACATAGATACTTCGTTTAACCCTATCTCTTATGTGTTCATCATATTTTTAAATAAACTAAAAATGTGAGACAATTTTCGTTAACGCATCACATGGATCAAAATAATCTCAGCTATCGAAGTTTAAATAGAATAATCGAGGATTAGAATTAATGTGTAATCGACACAATAATCACAAAATCATTGAAAAACGAACAAGACTTAAAGCTTCGAAGTAAAGCTTGAAAAATATCGATGCCAGAAAGATCGATTTCTTAATAAATTGCGTAAATGTGCAAGAACAGATTTGTTTTGTCAATTTGAGGATATAATTTAATATAAGAAATTAACATAAAAGTATTTAGTTTCATATATCTTCCCAAAAATACAATTTTAAAACATTTGGACATTCGATGCTACCCCCTTGCAAGATTTTCTTTATAATTAATGTTTGCTTGCGACGGCAAAGTAATAATCAAACATTAGAACAAACATACATATAAGTAGATGTATAAAATCTAATTGTATATGAAGCAGAACGCCGAAACTCAGCTGTTGAACTGCCTTAGACCTGGTCACACTGTGGAAAATTAAATTTTTTCTACAGGTGACTGTCGACCAGCGTAC
Source organism: Zaprionus inermis (assembly GCA_018151445.1). Classification (NCBI taxonomy): domain Eukaryota; kingdom Metazoa; phylum Arthropoda; class Insecta; order Diptera; family Drosophilidae; genus Zaprionus; species Zaprionus inermis. Next base: position 3,548,384 of record JAECXD010001572.1, on the reverse strand, counting down.
TAGAAGTCTATGATGAAGTTATTTTCAATAATTACGGGTAGAGCAATTTAAACTAGTTATTGTTTTTTATTTTGATTGAAAAATAATTTAACTTCTTTTTTTGATAAATTATATGGGTAATGAAGACTCGTCGGCACAAAAATTTTTCCAAGAATTTTTCTGGAAATAAATGTATAACATTTATAAAATATATATAGAATTAATACAAATTATGTTAACAAATAATAATAAAATAATTAACTTATTAAAAAAACCCAACCAATCAGAGCTGTAACTTAAACATTAAAAGACACCAATATACTTACTCATTAAAGTTTTCCTCATATCCCACAGTATAGTCATTTGGAATTCTAGCCGCCGTTTTAAACGATAAACATTCTTTTGGCGGTACTTTTAAGGCGTAAAATGGATAATCAAAGGAATTGATATAAATTTGCACACAAAGGCCATGACTGCCAAGATGCATTTGACTCGCAACAGAAGGCTGACTGAATCCGCAGCTTCCAAGCATGATATTCCTATGACAAGAGTGTATCAAAGTTCCCTTGTCCCGGCTAGTATGAAAGCATTGTACATTTTTTCCTGCTTTAGAGTGGTCTAGAACAATTGGATCAAATCCTGGTCCAGCCATATCACAAGCTTAAATTGGAAAAAAAATAGTTAAACAAAAAATTGTATTTAATAAGATCAATGTAGTTACTGTCTATATTGTTTAATGTAAAATGGGGTTGTAGGGTTCGACCGACAGCTGACGCCAGTTGACCACCAAAACTGAAGCCGAACATATATCCTTTGCTCGGATTAAAGCCGTACTTTACTAGAGAAAATATGACTGCAGCGATTGTGTTTGTCAGGTACTCAAAATTTGAATGCAACCTAGGTATAAAAACATTTTATGAGATATAAATAAAATAACACAACTTCTAAAACCCTTGCTTTGAAAATAAATTGTATAAAATTTATAGATCTCCAACCCATATACATACATATATTATGTAAATAATTATATAATATAATGTATAATCGGGGTAAGAATAATCGGCTAAGATTTACAGCAAAGATCTTAACATGCCAAAGAGGTTTACTTACCGCATGTAAGATGAACTAGCCACAGGACTATAATCGATGCATATTATACAACCTTTGCGGTAAAAACTTAGCCCTGCAAAACAGCGTCAAAAATATTAGGATATACAAAATAATTATATGCCATATACATATTTTAACATATTTTAAAAACATCTGTCTAAGCATCTTAAACTTTTTTGAATACTAAGAAAAGTTAGTCGAAGGGTATTTAAAACGTACGATCAATAAGAGCAAGTGCCCAATCATCCCCACAACTTTGAATCCATCCATGGAGTACAATGGCGAATTTGTCGGACGGATTACATCCTGAACTTTTTAATATATTTGAATTAAAATTAACCGGTGTTTCTAAGGTTTTGGTGTTATTTCTGAAAGAAATCATACATAAAAAAGTAATATTTTCATATAACATATACATATAACGAACAATCACTATTAAAGGTACTTACATATAAAAATTAACTGTCATCGAACTACGAACATCTGATTTTAAATCTCTCTGTTGGTAAGCTTTAAGAAAAGAATATTTACATATACGCATTCCAACACTAAAAGACTGGCACATACCAAAAGTTGCATTGCCTTTATACGTTTCAAGATGTTCATTTATATTTTGGCTTATTTCAACATTCGCATGGGTCTTAAACAAGAAAGATGACCAAATAGTTATTTTAATAATAACGCTGATTTGTTGTTTGATACAAATCATTACAAATTTTAGTTTTAAACATATGATGAAATAAACTGAGTCAAAAGCAAATAATAACCAATACAAATAATGAAGAACTTAATTTGAGAATTTCATCGGCCAAATTTAAAATCGTAATCGACTACTAAAACAAACGACTAACTAAGCTACATAAAGCTAAAAATGAATTAAATAAATTTGTAATTTTTTACAAATGGTTGGACACTTGGAAGCTAAAGTAAAACTCAAACAATTTTAAAAATAAATATGCAAGTTTCTAGTTCATTTTTACATATACTTTGTGGGGTATGCCACCCTTTATTCCAGCAGTCGTTTGGGTAGTATATCTCATTCAAACCACCTCCACAGAGGTCGAAATCAAAACTATATTTATTGGCATATATTTTGTATCTGGGTAGGTATTTGTAAATATATACCATACACCCATAACAAAAGTAAACCCAGAATTATCATAATCTCGCCACACCCGCTAAAGCACTTTACCATCCAAACAGTTTCTTTTTTTAGGTTTTAACTTTAATTTCTCCAAAATATATTTTAATTTCATGTTAACCGTTCACATACAAATGTATAATTTATTATATACAACTTTTCAAGCTGGAAAGTAACACGATCATCACTCTACTGATTTGGACAGTCGTTTGGCGATTGTTTCTTGTTACCAATAGATGGTTTACTTTGACCTTCGTTATCATCGTCATCGTAATCATCTTCTTCGTTTTCGAATTCTTCTTCGTCTTCTTCATCCTCATCATCTACAATGTCACCGGTATAATAAAGAACAGCTTTTGGAATAATTCTTGCTCGCAAAAAGTGTCCGATTTCAAAGTCAGTAGCCAATATCTGTGGATAAGCCAAAAATTAAATACTTGTATATTAAAATCGGTCTACGCAATATTTACCTGCTGCGTCTCGTCATCTATTTCTTCCTTATCAGTTGGTGTCTCCGGAGGATTGAAGAAATTGAAAAATGAATCCGTAGGCACCTGTTTCACAATGGTACGCACGGCCCCACGCTCCTTATGTTTCTGCTTCTTCCGAATGGTTTTAACAGTTAAGTTCATTTTCTTTTCCCAATTAATGGTGCAACCCTAGTAAGATGATTAAATTAAAAAAAAATTAGTTCGTTTGGCTTTCTTCGAACTTACGAGCTTTACTCATTTTAAGAAAAACCTTTGGTAAAATTGTTAATTTTTGCAAGTAAGAAAATAAATTACCTTGCACTTGTAAATCTCTGGTCCTTCAAACGCAAATGGATCTTCTGGGTCGACAGTGGATTTTAGTAAATATTGTTTCGTTAGCACAGTATTTGAGAAAAATTCATTTTTATCAAAATGAAATTCCAATGTATATGAATGCTGTAAATATATGCAATTGAATTAAATGTAGGTATACTATAATACTGATATCTTAAAGTCATAAAAGATCATTTATAATTAAATATTAAATTATATTTTAAGTTAACTATTTAATTTTATTTATAGTTATGCTTGTTTAAAATAAATCACGAATCAAAAATTGCATACAAAAAAATATACTTACTTCATTATCATACTTTATGACAATATCCGTAAGCTTACGGAGAGCCGCTTCATCATGAATCTGTACCATTTCAGACAACATGGCTGTATTTCTAAACACTGTCAGCCAAAAATCGGGAATTCCCTTTGCGTCTTGATCTATACTCTTGATACTTTTGAGGGACTCGCCGAAGTCTTCGGATGCCTCGCCAACATTTGATCGAGATTGCGTTTCCTTCCATTTCGGTTTTTCATCTTGGGGATCAACGGCACCAGTAACTATCTCCTTGCGCTTGTCATGAAAAGGTTGGTATTTAGATTGGTACTTTTTCTCTAATTTATAGACCTCTTCAAAGAACTCGGCTTCTATTTTTAAAAGTTCCAATTGCGAATTCTTCAGTGCGACAATTCGGTTTTGAACCGGTTGAGGCAAGGCTTTAACCATTTGTTGCAGGTATTGTCTCCGCAACACTGAGTTCATGTAGGCCGGCCTGCTTACATATTTGAACATTAAAAATATTGAGAAAAATCAAATAGACAGCTAATATTTACATGGATTGACAGTCGGAATTTGACTTCTCGTCATCAATTTCATTGCACGACTCAGCATCTACATTGCCTTCTTGTGGGACATCCATTATGTTCAGTTGTTTTGTAAATGCCAAGTTCTGAAACATTTTCGATTACATGAGTTATTATTTGTTATATTCCGAATAAAATAAAAATAGTTTTCTGAATGTTTAAAATATGCATCACATATTTGTACATACACGTTTAGGATGTACACGTGATATGGCTAGGCGGACACAAATTGCGCATTTCGCAACGTGGTCGCCAAAAAGAAACGATGAAATGATGAAACTTTATATGAAATATACCTCAATATACCCGTCAAATCATCAATATTTATATTCTCGACCTTTTACTATACATATATCTACATTAAGGTATATACATGCATTAATATTTATCCCAATTAAAGAATTTTAAGAATTATTTCACGTATGTACATACAAGTCTATGTATGCATGTACATGCATGTACACCCCCGCATATGTATACAAGTACGGACACTTTCATTTACCCAATTTGCGAACAAATTCAAAGATTCGAATCCGATTTTTGTTAGTAAGTACAATGTAAGAGAAATAAGTATTAAGGTATCTTAAATATAATTTAAAAAAATCGTATAATGCAAATGTGACTTGATGTACACACGTATTAATGCATTTGTAATAATTTTAGACAAAAACTATCAAGATACCATTACACCTTTAAAACATTAAATACAGCAATTTTAAATTGACAAAAAAAATCGCAAGTTATACTAACATACCTCTAACCAAACGACTAAGCTAAAACCACGCCGCAACGCTGCCGATCGAAGGGTTGACTCTCACAGGGTGGCTAGGAGAAATTAAAAAAAAAAATACTGAGCTTTTTCTTGAAAGCTGAAAGAACCATTTTGTCAAGATAGCATCAATATGTTTGCAATGTAGTGGGGACTTTACGTGACTGAACTTGATGTCGAGTATTATATAATAAATTAAATTATATATACATTTTGTATTGTTTTTTAATAATTCGGAACATATATATTTATAATTACTCAAATATCGTATGAGTTGAATCCCTATATTACTTTTCATACAATCATAAGCAATCTATTAGCTTTATAACAAAATTAATATTCCAGCAAAAATAATTTCTATATTATTTTATTTTATGGCTCCAATGTAGACAGTATATAATTTAATTCACCTAGGAATAAACAAATACACAGTTTTCTTAGAAATGTCAACCCACTACAACATATTGGAAATATTTTCGTGGAGAACTATAAAGCTATTTTTGAGAAAACTTGTTACATAAAACTGTTTTGGCTCTACGCAGTATTTACAGAAATTGCAGAGATCTGGACCACACCGTTATATATATTTTAGCTGACAAATGACCTATCGATTGATTATGTTGTGGTACATTGATATATTTTGAATTGAATGAAAAAAAATCTATTATTTGCCATCGCGGAACAGCCCATATAGAAATGTAATATCTTAATAATCATTTCATGGCAGTTACCAACAAAAATAATATCATCGTGTAGAATATTTATTTCTAGCACTTACTGTCTAAAAAGACACACGCGCATGAAACGTTAAAGCTCACAGCAGAACCCGCAGTGCTATTGTGTGTAAAGAAAAACGTTTTCTTAAATACATTGTGTTTTTTTATAGTATAGAATATGTTAAAAAAAGGAGGGAACACTTAGTTTTGTAAGTAAGTAACTGACAATTCTTCTGTCAGACTCTGCAATGTATATGTGTATTTATTTCAAATTGCGATCACCAGCTGAGTCGATTTGGCTACGCGCGCTTAATATCTTCTAATGCTACATATATCGTTTCTATCGTCAATTTCGAACAACCTCGCAAGGAAAATACCTCTCGCCAAAATCAGAAAAGTGAACAATGAAAATGTGAACGCATAGAACGCTTGTAGATTTGGATCTCTTTCCGATTATGAATTATTATATATGCATTAAAACATAACTGCTTACAAGTGTTGCCCAGCATGAAGCTGTTTTGAAGTGGTGAAATCGATTCGACTCTTGATCTCATCGAAAATAGTAGTATGAATGAATGTGTATGTATGTACATACATACAAACTTTGTAGGGTCCGTATGGCATCCTTTTTAATTTAATGTTCCCACAAATATATTATATTTAGCAAATACATATGAATATTTTCATTTACATATGTATGTCTATGTATTTACAGAAATACATACTTATACATATGGTATTAGAGATCACCTATGAAAATATTATCATATCTTACATTATTTGTACATATGTGGGTCTTATTAATATTAATACCTTTTTATATGACCACATACATATTTACATTTAGATAAACAAATATGCACAAGTACATATTTATGTATCATAGGTATGTAGTCCAAGTTTACCTAAGCATACATACATATAAATGTACATAAATCTGTAAGCATATGCAGATACAAATGTATGTATGAATACCTATGTACGTATATTTATGTATGTGTATATGTTGGTGTTCATAAAACATCCAAGAAGTTTGAAGTTTTTCTAAAATACAATCGGTACCATATATTCTCTCACTGTGCTGAATTTCAGTTACACTTTCATTAATACAACAGTATTTCCCCCAACTCACGACTCCAAATTATATACAGTAGAGAATTATTTTCTGTTACTCATGCGCCTCTAATATAATAGTTTAAGTTTATTCGTACAATTGAAGAGTTCGTAATATATTAGAAAAATAAAATCCACAATATTTATACATTTAATAAAGCATCCCCAAGCATTTGTGGTAAATGTAAGCCTTGAATCAATCAAGTGAATTATTATTTAATATACATACATACATACATAAGTATAAGCAAACACAGAATGTTTTCAACAACATACAAATGAATGTACAAATGTGTTTTATGTACTAAATTGCATATCATTATACAGACATGTATTTAGATACATAAATCCATAAACAATATTTTAAGTTCGAACAAAAATAAGTTAGCAAGAATTTCATAATAAGATTCTTATCATACATGAAAGTGCTTACATACCATACATATGTACATACATATAAATTAATAGGTAAACCATTGTGTATCGAAACATTGTGTATTAATTGTTTAACATTTTTATTCATATGTATATGTGTTGTTTTGATGTACATATGTATTTTAAATGATATGAAATGTGTATATGAGAGACCAAAGTGTATTCGCCGTTTCATTAATAATTTCATTTATGGTTGCGTTTATGTACATATGTACATACGTACGAATATGAATAAATTAGATAAATATTTGTATGGAAATTGAATACTACCTAACGTAGATACATATTTGTTTAAAATTATTATTTTTGATCAACTAATTGCTCAATTGAAAGTTCAATTCCAATATTGTACATACTTTTCATATCCAATCAAGTTTTAACCCATGCGAAATATTTAGTTCAATTCAACGTAACGGCTATTATCGGGCTTTTTCATCGTATTGCAATCTGAAATAGAGATAGTGGGCAGACAATTTTTTTATTTAATCAAAAATAAATATGATGATGTTACATTGATACATTTTTCTACAAGTTCTGTACTTATTATCCTATCGTAACACATTAACTAAGGATTCCAAAGAGAAATCGATTATTCTAGTTAACTATGTACTGTTTATTCTTTTTCTACGGCAGCTTATAAGCAAAAAGCTTACGATATAATATATTTATAATAAAGTAATTAGTAACACAAGTTTGTCAAGATTTTTTTTTGATTACCAGTTTGTCAAGGAGAATCTTATTTCAGGTTCAGTTTAGCCCAAAAAAAATAAATTCTTGTTCAAAATTACTAGCCGAGTCGATTTACCCATTTTCTGATTGGCTGACTCTCGCCGCTTGGACGTAGTGATCTCAGCTATTATAAACGCTAGAGGTGTCAAATTTGATATCAAGGTTTCTGCAAATCTTGCGTAGTTAGAGCTTTTTTTTAAATATTAAATATTACGTCCATCAATTACGAAAACCGGTTTTTCCAAAGTATAAATACCCACTGCAGGGGTAAATGGAATTATTTTACACACTAGACTTCTTATTCAATATTTTATATATATACTTTCAATTGATTTCCTTTTGTTTTGTGTTCTTTAAGAGCTTTAAGGATGCCTGACAGATTTCAAGTTACGAAAACAGACGAAGAGACTGTGTTGGATTATATTCAGGATGAATCGGCGAGCGGTAAACTTTTAGGAGACATCCATGATGATTTGCAAGGTATTTGTTGTGCAAAATGTTACGTAATATTTATAATATAACAATGGCTATTCGTATTTGTTAACAGTAAGAAAAATAATTTACTAGTAATATTTGCCAGAACAATATTAATTTATTGTGCATAAAAACAATTCACGTTTTCGTCGCTAAAGTTTAATTTAATATGCTTTCATAAACTAATGGTAGTATTGAAAAAGCAATAGCCGTAGATCCACAATTCAGAATTTTTAAGAATATGTAAATAAGTTAAGCTCTTATAACGGTTATTCAAAATTAAGCGATATGTATATTTATGTGAGGATCGCTCGACTTTTTATTATCCATTAATTCTAGTTTTTTTATTGAAAAAAAAAAAACAAGACGCGAATTTTATTGAAAATAAAAGAAAACCTTTTTTTCCGTTCTGAGTGTTTCGTTCTGTTTGCCTTGATTTACTCAGCTATTAATACTACTACTGACAGTTTAAAGCGATACGTACGTGTACATACTTACACGAATGTAACATACATACTTACTTTGCAAATGTCCTACTGACACATTTACCACACTTTCACAATAAAGCTCGATTTGGAAAGCTCTGAGAATAGCTCAGCAGCCCGTGCTTTTCCGTGCCATAGTCAACAGATGCTGTGGTAGCTGATTTTGTATGTATATTTGTACGAGAGCTGCGATGGGTTTTGGAGCAAAGATGCACAGATACATGAACAGCAGCTCTCTCTCTCTCTTGTCGCTGTTCTTGTGCAGGGTGAAATTGTATGTAGACATAAGCTTTCGTTTTCATCTCAATTTTAATGCTCAGAGTCCTGGGCAACATAACTTGTATTTGGTACAACACAGTTTTCTTAATTTTCCTATATACATATGCAGATAAATCAAAAGAAACATTTTATACGCCATCAAAGGATAAAATAAAATTTAAAAAATTCACATTAGTTCAATGGAAAAACAAGTAAAATCTTATATAAATCGGAGGCTCATATAAAGAACAAAATTTAATTTTAACAACTGCAATAGTAACTAATTTACAAAAGTGCGTTCAGTGTTTCAGTGAAAATTTTAATACACTTGTGATACATATACCAATCGTGGTCAAGTCAAATATTAATATTTCGTAACTTTTATACCATAAACTTTTCCTTCAAAATCAAATGCTTTTTTATCTCGACATGATACAATTCTTGACCTAGATTTGTATGTTATATACATTAATGTATGTCAGATAGTGTTTTCTTCACCTAGTATCATTGAGGTATTATTCGCTTGTGGAATTAAAAAAAAAAATGTGTAGCACAACTTAAGGCGTGGTCAATCCTATTTATTATATAGAAACTAGAAATTATAAATTCCAACGTCGTCTATTTCAATATTATACTCATAAACGAGAAAGCATTAAGATATTAAAAATATTCTCTCGAATTAAGTCTTATTAGGAATTCAATCGCCCATCAAGCTTATTTCAAGGTCGTATATCATAGCTCAAAAATACAGAAGTAGTAACCTACTGTAATAATTATAGACGCACGGTGTATATTGCTTTAAAGTGACGTAAGAAGGCATCCTTATTGTCATTTTATTATTGATAAAAGGACATAGTATTTTTTTGTAATTGATATGGTTATATAGTACATGACCCAAGAATGGTACTCACCTACCATGGAAAAAAAATTGATTCCTGGTAAATACATAGACTATTCGGTATATATATAATTATTTAAAATTTAATTAGTTTCATGCCAATAAGTGAAAACTGATCTAAGTTAAAAAACGAGCCCGTAAAATAGATCAAGGCATACATTAGGCAATATCAACATGCAAAGTAATAGTGACAAAGATGATGGTGATGAAGTAAATGTAATGACATCAGAACATAATGGAACATCTGTGGATAAAAAAGGTATTCCGAAAGAGCATCATTAATAGATACATATACATATTTGTTAAGAACTATAACTGTAAAATATAAAATGTTTCTGTCTTAATAAATTTGTTTATACAAAATCGTTTAATTTCAATTAAAACCCATTGTTAAATTTGTAACCTCAAGCCAATAGAAATCTGTAAAAGTTGCTTTATTCTGATTTAATAAAGCATATACTTTACAGTGGTTCCAGCATACTTTATTTAATCTGCAAACTGCTTAAAAGATATCAATTTTAATGTTTAAGTCAATGGAAAAAATTATTATGTTGTTTAATAGTTAGCTTTCTTAATACGATATTGTCACTCCACGTTCTTCGACTTTACCGACTTAATCGAATATGAAATTAATTAATTTTTGTTTTCCTAAAGAAATACAGTCTTAGTTTATTTTTTTTTTTTTAATTAATTTCACCACCCACAAAAAACAAGAATCTTCACACTTGATAATATATTATATGTGTGTATCTAAATATATTAAGTTTATTTAAAAAATTAATCATACGGCTTGTTGTACCAATAATATTAAAAATATATTGGATTTTTATTCATATATATAAATTTGATATATTTTTAGATTCCTGTGAACCCCATAAGGTAGAAGAAAATCAGAAATCAAGCATTGACCCAAATTTATACCTATATGATGATGACTTGGAGTCTAGGCCACATATTTCCACATTCATTTCATCGATTGCCAATTATGAAAACACGATACCAGCGGCCACTGATCCTGATGCTAAACCACCACCACCATCAGCTCGTATGGGTAAGGATTAGAGTATTATGTAAAAATTTGAATGTAAAAATAAATATAAGACCTTTTCGCATATTTAAAAAAAAGCTAGCTATTCCATGCTTAAATTCTTGCTCGAGTTTTTAATGATCGAACATAATTAGCAAAATATCAAAAATTTAAAATTAATTATTTCTGCGTATTCGTGGTATCTTGAACCTTTTCGCATATTAAAAAAAAAGCTAGCTATTCCATGCTTAAATTCTTGCTCGAGTTTTTAATGATCGAACACAATTAGCAATACATAAAAAATTTAAAATTAATTATTTCTGCGTATTCGTGGTATCTCTAAACTAAATAATACATTTCTCACAGTCATGTGCCAATGTTATTTTAATATAACTGTATTTTAAACATCATCGAATTTGAATTATGCTTTTAAACTTTTTAGGAACACTTATTGGAGTATTTTTGCCATGCATTCAAAATATTTTTGGTGTGATATTGTTCATTCGATTAACATGGGTCGTTGGTACAGCTGGAGCTGTTTGCGGATTTTTAATTGTTTTGACTTGCTGTTGTGTGGTAAGAATCTTTTAAAATATTGAATAATTTGACACGATAGCTGATTATGTCTTCCTAGACTATGCTAACTGCGATATCAATGTCGGCGATTGCAACAAATGGGGTTGTACCTGCAGGAGGAAGTTACTTTATGATATCACGGTATAAAATACATTTAGTATAGAACCATACTTACTAGATAATTATGGTTGTGTTTTCATAACCGAGCAAAGGTTACCGAGATTCCACCAAATTATTATTTGACTTTATTTTAGATCCCTTGGTCCAGAATTTGGTGGCGCTGTGGGGATGCTGTTTTATACAGGAACGACATTGGCAGCTGCTATGTACATTGTCGGTGCTGTTGAAATAGTATTGGTATGTGAAAATAATAAAAAATTATATTATTGAGTAAAATAATATAAAATATGAAATATATATAGACATATATGGCACCATGGGCATCCATATTTGGAGATTTCACAAAAGATGCAGACGCCATGTATAACAACTTTAGAGTCTATGGAACATTACTTCTCTGTTTCATGGGTAGGTTATTTTTCAATATAAATATTTATTTTCATGTGTAAAAACTGAAATTTTTTCTAGGCCTGATTGTGTTTTTGGGTGTGAAATTTGTGAACAAGTTTGCAACTGTTGCATTGGCATGTGTAATATTTTCAATTATCGCTGTATACATTGGAATATTTGACAATATACATGGAAACGATAAATTATAGTAAGTATACCAATATATGAACTGAGGTTTTTTCTTAAAATTGATGTGCATTGCAGTCTTTGTGTACTTGGAAAACGAGTTATAAAAGATATCCCTATTGAAAAATGTACAAAAGAAGATCCAACGTTATACAATATGTACTGTCCGGACCGAAAATGCGATGAATACTTTCAAAGTAACTATAATTTATTTGTTAAACGGCAAATCCGATATTTTAAATGCAAATTTGTAATCAGATAACAACGTGACCAAGGTACAAGGAATTAAGGGTCTTGCCAGTGGCGTTTTCTATGACAATATTATGCCATCCTTTTTGGAAAAAGGGCAATTTATATCGTATGGTCAGAATTCTATTGATGTTGAGAACATAGGAAGTCAGTCTTACAACCAAATTATGGCGGATATTACGACATCATTTACACTGCTGATTGGAATATTTTTCCCGTCTGTCACAGGTATTTTCGAAAATATTTGATTTCTTATATATTATTTGTATCATGTATCTGTTTCCTTAAAAAAGGCATCATGGCTGGTTCCAATCGATCTGGAGATCTGGCCGACGCTCAAAAGAGTATTCCAATAGGCACAATATGCGCAATTTTGACTACGAGTACTGTTTACCTATCAAGTGTTTTGTTTTTCGCTGGAACTGTGGATAATTTATTGCTAAGAGACAAGTATAAATTTCAAGATTTACTAAATGTGTTCCATCTACTAAATTTTCAACAATTCTTAATTATCATCTTATTGGAATTAGATTTGGACAATCGATTGGAGGAAAGCTAGTTGTGGCAAATATTGCGTGGCCAAATCAATGGGTTATATTAGTTGGATCATTTTTATCTACACTGGGAGCTGGTCTACAAAGTTTAACAGGAGCACCACGTTTACTGCAAGCAATCGCTAAAGATGAAATTATTCCATTTTTAGCACCCTTCGCAAAGTCTTCTAATCGAGGAGAGCCAGTTAGGGCTTTACTTCTTACACTTGTTATTTGTCAATGTGGAATTTTGTTAGGCAAGTTATATATTTCATATCTTACACAATATGCAATAACACTTACTTAATCCCATTATTGTACTGCAGGTAACGTTGATCTTCTTGCTCCCTTGCTATCAATGTTTTTCCTCATGTGTTACGGCTTTGTAAATTTGGCCTGCGCTGTTCAGACTTTACTTAGAACGCCAAATTGGAGACCGCGTTTTAAGTTTTATCACTGGAGCCTATCCCTTTTAGGACTTACTTTATGCATATCTGTTATGATAATGACGTCGTGGTATTTTGCTCTTATTGCCATTAGTATGGCGATAGTTATTTACAAATACATAGAATACCGAGGGTAAGTAAATAAGAAAGATTTGCGAAATTAATTAAGCAGTAACGTCAATAAATATATCCGTGAATTCTGTTAGAGAGTTGGACAATTTATTTTACACATATAAATTTTAACTACAACCTGAGCGTGCTTAACTACAACCTGAGTGTGCTTAACTGTAAAATACTCTGCAGCCACTTCAAAAACTGCAAATTTATTATATAATTCTGAAGATATACTTTACCTACTGTTTAACTTAAATGATTAATGAAAATTTGTATATATTTTAAAATGTAATCATTATCTTATTGTATGTTTTTCGCAGTGCTGAAAAGGAATGGGGAGACGGTATTCGCGGAATGGCTCTTACTGCGGCGAGATACTCACTTCAACGCCTCGAAGAAGGTCCACCACACACAAAGAATTGGCGTCCACAAATTCTTGTGCTTTCAAAACTGAATGACAACAATATTCCCAAGTACAGAAAAATTTTCTCCTTTGCTACTCAGTTGAAAGCTGGAAAGGGTCTAACAATTTGCGTGTCTGTGATAAAAGGTGACCACACAAAAATTTCCAACAAAGCAGTTGATGCAAAAACCACGCTACGAAAATACATGACAGATGAAAAGGTTAAAGGATTTTGTGATGTGCTTGTAGCTCAAGAAATCGGAGAAGGCTTAAGTTCAGTGTAAGACCTCGCCATATTGAACCCTATTACACTTTATACAATTTATTTTGTTTTTAATTTAGAATTCAAACCATTGGCCTTGGTGGCATGAAGCCGAATACTGTTATTATCGGCTGGCCCTATAGCTGGCGTCAAGAAGGTCGATACAGCTGGAAGACATTTATTCAAACTGTTCGAACAGTTTCCGCCTGCCATATGGCTCTGATTGTTCCAAAAGGAATCAACTTTTATCCTGAATCCAATCATAAAGTAAGTCGAACCGAAAAAAAATATTTGCAATTTTATAATCCTTTGATTTTCAGATTGGTGGAAACATTGATATTTGGTGGATTGTCCACGATGGCGGTTTGCTAATGCTGCTGCCATTCCTGCTAAAACAACATAGGACATGGCGGAATTGTAAACTGCGTATTTTTACTGTTGCTCAAATTGAAGACAATTCAATTCAAATGAAAAAAGATTTGAAGACATTCCTTTATCATTTACGAATTGAAGCAGATGTTGAAGTAGTTGAAATGGTAACTGCCTTAAGAACTAATTTATATTTGTACAAACTTAACTTGTATTTCATTTGTACTATATTAGAATAATAGCGACATTTCTGCATATACATATGAGAGAACTCTCATGATGGAACAGCGTAATCAAATGCTCCGAGCATTAGGGTTAAACAAAAGAGAGAATTCCAAAGTAGTAAGTATAAAAACAATTAGATTCTAAATAATGTGATATAAATATATACTATTGTCCTATGCTCTTATAAATAATTTAATGATTTTGCACGACCTTATTTTTCATTTTGTTACGATTGCTTCAACTTACGTTTTTTTTTTGGTACGTTTGAATACAGTATACTAATAATTGAGATCAATAAAAAAAATTTACATTTTGTATATTTGATCAAAGGTTCAAACTATAATGGATTTTAAGGAAACTCCCAGTGATAATAAGTTATCTTTGGTAAAGAATAAAAAAAGAAATTAGAACTTATTTACATACATATGCAATACGTTAAATTTAATCAAATGTGTATAATTAATTCTATCAAAATCATTTCACTATTGTATGGTTATGTAACATTCACATTTAGAAACTTCGGTTACCGAAGAGAATTACTTTTGTTTGACTTCATACATATGTATATATGAACGTAAATATTATATATCGTATACATACATTTTTTTACATATTTGCACAACACAGACGGAGTTTATAGTTTTAAGTATATATGTATATATTTACGTCTTCTCTTGATTATCTCATTTTTGCAAGTCAGTAGAAATTAGCGGGCATAAGAATATTTTTGTAAAGAATTTGATGTTGAAAACTATTAGCGTGGTAAAGTGTAGGTATTTTTTAATTGGACGAAGAGAATCTTATTTTCAAGCGCCATTGGGGGACGTTTTGCTTTTAATTGTAAAAGAAAAACCTTCTAGGATTCTAAAAATTACGAGTAGTTGGTTTAATGATGTCTTGAATGCCTGTGTAGTAGTTTGTCGAGTTTTTGTTTACCATTAAACTATTGGTAATGCTCAAAATAATGATCAATAACATTTTGCTCATCTTTAATGATGGTGCAGGTAAAAAAAATTTTGAAACTTCATAAGAATAATATAAACATTATATTGCTTGGTTAGACAGTAAAAGCTTTGAGTAATACTAAGAGATACTGGGAATTGCGACTTACGTATTTATGACCTTAAAACTAAATATTTTGCATTAATTATTTCAGGTACAAACAATTGTAGATCATCATTATGACGCCATAAAAACATCTTCAAAGGTTCGTTTTGCTGATCCCACTACAGCAGAAGTACAAAACCACGTAAGTATTCCAATTTTACTGTCCAATTATTAGATATGAGTGAGAATTAAAAAATAATGCATTACTTCTTATTTTATTTTAGGACGATCAAAACGAGGAAAATCGTAATTCAATTGAATCAGATGGACCAGAAAGTATGGAAACTCCAGAAATGACATCAAATAAGGATGATTCAACAGAAAAAACAGATGAAAAATTCAAATCTAGTGTGAAACCGTAGGTACCGTTTGATTGCTTGTTGGAAAATATTATATCTTGTTTTATTTTACAGAGATGAATTCAATGTGCGTCGCATGCACACGGCAATAAAACTAAATGAAGTTATAGTAGAAAAGTCACAAGATGCCCAATTGGTCATAATGAATTTACCAGGTCCTCCTAAAGAAGTGAGAGCGGAGCGTGAAAGCAATTGTACGTTTAAATTATTTCAATATAGGATTTAACATTTTTACTAACTCAATTCTATTCCAAAACTAGATATGGAATTCCTTGAAGTCCTAACAGAGGGTCTTGAAAAAGTATTAATGGTTCGTGGAGGAGGTCGTGAAGTAATAACAATTTATTCTTAAGAGCAAAAATTGCTCAGTTTTTAAGAGTTCGCAACATTAGACAAGGTTAAGAATCAATCAAATTTTTCAATGAGAGTTATTCATTTGTTATATTATATTATATGTCCAAATATTTTATTTTTACGTAAATAAAATATTAAAAATTGTAACAGTAAATTAATTTGGCTTTTAAATTAAAAGGGTAACAGTGCTGCTTCGTACAGTATTTAGCATTCACAGACCTCGCTCGCACACACAGACAATTTTCTTTGGACAGCTTCATAATAGTGGAGTTGGTGGTTTACCCGAAGGTAACTACAACCGGGCTTTGGTATCCTCTCCCAGATATGTGTCTAAGGGATTACAATTAATCGCATGTTCTGCCAAGGCTACCACAATATGTGTATCATTCAGATGTTTAAGGACAAAGCAATAGGATTCAAATTCTAATCGACATTTTATTATAACCGAGTCAAAAATCCTGAGGAGTACAGTAAATCATCCACGCGCTCGTGCAAGCGCTTAAATTATCTTGCTACAATTCCAGTATTCGAAAGTATCTTTATACATGTCCCGACGGGCCTACATACGTATTTTAAAAATAAAATCTTGCAATTCGTGAATAATAAATTGTAGACAAAACCATTTATTGAATAGTTAACTTCATTTTTAAATAATAACATACCAATACCATTATTAATATTTCGCAATGAAAGCGTTTCAGCAATATTAAGTACATATAATTGAAAACAATTATTTCAAGTTGAGAAAGTTTAAGCTGCAACTGAAATCTCCAATCGAGGGCAATTCGGAATACCACACTCGAGATCTGGGCAGTTATCTTTGTGCCAACAGCTTTCAGTATTACAAAACATACAGCCGTTGGGAGTGAGTGGAACTTGTATAGATAGCTCAAGCATGTCCCACACTTTTTTCAAATCGATTACCAATGAATTCATCATTTCGAATGTATGAAATGGAGTTGGAGCCAAGCGAAGTTTTTCCTGTCCTCGTGCAACTGTTGGGTAATTAATTGATTGTAAATAATGTCCGAATTGATCCAGAAGCATATTCGAGATTTGTGTGCATTTTTGTGGGTCACCAATTTTGATTGGAATAATATGGCTTGGAGTATCTTCTACTGGAAATCCTGAAATATAAGATGAGCAAATCGAATTAAATAAGTTATTTATATTATTTTATTTCTTAAAATAATTTTGCAAAATCTACTTTCTCTGTATCCACTACAAATTAAATAACATTTTTCAACTTTTGTCTCATAACAGCCCCACAAAAAATATGATTTGATTTGGGGACACATTGCACAATTTTCAAATTTTTTAGGTTAAATCGAAATCCAGAATGATTGCGAAATCCCGGACTCGAATTCAGCGATCCTTAATGAATACGCATAACTGCTTATGCTGCATGACATTTTTTTTTGTGGGGCTATGTAATCTTTCAACAAATTTAGATTTCATAAAATAAGAAGTTATTTCGATATGCTGTTCTAGTTAATAGTCAAAGTTATTGCATGTATGAATAATTCCGAAACTCACCTTCTCTTCTCAAAAGACTTTTCAAGTAAGAAACATTCCGTTGATGCAAGTTGCGCAACTCACGTCCCTCTTCCGAGGATAATATGTTTACCGCTTCAAGTGCTCCACAAAGAACTGTGGGTGGCAACGAAGTGGTAAATATGAAACCAGCCGCATAGGATCTTATTAAATCAACTAAATTAGAAGATCCAGCAATGTAGCCACCAATATTGCCAAATGCTTTTCCCAATGTTCCAGATATAATATCCATTTTAGCTACCACTCCTTGTTGTTCGCCAACTCCAGCACCGTGGTCGCCATAGAGCCCAACCGCATGAACCTCATCGATAAATGTAATAGCACCGTATTCATGAGCAACATCGAGCAATTTTTCTAGAGGGCATATTGCACCACTCATGGAATGCACAGTCTCAAATGCAACAATTTTCGGTATATTTTTATCAACTTGCTCGAGAAGGAGACGCAGGTGGTCAACGTCATTATGACGAAAGATATGCTTTGGAACTCCACTATTACGTATTCCTTGAATCATTGAAGCATGGTTACCCGCGTCCGAAAAGATATGGCAGTTAGGCAATAATTTCGCTAGTGTATAGAGAGTTGAGTCATTTGCTACAAAGCACGATGTAAATAATAAAGCTGCCTCCTTTTGATGCAGCTCAGCCAGTTTCATTTCCAATCGTTCATGATACAACGAATTACCAGATATGTTACGAGTTCCACCAGCACCGGATCCATGATTTTCCAATGCCTCTTTAACTTTCTGTTTCACATTTGGATGGGCTGACATACCCAAATAATCATTTGAGCACCACACAGTAATTGGACGTTCAGTGTTGTTGGAATAATCGAGTGCATGGGGGAATAAACCGTCCCCAGCCAATCGATTAACCCGTTTAAAAATACGGTATGAGTGATCTCGTTTCTTTTTCAGGATTTGCTCGTTAAAGAATTGTTCGTACTGGAACGTAGAGTTCATATTTCTTACATCATCCGGTGCAGTCTTTTTTGCGACCGAAGTGCTTTTTGGCGAATATGACCTTCTAGTCATTGACAGACATGATGACGACTTAACAAGAGAAAGTTTTTTTTCGGTTGCATTATTAATGCTTTTGCCAACCACTGGACAGAAGGATCCATAGGAATGGTAAAGAATGTCAGCGTAATTGCGCAAATAATTTGCATTAAATCGGTTTAGAAACGGACACTGCATCGTTGATAAATTTCTTAATAGCAAATAAACTTTGAATTAATGTAATCAATTATGCAAGAACCACGTATGTGAGAAGGCAAATGCTTTTATCGATACATCGATACATTTCAGTCAATGTTGGCATTCCCTATTTATATATATTATGATTTAATTTCCACAATTACACTGTATAACATACAAAATTTGTTTATGCCTCAAAAATTAATTTTTAATTTTTGTAACAATCAAGAACGTTTTGCAAATAAACGCCAGTAAAATGTCTACAGGCTCCTAAGGCCTTTATTAATGTTGGCCAGAAGTAAACAGCATAAATAACGAATTAAAGTACACCGTCCTTATTGCATATATATATATACATATATATCTTATCAACGGAACTAGGCGACTGTGTTCGACTTTTTGTTTTTTATGCTGAACATATACAAATAATTTGGAACGGTCCAAAACGGATCAAATATTTATATGCTTACTATTCGATTTATCATGAAAAAATTAGGGACTGTTACCAAACATACAAATGATCATATTACTATTTAAATGTTTATTTGAAATAATTTCACTTAAAATTAACAGTTTCGAACTTTCCTTTGTGCACCTGTTGAGAAAAAAAAATAGTTACCAACAAGTTCGATAACGATACGAATAACATACGGAACCTTGTCAAAATTTCAAGTCCTTGATAGCCTGTGGGAGATCGGGCAGTTTGATATCCTTTATTTGCTGAGGAATGTTCATACTTTTCACTACGCTCACAGCACGAGCTGGTGCTGCCGATATTCCAGCTTCTTGTTTAACCAATTTATTTTGTTCCTCTATCCGAGCTAATATGTCGTTCATATTTGTTTGGAGCACCATTCCACCCATGACTAGCTCTGACAGAATATAGTGAACGACATCAGCATGAAATATTAAATCCAGTTCACAAACATTTTCAAAGCACTTGTCCAATGTTTCAACGAATACTTGAATCAAATCAAGAATACCGAGTTCACTCTCTGAGGAATCGACGCAAAAGACAAAGTACAATGTGGCATAGTGGCGGTATATTAGTTTGTAGTCTGATCCGCCGATTAGGCTAAAATAAAAATAATAAGTAAAAATATCATATAATAACATAATTATTAAGAACTGTTTCTATAGTTATTTAAATATGTATGCTTTTAAGGACTGAGCGCCGAAGAAAACAATTAACATTTATTAGAATATTACATTTTTTGAATCTTTGGTTGAATATAAGATTTGTCGGCAATTATAATTAAATGGTATTACCTGCCACCTTCCAGAAAATTACAGACATTGTCATCACGCTTTGAAACAAGTTGAAACGTCTCTTTAATAATTTGTTGTTGAAAGCTCTCGTCCTGATTTTAATAATAATTAAAATAAATATTTATTAGTATAATTAATAAAAATCACTGAACAAACATATGTGAGGGAGATTCTCATTGTTTTTTGTTGAGACTGCATTGATAAACAACATACACGCATATGTATGCACATATGTGTGTGCGTGCAATCTCTAAATGCACACATAGGTTCATACATCAAATGCATTAGTTGTTTACTTCTATTTTAAATATAATTTTGACGTACGAAATACTGGTAAAATTTGGATAATCGTGGCTTTCCATGATTGTTAAAAACTAGTATAGCTTTAATCATTTTTAGTATTTAAATCAATAACAAATTAAGAAAACTGTAAATTGATGAAAGCATACATATGTATGGATACTAGAGCTGGCCAAAGAAAGCGGGGAGACCCGATAGTATCGATACATCGTTAATTTGCAGTGAATTATCGACGAATCGCCACTATTTTAATTTAAAATTATTACTTATTAGAAAATTTATCACATTGATGACCTATTAGTATTATTGACACTAAATAAGTTTTTAATAAACGCACAGAAAATAGAAAAATACGTAAAATATTAGTTTATCCTAATTTCAGCGCTATAAAGCTAGCTATTATTAATAAATTTATGAAAGCAATTTAAAATAATGTTTAAAGGTTTTGAAATACGGTTAAAAAACGAGTTATTAAAGTTATTCAAATGTCCTTACTGCTTACTTTTTGAGAGCCTTCAGAATTAATATTACAATGCAATAAAATAGAAATAGTAATCTTACTAATAAGAATTTAAGTTAGCTATTACTTTTTTTAAATCCTGTAGAATAATAATACTAATAAGAATTTTAGATAGTATCAAAAATGTACTAAATATTTTCCAAATTAAAATATAAATTGTGATATTATGAGTGTTTTGTTAACTGAATTTTATATTTAAAGTCGTAGTAGTCAATTTAATAATGTAATTTGTATTTTATACAATTTTTTAGCGATATTATGTAGAAAAGGTAATCTAGAATCTTATTCTTTATGATTAAGAACAAGGAACAAATAAATAATACTTTTGTTGAGTGCAGTTAACTGAAAGATACTCTTCAACCAAATGTAAAGAAACCTTTATAACCAGGGCAGTCATAATAATCATGAAAAATAAATTTACTATAGTGTTAAGGTGTTCGTATATATGTAAATATATGGACATTGATAATGTTGTTGAAACAAATAAGTCTTCTCAACATTATCTTTGAATTGAGAAAGCGTGTCTTACTGTCGGGTAAGCCAACGAGTTGACGTGCTACTTCTCAAGATTTATGTTCAGGAACACTCTCAGTAGATTAAATTGATAACAAATTATTCAGTTCAATCATAAGTAGTTCATTAAGTTTCTATGTATCAACGCGCTTAAAATATTTACCTTGCACATATTTTTTCTTATTAAAAACTAAAGCAAATTGTGTATTATTAAATACAATCAATATATATATTAATAAATAATAATAAAATAAATTGAAATTTTAAATTTGCATCTACAATGAGTCTGTGTATAATTGGTGCTGGCACTGCTGGACTTTGCAGTGCTCGACAAGCCCTTGAGCACAATTTGATTCCAACGGTTTTTGAACTCTCAAATGAAATTGGAGGAACGTGGGTATACAATAAGGATGTTGGAATCGTAAATGGTATAGATGTTCACAGTAGTATGTATACTAACTTGCGGTAGGTATTGATAAAAAATTAATTTATTATTGTATTCTTCGACCATTGAAAATGGTCAACACATCGTAAACTAATTTTATTTTTTAATCAATTTGTTAATGTTCTCTATTGATATTATGCAGTACAAACTTGCCAAAGGAGATCATGGGTTTTCCAGACTATGAAATCGGTGCTGATGATGACTCGTACGTTTCTTCACAAAAAATTTGTACTTTTTTGAATCTGTACGCCGAACATTACCAGTTGAGAAAGTATATTCATTTCAATTCATATGTAATACGAGTATCGAAAAAAGTCAACAAATGGCATGTAAGTACTTTTAGAATTGAATTCTGAGATACAATATAAATCTTTGCATCAAATTTTTTGTTATACTTCTAGGTACTTGTAAAAAATATGTTAACAAAAAAAATAAAATGTTATTATTTTGATAACGTTTTTGTTGCCAATGGCCATTATCATACTCCCAACTATGCTCACTTTCCCAATGCTCACTTATTTAAAGGCGAGTACTTACATAGCCACGATTACAGAAATAGTGAAATTTTTACAGGTGATGTCTGAAATGCTACCTAAAATATATGTATAATGCTCATGTCCTACCTTTTAAATTTTGTAGGAAAATCGGTTTTGATTATAGGAGGGGGACCGAGTGCATTGGATTTATCGAATCATGTATCTAGATCGGCCAAACAAGTAACGCTTAGCCATCATGTAAATGGAATTTCAAATTCAATATTTTTCGAAAACGTGGATACTAAGCCGGACGTAAAAGAATTTGACGAAAATGGCGTATATTTCATGGACGGATCATATACAAAAATTGATGTAGTCCTATATTGCACAGGATATAAATACGCTTTTCCTTTTCTAAGTGTTACATCTGGAATATATGTCGAAGACAACCATGTTCAAATGCTTTATAAACAATGTATTAATATACGAAACCCAACTATGGCATTAATTGGTCTACCTTTCTACGTATGTGCAGCACAAATGATGGATCTACAAGCTCGCTTTGCCTTAAGCTATTTAATTGGAAAAAATAAATTGCCTTCTGTGCAAATTATGCAAGAGGATACTCTAGAATATTTTAAAACGCTTTGGGAACGAGGGTACAAAAGACGTCAAGCACATATGTTAGGAGAAACGCAGGTGATATATTAATGCATTACTTATTTAAATATCTTATTTTTAGTCCTATATTAATTTATTAATATATTTTAGATGCACTATTTTGATGACTTAGCGAAGACAGCCAATATCGAGAATATTAAACCTGTAATGGCTAAATTACACATTGAAAGCAGCAATCGCTTTAACGACAACCTACTTAGATTTCGGGATGATAAATTTAAGATAGTGGACCATGAAACATTTGTACAAATAAATTAGTGTTGTTTTATTGACAATGATCATCAAATATTCTATTGAAGATGTAAAAACTAAAAAATAAAACAACAGTGTGTTACTAGAACTTATTTAATTTTCTTATCAAGTATTTATTATTTTCATAACTGGCACCTCGGAAAGTACTCGATCTCCAGTAAGAGACGCTTAGTTTAATTTTAATAAGATCTTCATTCAACCTCTTTGTCCTCATGTAATTGTATTATCACTTAAAAAAAAGGCTTAGTCTTAAAAGTCTTATCGATTTATGAATGTGGTTAATAGAACTTTATTGCTTGTGGTATGTCAATGCCAAAATCATTGCTGATAAGACACAGACTTCATAGTTCTATACTTTATGTAAATCTGGGTTATCATAAACATCAGAGGCAGAAATACAATTTTATAATTCAATTTATTTTTAATTCTCTTAATTTATATTATTACAAATGAGCTTAAAGCCATGGATGCCATGCAGGATCCATCCGGCAAAGGTTATCAATATTAGTTGCGGTTTGAATAAGCGCAGAAATCTTCTTTTTCTCAATATTATCGAAGTAAGATATTTTATTCAACCGCAACAAAATTGTATCCACAACCGAATTAACAACTCGTACGGTATGTTCCATTGAGTTATTCTCCAGCGACGGTTCATCGTATGCATCATGGCCCTTATTTTGGCGCAATCCTTTTTTTTGTAAAGTAATGATTTCATCTCTTAGGATAGTTTGTAGTAATGAACTAAGTTTGTAATTAGGTTGAATAAAGCAACGCGCAGTTGCTACAATTGCGGCGGATAATGGTCCAGATATTCCAATATTAGTTATGAACTCTCCAATATTTGGAGTTAGTCGAAATGGAACAGGCCTATGCTGACTGAATTGTTGTTTCTCGTCATTTATATCAAACTTAAAATATGAAATATTCATAAGACCAGAATCCTGATGAAGATACATCATATCCGCATTAAGACGTGTCAAATTAAGTGCATGCTCGCAGAGGTATGCTAATGCCAACTGAAGTGTTAACTGTAATTAAAAAGTTTAAGTTAATTATACATTTTAAAACAAACAAGTATTATATTACCATTTTTCTAAACTGCCAGAAATCTGTAGCAGCAGTAAATGTATATAACGCCCACTGGCGAAGCAGTGTTTTAGGTACCATTGTCCACTGAATTTCAGAAAATATCTCTCTTAAGATTATATGCGATATCGGTGATCCCTGTGCCTGAACTTCCGAAAGTCGTTCATAATACTTTACAATTGGCATATCACAATCAATCTTGACATTGAGGCAACATTTTTTAAATATTTTTAACAGCGATATACTATTAGGATTATCTTCAGCTAATCTCATTTGCGGAGAAATTGGTACAACTCGCGGTACAGTTATATTTAAGAAACGACGACTTGTTTCCTTTTGTTTTTCCAAGTAATAGTTAAGCATTCGCTTTAACTGTAATACCCTTTCTTCACGGCGTGCATCACCAAGACCAGAATCCAGTACTACTAGATACGGGTATATTTTTCCATTCGTACCTCTTATATATAATCGTCGGGCTGCAGTATTATTTTTCTGCACTATTTCAACGCGAGGCATAAAACGGGCAATTCGCACGTAATAATGTGATGAGGAAGGAATTAATAACTCGCCGGGCAGTTCCACTTCAGCCGTCTTTTGACTAAAATTCGATAGGAACCTACATTTGTCTTCAATTAAAAATGAAGTCGGAAGCTTTTTAACTTTTGCTTCTAAGACTTTTATCCATGTTTTTAATTTCGTTATTAAGTTATGTAATTTCATAGCGCCGGGCTTCGAAAAGTCAAAATCATTAGTGAATTGTTCCTTCATTTTTTGGAAAACTGGATCCTGAAACGTGACCTGCGCTCTTTTTGCTAGAGACTCAGATGCAGCAGAATGAGATATTGAAGAGGCTACGGATCCGGGTACATTTTCAATTCCGATTCCAAAGGTAGATCCAAGCTTTTTTACAAAATGTAGAGTATGTGGAGTTATTGTTGCGTTTACAACCGTGTTTCTACTTTCAAATGCAATTGCGTAACATTTGATTAACCCTTGTCGAAGCTGACGGAGAACTTCTTCTGTCCAACTCTCTCTAAACCAAACCATTTGGTCCACGATCCCCTCTAGTGAACTTAAAATGGTTGGATGAACTTCTCGTTGCAATTGCATAACTTTTGAGCACCTCCACATGGGTGGTGTTGCTTTGATTGGATTAACAGACGTAACTGTAACTTGATTTCTGCCGCACAGCGTTGCCATGTTTTCCAAATTCTGTAGAAGGAATACATAAAAACAATGATATTCTATGCACTTCTAATAAACAATTAATAAGTTTAATACTTACAGAAGATGCAAATTTTCCAGCAAATACCGCCTGCTCAGCAGACTTATGTTTCTCCCGTTGTTC
The DNA here is from genome assembly GCA_018151445.1 of Zaprionus inermis. NCBI lineage: Eukaryota > Metazoa > Arthropoda > Insecta > Diptera > Drosophilidae > Zaprionus > Zaprionus inermis. Next base: position 3,522,248 of record JAECXD010001572.1, on the reverse strand, counting down.
AATTTTTAAAGTAAGATACAAGGTGCGAATCGGGAAATAAACGGCTTGAGGGTATAATCGACCAATCTATAATTAAATATGATTTTTAAAAAATATTGACAAATTTTTAGTAAAAGTACAATTACTAAGAGTCGCCACATATATCAAATATTATTATGTTCTAGGACGCCCTCTTACTTACCTGGCTCAACAAGTTTAGTATAACTTCACCATTGAATTGCTCCAGGCAGCACAGCAGTTGTGGTATCCACGGTAGCCAGTAGGAAGGGGGAATTCCAGAAACATATTTTTCAAATGTGTTTATTAAGGAGTCCGCTGAATTATCATACGATAGGAACCATAATACTTTAGCTATATATTTTCTAGTTTTGCTTTCATTTTGGTTACGACACGCGTGTAGATAACAAATCAACGCGTTATTAGCGAGAGGAACCTGCTTTTCTTTTAAGAACATTTGCTCCATATAGTCTCCCCACATGGCCCAAGCTTTAGTAAGCCCATCGTGAAGCTGAACTGCTGCACTAAACGATTTTCCTGCTTCTTCTGTGCGCCCAATTTGGGCCAATAAAAGGCCTTTTAATGCATAAAATTCAGCATTCATTTCACCAGTGAAATATTTTAAGTTTGTTGATTCGATTACTTCCAGGGCTTCATTTATTTCATTCCTTCCAGAAGTAGATGGCATTTGCAAATAGCACTTAACTTGTTGTCGAATTTTCTGCAATAAAAAAAAGATATATCACATTTTATTTACAGTAAAGTGATGTGCTGTCGGCATCTATTACATATATATATGTCTTAAAATTGGTAATGGTCATTTCGCCCAAGTTTGCAGCTTTTACCAAAATTATTACAGCCTCTGTAAGAAAATGTACAAAAATTCTTTAGCTTACCTGGAAACAATCAACGATGGGAACCGATGGAATTGTATAAATTCTGGACAAAGTCTCTTGGCACACTCCTGTAAGATTGTGTTTCCTTGCTATTTTTCCAAAGGAAATAATAGCTTGTGCTGAGGCATGCACTCCCAACATTGTACTTCCCTGATCTGATTGTTGTTCTAAGTGCTGTGTAATTATTTGGTAATGATGCTGTCTCCAAGTAAAAATGTCGCTCCAATGTGATAAATCATCTGATATTACGGGTAATCTATTACGCCATGTCTTAACAATGGCTTTCATATCATGTAGTGATGAATTCCTTGATTGTAATAAACCTTGATGAATTTGACTTGCTTCATGCAATTCCATTATTTGTTGAGAAGCCTGTAGATATGGTAAATGAATGTGTGACACAATTCTAGGTAACCGGCGCCATTCTCGAATACATAGACTAGATGCAACCTCAACATATCGCTCGACACTGGCAGTTTGTCTATCCTCTTGATATAAAATTGATAAATATCCTTTATACAGATTTAATTTAAACCCATAGTGTTTTGAATAACACTGTTCGGTTTTTGATAATGCATTTTTCATTAAATTCCAGTCGGGAACTCTCCAAGAGCTTTCTAGTATGAGAAACATATTCTTTTCTCTGTTTGTTTGAGCATAATCCAATAAAATATCCCACTGATTAAGCTCCTTGGCACATCGCATCCAATGTTTTTCCCATAACAATAATTCACTATTAAGGTCAACGTGTATCAATCCACTGTTTAAGTCTTGTTTAAATTTGGTCATGGCAAGATCATAAGCACCTTGAGCCTCTTCGAAAAATCCCATCTGCTCATATGAAATGGCAATATTTGTTTCGGAGTAGTGTGAACATTTAAGCCACAGTCCTGCCCAAAGATCTTCTTCATGCATAGCCGAATACATTTTTGAAAGGGAATCGTATATATTATTTAAATATTGACCATCAACGTCAGGTTGATTTGCTTCTGCGTTATTGATATTATTTCGCGTAGAGTGTGTCAAAGCCAAATCTTCTAAAACTAAAATAGCTCTATGCCAAAGATTATGAGATTTACCCAAATATGTCAACAAGTTCGGAGGAATATAAATTGAAGGAACGCATTTGGTCAAGCTCTCTGTAAAGGTGTTAAGAGTACTTGGGCTGCAATCTTTTTGGTTGACATTTGTTCCTGATGAGAGAAAAGGTATTAACTCTTTTGATATATTCATCCGTTGATCATCCGAAAATATTTTCCAAATATTGGGGAAAATAGCAAGCCAAACGTTTTCTGCTAATTGTGTATCTATGTGACAAAGCTGTGATGTTGCAACAAGCATTTGTTCTGTTCGAATATTTCGGTTTGCTTCTAAAAATTCAGCTTGTTTACAAATTAATTCAACCAGAGTATCGCGTCTAGTAGAAAGTATTTGTTGAGAATCCTCCTTACGAACAGATGTAAATTCAATCTTTAAGTCAATATCAAAGACATCATCTTTATCTTCTACACTATGCACATTTTCAAATGATTCTGACTGTGAAGACAAAAATGACACAAAGGTATTTTCCTGGCAATCAGCTGCGTTTGTGGGAATCACAGAAGTTATACTTGGGATCTTAAATATTTCATTTGAACATTGAATTTGAGTCATAGTGTTAGCTGTTAAAATTAGAAGTTCAATACATTGTTTTATCCAATAATGAGATCCAATAGTATCCCACGCTTGTGAGCATATTATGTATAAAAGTCGATCATGAAGTCTACGTCGCATTGACGCATCTAGTATTTCGAAAAACTTTGCTCGAATATGTGGATTTTGGAACCGAAGGCCGTTAAGAAAAGCTCCTTCTAATTTGCTTGTAAGTTCAGTTTGTTTTAAAACTTCGTCTCGATAAATAAAATTTATTATTTCTAAAAATTGAACATTTAATTCAATCTCATCCGCAAACTTCTTTTCAACGTATTGCATTAATTTTACTAGTAATGCAGACTTTTCACGTATTGAAGGAACATGTGCTGTAACATTACTTTCTTTGTTTTTTACCCAATCTTCAAGCATTTTAATGATGCATTTTATTATTTTAACTTCAGGGCTTTTTTCTATTAGGCTAACTAAAATGGTGCCAATAAACAGTTTTCGAATTTCTACACTCATAATGACGATTCGGTTTTTTATTAACTCCAAAGACAAGACTAGCAGTTCAAGTGCAAGAGAATTGGAATCTGTTGATTGTGAGTTAATTGTAGTATTAGTATTTATATTGATGTGATCCTTTGTAAGTCGATTGAGAACTCTGATAAATTGTACTAATATTCGGTCTATATAGCTGGGATTATTGGTTGTGCACGCCTTTAAAATCATTAATGTTCCAAATAGGCCTGACGCATTGGGCTGTGGGCTTTTTTCATAAAACGTTAAATTGTCTGTTATCATTTTACTGATTGCACAGTATAAAATATCAAGCTCATTATGCTTATGCTGTGAATCTGGCGGAAAAATTGACATAAGTCGAGTCAAAAATATGTGCATTAAGCGCACAATCCTTGTATTTTGATGTATTATACATAAAGATAAACCGCGCTGAACTGGTCTCACAATAGATACTAATTGCTCTGAGCTTAATATTGTTGTAAGGAAGGTAAGAAAATCTATCGCAGTGCATATATTATTTAAATTGTGTTGAGGCGTTTCGATTGTAGTTAGTACTTTATCAAGCCAGTTTAGTTTAATATCAAATGGTTGTGGCCAAATTTCAGGACGCATTGCCAATTTTAGTAGCATAACACATCTAAAATAAAACAGAAAATATTGTGATAATGTATAAGAAATCTACTATCGAATGCTGTTCGCATACTCTAATTATTTCATAAATAACTCGTTATCCGATCAAAAAAGTAATTATAAACCAATTTTTAATAAAGTTTATACTAATTAATTTACCTTCTTGACAAATTTTCGCCTGCCGACATGATCCCAGGTTGTGGATCATTAACTTGACAAGCCAATCGTACCAAAAAATTAAGTACTGTATCGCAATATGATTTGTCAATTGAGCGAAGAATGTCTTCATTTCTTGGGTGATTTCCGACTCCTAAAAAAAGAATACAAGTTTAGTTAATGTTAACTATATATATATATATATATATATTATTTATATATGAATTAACTTAATATTATCCTGTTTTGATAAATAAGGAAGTGTTCTTATCGTGCGATTTTGTTATAATAAAACACTTAACACTGATAGATACACATGTACATATATACAAATAACATTAAAATCGCCATTATTTTGTTTAATTATACTTTCCTTGCACTGCTGTTTGTCCTGAGCTTTCGCCGATTTTCTTTCGGAATTCCGTTGTTTCCGTTCCAACACGCTTCGAAAGATGAACATCTCTCAAGTCATCTTCAGATTCATTGATTTTGACATCTCTTTCATCTTCCTTAATTCTATGTAGTTCCCATTTGATTATTACCTCGGCGAGATCTACAGCCAGTTTTTTATGTTCAATTGACGCACTTGGCGGAAATCCCAATCGTTGCATATAATTAATGAGATGCTGAACTAATTGATGCCTTACAGGGAAATAAACCTAAAAATTGGAATAAAATCATATATATATATATTAAACATTTTAACAATGGAAATGCATACCTTATAATGACGAATAATTAGTTGAAGAATATGAAATAATTGTTGTATTGCGTGACCTTCTTCAACAATAATTTTTTTTGTCCAGTGTGTTAACATAGTGTTCCCGTCCTCCATGCGTAATGGCATTGCAGGTGTAAGCACATCTAATGCCTGCTTCACAATGGGTCTAGCTTCAATTGCATGTCCTTTCAGCAATGAATGAAATACTTGTAAAACTATTTTCTTGTGGATTGCTAATCTGGCTATTATGTGAGCAAGCAATAAATGACCATGATATCTGGCAGTAGGATCAACACAATTCTTGCTTAACAAACAAGGCCAAGCAAATGTCATTAGCCGTCTTAGCTTATTGCCTTGTCTTTTATTATTGGCATCACCATCGTGTATATGCTGCGAGGCCCGCTCAACAAGTAGGCATGCGAGCTGCAGTAGAGCGATTCTGACTGAATCATCATACTGTTTATCCGGGTCAAAAACTTTATTGATAAAGACTGAAACAATATTTTTCTCGTCTTCTTGATATGGTGTTGGAGGTGCCCCAATCAATTTATTTCCTTCGCCTTTATCGAAGCTTACGGTGAAGCATGGTACTAAGACCGCTGTTATAATTTTTGCCTTTAAATCTTCAGAAAATGCACTGTTGTTGAAATTTTCCACGAAATGAAAGAATGCATTTCTTTTCCAGTTCACAGTAAAGCTCTTAGCTACTGTATTTTGTAAAAAGTCACGCAAAAAATATACATCCGGAATAAAATGAAGACATAATGCTCTTAGTAGTTGAAATAGTAAGTCAATATCATTTGTGTTATGAGAAAAATATAGCAAGAGTATTTTTCCTATTAAATGCCATAAATCACAAGCAACATTATCCAAACATGTTGAATATAAATTATTACGCCACATGTTTTTTAACGCATCAACAATATCCGATCTAGTTGGAATCCATTGATCGTCCAGCTCCATAAGCGTATAAATAATTAACACGGCCTGATGTTGTATTTCATATTTGTTTGAACTATCGACTTCAGTGGGCCAATTTAAGTACTCCAATAACATAGTGTATTTTCCATTTTTTATAGTTGATTGGAAAGATTGTCCATTTTTGTGCTTTAGTACAAATATAAAAAAACGACTCCATTGTGGATCAGCCATTAATGAGCGGTTCATAAATAAATCAACGGTTTCTGATGGGAATCGCTGAAGAAACATATGTAATGCTTCGCGATACGGACTTGACGGCTCAATCATTAGATTCTTTTCCGTTTGTAAGACAAGTTGGCATAATTTTTCAATATATTTAGGTGATGCCGTAATGTGATAAAACATTTCTATAAGCGTAACAATTTTTTGTTCATATTCGCCGCCTTTTGATGTTGCAAAGAAATTCATATTCTCGTTAGTACATTTGTATTGGCTGACAAATATTTCAATAATTTTTGCACAATGTTGCAATATTTGTTCACTTAATTTTTCATTAAACATTTGTGGGAAAAGTTGGGTGAAATACGATAGCCGTTTTATTGCTGGAATTGATAAATTTCTATGATCCCCAAGCCTTAAAAGTAAGGGACGCATTGCAGAATGTACCTGAAATTCATAAAGCACGACTTTAACATAACAAGTAAAAGGTTTAACATTAGAAATACCACTTAATCAAGTTAAATAACAATTTTTTTGTACCAATTGAATAGGGCCTGGAACCTAAAGCTTTAAAATTTTACCAGACGTAAAACTCTGGATGATCATGTATGTATAGAATTAACTACTTACTTTGTCTCTCTCAAGTGTGATGCCACTAATAAACGTCTTCATGCAAAGGTAAGCTGTGTGCTGTAACTCTGGTTTCTCGTTCTCCATAACTTTAAAAATAATGTTCATAATCTTTTCTTTATATCCAATATCATTTATATAGTGACAAGCTGCTAAAGCTCTTAATGCACTAATCCTTAATGGTATCAAATTGGATACGTTTTTATAGCAATCTAGTTTTGCTAATGTTGCATCTTCAGCTTCACTTAAGGTCAACAATTCATGGAAGAACAGTTTATGGAATTGATTTGATAAATCTGAAAATATGGTTAAAAATTAGTTCGATTTTGGTTCATTTTTTTTGTACAATGTACAATCATCCCAATGCCTTATGTAAAAGTCATCGCTGCTTACCAATAGTAAACAAACGAGGTTCCAACGTTGTACAAAATGTGTTCCCATCCATAAGTCCAATTTGAGCATTGGCAGGTTGATGCCTTAAAAAATGCTTTTTGGGGGGAATAATATCGGCTAAAATATCTTTATGGGGGTCCATGACTTCGGAAACGGTCTTTTTTTGTATTGATCCAATATGTTTTAAAAGTACCATAGATTCTTCTCTCACAATAGAATTTGGGCTAGTTATATGACGGACGAGCTCGTGAATTACTTCATATGTTGCTCTTGATTGTAACTCTTCAAGCTCATTGTTTCGATAATTGACTCCGATTGGAGATAAACAAATTTCTAACATTGTCTTCATATAGCTTTTAGTTATATCTAGTGCACCATTTGAAACATCACCCTCAAGGTCCATAAGCACAAACATAAAAGCTTTTAAGAAATTAAAAAGATTCTGGTAGAGTGCACGTAAAGACATGTGCTTGCATAAAAACTGAATTGCTTGACAGCCACCTACTTTGGCATACCACGGCCGGTCATAACACAATGCAGTCATTTTTTCTGCTAAATATTGCATCAAGGGTAGTTTGCAAGCTCTATCCTTATTTCCCATAATATTTGTCGCAGTGTCTAATATTATTCCCATGCAAGCTATTCCTGGTTTACACAATTCTTTTTCTTCATGACCCATGCAAGCAGCCAAAGCATCAATCAATACCATAGGGTCGACTCCATTGGGGGCATAACACTTTTGTGGAAATGGTCCTGCCTGTTGGGCAATTGCAACCATTGTATAGTGTCTTACGACTGCAGCCATAACAGGACAAACTGAATCACGGAGGTCTTTCGTTGCAGAAGCTACTAACATTCCGATAAGTGCTGTTTGGTGAGTTCCACGAACACTACTTTTATCAGTTTTGTTGTGAAATATTAGCCAATTCATAATGTTACTCTCGACAAAGTCATTATGGGTAAACAATTTCAACAAGGTATGTTTTTCATCATCCAAACTTATAAAAGCAGCTAAAAAGCATCGAATAACTTCCCAACTTTGGCGTCTATAAAACTGATCAGTTGTGTTTGAGCTCAAAGCTTTAAAGGCCGACTCAATGGCGTTGTCTACAGGAAATTCAATTGGTTTGTCATATTCCTGGAAATGTGTTATAATTGCAATTTTTTGCTTTTCATTTTGATCATAATGTAGAATTTGTGGTTCCACCATCATTTTTCGATTGCCGCCACCAAATTTTCCCAGTACCCGAAATGCGACAAGAGCTGCGTTGTCTTGGTTTCTAAGTGTTTTCCATAGAGCTTGCATTAGCGCCGCTCTAACTGGTTGAATATGGTCATATAAAAAGTCGGGTTGCAAATTATCAACGCAAAGTTCCAAAGTCCTTAGTCCCTGAAGTTAAGAGAGTTTATAAATTGGCTGATAGATTTCTTCTTAAATTCAATACGACAAATAAGAAATGTGCTAATTTTTCACTTACCTGACTGATCAAGGTTGGAGATCCATTTAGTGCCGAAACTAAAGGGTCCATTAACATGGGAAGATATGGCAGCAATGAAGAGAGGCGGACTGGTACTGTTAAGCATAGTTCCACAAAAAGGTCTCGCATATGCTGTTTGTGAAATCCACTTTGCAAACGATTTAAGCCTTCTAATAGATTAGGTAGCAATGGAAGGAATTCTTGGTACAGAAGATCATGACTTCCACCTCCAATTGATCTAAATAAAGCCCGCAAAAGCAAGAAATAGTTGTACGGCTCGTCGGAAATTAATGCCAATTCCATTGATCGAATAACAATTTTATGTAGATGTGGGCGCAGCATTTGCTCATTTTCCACAGGAAATAAGCTGACACTTCCAAAGACCAGTTTAAACAATCTCAGATATAAATTTGATCGTTCTACATTTGAACCCATTTCCTCCATTTTTTCCAGAAGATACTCAACCAAAACGGTTGCGAAAAGTGGTGATGTCGTGGGGTTAGCTAAAAACGAATTTGCGATAACTTGAAGGGATTGATTTTTATAAATTCTCTCAACCAAAAACTCTATTGTTGTAGCAAAGATTTCTTGAAAATTTTGGGAGTGCATCATAAGAAACTGGAATTAAAAAGAATATGTATTTAATTTAAATGTGATGTTAATTGTTAATCGATTATAGAATACCGACGTATTAAATAGGTTTCATATTTTTAAAGCCGATAAGCGCGGGTGAAAATTTATTAAGTAATAAGAAACAGACATTTCGTTAATTATACTTACAATGCCACTAAAGTGTTCCAAAACTTCTTTCTCTTCTTTACTTCGAGATATTAAACCAGAAGTGCGTTGTTGAGTCGGATTAACATTAACAGTGTAAATATCCAGCGCTTCCATTGCGAAGTGCACCAAGTCAATATATATACATAATATCTCAGGAGTAAACAGTTTTTCTTGTGAACTAGAATCTGATCCCTAAATAATAAAACATAAATTAAGTAAGGTAATGTTTTTGATATTTGAGAAACCATACCTTTGAATTAAAAAATCCCCATGTTATCGTTTTAACACCTCCAACAAGAGTTTTGACTAAGCTTCGAAATTCGGCAACATTCACAGAACAAACTAATTGATTTCCAGTTGTCGAAACTTTATTTTGATCAATTCCAAGGTTTTCCTAAAATTTAAATACGTTTTAATTGTAATCTAATTTATAAATTATCATCATTACTTACATCTTTTATTTCTGTTACATTGAGCACCGTTTGTTGAAATGGTCCAGTATTATTTGTTGCTGCGCCACTTTGAGATTGTCCCTTACTAATAAGAAAATATTTAAGCAAGAATTGGTTATGGTTAGATTTTGGTTTACTTAGAATTTTAATGATTAGTTTACTTACTAAAGCGTTTTTTTTTTTCGTCATTGGACAAATTTATTTTCAATATCTGTTTAATCATTCGTATATTCTTGCATTACTAATGGGCTAGTTCTTATAAGAGATTATGTTATCATTATTAAAATATATCAGATAACATAAAAATTGTTGATTCGTTTAAGTCCGATGGAAAAAATGTTTAATTCCTAATTCTTAAAACTGCACTCGTATTTAATAAGAGTGTTTGATTGACTGTTGACTTAACAGTATCAATATATCACCTATACGCTTTAGAAGCATAATAATAAACTTTGTGTATCTATTATTATATTATGTTATTACGTAGTTATATTATGTGATTAATTTTATACATACCATTTTTGGATTATTAATGGAAGCTGAATTAGTGCTATGGTTTCAAACTTCTTAACAAATACTTTTAGAAGTGTTCCAAGAATGTTTCTAGATCGTACTGGTTCAATTTCACTGTGATGTCGCAAACAATCTACAAGATTAAGTAGAAGCTTGCAAGACATTGTCTGTATTCCAACCGCAAGTGTTTCATCATGTACATTTTTTGCAAATAAATGAACTGCTTTTATTAAAACATCCAAACTTAGGCTTTGACGTAAGTGGTGCGCAAGATCAGCAAGAGTTGAATACGCTAATGGACGAATAGAGTCTAAAGTAACTCCTTTTCCAATAAGAATATCTTCATCAAACAATTTGTCTATTGATGGTACGAATTCTAAATTATAAAAAATAATTAATGATTGTACAATATGTTTAAAAAAAATTACTAACTCTGTCGTAAATCCGTCGCAAAAATATGTCGAGCAGCAATCAAGAGGTCTTTCCTTAAGTGAGCAGCTTCTTTTGGACAATGTTCCATTAAGTTTAACATTCCATTAGTGACCGACAATGAATTAGTTATTACTACGTCCTAAAAGAAAGCATGCATATGAGATTATATAGACATTTATTCATTTAAAATTATAAATATTTTACCTGATATATTCTAACAATATATGCCAAAAATGAAAGTGTTTTTATTTGAGCTCCCATAAAATCGACAAAAATTTCTTTTTGCGCTGAATTTCTGTATACCATACAAAAAGATAATTAGTTGATATCTTTAAAAGCCATACAAGCTTCTGTGCACTAGCTTTTGTTATATTTTTTCTATTACATACCTTTGAATTAACGTTGGCTGTAAATTAATTGTCGTCAATATTAAGGGTATAAATTCGGCGACTTCTTGATGAACCGCATTTTTGTAAATCTGATACATTAATACCACGATAAGAGGTAATTCTTGAAGCACCTTCAAGGACAAAATTCCACGAGGCAGAAGGTTGTACTGTAATTATATAGAAAGATTTATACAATATAATATAATATTAATGTAGACAGCCCATAAAACAACTAATAAAGGTAACCTACTACATGATTGTTTACCGAATTATTTAATACTTACAATAATTTGCTGCGCATTGTGGTCCAGCGATTTTTCAACGTGTATAGTTCTCACAGAATATGTTTCCGGTAAAAGTGCGTCCAAATCTAAATCTTTTATATCCGTAACTCGAATGTCGTTCGTAGTTTCAAAAATTGATGTTAGGTGATTCGGCAAATTTGTATAAATTTCTTTAACAAACGTTAAAAACAGCTGGATCTAAAAATACAAAAGTAAATTCGTTAGCTGGGTCTGTACAAACTTGATGGAACTCGAAATTGTTTAAGATTAATGTGAATCATATGTATACTTACTTCTGGATTATACGATGGGCGAAAATGCTTATGAAGTTCAATTATTATGCGCAAACTTATTAAAACGTTTTCCTCGTTATCAGTTTTTAACAATTTTAACATCATTGTAATAATTGATTTTACGTGTGTTCTCAAAGTTTCCGTTATGGGCAATCTATGTATCATTTCCAAAATTAATTTGCGAATCTATAAAGGAATTAAAAAACATGTTTTGTAAAAAATGTAATATGAAAATAAATTTATACTTATTTTCCTACAAATATACCATGCAAGTATACCATGCATCAACAAATCACTACCACCGTTCTGATACATTTACAGCGTATCGTAATAAGAATAAGTGTTTCAAGTTATATTGAAATATGTATGTTATAGCTTTAAAACATTGATATTACAAAGAATTGCAACAAATGAAGAATATAAATAAAGATTCTAAAAAGCGCGGTCTCCAACAAGGGGATGTTTTCAAGTGTGCCTTAATGCAATGTTTTTCTAATGATTGGCTCAAAGGGTACACTTATATTTATACATACATACATAAATAAATAAGCCGAGGCAGACAGTTGTGTAAATAAATATCATAGTTATCCATAATCATTAACATACATACATCATACATGTACGCAAATGTATATGAATGTACTTACATGCTGGAATGTATTTTCTTGTATAAATTGAGGTTCTCCCTCTTGTAAAATACGCATGAAAATCTTCAAAGCGTTCTCCAAAAAAGATGGATAAGAAGAAGATTGCATGATCATTTCGAAATGTTCACTTAATTCCTGGGTGGCCTTTAATTTGATATCTTCATTCGCGGCTGGATCATTTAAAATATTTAAATAGTTCCGAAACGTATTTACAGGTATATTATCGCTGTGTGCCATTTTCAGTCTGTTTTGATGTGCTTTGTTTAAAAGAGAATTACTTTATTAAACAACTAATAATCTTGTACATTATTTGCAAACTTCTTCTACATTGGCACCGGTAATTTGTTGTAAAACACTCGTCGACGCTTTGCTATGAATCAGTGATGGTATAAACATAGAACCAAACTGATAACGATATCGATAAATACTCAATTTCAATTATTGAAATCTTTAAATATTTCGATTAAGTGATTTTTCGATTATATTGCCCATTAGGTCAAATGGTCATAAATAATAAGCTGGGAAAATTTTGAAAACTATATATGAGCTTCACATTTATATATTAAAGCTTTTTAACGTAACTGTTTTTTTTTTAATTTATGAAGTGGCTAAGCCAAAATCCGAGATGTTGGGACCTTTCCGTTAAAATTGGATTTCGGTGTATCTAATTGTGTGCCTAACGCCGCCACTCAGTGCCAACAGTGGCAAAGATCGGCGCGGTTTTACAAACGAATGGAAAGCATAATGAATATGTAACAAACAAAACCGTACAACATATCAGAAACTATCGATTATATGACGGAGGGAAGTGTCATCTCGACGTACACACAAATAAGCGTTTCTGTAATTTTCTGAAACTAATGTACATTTATGCGCAGTTTATTTTTAGCCCTTAATTGTAAAGTAAGTTATTAACTTAATTAATATTGTTTTATGAGTGTACGCCGTTTTGAGTTTTGTTTGAAATTCATTCATGCTAATTTTAATTGTAAATTGTGATATGTACGCAAATTTAAAATAACTTCATAGTGACAAGGCTGTCACTTAATGGTGTTAAAATTTATATCAGATATCTGTAAACTTTGTGATAAATACAATTCATTTAATGGTGTATAACCCATTAACAGTTAATGTGTGTCGCATAAGTTTTAAATCTTGAAGCACTGCGAAAATACATTTTTTGCAATTAACTCGCATACGTGTGTATGTGTGCGACACTCTAAATAAAAAATGCATCCGCAATCAATATCCGGAGTTTCAGATATATGATAGTAATTCTCATTGTAGTTGAAATGTCTCTTTTTTAATAAAAGATGTTGTTGGAATATGGTTGTATTACCGGTAAATGTAATCAAAATGTACTTTTATAATCCAGTTCAACAAATTAGATACACACCTTGTTATGAAAAGTAATCCCACACAACAAAAAGCATTGATTCTCAGTTTTGATTAATGAAATTTACGTGCAACTTATGTCTGTAGGCCAACGAACAGTCCTGTGGCTAATATTCCAAAACAAATTTATTATGGCTTTTTCGCCTAAGAGAATATCACTCGTACTTTATTTGCATTGTTCACTTCTATGAGCAAGCGTTTTGTTGCACTGGCATTAACTAACCAATAAATTGCTTTATTTTCAGGAAAAAAAAAAGGGAAAATGAGGGAATCCTCTCACGATATCAGTATGGATACTTGGAAGCAGTGGATACTTGAAGCGATATCCAAAATTCGCTCCCAAAAACAAAGACCAAGTGTTCAGAGAATTTGTCAAGCTATTGGTACGCATCATAAGTTTCACGAAGATATCGTAGCTGAAAAACTAGAAAAAGCCGTGGAGTCTGGAGCTGTTATTAAAGTTTACAATAAAGGCTTGCACTCTTATAAAGCTCCAATGGCTAAACGAAGAATTAAAGTTGATAAAAATACAAATCTTTACAAAGTAGTTGCAAAAGCAGTAAATGATTTGGGAGAATGTGAAGGTTCAACAATAAAAAATATAGAGAACTATATTCAAAAGTTTAATTGCATTGATCTTTCACCTGACGTTGATTTTAAAGCTATAATAAAGCTGTCAATTAAAAAAGCCGTGGATACTGGTTTTCTGATACAGGAAGGCAAGTTATATAAAAAGGGAAAATCCCTAACAACGCCACGAAAAGCAGCACCAGAACTGGAAGTTAGTACAAAAGGGGAAGATACTTGTACTCATTGCTCAGGAAATTCACAAAAAAACCTTAACGGGATTCCAGAACCCCTAAGTTCTTGCAAACAATGTGGCATATCTTTGCATACAACTTGTGCAAATATTGCAGGAAGATGCAAGTCTCAGTCGTATGTGCTTCTTTACATGCTTGTCACTAAAGGAACTATATGGAATTGTCAAAAATGTGTCGATTGTACTGTCTGTAAAATACGTAATCGTGGTCCTTGTCTTCTACAGTGTTTTGTGTGTAAAAGTCACTTTCATTTGACTTGTCTCGATACAATACCAGACAAAAAACCAAAACATCCATATCGGTAAGTAAAATTATAAATAATTAATATTATAATCAAGAACATCGTCTTTTTATTAAAAATACAAATATATTTTATAATAACTTAATTACTTGTTTGTTTTAGATGCAACTCATGCTTAAAGCAAAATGTTGATCAATCTAAATCATGTAGGAGAGATGCAGCCAGCATAAAATTGGAACATGGAAATGATGGGTAAGAGATATTGAAAGAATATTATAAATACGGTAAATTTACCTTGTATATAAAGGAACTGTAACTTTTTTTAAGAGAATAGACTAGTTTTTATTAGTTTTAATTATTATACCAAATTATTAAAGCTCCCGTTTAATTTCAGTGACATGCAGTATGTATCTCAAAAACTTTACTCCGATTGCAAGCGACAGATGATTAAAAATGAACATTTGGTTGACAATCCATCTACGTCCCAACAATTCAGTAATATAGGCAGTAGACAAAAAAAGAAACACTCTGCTACAATTAATAGTTTTCCGTCTCAACTAAAGCAAAAAAAAGAAAATATAATACATCGTGATCAGATTGTTACCAATTTTAACCGAAAACGTACATATTCGGATTTGTCATCATCAACTTCATCCAGTGACAGTGAAGACGAAGAAGATGATGACGATGAGAAGAATTTTGGTTGTGAAGATCAGGATGAAAGTTCAACTTCAGATTCTTGTACATCTTCTAGCTCTGAGTCGGACTCAAGCGATAGTTCAAGCGATAGCTCTGAATGTGATGACGATAACGATGAAGAAGATTATGATACGGACAAAAGCACTTTAAAAGATAATATTTTTGAACACGAAAAAAAAATTGATATACGACCATTGCCAAGTGGTCAAGAAGTTTTAGAAGGGTCTTCAGAAAATTGGGGATTTGCTGCCGTTGCGAAAAATAGTTTAAAAGGGACTAGTACCAGTTACCCAAAAAAAGTATCTAATTGTCAATTGTCATTATCTACCAAGCCCAATAAACAACTTGAATTTAAATCCAACGATGCCATCAAAAGTTGTGCGCAAGTAGAAAAGAAAAAAATGGTGATTTTGAAATCCATGCCACTTGAATCCTCGAAAGATTATATTAAACAGGATGATGATATTCCCTATCTTACAAAGGAGACAGTTTTAAAATGCCGAATGATTAATGAAGAGGAAAATTTTCCTGACCAAAAAAAGGTAGCAGTCATCAACAAAGAGTGTAACAAGGTTGATTATGATAATGAAGTTACAGGAAAGGATCAAAATAATAAATTAAGTCGTAATAAATCTGTTGAAAATCTTCAACTTCCTCATGGTGTCAATCAACAAGATATTGAATTATATCAAGAAGTCTTACAGAAAGCCGTTGTTAAAGTTTCTGATAATTGTCGCGCAACTTCAATTGAGAAACACCAAACAGAGATTCGGAGTGGACAGAGTCCAAAATCTATTGAAATTGGAAAGTGGAACATTGAAACGTGGTACTCGAGTCCATTTCCTCAGGAATACGCAAGGCTACTGAAACTTTATTTGTGTGAATTTTGCTTAAAATACACGAAAAGTCGGTCGGTATTGGACAGACATCAAAATAAATGTATATGGAAACAACCACCAGGAACGGAAATTTTTCGACAAGGTGATATATCCGTTTTTGAAGTTGATGGAAACGTCAACAAAATATATTGCCAAAATTTATGCTTGCTAGCAAAATTTTTTTTGGACCACAAAACCTTATATTATGATGTAGAACCATTTTTGTTCTATATATTAACAAGAAATGATCAAGTTGGATGCCATCTGGTTGGATACTTCTCAAAAGAGAAGCACTGTTCACAGAAGTACAATGTGTCATGCATTTTGACACTGCCTCAATATCAAAGAAAAGGATATGGAAGATTCTTAATAGATTTTAGTTATTTACTCAGCCGCGAAGAAGGCCAATTAGGAACTCCAGAAAAGCCATTGTCCGATCTAGGACGATTATCTTACTTTTCTTATTGGAAATCTGTTGTTTTGGAATACTTATATAAATACAGAAATAAGAAGACAATAACGTTCAAAGATATAGCTATTAAAACCGGACTAGCTATTTCTGATATTGCATTGGCTTTTGAGTTACTTAATTTTATAAAGTTGAGGAAAAATGACGGTGACATAAGGTTTCAAATAACTATTAAAATTGATTGGAAAAAAGTTTTACTACATCATAATAAAGTAGCTCGTTCTAAAACAAGAATCGCAATTGATGCGGATTGCTTGCGTTGGAGTCCATTAATGTCAACATCGAAGTCTCCTAATAATAACATAAAACCCATTTCAAATCGTGAATATTTAAGTTATAAATTTCTTGAAAATTCGGACAACAACTTTTACAAAACCAATAAAACTGACGAAAAACATAAAAGCCAAGAGGATTCAAATCCAGAATTACAAGCAAGCTTAATTAAAGGTTATGTAAAACGTCGTCAGTCAGAAAACGAAAATCACGAGGGAGTCAGTTCCATAAATCAAGATGCTTGTAAAGAATCTACAACGTTAGAGTTTACTGATTTAAAAAGATGTAAACGAGCGTTTGAAGATAATTTAGAAAATTCCGATTCATCTGATAGTAAATGTTCCAAAAAATCATCTGAATCCTCAGATAACAATTTGCTGACAAAACGAGCATTGCGATTGGCCAAGCGAAAAGATGTTGTTATACATACAAACAAAAGAAAACATTTTGAGCGAGAGCAGAATACTGATCATTTTAATCAAAATATATTAAAAAGTATTCCGAGTCATACTCAAGATATCTCTGATAAAATAGTTCCTGTGTTGCAAAGTACTGCAATTCAAGAAAATCAAGGCAATTTAAGAAAATTCGAAGCAATAGAAAAGCCCGTCAACATTGTTCCGAAGCTAAGAGGGAAAAAGCCAAATGGAAAAAGAAACGAGGAAGATAAAGCTGTTGAAAATAAAACCAATGAAGTCACATTGAATGATAGTGAAATCGTTGAGGATGCAAAAACTATTACTGAAAAACAACTGGTTGAACCAGTATTACAATCTAAAGAAAAAGATAAGAGCTTTACAGAGCAATGTAATGGTCAAGTTTTAGATGCGGTTGCAAAGAAAACCAAGAAAACTATATTTACAGATTCGAATTTCTATGGCAACAAAGAAAAAGACACAAATTTGGAGGAGACAAAAATTGAACAAAATATTGTAAAAGATGACAGTATTTCAAAAACCACAAACAAAGAATGTATCGAGAATGTTACACAAGACACAAACACAAATTTATTAGAAGCTTCTTCTGAAAT
Source organism: Zaprionus inermis (assembly GCA_018151445.1). Lineage (NCBI taxonomy): Eukaryota > Metazoa > Arthropoda > Insecta > Diptera > Drosophilidae > Zaprionus > Zaprionus inermis. Next base: position 3,504,457 of record JAECXD010001572.1, on the reverse strand, counting down.
TAACTTGAATAAAAATGTAAATAATACTGCTGATTCTGAGTCCATGGAGATAGTAGCACCCATTGCTGAAAAAATTGAGATTAAAATGCAAGAGGATGCAACAATAAAGCCAGACAATGATAAAAATAAACCCAATGATGAACATAAATCCAATCTTGAAAATAAATCCAATGAAGAAAACATTAATACATGCCCTATTTCAACTCCCTGTAGTGAAAAACCAATGGATATTGCTTCCACATCTGACTTCGATGTATCCAAACCCAAAAGTAAAGATAACACCAATTGCAGCAATATTGAAACAATTAAACCCAGTAAACCAGAATTGGGTGTAGCTGGAATTCCAACTATTTCATTAGAGCAGCCGCTTAATAATGAAAACAATGTTACTGCTTCCAAAGAGCAAGAAGTAAATGAAAAACCTAAGGTATTAGTTCCACAAGACAATGAAATGAAACACAAATTTAATAAAAAAATCGCCGCAGAGCCACCCATTGGTAAGATAGAAACTGTAAACAGTCCTGCAAAAAAACCGGATGCTTATGCTCCAAGTAAAATAAATACAATTTCGGATAAGGAAAAATTGAAACAAATTCAATTGTTGCAAGTAAAAGAAGAAGGAAAAGTACGAGACTCTGGCACTACTTTGCCTATTCGAGATAAGGTTCAACATAAAAACAACGATCATGCCCAGTTACAGAATCCTATACCTTCTCAGTTTCCAATAAACCAGATGCCTAATTATCATTCTTCCCAATATTGGCAATGGGACTATTATAGCTACAATCTTTGCAACTTGGATGCTGCATCACAAAAGGGCCAAAAACAATTTCATAAAGACCTTGCAACAACAATGGCATACACACATAATTTCACACAAAATCTGTACCAATCTGCAATACACGCCCATCACCAAATACATCACTCTAAAGACAAACAAAAAGTGGACAGGAAAGCAAGTGGAAAAAGAGACGATGCAAAAATTGTGCCCAATTTGAATTCTGTTAATACGTCCAGGGATGAAGTGCATTCCCTTAATTGCAATGAATATAATGTTAATAACCAACCTAACGTATTTAATCAAAAATGTCCAACGCAACTAAAACAATTTAAAGTTACTGACCAAACACAATCGCAAAATAAGTCAATAGTAAATGCACATAATTCAGTACCAAGGCAAACGATTACTAATCCTACTGAATCTACAGTTGTATTGTCAAGCCGTGAACCTTCTGCTGTTACACCCAAGCAAAAGGCGGACCACAATACCGATTCAAATTTAGTAGCTTCGCGTGAAGAAAAATTAAAAAGTGTTCAACCTATATTACAAGCACCTAATCACTCAAACATAACTAATGTTAACGCGAACATGGCATACAGTTCAGACTCAAGTTCAAATGTGCCCATACAACACTATGATTGTGGAATAAGTGTGCAAATTAATATGGACTCTTCCGCGACAATAGGAACCCCTAATCATGGAACGGATATCACTAACGTTCATATGCATAGACAGTTTTCAGACTGCTCAATGCAAAATCAGTCGGCAACAACGCCAATGCATATGTCTATCCAAAATTCACATATTCAGCAACAAAGTAATATAAATATGAATTTGCCTCCAGAAAGTTCAGCAAATTTAAATATTATAGGAAACGCCCAACATCAACATCAAAACAGGAAGCTAAATACGCAGGTAATTACTATTTATTGATTAAAAAACTCCACCCAAACTGATCACTAATAAATGTAGCCTAAAAATTAACTATATAAAAGCCAAATTTAAACTGGTAGTTAATGTGATTTTTAATTTTTTTTTCAGGCCGATATTGTCGTAAATTCACCAACATCATCACACCGGGCACCTACACCCAAGCAGATTCGCGGAGGGAGCTCTTCAAACAACAACCAACAACGTGATGCTAAAATCCCATCCACTGCAACTTCAACAACACAAAATACTCACCATCAACATCCTCAGAGCTCAGGATCCAATGTTGCGAAATCTCAAGATTCTCTAAACAGCTTACAGTTTACACAATTAACTGGTCAGCATGGTCATCAGCAAAACATGCAGCCATTAGATTATGTACCACTTCCACAAATTACTCAAAATTTCTCTACCAATCCATCAAATTATGACATAGTTAATATGCCAGCTGTAATTCAACAAAGGATGTCACTAAATAGCTCGGTTCATTCCTTGCCAAACTCTCATCAACGCGTTGAACAAACATCATCAGCATGTGCTGTAAATAACTTTTATATACAGAACAATATGCCGGCAAATGAAGCTGTATCAAACGCGACTCGAATACCAGTCTCCAGTACATTGGGGCCACCATCTTCGTCTGCAAACAATGATCAACGGCAATCTAATCTTGATTCAACAACAGTATCAAATAGTTCAGGAACGGCGCCTGCTCACGTTGGAAATCTGTGTAGTCTTTCGAAGCTACAACAACTAACAAATTGCCTGGAAACTCAACCGTGCAATACATCACCTGGAACTCAATCTAATTTAACTCCTTCACCACATCATCCCATTCCACCAAACTCTATGACTCCTCCACCGCATTTGTTAATGCAAAACAGAAATATTTCTACACCACCAAATATGTTGCAAACACAAGTAGGACCTTTATATCACAAGTACTATCCAAACACTATGAATATTGCACCGATAACATCATCTACACAGAATACGAATAGAAATACTCGAAACGCTCAATCAGCATCTGTACAACATGCTCCAACAGCAATTAGCAGCAGCTCAAATAATCGTTCCAATGTTCACATCAGCCCCAATCTTATGTCTCATTATGGACCCATTAACAGCTATAGAATGTCACCTCAGCAAAGCCCGCCAACAGCGGCGTACAGCTCTGGTGGTGAATATCCAAATTCACAACATCCAATGCAAATGGGTGTAATGAACATGCAGTCTCAGTACCAAGACGCATGCGTATTGCAAAGAGCTGCACAGCCTAATCCTATGTATCCTACGTATTCTCCTTACTTGCCTCTGAATAGCTCAATTCGCAGGTAGTAGTGTAACTATTTAAACAATAACTAAATTTTACGTGTGTTGTAGATACGTTTTCTCATGCTTAAGAAACATGACTAATAAACTTATTTTTTAATTTAATATAGTGTACTGTTTGGGAACTTTGGCGAATTTGATATGTCAATACATTTAAAATTTAATAAAAATCTTCAAAAAGTAAATTTGAATACAAAAATAATTGTTTATTACATCTACACAATTGGGCAAAATGTAATATTTGGAGTGTGTTAACATTAATAAGATAGAATGGGGCATGCAGGTGTTGCAGTAGATTGGTTAATACATTTTAATATCTCTCAAAACAACTTTTTCATTTGTACAGGTTTGTGTAGAAATCAAAACAATGTTATTTCAAAATATTAAAGATCCGTGCGTAAAAATGTCTCTTTTTTAAATGGCTTTGGAACGCAACACATGTTTGATGCGCTTGTTTCTGTGTTTGTTGGTACTGTAAATTTCTTTACATTTAATAGGTTAATTGCAGACTCCAGATCAGTTTGAGAATTCGTGTTTATAAATGTTTTCATTTGTCTAAAAAACATTAGATCAATTGCAAATACAACGGCGCACATAAACGATAGAGCGCTAAGTGAATAAGCAAAATATAAAATTTTTTCGGACAGCTCTTCTACAGCAGCAAGCAGTAATAATCCTGAAAAGGAAAATTAAGAATTGATGAAGAGTTTTTCAATTTTTCAGATTTGCAAACATTATTATAATCGTATGATACATGTATTGAACATACCTTGTACAGTAAATAATAATAATCCACACCCTAAGAGTAAAATTTCGCATGTTGAATAATTGCACTCTTTTTCAACGATTCTGAAGAATGAAAGATTAGTTAGATTAGATCGAAGTTGGAGAAAGCTTAAACATTTGATAAAGAAGGTATGTATCCACAGTTACCTAGTTATTAACAAAATCACTGAAATGAACATGAACCCCATGATAGTTAGAATTATAAATTCATTTATATAATGGGAACTATAAATCGAATTTAGAAGTGTCCATTCCATTAATATTTTCTTGTTAAGTTTTAGTACTCGCTCGGAATACTCGTCGGCAAGCTTTTTTAAGATGAAAGCAGCCACACATAATACCTGTAAATAAAGTCAAGAATGAAACGATATATTTGATTATATATGCTTTATAGTTCAAGGTTTATAAGAAATAAGTTATAAAAACGTATAGCTACATATACATTTTAAAATACTAACTACTTCTAACACTTTGACACAGAAACACCACACAATCTTCATTTTAATTCGACACCAGGTGATTAATAAACTTTTTCACGTTTGACCTCTTTAAACAAAATAATACATTACCAAATAAATACTATAACTGTTTGTGGGAGTACCGGTAATTTCAGTTGAATGCAATTTGAATTAATTATTTTTGTATGAGTTTTATTTAAACTGTTTTCAAATAACGATCTGATTGGAAATTAATATTGCGAAACGATTTTTCACAAATAAGTAGATATAACTATTGTGTGTTAAAAAGCGTACAAAGAAATGCATATATTTTTAAGTAGTTTTAAATTTGTATCATATACTTTGTCTAATTTCAATCTAAAATGGCTAACTGAAATAAAATAAAAGGTAACGAAACATCATAAGAAATTTTTGAAAAGCTGTTACTGATGCTTTACATTTTTTGAAATATGATAACAGACATTTGATTGATTGTCGTTTATTATATAAAAACCTTAATTTTGATCCTTCCTATGGCAACTAGTTGTAGAATTGGTTGTATAATATAAAAAAAAAAAAAACAACCGGATGATAGTTTATAATCCAGTTCTACAATCGGCAGACGAAAGCGAGAGCCTAGAGCCGATAAGTAATTTTTCAAAATTTGTGATTACTGACTGAAAAATTAGAATCCATTTATTCCGAATTTTCGTTAGCTCTGATCAGCAGTAGGACAAATTACCTGTTCTTTGTTGAAAAGAAGCGATTAAGACATTTATCGTTTTATTTTAATCGACATACTTTTTGGTCTGATTCCAGTTCAAAAAGCTCAAACTACTATATTAAAAAGCTTACTTGGTTTATATATTTTAAAATTTATTAGTATGTATTTCGCCTTTTGATTTTCAATATTTTTAATTTAATAAGATGGAATACCTCGATTGATTGGAGCATCTACTTTTAACACTGCACATAATCACCCTGTGCTAAAAACATATGATGTTATTAGAATTACAGATTTTGTCTAAAGTTCATTAAAAGTTATTTTTCTTTACAACATGTCTAGGTTACTGTTTTCTACGCGCAGAATATTGACGCAAGTAAGTGAAAGATGATAAATTGAGTATTAAAGCAAATTTTATAATTTTACAGCACGATTTTTTGCTTTCCGGTTCCTGTATTTTCACGCAATCTAGAGGAAGGGCATCAACTCCAATGAATACAATCGTAATGTTTGTCCCCCAACAGGAGGTAACACATTCTTCTACACTTATGTTATTTACAATAATTGAAATTTGTATGGTAATATATATATTTAATTTAGGCCTGGGTTGTCGAGCGTATGGGAAGGTTTCATAGAATTCTTGATCCCGGCCTCAATATTTTAGTCCCGATCGCTGACAAAATCAAATATGTCCAAAGCTTAAAGGAAATTGCCATTGATGTTCCTAAACAAAGCGCAATTACTTCCGACAACGTTACGCTTAGTATTGATGGAGTACTTTACCTACGAATTATAGATCCGTATAGAGGTTTGCTAATTATATTTTTAACAGCACAATATATGTGTGTAATACAGATTATTTATTTGTTCAAAAGCTTCTTATGGTGTTGAAGATCCAGAATTTGCCATAACCCAACTTGCTCAAACCACAATGAGGTCAGAACTGGGAAAAATGTCATTGGACAAGGTATTTCGAGAACGAGAGTCCTTAAATGTAAGCATTGTCGATTCAATAAATAAAGCAAGTGAAGCTTGGGGAATCGCCTGTTTACGATATGAAATCAGAGACATTCGGGTAACTAACGACTTACATAATTAAGTAGAACTGTACAATAATGCTCAATTCTTTAATGTATTATAAAATAGCTACCAACTAGAGTACACGAAGCAATGCAGATGCAAGTAGAAGCAGAACGAAGAAAGCGCGCTGCGATTTTGGAATCAGAAGGAGTTAGAGAAGCCGAAATCAATATTGCTGAGGGCAAACGAAAGTCAAGAATTCTTGCATCAGGTATGTATCTATCTTACCTTGTTCCGTTTAAAATGCATAATCCGTTAATATTAACATTCTATTGCATAACAATTATAGAAGCTGAAAGGCAAGAGCATATAAACAAAGCTAGCGGAGAGGCCGCAGCTATGATTGCAGTTGCAGATGCCAGAGCTCGTAGCCTTCAAGCTATTGCGAAATCTTTGGCTTATGCGGTAAGTATTGTAGGATTTTTATCTTGTAGGAAATTCTGCACCGAGCTGTAATTTCGATGCGAATTCTCTACAATTGTAAATTTTATACTATTGAAACTTATATTTTTTTGTTACTCTGTAGGATGGTAAAAACGCAGCATCCTTAACATTGGCAGAACAGTACATAGAGGCTTTTAAGAAATTGGCAAAGACAAGTAATACTATGATATTACCATCAAATCCTGGGGATGTAAGTGCCTTTCTTGCGCAGGCCATGGGAGTATATAATCATCTATCTAAGCAAACTGTGGAGTCTCTTCCACAAAATGTTGAAAACTGCGTTAACACTAAAGTGGATTACAAACCGTTTCATGATGAAAAAACGGCTGTAAAAATAAATATTGAATAAAATACATTATTAATTTGATTAGCAAAAAATTTATATATTTTAAATGTTATCAGTTATATCTTATCGTAACTTGCTAGACATGTGTAAATATGTACAAAATATCCAGCTTAAAATACTTTGTTCTTTTCTAAAGCTTTATAGTATTGATCGGCACAAGCGACATTTTAGGCACTAGTTCAGTCTTAGATCAACAATGTTACGACTCAAATGCTTGCCTATTTCAATGATCAGTGTCAAAGTCGAAGAAACAAAAACCTAGAGACCGAGACAGATTGATTGAAACTGACTGGCGGCGATTAATTCATAATTTCTGAAAAGAAATGTGGCTAGTTTTATGCCAATAATAGTAGATAGTAGATAAAAAGATAATTTAGCTGTTTTTCATTTATGAAAACAAAGACATGTTTATTAAATACTCTTTAGAGTATTACTTTGGTAAGTACTTTAAAAACCTGACCTCGTGCGACAACCATACAGCAAAGCTTAAAAGTAGTAAAGATCCAGATTGATGAGCTGCAGCTAATGGAACTGGTACATAATTCAATAATGTTGTGACACCCAGTGTTGCCTGTGTCCAGGCCATACCCATCACAGCGTTTACTGCCCAAGCAGCTCGTTTCGGTAAATTTTGACGCCTAGTTGCTAGCCATAACGCCGTTATCAAGGAAACTGTTGAAATTCCCAATATCCGATGATTAAATTGCACCATTGTTGGATTCTCTGTTATGTTTTTGTAAACGGGTTTAAACTGCATTATGTCGTTAGGTATCCAATCATCACCCATTTTCGGAAATGAGTTATAAACTAATCCAGCATCAAGTCCGGCAACGAATGCTCCAGATATAGCAGTCAAGAAAATCATACCCTTTGTGACATGTGATAATTTCTTAATATTACCTAGTTTTCTTAACGAAGTTTCAATTCTTTGTGATGGCATCAGCTTGGTCATTGCATTTGATAGAAACAAAGAATATAATACAAATGCGGCTGCTAAATGGGAGGCCAATCTATATTGTGATACGCGCGGAACATCATTTGGATCATTGAACCTATCTTCCAAGCCAGATTTCACCATATACCATCCCATTAAGCCTTGTAGTCCAATTAAAACTCCCAATGCAGTGACCATTTTCTTAGTTTTTGGACAAAAATATCCTTTTTTCCAAAAGTATGCTGCAGGAATAAGAAAAAATGCTCCTATGGCACGGCCCCACATCCTATGAAAATATTCCATCATGTATATAAATTTAAACTCTTCTAAAGTCATTTTGGCATTTTTTCTGAAAACATAAGGACAAGTAAATTTAGCAATAAGTGGAAATAAAAAAATACACAATTTCTTAAATACAATTCTTCTACATTCTGTTTTTAAGATTGAAAACAACAGTTCGCCGTGGTTTTCTTTGTATCTAAAAAACAATACCTTTGTATATACTTACTGTTTAAATTCAGGATACTGTTGATATTTTCCAAACTCACGAATCCATTCCTCATGGTTTCGCGGCATATTTTCCCCCATTAATTTCCAAGATACCATTGAAAGACCTGACTCTGTTAATCTTGTTACACCACCTTGAATAAAATAATTTATTATTAGAAATGTTTAGCAATTATTTTTATGTTTAACGTACCGAGTCCAACAGCAACGAATACCATGCCACTGCAACCTAGAAACCATTTTCCGACTGTTCGATCACTTTTCGAAACACATATCTCTTGCACTGTCTGTTTTGGGAAGACCTGAAAATATAACATGCTATAAAGTGAAGGCACTAAACTAAACACGTTTAAATGGATTGGTACAAAAGTTGTGCTTCTATCCTATTTTCAGTTTTCAGGGGCGAAGAGAGTAATAATATTCTTATAGGAATTCATTGCTAAAAGCATTGATTCTTGCTCACGCTGTTACTGTAGTTATTTAATTTCATATTATTAAACGCTAACAAACCTGATATATTTCTTCAGCGAAGCAAAATGTCTCGCGTTAAACAAAAATAAACAAGGTTGACTATCGCATACAAATATTGGTGTTTTCATTTATACCATTTGTCGCTAATAACTAGGATAACATCCTATAAGATATAACTAATAACTGATGTAATATATATAATACCGGTTTACCAATATAAAAATTACGCACTTTAACTTGGGTTTCCACAATCGCCTGTTGTAGACGTCGAGTTGGGATTTTTGTTTTAAATATATTTGCTTTATTGCACAAAAGCCGCAACATTTTGAAAAATATGTGAAATTCTATTATATCCCTATATATTATACAGTTAGCACACTTAGTGATGGACAATATTAAAAACAATACAATCGATAAATACTTGGGCACTATTAAAGTTTAATAAAACTATTCACAAAATTGATGCTCAATAATCAAGATTCGATAGCCATAACTTTTGCTAGCATATAATATTTGGTACGCACTTTTCCTGTCAGAACCTTTTTTAATTAAGTCTTATTATTGTTTTAATTAAACATTTCATTAATTTTTAAACTTGCAACACTTTTATTTAGCTACTTATTTTTGCAATCAAAATATACAACAGGCAAATGAAATACCTCGTTTTTCTAAAAACAGAATTTAATGTTAAGTTTAAATAATGTCAGATATTAACAATCATTTCAAGCAAAAATAAAAATAAAGAAATCATATTTCGATTACAGAAAGTGAACTTGACAAAATAATTGACTGTTCGGAGAAAGATGAAGAAGAATTACGAGTTATCGAAATATCCCAAGCCAAGTTACAAACACATGTAGTCGATAGTTATGTCGAGTCGCTTCCACCTCTAGCACAAACAAGTAATAAAGAAACTTTAAGATGGAAGTGGATTTACCGAAAAATAACAGTATGGAGAAAATATTAAACACACAGTTTGTTCAATTAAAAGAAACTGTTAATGACATTCTAAAGTCTAAAAGCACGGTAAGTGTAAACTTTTGTATAATGCTATAGATACAACATTTTTCTTTTTTAGGGTCACGTTTTTGAATTGAAACAGTCTATGGCAGCGCTTATATTTATAGCACTGAAGCATTCAAATCGCGAAGTCAAACGCAGCATAAAATCAGGAAGAGATAAACTGCATCTTGAGAAGTCAAAAGTTGACCTTAGCAGATTACAATTACAAAATCTGTTGTACGAAGTCAGTCACCTAAAAAAAGAGATAGTACGATGTCAGAAATTCAAAAGCCGTGATTGCTATTTGGAATTGTTATCTGATAAAGAGTATGCCAAGAAGTTTTCTGATAATATTGAAAATATGACCACTTTATCCAACCACAAAACTCATTTATATCGCCTAGAGTGCGAACTAAAATTACGCAAGGAGCTTGACGATCAGTACAGTGCCTTGCTCTCGTACAAACAAGAACTTCTGCAAGAGAATCTTAATCAGACACAAAGATACCTATCATTTGTACCGGCATTGCAAACCCTATTGCAATCAACAAAACCTCTACACGATGCATTGCAATTATCACTTGACGTGGAATGGAAAATTAGTTCAATTGTGAAGTATCTTCCACGGGCTTTGTATATTTTGTTTATTAACTTGGAGTCCTTACAACGTACGAAAAACAATTTCCTATTCACTTCTGAAGTAGTTGGTTTTGAGAGTGATGTACAAATGCAAGAATACGTTATGGAAACTAGCAATTCGTCAAAAGAAGGTCGATCATTTAGAGAAAAAAATTCTGCGTCGGAATCTTCGTGTAATACAATTTTGGAGAATGTTCTTAAACCCCATCCACTTCATATACGATTGGTTATGGAAACTCCAGATAAATCATATGAATTGGTATTATTGATTCGCTATTGGGATCTATTAAAATGTGTAACAGTGCATGCCCAATTGAGCAGTCCAAATAACATAAATGTTCCAGTGGACACTAATTCACTGCAGGATCTTCTGGGGCATTTGTATCCGAATGATTTTGGCAATGATATTCCAATTCCGGGCATTCAGTATGAATTGCTTAATTTGGAAATAACAACAGCAGCGTGTATGGAATACCTACTAAAGAATCAATTTGGGAAACCATATTGTTGGTTGCAAAGTATGTGTTCAATACCTTCTATCAACAATAAAGAATTAAACCATGAATTGAATTTACACAAATGGACCACGGATGTTCTCGCCAGAATTTCAAAACGGTGGCGTTCTTGGATTAATTTAACTCAGCAAATCAGAGGCTTGACGTATAAAGATATCGACTTGTACTCGTTAAAGGAAAACATTTATCCGTCAGGCTTATCATGTAGTTTGGTACAATGGACTGTGATTTCTACTGAAGAATTCAACTTGCAAAACTCAACTCTCCTGACAAATTTGTCATCTGAAAATGGGTTAACTTATACCTCCTATAGAGCTGTAATCGTGCGTGGATCCGCAAAAATGGAGTGTTTCATTAGAATACCCAGCAACTATCCATTAGAAAATCCTCTATGGATTTTGAGCGTACATTGGAATGGGCGACATACAGCAAATAACAACTCATCTATTAAGGTATAACAATTTTAATAGTTATGAAAATTTTAAATTTATATTAATTTTTTATAGATGATGGAGTTTTGGACAAACTCACTACCTCCCAGCTGTAATAAAAATAGTCGACTTCTTTACGCACAGCTTTTCCGAACAATTTACAGCTTTGATATATTTCTTGAGACTGAGGGATCCATGCAATCCACCAGGGAGTACACCAAAGAGAAACCATACATAAGTGCATTTTCCAAACGTATTCGCTTGCGACCTTATAGATATGTTGTAAAGGGATCTATGCACGCATTCAAGCAATAAATTAAGGATGTCTGTCTTAGAAACTTGAATTGCTTATAATGTTGATGTAAACAATGTTGTTCACGATTTATTTGCCTGAACAAGTAAATACATTATCCGTGAGGTGATCTAATAAAAACAATAAGTTAATAAGCGTTTATTGAAAATTAATTTTCTGCGATGTTGTCGCCGCCAACGACCCAGTTGGTAAGGCTGATGTAGAGTTGTCCCCGACGAACTGGCGACTCTCGTCTGGCATTATTTTGTCAACAATCTGTTTGGATATTAAGCCGTCCTCACCAAGGTAGCAAATAGAATAGCCATCGTACCATGCTTCTTGGTCCTTAAGAATTTCTTTCATCTGCCACACTCTATACTTCCAAAATTGAAACATTACTTTTAAGCCGGATATACCTCGCACCCTCCACCTGATGCGAATTGTGTAATCCTCCGTATGTTTGGTAATTTTAAGTATCTCAAACTTGACGTACGCATATTTCAAATGACCAACTGTACGAAGAATTGCAATTTGTTTAACATAGTGGTATAACCCTATTGTATGTTTGCCGGTTATATTATTTTGGAAAATCAAATTAGGGCTATAAATTGAGTAATCAAGTGGCTCCACAAATAGTTTTGGTAGTGTATTTTGCAGAACATTGAAAGCACGCTCTAAATCTTCGGGTCCTTTTTTATTCTCATTGCTTTTCGCGAGAGTTGTTGGTTTTGTAAGGCTATTTTCGTGAACATATCGCGTCAAACTGCTTTCTTGACTTCCAGATAACCTATTATTAGAAGATCCAATTTCTGTGTCACATATTTGCGGCATATTGAAAATCCATGGTCTTTGTTTATGATACCATCCACACCTCCATAATATCCTTGTCCCGCGCATCATTTTTGTTAAAATGTGTCTTTCGAACTTGTGGTAGGCAACATATGAAGTCTATATAAATTATTATCGGATTTAATTAATAATTATTTGATGACTTGGCGATGATCACAAACAAAAATCACACAATAAATAATTCTGTATTAAGCCGAACTGTTTTTAATTTTATTTAAGAAAACCAAATTTCTTTTATTAAATATTTTCGTATAGGTTATCAAATCGTTTGATAAGACAGCTGACAGCTAAAATCTTATCGACTGTTTAATCGACGAAAATCTGCTATCGACTAGGAAAATAGTGTTAATAGTTTTTTCAATTAATCGATTTCATCATTTTTGTTTACAAACTTAGTGTTGCAAATTCGGTGCTTTATAGCTACATAAGCTGGGAAAAATATTAATTTACGTTTAAAGTGTATTATTGATATTGTTGTCACAAGGTGAGTTAAATTAGATTCCGACTATTGTAACGCGAGCTGGGCTTTTCGTCGTTCGCACATTTCATATCGATAAGTTTCAATGAACATTTTTGTTTGAACCTTTTTATGACTCAAAAACATATTATTTACCAACCAATTTGTAATTCGGGATATACATCGGAAAAATCTTCAGAACAATCGAACAATCGAATAAAAACCTAAAGAACTTGGGTTGACTTTGTGCTTCTCAAACACAAGAGAGAAGTGATCCTGGGAATCGACTTGGTCGAAAGCTTTGCGCTCAACGGTTTAAAATTATTTTCTATGAAATTACATATATCATTTTGCATTTGATCATTTAAATTTGGCATTTGACATACTGAATTTTGCGACACTGTATTAGTTGTGCTTACATATTGAGGGTAAGTAACACACCATCAATCTGGATTCAATTGATCATCGTATACGTATATTTCTTACAAACTATGGTAACAAAATATGATTAAATGGGCATTATTAAAAAGTAGTTTCGTTCAGATGATGAAATTCCTCACAAAATAGGATAACTGCACTCACTGGCAATGCCACAGAAGTTGCCCGCATTCCGTCGGAGGCGCATAAATCCAGACTCTCCCCAATTTTGTGAGTATGAATTCTTGATAATCCAATAGTCACGCCCGTTTTCAGTCCCGTAGCCAACGACCACAACTGAATGATTGACTTCATCCTGATTACATTCCTCGTCTTCATAGATGCCGCCTTCGTATTGCTCGAACGATATGGGACCGGCATTCATTGAACAGGCCAAGGGTCCTAATGTGGCTATGACTTGTTTCATTTTCTGCTCATCACCTGGATCGATACGTGCATAGTCTCGTATCTTAATGATACTCTCTCGTGGATAGATACCAGCGGTTTCATTTTGTCTGCATTGCATTTCTGACTGTTCGTAGGGATATTTGTTGGCCAGCGTGATACCATGATCTCTTATATATTCAAATCCATATTCTTGAAAGCCACCATCGCATCCCATGTTTCCGTAATCGTCGGCACAGTCCATTAAGTTCTGCTGTGATAGTGGCACCAAAACGCCCGTGCGACGGAATAGATGTCCCTCTAGGGCCCCAGTAGTTGAGAATGACCAGCACGAACCGCACCCAACACCTTGAAAACCGGCTGCTGTGACTCCTCCCTTTTCACGCCAGTCAAATGATTCCGGCAAGTTGTCATTTGAAGGAGTTGAAGCGGGCAGAAAATTTATGTGGCGTTGAATGAGTTGTCTGCGCATAAAAGAAAATACGAATAGTTTTACAAGTTAATTTCGTTTGTCACTGCAATTACATGATCATTTCAAAAAACATATGTAGTATTAAAAGATTATGCCCTTCCTGCTTATGGCATAGGTCTTGACAGATTGTATCCACTCAAACCAAGCTAAAGTCGAGTTAAATATCTTTTAAAGAAGATTTCAAAAGTTGTCTTGACTAAGTTGATTTAAATTACTTCCACAGTCTATAACTAGGCTGCATTTAGTATGTTGCAAATCATTTGTTTGTAAAGCTGTACATATTGCACCTTGTTTATAATACTCACTCGCCCTGAAAGGAAATCTTCGATCCGAGCAACGTAGTTACTTCCTTCCGCGTCATGTCAGCGAGTATATTAAGGTTTAGCCGGTAACTGCTTCCACGATTGTTCGACAAATCAATCAACGATTTCTTCGCAAGAAAAATACTTTCACGAAAATCCCGCTCTCTTTGGTCTGGGTACGTCTTGCCCGACTGTCGCAAAAAGTCATCAAAGTCTCGCACATCGCAAAGCTTCGGGAATGACTGTAGTGTTTGCAATGACACAGCATTTAAGCAACCCATCAACAGCAATAGCTGTAATATTTGTGATTGGCGCTTCCTCATCTATAAAATACAAAATTAATGTAATTATTTGTTTTCTTTTTGAATACAATAAAACTTAAAAAAGACAAGTTTTTTCAAATAAATTATGTAAACTGTTCCAACTGACCGCGTTAAAACATTGAAAAACGTTACAGATATTGTGAACAAACTGTAATTATTGATATTTATATGTAATTTGTAATGGCATTAGCAGATTGCTTAAAATGTCCAAATGTTTCTCAATATAAAATGCATAAAAACTATTTATTAATTTTATGTTCTCTGTATATCAAAATTTGCATATAAAATGTTCGTTTAGTCCATGTCCAAACGCAGTTTTAATGCGTATCTCATTAATCACAAATAGTTAGATGCTTCAAAAGATGATGATCCAAGAGAAAGGCATGAATTGGTAATGATTGTTACAATATTACAGATCTCATTTGTGTCCAATCAGTTGTTGCAAATGTAATTTCCGTTCGTACACTTTCGAGTACTCAAAAAAGTTGAGCAACTTCACTAAAATAATACTTATTAATCACCCTTTATGGCTTTGATTTTTGTTATTATGTGATGATATGTTAAAGATGTTGTTGTTTCGAAAGCTGCAAACAAATTGAGAAGCGCTGGCCAAAGACGGTTCGTCTTTATAGACTCTGGTTTCAACGCTCTACCAAACGAATAGGAAAACCGGATAACTTTTTTGGTTGGTAAATTTCTTTTTATCTTGAAAATGTAAATTAATGATTGATTTGGTTGCTTTCTTCGCATGTGGAGTTTTTACACCCTTCATCCATTGAAAATTGTTAAAATGAGGGACTGCTAAGCTTGTGTAAATGTTTGTAACAGCCAGAGTGAGGCGGACGAATATGCATGCTTTCCTGGTTAGTTTAATTCGACGATTTATATCTGTCTGTGCAGTTTTTTGTTAATGTATTCGAAACGATATATCAGCATTGAGGGAAGGGTATATTTCAATGGGCGCTCTCGACTGTAGCTTTCGTAGCTTGTTTAACATTAAAGTTCGGGGAATTTATTATGCGTGCTCAAGAAATACATAATTATATCATATTGTTAACAGTTAACTATTAAATTCGAATTATCTATATCTAGTATAAATAAATTTACATACATTTTAATTATTTGTGTATTAATTGCCTAGTAAAAGTTATATTAGTTTCACCCATGTATAATAAGGCTATCTCTTTTATATTATTTTTGTGGTCGAGTGACATTGAAATTGACAGCGTATCCACTTATTTTGTCGTTTTACTCACGTTCTTAATGATCTAAACTTCTTCTGATCATAAAGACCGTCAATAACTGGGCCAGTGGAAATTTCAAATTAACGAAGATATGAGACCGTAGCAACATTGCGGCATGCAAACAAGACACTCCCAGGTAACAAAGCGTTATTGACAAATATAAAGCTCAGAAGTATGGCACACATGAGTATATTACACCTGCACCATAATTAGACAAGCGCAAATTATGCATTTACGTATGGGTCCGCGCAGGCATAAATTGACTAGCGTATACCTAGAAATCTGTTTGCACTTTAGCGTTACTTTTATCTGTTATTTACTTGTCTAATCAAAAAGAAAGTCGAAATGAAGAAGTTGGTGACTATATAAAGCTTTGGCCAATGTCAGAATGTCGATTAGTGGGATTCTGGTAGTTTCGCGATGTTAAAGCTGTGGCTCTGTTGTATCCTGTTTTTGGGCGCATATGTAAATGCGTATAATCATGGGCAGGCTTTAGTGGACTTCAACGCATATGTGGTAAGACTTCGGATGAAATTATATTATCATGAGTTGGACTCACTATTTACTTACTTCTTTTTATCATGTTTTAGGCGGAGTTTCAAAAGAATTACACTGCCGCCGAGAGAAACAATGCCATGTATTTCTTCAACTATCATAAGAATCTGATCAATCAGCAAAATGCTCTGGCAGACCGTAACGCCAGCAGCTATCGCGTTAAAATCAATCAATTCTCGGATATTCGTCTAATTACATTTGCCAGTCGACTACCCCAAGCAGTGTATCCGATCAACTCCTACAACGTTACACCTGTTTCAACGGAAGATGTGATCGCTGACGAAATTAACTTACTGGATGAATATGGTATTGAAGTGGTGGCCCAGGACCAAGGCACATTATGTAGTAGCAGCTGGGCCTATGCTGTGGCTAAGTCCTTACAGATTTTCAACGCTCTGCCAGCAGATACGAAACCATTCAACTATTCTGCTCAGAATCTGATCGACTGCGTCGGTATGAGCACAGCTTGTACTACGCAGGTGCCTCAAATGGCATTTGACTATCTGACGCGAGTAGCCGACGCACTTTTGCTCACTGAAACTGAATATGCAGCACAAGCAGATGGTCTGCAAGGCATGTGTAGGCCCACAATGCCAGCAACAGGAGTGAAAGTTGAAACATATTCTAGGATAACTGATGGTGACGATGAGTCAGTCAAGCGCTTCGTTTCTAGCGGCATTCCTGTCATTGTTGAGTACAATCCGGCTACCTTTGGATTCATGCACTACGCCAGCGGAGTTTATGTGCCGCCAGTCAAGGCTCGTGCCAGCAGTTCTCAGTTTCTGGTTGTAGTCGGATATGGACATGATGCAAATAGCAACTTGGATTACTGGTTGTGTATTAATTCATTTGGCACGCGATGGGGTGACAATGGGTTCATAAAAATAGTTCGCAGCGCAACTCAACCCATTGCAAAGGGAGCAATTTTTGCAAATACCTTAGGAACTGCCACGACCGTATAAATAATTTAATTGCCAAACATATATATATATATATACATAAAGTTCACGTACACATGTCTAACAAAGTTAACTCATCAAAATACATTCCTTGATAGTTCAGTTTTTGATTGAAAGTTTTCGACTGGTTCAATTCAAATGAAAACCACAAAAACTATGCGTCTATAAAAATGATATATATTCAAATTGTTTTATTATTCCTCAATTTAGTTTTTAGTTTATTTATTTTTCATCTACAAGCGGAGTTTTACAGACTTACTCTAAAAACTAACAAGTTAACATAATTCTTGTAAAATGTTGCTGGAGTTGAATTTTACGGTATATATCTTCTATTGCATATACATATTATTTTTAGTTTGCATTGAAACTAAAAAACAAATATAATATCTTATAACTTTTACGACTCAGGCAGCGCAGACAGAACGCATTTATTTTATTATTTGTATCATATATGCAACTGTACTTCAATTTTGTTTTCATATATATCAACGGAAAATGTTGTATTTTTATTCATGTGTTTTGTCGGACCTTTATATACCATATATGTTTATTTTTTTGGAGGCAGCTTTTATTATTTTTATTTTTATCCATTGATTAAAAAACTGTGTGATCCTATAATCTTGTTTGAATTTTTATTGTTATGTGCATTCTGAGTTGTGTGCTTTGTACATGTATCATATATGGTATTATTATCATGTACTAATTAGATTTACTTTAGAATCTTAAGCAAGCTCAAGGATTAACACTGTTTTTACCATAGGTACATAGGTATTAAATTTTTGCAAATGGAGAATGCATGTAGAAGACAGGAGGAACCGTGGCCATGCATAATATATATTTAAATATTTTAAAACAATAATAAAGTCATTCATCTCGTATTGTCGCCTACAGAAACTTAAAGGATAAGTATGTAAACCGCTACTATAATAAATTGAGCCACCAATAATATCCTTGAATTTCATAAATTTCAATAACAATGATTTGA
This sequence comes from Zaprionus inermis, assembly GCA_018151445.1. NCBI lineage: Eukaryota > Metazoa > Arthropoda > Insecta > Diptera > Drosophilidae > Zaprionus > Zaprionus inermis. The sequence continues at coordinate 3,485,838 of JAECXD010001572.1, read as the reverse complement.
AGAGATCATGATGAGTTACCAAATTAAGGTAGCTGGCCACGCTTCCTCTTGGTCCGATTCCATGTTTTTGAGAATGTTTATACATATATGCATGCCTTGATGTTAGAGTTAGGGCATCTTCTTACTATGTACGTGTCTCACAGGTTGTTTTTTTTTATAATTTCTTTACCTATTATTGCCTCCTTGAGAATGTATTCTGTAAGTAAACTTTAGGGTGCCAAGGTAGCTTTACTTTTTGCAGTAGTTATCAAATTATTTTCATTTGTAGTAAATTATTATTTTTGTTTAGTTCGATATTCGATTATGTTTTTCAAATAAGTTTTAAAACGTAAGATTTTCTCTATTATTATGTGACCATTTTTATTTAAATTTTTAACTTAATGGATTGTAATAATTCTATTTTTTTTTTTTTGCTTGTTGAGTATATATTTACTTATATGAATCTCTCAATTTATATTATTGATTACGATACAGCGGTCAGTATTTTGTTGTTCTTCTATTATGCACATGTTTTTTTCCACTCAAAGCTTATTAGTGAATTAGTTAAACAAAGTTTCGGCCAATACATTATTAACTTGCCATATATTTCTTTATGATTCATAACACTGGGCAACACTCATTCTGAGGCATTGGACCCGTGAGTCACTTTTAGATCTATTGAATTAATATTTATGACAGTGTGTGTTATTAATTCAGTTTTTACAATGTCCTTGTTATGTTAGACAAAAGCAATAATAAATGAAGAGATTGAAAACTCGTCTTTCAGCTTAAGATGGAAAAACATTAATTTTAACCATCTGGGCCATATCTACATATTTACCGAAATTTGAAGTAACCTTTTGAAGAAAACTGGTTGGTCTCTGGCAAGATGATTACAGCTCAGTGTAAATTCTATAACAAGAGGATCTTGTTTTCAATTTTCTTATTGATAGAAGAACATTCTTCCACTGCATTTAGGAAAAGTATAACGGATTATTAGCCGTAGACTCGTATGGGATTGAAAAACCGACCATTCCAATATAAACTGCAGAAAAATAATTTTGTTCTTTTGTTATATGTGTGGATGCAGTTGTGTACGCATGTGCATACATTTCTTTATAAAGCTGATGTGTTTTAATATTTTGTTTTTTTTGTTTTTTGTATTCGTGTTCCTGTGTGTTGTTGTTATCGTCTTAATAGTCGGAAAACCAATGGAAAATGAAAAACAAAGCAAACAGAATTTTATTAAGTATACGAACGTGCATATGTTAGAAACATATGTATTCTTTTATATTTATTGAGGAAGAAACTTGTATGCATATTGATTTGTTAGTTATTCAGATAATAATGGTTAAATTGATATAAATTTTATATCCATGGATTTAATTTGTTGTATGAATTTAAAAATGTGTAGGAATAAAGACTAACAAAATAATATTCTTTCCAATTTATTTATTTTGTGAGGCTGGCTTGTTGCACATTTTGCATTTAGGCGGAGATATTTACTGGCAGTATTAAATTTTTACAGATACATATGTATGTATATTTTTTTTTACGTAGAAATGAGAAAGAGCGGTAATCTCCACCTGTCCTAATTTGAATAATTGTTATATTTATTCTACACTTGTTTATTCATTATCATTTTCCTCCTACACGGAAGTGATTTCGAAATATCTGTAAAAATAAAAGTTTTTCATACAACCACTTCGACATAAAATATTCATACTTTAGTTCAACGCCAACTTCAAAACAAAATAAATCGTTTTGTTGCCTACTTGATGGGAATTTATAAATTATTTGGGATTTCGAAAAGTTAGCAGGATTTACTAAGTTGCAGATTTTCTGCTCTCTTGATATATGTCTGTAGTTATTTGATATTTCGGCTCAATTGTCTTAAAATAAATATAATAAGGGTTCTGAGTTCTGTTTATCGGAAAAATAAATTAATTTTTGCGCCAAAAATGTTTTCAATTATGTCTTCCGTTACATGTTATCTTATTATGCTTTTGTTGCTAAATGATGCCAAAAATATTTCATTTTCATGAATTATTTTATATTTATATATGTGCATATATTTATTTAATAATTTAATATTTAATAATGTATGCAACCAAAATATGCAAAAAACGAAACGAAATCAATAAACTTTAAATGAAAAGTGTACAATTTAAACATATCTATTTATGAACTCTGAGCTCTTATGCTGAGATTTGACGCAAATTGTTTAAGTCCAACGAGCAATGCAGAGAACATTAGTATATGCGAAAAGGTAACAACAGTGGCTCCATTACATAGCTCCTTGGTGCAGGCGCAGTAGGTTGCAGACACGTCATGAGTACCAGATCGTCGTATGCACTCTTTATCGGTACGTTCATCAGGAATATAGCCACAACCACGGACGATGCGAGTTTTGCCGTAAACTAAAAGTACAAGATACAGCCAATATTTTTAGGGATAATTTTTAAGGAGATGTTTTAAATATATATATTATTCTATAATTAATAAATTAATTATATACAATATAAAATATTTCAAATTGAGGCACAGATTCGAATACATGCAGTTCAAATCAACTATTGGTAGAAATAACATGTATTACTTACTCTTCTGCACTGTCTTGCGGCATAGCATGGGTTTATATTTGTCCTTTAGATGCTCCAGAGGTTCCTGTTTGCTACAATTTACCTCACCAATGGAATATGATTCAAAAGGATCTCCGCAGCGTGGATCGTACTCGCTATTGCAGTCATAGCACATCAAGGCGGTACTCACTATAAATCAATCACATATATATGCGTGGTTGTTTATGAGAAATACTTGTATACAAGTTGTTTATATTAAATTTACAATATCTATATACTTACCTTGTATGCAGCACAAAATGCCCACTATTAGCATTACTTTTTCCATAAAAGGCGACATTCTTAACGATTTTTTATTTATTGTTTATACGTTGTTACGATTAGTAATCGGCTCAAAGAATCTATAATTCTATTAGGTAATTTCACTTTTACGGGGGTAGGCGGTCAAAACTTTAGCTGAAATGAAGAAAAGCAGCATTGTTAAAAGTAACTCAAGTATATTTTCAAAAGAAATGAAATCAAAATTGTGTTTAAGCCTACAGACTATTTTTATTTGCGATTTCCACAAAATAAATGAATCAAATGCGCCCTTCGAAATCGCCTTCATGTTAGAGCTTAGCTATGCTGTAATACAGCATGTATATTTATTTAAAAAAAAACCGATACGAGTCGGTCGTCGCGAATAAAAAGTATATTTATTAAAACGGAAAATACGATTTTTTATTACTTAAGTACAATATAATAAGAATAATAAATCAGTTAATATATAAGCCATTTTTAAGAAATTGTATTGTGGCAAACTAATTATACGATATTCAAATTTGAATTTTTATGATTTTATTTGAAATTTGCTAATTATTATTGCTAAATTTGTTAATTGTTAATCTAATTGTATAATATTCTATTTCTATGCAATAGGTAGTATAGGGTATTCAACTTTAGCCTGGCAAAAATAGTCTTTCTTGTTATCGCTCAAAATAATCGCAAACACAATATATGTAATATAGAATTTTAATAAACAAAAACTGTCGCTAATATTTTTGAATGGTTATGTTTCTCTCTCTATAAAAGTTTTTTCCTTTCGTTTGTGTTGTCGTGGGTTCGGAATATGTGGCATGTAAGTGCTTAAATACGTAATCAAGTCCAATGCACTAAAGGAAGCCATAGATAGCACGTATCAAGCACACTTTGTTGCATTTCTTTATGCAAACACTCATACGTTCACATCTGAATGAATACATGTACATGCACAAGTAAGAGTAAGTGAAATCAAATTATGCATATGAATGTGTGCTTTACAGTTGATATTTGGGTCTCTAGCACAAAGGATGTCTGGCAAAGGAGATGGGGTCGGGACGAGAGGCAGAGACAATCAATATGGTAGCCAAGTGACTATTGTTATGTCAGCAGCCAATAAGAGCAGTGTGGTATTTATTTTGTTAGGGTTGTCCCGGTGACATGACTCAATTTTTTTTTTAAATATATTGACTTTGTGTATTTATTCGTATATTAATGCATATATATATATATATAGATATTTATAAATATACATGTAAATATATAGCAAATCATTACTTTCTTACAAATGGTAAACTGAAACGCAACACAGTGCACAGAATACGTAACGCTGCCCATGGGAAAATTCAATAACTGACCTAGTTCTCCTTGAAGCGGTCTAATTTCTGTTATTGTGTTCAATTTTATTTTATACTCTAGTCTCATTGAAATTTTGAGAAATGTATTTTATTTAATGAAACTTTAAGAATTTAATCACGGTGGTTTCCTTAAAACATTGAGTAACTTCTTCCCCTTGGCCTCTTCCTGCATATTATATATTATAGTTAAACAGAGATATGTCTGGTACCAAATTTATTCCAATTACAGGGTATTTTTTAGCCCAGTGTGGTAGGATTTTTTCTTGTTTTAATTTGTTTTACCTGAAGCTTATGTAATGTTTCAGTTATGCTTCACAAATAGTCATTCCCAAAGAATGTTAGGATATTGTTTCATAACTATTATTTGTTTTCAGAATTTCCAAAATGCTATTTGAATAAATAGTAACAAAAATGATTGAAACTAATTCTCTTGGTTACACACACAAAACATTGTTATTGATATTCTCATAGTGATTGTACGGATTGGATAGGATGGGCGCTAAAGGGACATAAAGACTATAAATATTGAGCACAACGTTGTGTAATTTAACAAAGATAAAGATGTGTTAAAATTTTTACAGAGCTTATTTAAATTGAAAATTGCATTATTTAACACAAACGTAGGTAAGGAGAGAAAATTAATTACATGGAATAACACCGTTACTTAAATCCCTTAAATTGCTATGTTTTCTGCGCTTATAATCGTTTTTTGGGTTTTCTTATTTTGAATATTGGCTTTTATCAATTATTAGTTATCGTTTACGCTCATAACATTAACTGTTTTGTAATCACTTTTTTGACCGTTTTATTTTGCCTTTTTCACCATCACATGGCCTCCACACAATTATATAATGCAAGATACATATTCAACTGTATAGTTTTTTGAAATACCTAATATTTGGACTGTAATATGTTTTAAATTTAAATAGAAGAATACACTTATTTTTTTTTTTTTTTAATGAACACTTTTTATCATTTGAAATATATTTTATTTAAAGGGTGCGCAAAATAGAAAAAACGAGCGTACTTCAAGAAATACCAATTGAATCTGATGAACGAAAGCGAAAAGCTACGGAGAATCTCTCTGAATAGTAGTCGTGTCTGAGCGCATTTTCGGCGCAAATTTGTTGGAAAAGCAAGGACGAAGCAAAAAGTAAAACGTACCATACGATAGAGAGAAATGAGAGTTGCACGAGCGGGAAGTAAAAAAAATTTGCAGACCGTGCACGAGAGAGTGAGCGATTTAAAAAAAAACACACAGGAGAACGAACCAACTACAATTTAATCAATAGCGACCGCGCCACACGAACCTTAAAAGGATTATCTAATATGAGAATTTTATAATTGAGGACTTTATTCCTCGAATGTAAAGTAAAGGCAAAAGGTAATTTTATATTTATAGACTTGGAAAGTTGTGTTTATACTTTTTATTTGTTAAAATCCAAATATTATTAGACACACAAAATCACTGCGTTTACTAGACACAAATGTTACAACCCCGAAAACATCAAAACTGTTTCTGAGCGAATTGGGCCGGCATCGTTTAAGAGGGGTTAGTTTATGAGCGTGCGCAGTAAAATTAAGGAAATTCATTTATTTAAAAAAGTATTTTAGTACCTTATCTAAATAAATGCATCAATTAATCCTGCGATTACTTCTGAATGGTACAATATTCTTAATTTTTATTTATGAAAACAAATCTTAGTAAATATCTTTTTAAACAGTATTTTCATGCGCCACACAAATGATAGCGTTGCCCCATCTTCAATTCAAAAGTACATGTGTGCATCAGAAGGGTTGCCCCATCATCAAAATTAATTTAGTTCTTCAGAGACGACATTATTTTAGACCACAATGATTGCACATCTGGATTTAGCATTAGAGCTAATTTCTTTTTTGTCAACACAATGTTAAGTATATCTGCGTTTTTAAAACGTTCTCGTCCTATGTTTTTAGTTTCTGAAGACTCCGGAAATATCTCCTGATCGGCGAGGTCATCAAATGAATCCAAGTCCACTGGCGGAAGCAACTGCATTAGTAAAGTTATTAATGTAAACAATGAATGCTTACCAGTTTTACATTTATTAACATCTTCTTTAACCTTTTCGACACGCTTTTGATAAGGCTTTCTCGGTTTTTGTACTTTGGATTGTGTAAAATTGGACTTGGAGCGTTTGTTGATGGTGCTTGCACATGTGTCAATAGGAAGTGTTTCTCCGCCGTACGTTGAAGAATCCTGTAGCAAGCGGCGCTTCACGTGTAGATTAAGGCGCTCCTTGATTTTAGATTTTTCAGGTGTTTCGATTGGCTCAAGTTTTATAACTTGCAAATTTTCAGGCAACTTGGACATTATTGTGTTTAGCACTAGCAAAATATGGCAACTTTGGGGCACATCAACTTATCATGGTGTCACGTAACTAAGGTTGTTCTTAACAAATTGAGTTTATTTTGATTCGTGGTAACACGATTCTCTACTTATGAAGCATTTAAATAAAAGCCAAATTCTAAAGTAAAAGTTACCTATGTGTATATTTGCATATTTGATTTATTTAACACTTTTCACTTGTTTTAGTTTTCTCCTTACTTCCTGTACCACATCTGCAGGGTCTTCATACGTTTAACTTTCTTTTGCAATTGCAAGACGCCGTACAGAAGAGCCTCTGCAGTTGGTGGACAGCCAGGTACATAGATATCCACAGGGATAATGCGATCGCAGCCACGTACTACTGAGTATGAATAATGGTAATAGCCACCCCCATTTGCGCAGCTTCCCATTGAGATAACCCAACGTGGCTCAGGCATTTGGTCGTAAACTTTTCGCAGGGCTGGTGCCATTTTATTGGTAAGCGTACCAGCCACAATTATAACGTCGGCTTGTCGAGGGGATGCACGGAACACAACTCCATATCGATCCATATCATAACTGAAATGATTGATGCATTTTAATACATATGTTTGATTTGTGATTTTTCTTTACCGTGGTGCAGCAATATGCATCATTTCCACAGCGCAACAGGCAAGACCAAATGTCAGGGGCCAAATCGAACCTTTGCGACCCCAATTGAGTAGATCATCCAGTCGTGCCAGAGACCATTCTGCCATGCTAGATTGCTTTGTGCCGAATGGAGAGTATCCCTTCTTGGGTAAGGTTTCGCTGGAATCAACTACAGGCAGGGTCTGCTGGTGACGCACTAACACTGTGCTCACCGAGCCGCCAAACGCATTTTTAGCAAGCGATGCATTTACCGGATTGGTAGAAGCAAATAATATTTTTGAGAACGTTGATCCAGCAATTTGTCTAAACATTTTGTCGTTGTCCTCAGACTTTTATGTAATTTGCAAACTGACCAGGGTTGGCACAAAACCTCTTAAAATAGTAAACAAGTGAAAAAGTATGACCAGTTGTTTTCAGTAATTTTTGATACATTGAGTAGAAATTATCAACTCTTTTGACTTTTCAACAATATAGAAATAGTATCGATTTATCTTTTCAGTAATCCTCTATTAATTTCGATTCATAAAATTCGATACTGTACAGGGCTTCGCCATCATTATCAAATGTATATACAATTTTAATACCAGACAACGATGATATTTAAATAATCGATGTATTCAACATCCCTAGTTTTCTGGTTAATGGCGATACCGATGGCTGCATGGAAAATTGCCAAATAAACGTAATTAAAGAAGTAAAACTCCACATAAAAGCTTAAAAAGTGAAAATAAATAAACTAATATAACGTAATAACCGAAATATAACATCTAAATCAAAATAAAAGTACGAAAAATCTGCAATTGGAAATTATTAACAAAGTAATAAAAAGTTTTTTTGCTGAGCTCGCGTCGTCTAGAGCATTGCAATTGTGTTGGTGAGGCTGGTCGGTACATATATTGTGTACATGTGAGAGAGTAGAGGTGCTCCGTTGGCAGTGAACACAAAGTTTTATGTATTTTTAAGTGTATACATACATACCCATATGCAAATCGACGAATGCAAAGGACCCAATAGAGCTTTGTACTGAGTTATGAGTGTCGCTGCAATGACTATGGACGATCAGAGACCCTTGATGAATAGTTACGATAAAATGACTTCAAAATATGATCAAAATTTGCACTTGATGAGCAGCGGTAGCGGGGCTGGCGATGGTGGTGTTGTTGACGGAGTTGGGGGTAGCGGTGTGGTTGGGGCTGGTGTAATAAATGGCCCCTGTGGACCTGCTTCGCCGACACCGTCCGGCTCTGAAGAGCTACCATCGTCACATCAACAGCAACAACATCATCATCACCATCATCATCATACGACATCATCTCAAGCGCAACAAACACAGGAGCAAGAACAACAACATCGACACCACCATCACCTACAAACACAACAGCAACAACATGAAGCCGTTGTTGCCGAAGCTGTCGCCGCAGCCGAACAACGTCGATTGCTCGAAGGTATTAAAACATTATTGTTTATAAAAACATGAAAAACACAGAACATACATATTTATGTAAAAAAAAATTAAAAATAAAAATACCACGGTAAATTAAAATCAGCGTGGATTTGTGTAACTTATAATTTACTAAGTTCTTTATGCACACAGTATGTGTTTATGGTGCTTGAAATAACAAAAATTATTTAGACTTGAATCCACAAATTTTAGATATTATTTTGAACGTGTCCTGTTTTACTTTCGACCATAAATTAATAGCAACATTTATGAATTATTTGATCTCAAGCTCTTTGTAAGTCTTATGTTTCAAGTATGAAACCGCGTTCCCTATATGTACATTAAGTTTTAGTTATGATCTTAAGGGTTTGCAGTTTATGATGTTTGGGATTTTGTGCAAATATGCATTTTGAAAAACACTAAAAAAACCTCAACGCGAGTATTGTTTTTGACATTCTTATAAAACTGATTTTAAATCGAAGCGAACACTCTTTGAGACCATCAGCTCGTCGTGTTAGTTATTTCAAACTGTATCGCAATTTTTTACAACAAACCTAAAACATGGATAAATCAAATAAATAAAAAAAAGCAAGTGTTAATATGTGTATACTAAATAAACTGCCGATGGAGATAAAGTGCATTAAAAAAATAAAAAATTTCAATATTATTATTGCAATAAAAAAATTGTTATATGTGTCGTGCAAAGAACAATTCTCAAAAAAAAAAAAATTAAATGCTTAAAAACTAACTAACAAGTTTACTAGTGTTCAAAAATATATACATATTTATTTTTCTCAAGCTTAAGTTCTTATATCTGTGCGCGATTTAAGAGCTACGGCATATGCTGTGTATGCAGATTCTTACCACATTCGTTGCCGGTAAAAGTTTTATTTGTCTGCATACACACACGTATTCATAACACAGTTCAATGTGCGCGTGGTCTTCTTTCGACATGTTCTACTTTATCCGAATCTGGTTTTAAAAACGGCTGAATGTCTTTAAATAGACTTAAAGTGATATAACCAAAAATCCATTACCAAATAAAATTGTGTGCATAAAAAAGGTAACAATTAGTTACGAAATAATATTGCGGTACCTTATATAATAGTAAAAAAAAATGTTTCTTAAATATGCAAATAAACTTTAAATAATATGAAAAGTATTAAAAGTTAATACAGATTGCGTACTAAATAATACCAACTCCGTCCGTTTGCCAACGAGTATTTACTGCCCCTTACTGGAATAGCGTCTTATTATGATTTATGATTATTTGATCAAAGTTCTTAATATTTAACAATTAACACTAAATAATACAACTAATATGATTCAATAAATTATGCTATGCAAGTGAGCAGCAGTTTATGCAATTTTTTTAATATCGTTGGCTTAATGGCAGTTATAATAATAAATATTACCATAATCAAATAAATTGCAATATAATTATTTGATAAGTTTGCGCAATAAAATGTCGGTGGACTTTGATTATCAGAGCTTATGGGCTAAATAAATAAAAAGAGTGTTCGAAAATTCCCAAAAATAATGCTTATTTATGGTGGTTTTTAGAGGTAAAGAGTGCGCGTCGAGTTTTCAAAGTGTTTTTCTAAATATTGCCCAGTTTTGCAACAAAAATCTCAAACCGTTTGTTTCCCCATAGTGTGTATTTTGTATTTAAAAAGTTGAAAGCCAAAGGCAAAATCAAATGATGCAAGTAATGTAAAAGTGCAAGCCTGTGTTAAGCAATAAGGTAAACGAAAGAAAAGAAAAGAAAAGAAAAGCAAAGCAAAGCAAAGAAAGCGAAGATAGTGCGAGTAATTTCGTGACGATAATATTTACCGGCGACAAGGGCAGACTTAATGCCAATGAGAATGATTACAGCAACAGCAGCGGATGCAGATACTACTACATCTAGGAAATTAAAACAACAGCAACATCAAACAACAAATATGTCACGAACTTACACGAATGATTGCAATGCATTGGTATGATTTCGGATTAAGTTCTATACACAAATTTAATAAATATGTTATCTACAAGAACTTCAACCAATATTCATAAAGCACCAAATTTGTGCGTTATTTTTGTCCACCAAGAACATGTTCTATCTCTGAGGGAGCAGCGAACGCTCCCTTCTTCCTTGGCGTTGCGTTTTCTGATGTTTGGTGCTTTTTACATTCGCTTATCGAACAATGATTGCCTTGCTGCGCAATATTTTTTGTTCTCTTCACTTACATTATTTATCTCTTGCTTTATTTTGTCTTGTCCCACACACGCGATTCATGCAGATGAAATCGAAAATCTTAAATTGGAACAAACCCGTCTGGGATTGCAATGTGCCGATGCACAGAGACGCGAAAAGATACTTATGCGCCGTCTGGCTAACAAGGAACAAGAGTTTCAGGATTACGTGGTAAGTTATATGAGCTTGTCTATTAATTTCAATCGAAATAGAGTACACTTTACCTTAAAAATAAACATATTTAAATTCTTCGCGTTTAGAGCCAAATTGCTGAATACAAGGCACAACAGGCACCAACGGCCTTGGCACTTCGTACTGCGCTGCTGGATCCAGCTGTGAATTTGCTATTTGAACGTCTCAAAAAGGAGCTAAAAGCTACCAAGGCAAAGCTGGAAGAGACACAAAATGAGTTATCAGCTTGGAAATTTACGCCCGATTCAAATACGGGGAAACGCTTGATGGCAAAGTGCCGTCTCTTGTATCAAGAGAACGAAGAGCTTGGTAAAATGACATCAAATGGACGACTAGCTAAGCTAGAGACTGAATTGGCCATGCAAAAAAGTTTTAGCGAGGAAGTTAAGAAATCACAATCGGGTACGTGTTTTATAAATGGGTATTTGGCAACATAAAAATGTGCCTAACGTATTATTCGCTGTCTTACAGAACTGGATGATTTTCTTCAAGAACTAGATGAGGATGTCGAAGGCATGCAAAGCACAATATTATTCTTACAGCAGGAGCTAAAGACAACACGCGATCGCATACATTTACTCGAGAAGGAAAATGCACAGCTTCGACAGATCACCAACGAAAAGAATCAAAAGGAAAACATCGAAAGTGCAACAGAAACGAGAGCGATTGTTAAAAATGGCGAAAACACCAACACGCTTAATAACATTCAGACCCAGGAATCCGGAAGCCGAAAACTCGAGACCATCGATGAAAATGCTTGCCAAGAATCAAACACAAGCATAGTGGGTTATTATAATGGTAGCAACATCGAACAACAACAACAGCAGCTTGTGGTGGCATCTGATATAACAAACGACGAGTTTAGCAATAGCAAAAATGGAGCAGTTGCGCGTTTGGCACGGAAGCGTAATTACGAAGAGGAGGCTTGTAATACTGTACACGTACAGGAAATACCTGTGGTGCCCGCGATGCGTGAAGTCAATACACCGCGAACTTTACCGCCCAAAAAATCAAAGTTGCGTGGTATTACGACCAGGCGTAGTTCTCAGCTGGATGATGAGCATACAGCGCCACCGACGCCTCTAATACTAGATAATGCCGTACCTAGTATGATAAGCGAGGAATCGTCGCCATCAGCGACAGCAGTTATCACAAATATTTTAGAGCAGCCACCTTCTCATCGACCAGAGTCCGAAACTGTATCAACGGCACCGGAGCGCATTCAGACGCGACGTCGATCCGTGCGCATGCAACAAAATGGTAGCGGTGGTATTGATTATTGAGCCAGCTGCAATAAGTTTAAAGTAGACGAGCGATCATATTTATAATATCAAAAGTTTACATATTATATTTTCGTCATCGTATAATAAATATTTATCGTTTGCCTTGGACTTTTTTTTTTGACACTTGAGATTCAACAGGCCTTGTGGCTTATTTTTTCTTTTACATATTTTTCTTGTACAATACGTTTTTAGTTTTAATTTCGCCTATGCATGCCGCATACATATAATTACTACCTAATTATTTAGAAGGAATTAAAAAGAAAAGTAACAGAAATCATTAATATATACGAATATAAACTATATGTACTATTTAAAATTTGGATGCTAGAATATCTCGCAGAGAGATTAAATTTCTATTCAACAGTTAAATAGAAATTACATACTTAATTTTTTAAATAGTAGTTGAAAATCTAAAAAGTTGGAACTCTTCGTCGTCTAGCTAAATTCGCTTTTAATTATTGAACTAAGATTTTTGTAAAATGTAGAGTTGTAAAGTAAATTAACATATGTTAAAATAAACTGTTAAGCAAAAAAAAAATGTTTTCGTCATGTTATGTCAGAAAGCCTTTGAAAGAGAAGTTTTCGTATCAATGTGCGTATTTGAAAGATTCTTCAATCAAAACTATTATTTTGATCCCTAGCTGTATATTCCCTTGGCAAAAGGTAACACAGAATAGTATTAAGTGTGTAAGTTTACTGGTATTTCTATTTCAAATGCAATTAATTTTAGCTTTTGTTACTATTTATTTTAAGTAAAACATAATTTTTAAGGTTGCAGGTAAACTAAATATTGAACTAATTTTAGAAATGGCTTGTTGATGATTCCGAAATTAATGATTTTTAATTTGTGAAATGTTTTATTTGTTCATAGAGTTAAACATACTCTTATACGCCGTTAGACTTTCGTATTTACCGTATTTCAAATGACAATGTGTTTTTATGGAGTACTTTCTTACTTTCTTATTTTCTTACATATCGCCTTGGTATATGATATAAAACATCGACAATCTCATCTGCGTGATTATTTGCCATATTTGAACAGGTATTTTTATTTTCTTCATATTCTGACAGAGTTCAAATTGAACATGCCATCTGTTATTATTAAAGATCTGTAATCATTAGCTTTTGTCTCAATTTCTCTTTAACCCATTGATTTATCACCAACGCACATTAGCATCATTGTAAAAACAGCAGGATTCTTTGCATAATTAAGAACCTTATCGACTTTGCTGTCAAGGATGTGATTGCATATAAACGAAATTATACCGAATTTGCACATCCTTTTTTATATGTTTATTAGATACTTTGTTTGATAGCATTATCGTAATAAAGTGAATAACATTTTTGGACAGTTTACATAGGGGATGTGGGTTAAACTTACTATGTTCATATTTATAAGTACAAATACAAATAAAATAAAATTATAAAAACAAACGAGGGATATAATTATAATTATAATCGGAACAGTAACATAGAAGTTATTCAAACTTCGCTCGACTGTAGCCTTCGTCACTTGTTTATTTCAATACGCTGAAACATAAGGTATGGTTTTTAAACGCCTGGTTTTTCAAGACAACTTTTGTTACTTTTTATTTGAGAAAAATCATTGTTAAGGTATAAAGTGTACAATTTAAGGACAAAACTTTATTTTATAAAAAGCTTGATGTTTCAGGAATTAAGAATTTTTAGTTTTTGAAACGTTGGATTAACTGTATGGAGTTGAACATTCTCTTCGACGCCGTTAGACTTCCGTATTTACCAATTTTAAACGATCAATCGCTTGCTTGTAGAGGGTTTTGTCGGTTAAAGCTGACAAAAAGACATAAGTTAACAGAGATTCTTTGGTTATGATCGTGTCTTAATTCTTACATTCTTATGGTGCCTAGTGGCACATATCAATCTTCTTACATATGGTTTTGGTCGGTATATGGCTTGTCAAAATTAAATTGATTATCTCATCTGCATGATTATTTACCATTTTTTCACAGATATGTTTCAGTTTCCAAGTCTTATGACAGAATTCAAGTAGCATTTCCTTGATTTTATTCTTATCGGCATGATGTATCAAGTGTTTAAAACCTGAAATTACTGATTTACAGATACCGCATTCGATAAAGCTTTTGTATTCTACATCTGTTGTCAACACGGTGTATTCATTAGCTTCTGTTTCAATCCTATTTAGGTCCATAGAGTCATCACTTTCGGGTTCCAATACAAAGCACATTGTCATTATGGTACAAATAATCCTAGGATTCTTTGCCAAATTAATCAGCCTATCGCCGTTATTGTTAATGAGTTCATTGCATTTGTGGGCAAATCTTCCTAGTTTGTTGCAGGCATAATGCATCTCCTCCTTAAGCTTTTGGTTGCTAATGTATTTTCCTGCCAGTTTCTCGATCAAGTGAAAAACACCTTTGCATAATTCGCATTCGGGCAGCGGTATTTTGGGGTGCCATTTGAAGCCCAAATTATTATTATTATTAGTCTCAGGGACAATTAGATTAATGGGAATTTCATATATCTTTCGACAGTAACTATCGCAAATAGTTTTGTTGTGAGCAATATTTACAAGTTCAATGTAGATATTCTCAGAATAAGTATCTACAAGGGCCAAGCATAGCTCCTTAAGCAGTCCTGATAAATCACATTCTTTTTTAAGGCTATGCTGGAATTCCTTTTGAGATTTATGTTCATTTAAAAACTCTTTAATTTTTTGTATTGCCTCCTCACATTCTTTGCAAGTCGCCTTATCATCATTTTCATCGTACTCGGCCCCTAAACCTTGAGTTTCAATCTCAAGATCTACTTCATCCGTTCCTTGGTTGGTTTCAATTGATGCCTCGTTGTCCTCCACATATTCTTCAGCAAAACTTGCTGAGAATGCAAGAGAACCTAAATTTAAGATAACAATTGTATCACATTACATACACACAATCAAACTCAACATATGCAAGTCTGTGAACAACTTAGTTATGGTAAGGAATAATGATCACTTTGAGACTTACAGTGTATAACAAGAGCTACGACGATCAGGCCCGTTAGTCTCATTTTGGTGTAAGACTAGCTATGTTTTATACGTTTAGTTTTATATGGATGATTTCCACTTCAAGGGGGATTTTAAACTGTAAAGAATCTTCGAATCAGAGACCCTTATATACTGTTTATCCTGGTGTTAAAGCATATAATTTATCTGACAAAGCTGTTTTTGCGGTTAAATTGATTATATTTATATTTATAATTGCACAATTCACATGAGTTAAAGCTTCTTAAATATATATTAAAGACCCCATGAATGAGGGATCTCGTATTAGGGTTAACGTACCACCACAGCTTAAGCATAGGGGCATTTCTCAGTTTTACGATAAGGGTTAAGAAGTCTGCCAATTACGCAATTTTTTTTATAATATAACATTTTTCTATTATAACATTAATTCTAGGTCTCTTAAATGGTGTTTTTTCTGATATTATAAGTGTATTAATACATATGTGTGTACATATGTATATCCGACAATGTGAGCCTGTGATTCAAATTATTGCGCTTATATTTATAAGTAACCTTCACATGACTTGATACTCTTTATGAATATATAACATTAAAATAGGACTAGTAACAAAGGCTACAGTCGAGCGCTATCGACAGTACTATACCCTTCGCCCAATTTTGAGAAGCCGTTATAATTCTGCACAAATTATTCTACCACATATTTCATGTTCTCACACACACAAACAGACACACGCGCAAAAAATAAAGCGCCACCTCGCGTCATAGCCGTCAACTACTCATAGCAGCGAGCAGGCTGCTGCTCGTACCATATAATTACTCTGAAGACGTGAACTTGAATAGCTTCTGTTGTGTATTGGATCGTAATTTGGAAGATAGATTCAAAAAGTACCCATCAATGTGTACATCAAAGCAGTAGAATAAGATATCACTATTTTGCTTAATAATCGCAAATTACCGATTTGCAGGAGTGTTGGGCGTGGCATCTGATCTTTGAAATAAAGTTTATTTGCTTATGATATACTGGAATCACCGTGTCAAATTTGGTGTCTCTATCTTTTATAATAGCTGAGATCTGTTGTCAAGAAGAGAATAATCAAGATCAAGAATATATATACATTGTGGGGTCTATCACGCCTCCTTAATCCTGTTATAAATATGTAATATGTAATATATATGTTTACACAAAGGAAGTATACCCATTTTCGACTATTTCTAATAGTCGAAGGGTATAATGAGGGGTATCGTACCACCGCAGCTTTTTCATCGGGGCATTACTCAGTTTTACGATACGGTACATTTTCTGTTAATTCTGACGATTATTCAAGATTTTCATATTCATATTCCACTGTAAATAGAGAAAATCATAATATGACTGCAATTAATCAGCAGAAGTTGATTAATTTCGCTCCATTGTAGACTTCGTCACTTGTTTATTTCAATACGCTGAAACATAAGGTATGGTTTTCAAACGCACGGTTTTTCAAGGCAACTTTTGTTGCTTTTTATTTGAGAAAAATTATTGTTAAGGGATAAAGTGTACAATTTAAGGACAAATTAAATATTAAATTTATTTTATAAAAAGCTTACTGATGTTTCAGGAATTAAGAATTTTTAGTTTTTGAAACGTTGGATTAACTGTTTATGGATTTTAACATTCTCTTCTACGCCGTTAGATTTCCATATTTAGAGGGTTTTGTCGGTTAATTCTGACAAAAAAAAAAGTTAACAGAGATTCTTTGGTTATGATCGTGTTTTAAAACTTACTTTTTGTTGGTGCCTAGTGGCACATACCAATCTTCTTACATATGGCTTTGGCCGGCATATGGTTTGCCAAAGCATCGACAATCTCATCTGCATGCTTATTTACCATATTTTCGCAGATCTGGCTCATCTTCCTAGTCTTATGACAGAATTCGAGTAGCTTTTCCTTGATTTCATTCTTATCGGCATGATGTATCAAATGCTTAATACCCGAAATTGCTGCTTCACAGATACCGCATTTGGGTAACCCTCTGTTTAGGTCCATTGAGTCATCACTTTCGGGTTCCAATACAAAGCACATTGTCATCATGGTACAAATAATCCTAGGATTCTTTGCCAAATTAAGCAGCCTATCGCCGTTATTGTTAATGAGTTCATTGCATTTGTGGGCAAATTTTCCTAGTTTGTTGCAGGCATAATGCATCTCCTCCTTAAGCTTTTCGTTGCTAATGTGTTTTCCTGCCAGTTTCTCGATCAAGTGAAAAACACCTTTACATAATTCGCATTCGGGCAGCGGTATTTTGGGGTGCCATTTGAAGCCCAAATTATTATTATTATTAGTCTCAGGGACAATTAGATTAATGGGAATTTCATATATCTTTCGACAGTAACTATCGCAAATAGTTTTGTTGTGAGCAATATTTACAAGTTCAATGTAGATATTCTCAGAATAAGTATCTACAAGGGCCAAGCATAGCTCCTTAAGCAGTCCTGCTAAATCACATTCTTTCTCAAGGCTATGCTGGAATTCCTTTTGAGATTTATGTTCATTTAAAAACTCTTTAATTTTTTGTATTGCCTCCTCACATTCTTTGCAAGTCGCCTTATCATCATTTTCATCATACTCGGCCCCTAAGCCTTGAGTTTCAATCTCAAGGTCTACTTCATCCGTTCCTTGGTTGGTTTCAATTGAAGCCTCGTTGTCCTCCACATATTCTTCAGCAAAATTTGCTGAGAATGCAAGAGCACCTGAATTTTAAGATAACAAGTGTATCACATTACATACACACAATCAAACTCAACATATGCAAGTCTGTGTACAACTTAGTTATGGTAAGGAATAATGATCACTTTGAGACTTACAGTGTATAACAAGAGCTACGACGATCAGGCCCGTTAGTCTCATTTTGGTGTAAGACTAGCTATGTTTTATATGGATGATTACCACTTCAAGGGGGTTTTTAAACTGTAAATAATCTTCGACTCAGAGACCCTTATATACCGTTCATCCTGGTGTTAAAGCATATAATTTATCCGACAAAGCTGTTTTTGCGGTTTAATTAAATATATTTATATTTATAATTGCACAATTCACATGACTTGAATATACATTAAAGACCGCTTTAGGATTAACGTACCCTTACACCGAGAAATTAAAGCTTAAGCATAGGGGCATTTCTCGGTCTTACGATAAGGATTAGGAAGTGTTGCCAATTACGCTTTTTTCCGTAAATTGTGATATTTTATAAAAGCCAAATTTCAAATGCAGGACCTCTGCATATTTAAAAAACAAAATGTGCTGAAATATTTCTATGAAAATTAAAATCAATTCTTATCGATGATATTGAAAAAAAAAACAATTAATAAACTGTTGTTATAACATTTTTTTTATTATTTAATTTATTTATTATTTTATTTTCGACATTTTATTTTATTTCGACAACAACAAAGTTGGCTGTTCTGGTCACCCTTACACCGAGAAATTGAAGCTGCAATGAAATAAATCAGCGCTTAAAAGTCTGCTACGAAATTTATCTCATTGCCAATTGTGTCTCTGCTAAGCTTTGTGAAGGTTGCTGCCCATGCTGTGGTTTTATGGCACCAAAAAAAAAGCATACAAGTACTCCGCTGTTATACTCCTCTACTGATAACCGTCTTGGCTTAATCTATGTCTGCTGTATTAGCTGCAATCTTATTGTTTAAACTAATAGGTAAATAAAACTATTCTGTGCAAATAAAAAATTATGAATATATAAAATTAACAATATATAAAATTAACAATATATAAAATTAACAATATATAAAATTAACAATATATAAAATTAACAATATATAAAATTAACAATATATAAAATTAACAATATATAAAATTAAAACAATGCAATGATTATGCAAAACATGTTCAATACACACTGCAGCGCATCACATTCGATATTTATCTAAATTGAGCGAATTGAGTCGTATTCGATTTGAATTGAAATGGAGCTGTGTCTGATTATCTGCGGTTGGATTAAAAATTGCGATGATTAGAACGTTAATTGTGGCGCGTAAATCTAACGAACAGCCGCTGTTCTACATCACAACATTCATCAGGTCGTGTCGCAGTCGAGGCATGCTCGGTGGCAGACAGGGTGCGCGAGAGAGAGGGGAGAGAGAGGGAGAAAGAGAGAGAACCAAACTCGAAACTCCCCGCAAGAGCTGAGTCGCACCAGTTGGAGCGACTGGGTTGCTGGCCTGCTCGGTTAGCTGGCCAGGATTTACGAGTCGCATTAGTGGCAACGGCAGCGGCAGCAGCAGCAACGGCAACGGCAGCAGTAGAATTTGCTGCCGCTCATAAGCAAATTTTTGTGGCAACTTGCAGCGTGCAGCAGGCAACGTTCAACTTGCAACGCTGTCAGCACTTTGGTCAAGTTGGAGTTCCAGTTTTGGCTCGGACTCGGAGTCGGACTTGGGTCGCTCTCTGACAGTGTTTACGGTCGCGTTGACAGTTTAAATCGCTGTGCGCTAGTATGTTTTGACGTTTTACAGCCTTTACTTTAATTTACGTATGTATGTGTGTCTGTGTGTGTGTGTGTGTGTGTGTGTGGAGCACTTGTTGCCTAGACACAGGCGCAACAACGTGAGAAAGTGCCCCGTCGCGATTTGTGGGTTCATTATGCTACCCATCTATGGGCTAACAATCACTTGAAGCCTACACAATCTCTGCCTGCTCGCTCTCGCGCTCTCTCTTTCTCTCTCTTTCGCTACCTGTCTCTCTGTCTTCTGCACCCTGCCCTCTTGCTGGCCTTGTTTGGGCCGGGTCTGCGCTTTGGGGGCCGCGTGATTTAATCGACACTGCCCAAAAAAAAAAACGAAAAAAAACTTTAAATAAAAGTTATGAGTACTCGCACTCGTTTTTCTATTCGTTCGATATTCGTGCGCGTTAAAGTAGCGTGGAATATGTAGCATATTGTCTATTGTTGTTATTGTTGTTGTTGTTTGTTCTTGTTGTTGTTGCTGTTGCCGATGTTGCTGTTGCGCTGCTGCGAGAGCTGGTGGAGTGCGTGGAGTGCGTAGCAAGCACTCGATCAACAAAAGGCATCACTTGGATGTCGCCTCGAGTGGATATGCGGCGCAAAGTGTTGAAATCAACTGCGGCAACAACAGCAAGAAAACTAACACGCACACACACACACGGCACCCTCTACCTCTCGCTCGCACACTTGCTCGACAATCAAATCAAATAACCGTCAGATTAAAGAGCACTCGCCCCTGCAACATCAGCAACATCAGCAGCAGCAGCAGCAGCACCCTCAGCTGTTAAGCTGGGAAAAAGAGGGGCTGACAGAAAGGGGGGGATCGGGAGAGTGAAATTGGGTAGAGCGAGAGGGTGTGGAGAGACAACTAGATATTATCAAAAACTTTATGAGTATTAAAGAACTTAATACTCTGTCATTGCTTTTAACTCAGCTTACTCTATTCTAATTACTAGATAAAGTAAACTTCATGAGCAGCTACTGTTCCAGCTGCAATGCGAAAACTCCCTAAATCTTACGCAATACTCTCTATCCTAAGCAGCGTCTCTTGCAGCATATCTATAAGGCTTCGAAAAAAGCTGCCTGCATTTCTTGTGCTTATTATTGTTTCCTTCGACTTTCGACTGGATTCCCTAATAAATCTCACATGTTGCCAACCTATGCAAAGACTCAAATCAAATGAGAGATGATACCTATAAAATACTACATTCTGAAGGAGCTTGTTCCGTATCAGAATGTAGATGAGCTCTGCAAGACTGACAAACGAATAGGCAAGCAGATATATATAAAAATATATTTAAGTCTATAATAATAACTACATTAATATATAATAATCACTACAATAGCAACTTAAGTTAAGCTCGATGGTGTGTTCTACGTACCCTAATTAATGTAAACCCTTAGAGCGTTTTTTTAATAACTAGACAAATTATAAACTTACTATCATAAACTAAACCTAACTATCTATATAGAGTATACTATGCCCTAATGACTTGGCTTTTCTTTTCACTGAATCAATTAGTTTGTTGCAGAACGTTTCGGACCTACGATCGACGATAAATTAAATCATTTTTGGGTTCAAATTTGTCAGATAACATGCTCGCTCGTTCTGGCCTGTTTCCCATTAAGTTTTTGGCCAGCGCAGAAGCTCGCAGCAACAACAGCAATTATGTTGACAAGCAGCTGACCCTAAATTCCCAAATGGTCATTGATATTGGCCGGGTTCAATAATGAGTTGTTACTGTTGCTGCTACTGTTGTTGTTGTTGCTGCTCCAGCTTCCAGCGAGGAACAGCAGCAGCGGCAGCAACAACATCGAGCGACAGAGCCAACAACAAGTTCATTATTGCCAACTCATCACTCTGGGCCACTCGCTAGAGGCCAAGTTGTTGTTGCTGTTACTGCTGCTGCTGTTGTTCTTCCTACTGTGTGTTCTTGTTGCTAAGAAATTGCAGCAGCAACAGCAGCAGCGGCGTCGACGACGGCGTCGGCGGCGTTTAACTGACAAGAAGCCGGATTATTAATCGACGTTTAATTAATTTATAACCAATTAAGCAGCAACATAATGCGGCAAGCGAAATAACAACAACAAAAACAAAACAAACAACAACAAAAAATGCAAGTAAAAAGCCAGAAGCAGCGCAGCGCACGGCACAGTGGGTGCAGCAGGTGTGTTTAGTGCACAAAACTAAGAATACGATATTGATGTGTCGAGCAGCAATTGAAATTGTATTTTTATCGATATCGTTTGAGTCTATCGCACTGTACACTAATCACTTTATCGATTAAGTCTTATTCGCCGCAATTGTGTTCTGTCTGTCAGCTGACCGCTCCCACTGTGCGCAGTCCGTCGGCTACAAGCTCAGCTCAGTTCTCAGCTCTTGGCTCCTTACCTGTTGGCTACCGGTTGGCTTGGCCGCCGACTGCACTGCATCCACAGATCAGGCGCGCTTCCAGCGATACCCGCACACTGAGTGAGTCGTAAATGCCAAAACTCGTTCTAAGCTTTTTTCTTTAATGTACTTAAATACCCCGTCAGCCATGCACATGGGCAGGGTACAACTGTATGTTTTAAATGTTTCATTTAATTTAATGATAAGACTCTACTAATACTGAAACATTGATTGAAATCAGTTTTCTTTCATTAAAAAGTATGCATGATCTCTTGATCGTAAATAGGATCACTGGTCAAGTCATTGTAGCCTTATTTATTTCTCGGTTTGTTAATTTGTGCGCCTGTTGGTCTAGTTTTCTGTCTTGCTGTCTGTATGAATGTCCAGATCTTAGAAATTATAAGAGCTAGCAAGTAAATTTTGGTAGGACCCATCGTATGATATATCAGTGTCTTAATGTTTCTTTTAGAACTAGCTGCAGCCTCCTTGTGCCAGTTTACGCATCTTTTTGTCTGTTTGAACGCCCAGATCTTGGATATTATAAGAGCTAAAGCAAGAAAATGTTGGTAGAAAACTCGTATAATATTGCAGTGTCTTCAAATTTCTTTTAGAACTAGCTCCCGCCAACCTTGGGCCAGCTTAGGCATCAGTTTGTCTGTATGTTCGCCTACATCTCAGAGATAAAAGAGCTGGAGCTCACAAATTTTGTGACAATAATCGTATGATATTGCAGTAATATTCGTAAATCGTAAAAAATTTGTAAGCAGCCCAATAATTTCTCAATTTAACACTGATACTCCATAGTTTATACAGTCAGTATTAGTGCACGCAAATACAGGGTATTTTTATAGTTGCGCACGACTGGAGCTACATGTTTTTTTTGCCCAGTGTCGCTTTGCACTACAAAAAAGAATTAGCCAAAGCAGCAAGCAAAACGACAAAGGGGGCGGTGGACGGTTGGCCAGAGGGGGGTGGAGGGGAGAGGGGCACAGGGGAGAGTAGCGCAGGGGAGAGTAGCAGGCAGCCAGCCAGGCAGCAGAAGAAAAAACCAATGTCACAATTTATGGCATTGTTGCGGCAACATGCACCTGCAACAATGAAGCCGCCACCGCCGCCGTCAGCCGCGTGTGCAACCTGTGTGCAATCCGTGTGTGCCGGCAGCGCTGCTGGCCGGCGGCATGTTTCTACTGATCAGCTTGTGATTTCTTTTTGCTCAGCTGCTGCTGCTGCAGCGGGAAATCCTTATAAGCCAAATATGTTAACGAAGCATGAAAAGCAAAATTAAATTAAGAATAACAACAGCAGCAGCAGCAACAGAGGCAGCAGCAGCAGG
Source organism: Zaprionus inermis (assembly GCA_018151445.1). NCBI lineage: Eukaryota > Metazoa > Arthropoda > Insecta > Diptera > Drosophilidae > Zaprionus > Zaprionus inermis. The sequence goes on along the minus strand of JAECXD010001572.1, from coordinate 3,462,250 downwards.
CAGGCAAAAAATTAGCCTATTGCGAGCCTTTCTAAAAAGCCAATTGGCCAATCGAGTGGCCTATTAACACATTCACTGGGGCACCGCAGGAGACGAGTGTGGCAAGCAGCACGCAGCAGCAGCACGTTGCACGCAGCGGCGAACCATCATTGGCGTCAAGGTTTGCTGCTGTCAATAGTGCAACTCCCGCCGCTTGATCAAGTGTGCCACAACAGCAGCAGCAGCAGCAGCCCCATCTAAGCACAGGCCCGAAAAATTGCTGAGGCACTGTTGCAGCCTGGCGACAACAGCAGCAGCAGCAGCAGCGACGGCAACAGCGACTGCAGCAGCGACTGCGGCAGCGCAGTTAACGTCAAGATTTATGTGATCCTTAAGATTTATTGGTTTACCGCATTGTTGTTGCAATAAAAAACAACAACATTCATAAATTATCATTAAACGTTTAAACGCAGACGCTGCGCCCCTAGAGCAGCACGCCAGCAACAGTTGCTGTTGCTGTTGCTGTTGCCGCGGCAGCAACAGTTGTTCCCGGTTCAGCACAGCGCGCTGTTTGCTATCTTTATAATGAGCCAAATGACATATTTATATGTTGTTGCTGTTGTTGCTGCTGCAATCGGCACTCGCCTGCCTGCAATTTCTTTTGGCCACAGCAATTGCTGCAGCTGCTCTCGCCGCCGCCTTGCCGAGTCTAGACATGGCGCACCAGAGGTGACATTTGATTGTCATTGTTGGCATATTAAAACAGGCTCGCAGACTGCACGCGCCACCGGCTAGACGACACTTGGCTCCAGTTGCAACTCGCAGCAACACGCTGCTGGCAACTCGCGACTCGCGACTTGCAACTGGCGACTTGCAACCTCGTGTCCAAGTTTTGAACTCGCGCCTCCTGCTGCCAATTTTGTATGCAACTGTTGGCTTTGTTTTGTCAGGGGCAGGGCCACACGAACAACAACAGCAGCAGCAACAAGCTACAACAGAAACAGCAACAACAATTGTAGCTGCAACAAGCTTAGACAAGTACGCAGACGCAGTGACATTTGAGTCCAAGAGGGAATCGATTTATGCATCCTGCAGGGCGAGAGAGAGAGAGGCGGAAACTGTGTGCTCTTTGCAGCATGGAAAATGTGCCATAATCTCGTTAAATGTGCTATAAATTTATAGCTGCAACTACGGCACGATCCGGAGGGAACGCAGTTCTTATCGCGCTCACCACTAGCAGCAACCAGTGCTGCGAAATTAGCCTTTTTACGATAAATTGCGAATTAACGATGCAGTTTTAATTTTGCATTTGCAATTTTCAAAACTTGCTCAAGATTTTTCAATATTCAATATACATTTTCCAAGAAATTTATACAATATAAAATGCATACGATAAGTTATAGTGCAAAATGTTGCAGCTACATTTATACTTTTGGAATTTTTGGCTTTTTCGATATTGCAAACATTTTTCTATAAAATGTACTTTAAATTACATTTATATCGATAAATTATCGAGTAAATTGCTACAGTAGCATTTAGGCTTTTGGTCTTTTTGGTATATACTCGGTGCTGTACAATTTTTTAAATTTTGTCTAAAATTGAATGTGTATCGATAAGTTATCGAATAAGCTGATGCGCCTTATTTTATATATTTATTTTATTATTATTTTATTTTATATATGTTTTTTACTATAATATGTGAACTCTTTTTACATTTTTTTAAAACTATTTTGTCCATAGTTTTCCGCCAAAAGCAGCTTATTTTTGCTCATAAAAAGCAACGCAGCAACGTCTGCAATGACTCCGGGTCATGCCACAAAAGTGCGTTAATAGGCAGGCACACACGCACAGAGGGAGTCCGAGAGAGAAAGAGAAAGAGAAAGAGAGAGAGAGAGAGAGAGAACGAGAGAGAGAGAAAGAGAGAGAGAGAAAGAGAAAGAGAGAGAGAGAGACTGCCTGCCTTGTGGAGATGTGCAACAAGAAGCAAACGCGCCTTTTACAAATTTTTATTGAAAAATATGAAATTCTCATTAAGGCAAGCGAGCTGGTTCAGTCCCCAAGCCGCTGTTCCAAGTCTCTCCCAAACAGACAGCATTATTTTCCCGCACTGCGAATGTGTGTGTGTGTCGGTGTGTGCGTGTGTCTGAGAGGCTTGTGCGGCTTTGCTGCAAGTTGGCGCGCGCGCATGCGCCGATAGACTCGCTCAGATAAAAGATGATTTATGGGTTTTATGGTGTGATGGGAATTTTAATTTAAGCATTTTTGCCAACAAAATTACAGGAGGAGCAAGTGGCAGACAGGTAGGTAGGCAGAGAAAGAGAGAGGCAGCACCGTGTGTGAGTGAGAGAAAGAAACGCTGCTGCTGCTGCTGTTGTTGCAGGTTGCAGGTTGCGCGTTGCCTCTATTAGGCAATTGGCAATTGTCAAATGAGGCAGCCAACGTGGCCCAGACCATTTTTAATTGAGCCTCAGCCTCGCAGTGAGCAGCAGTCGCAGCATGTGTTGCAAGGCCCGAATCAAGCGAACGACATACGACATACGACATACGACTTGCAGCTTGCCGCTTGCAACTTGCGACGACGGGCAACTGTCCATTATGCTCACTCACCTGTAAAATAAATGGCAAAACTGCCAACACTTTGGCAACGCGCTGACAACTGTGCAACGTCGAAAGGGAGGATGGGGAAGGGAGGTAGGTTGCGGCCTTCCTCTCGCTGTGTTCCAATTTAATGCAGAAGCTAAAAGGCAACGCGAGACTGCGAGACGGGGGCGAGCTAGGCAGGCAAGCGGGCCTGGCTCTTGCAGGCAGTTACCGTTAGGTGTCAAAGATTTCATGCCCCATGTCGCAAACTAACGACACACAGTCGATCACAAATCAAACGGACAGAAGCAGCAGCAGGGGCAGCAGAGGCAGCAGGAGCAACTACGAGGAGCAGCAGCAGGAGGAGAAGGAGACCCGCAGCGGCCGTCCAAATGTGTCTCAAAAATCAGGCCGCCAAAAGCCGCACAGTTTCATAAATTGCACATGACCCGATCGACCAGCAGCAGCAGCAGCAATGGCATCGACTGCGATTGCGGCAGCAAAAAGGCATAACAATAAATTAAAAATGGCCAAAGCCGTGCGGCAACTGCATGCAGCCTGCTTCGGTTTCGCATTTGGTTCGTCTCCTCTGCCGTCGATTTGGTTATTGCAACGCTCGCTGGCTGATGGACAGCAGTTCCTCCCTCCTCCTCCTATCAGCTCCTATCTCCTGCAACATCAGGCTATTCAATTCGATCCACTACGATCTGCGGCAGCTTCAGTTTCGGCAGCAAGTTGCAAGCTCATTGATGGACACGTTTGCCTGCCAGCATTTTTATTGCTATTTAATGAGCACTCTGTGTGTGTGTGTATTTATATATACATATATATATGTGTGTTTGTAAGTGTATATGTGTGTGTGTTTTATGCCTCTTTATTTTAGAGCTGTTCTGTTTGAAAGGATCTCGCAATATTTTATGACTTTACTTTTAAAATCTTACGGCTTTTTCAAACTGCTTGCATTGCCAAGGAACAACCTTAACCTCCATAGATCGTCTAATTATATTGTATAATGTTGTTCGGGTCGATAATATAATCTACTCTAACTGCGCTCTTGCTTGAAACTTAGTCTAACTTTGACAATAACCACATAACTTCTTAAGCAGCAACTATGGCAATGCAGTGGAGTTTGCCTGTCTGTATGTACGCCTAGATCTCCGAGACTAGACGTGCTAGCGGTCTTAAATTTTGTGACAGCACTCAAATAGTATTACAGTTTGCCTTAGAATTTTTCCACGCCTCCTTCCGCCTTTGTAAACTAACTAAATCGCATAACAAGCTAGATTTTAAAGCCAGAAACTCTATTTTTGGCAAGCACAAAACTTATTGATACCGTTTGTGACCATACACTGTGCCCGCTCTTAATAAGCATGGTTTAGGTTATGTAGTGCCAGCTCAGTCTCTTCTTAGCTGTCTGTCTATAATTTTTCCATCAAATTAGCGAGATTAATTTAGTTTAACTGAGCGCAGACTTACTGAGAGTCTCCCAACCTGTAGCTGTATTAAACTCTCTCTTACCTCTCAATACATTGAAAATAAAAACATTCTTTATAGATAAACCGAGAAGTATTATTCGGATTTGAGTTGTTAGGCTTATTTATTTGCTTTGCTTATTAATTAAAATGGAAAACCGCAGCTTTCTTTAAAATATATTGAATGTACTTGGCTACCGCTGCAGCTTCGACGATGGCCCCGATAAACGCATAGTCGTGCACAGATTTATTGCACTCAGTGTGGCTCGGACGGCCAAAGCATCGATTGCTTTGTTGTTACTCATTTGCATGCTGCGGGTCATTAAACCTAACTCTCGCGTTGACCCGGTCGAAAGGCATGCCCAAGAGTGTCTAGATATTCCATATTAATTAACCCCAAAAACCGGTATGTTATATATACACACAAATATATCTCTAACCTTTATGCTAAGCTGCAGACGGCATCAGCTGGCGGCGGCGGTGGCGAACACGGCTACTGTCGGCCGCGTTTGTTATTAATTTAGCAATAAATTGCCGCTGCGTATACGTAATATTTCACAATTTTACCTTAATGATCGCCACGTTATTCATGCACTGATTTCCGCTGCAGGTGTCATCGCGAGCGAGAGAGAGAGAGAGAATGGGCAGAGGGAAAGCAAGAGAAAGAAAGAGGCGGAGTGGGAGACTGTGCGCGGGAACAGGTTACGCGCATTAGCAAAAAAAAAAGCCAATCCAAGGCCTCGCGCATTGAAATTACAAATGACGAGAAATTTGTCATCTTTATTATTGCAAATAACGCGCGCACGGTCGACGACAAACAACGACAACAGCAGCAGCAGCGGCAGTGGCAGCAGTGGCAGCAACAACAGCAGTGGCAACAACAACGTCAAAGCTCCCCTGGACAATTGGCGGGTGCGTGCCGCAGCCACAGTCAATCGTTGCCAGAGCTGGACCCCAATGCACTGGGGCTGGGGCCAGGCCAGAGGCGCACACAAAGGCCGCGGCTCCAATTGCAACTGCAGCAGCAGCAACTCTTGTGGCAACAGCAACTGCTGCCGCCGTTCACCGTTGACAACTTGCCACACATCTTCGGCTAAGCCCGGCGCGACTCGGCGGCCACTTGGCAGCCATTGTGCGCTCAATTGATTTTTCATTTAAATGAAAATCCACTCCAGCCGCAGCAGGAGCAACCTCTTGTCGGGCTTAATGAGCGGCAGTTGCTGCTGCCGTTTATTGTTCAGGTTCAGCTGCCAGCAGCAGCAGCACCAGCAGTTGCAGTTGGTAATCCCAACTAACCCCCTTTGTATAGCTAAACCCCCGTTTGTAGAGTTGTTATACCTTAGTCCCCCCTCTTGAGATAGAGACAAAAATGCATTTTTATGTTTATTTCAGCGAAAATAGTTAGCTATGTATATAGGGTATATTGGCGTACAAAAATAATACACTTTGTTCGATTCATTTGATTTTTTCTCTCTCGTTTGCTGTGCAATTTCTTTGTATCTATCAGAGAACAGCTGCGATTATATACACAACCGTAGTGTATTGGATCAATTAAAGTAACGGGTAAAAAAAACACCGCATCACTATTTGATATATAGCTTTTTACACGTTTTTAATATGAAACAATTATTAAAGAATGGGAGAAAAGGCCAAAAAGCTGTTCTCTGATATCTACTTTCATGTGGCAGTTGCGGTTATTCACTTAGAACCGCTGCTGCAGTTGGTTCAAAGAGCCAAATCCGAATTGGCCAAATATATATATATGTATATAAAACGTTACTTCAAGATTAAATTTCTGTATATAAAGCTCAAATATATTTTACAAAAATAGTTGAGTATTTTCAATCTTTTACAATACATTTCTCATTTTGTTTCCAAAATCAACTGCAGCTTGGGCTCAACTGTCAAATGGTTTATGGTACAAATGTATCGTTAGTTTAAATAGTAGCATATATAGTATGTATATGAGAGTGATGGGTTCATTTATTGTCTTTTATATAAATATATGTGTGTTTGATGCCTCTTGTATCTGTGTCTGATTTCTCATGCGCACTCTCTGCCGTGTAAACATTTTCTACTTAACTCTCTCCATAAATGTATATAAAAATTTGAGCTAAAATTAGTTAAACCTTATACAGCTTTATATAGTAATCGATATGTACACACAAGTTGCTAGCACCAATACAATCTATTTGCGGAATTCTTCGAACGATTTCGTATCATTTTCAGTGTCTTTTCTCAATTAGACTGCAGTAGTAAATTCTCTTTCTTTTCTTCGGAATACAAATTAAATTTGACAAATTCTCTTCGTTTCGATACAGGCTCAAGGTTAAATCTTATCGCTAGGTTTGGGCTTTGAGCCCCGATTACTGTGCTAAATTGAGCTACTTAGATATTAACTAAAAAACGATCCGATAACTGAAACGATCGGCGATTAAACGTGATATGAAACAGAGATTTGATAAATAGTAAAACAGGAGATGTCGTTGAACAACACAAAAACGTCAGTACGTCACATGACAGCGGCCTCATAGGGCATTTTCCTATAGGTATGGTATGGTATGGTATGGTATGGTATGGTATGGTATGGTATGGTATGGTATGTTATGGAGTATGCTATATTGTAGACATGGGCTACAGTGAGTATGTTGTTTATGTGTGTGTATGGTTGATTTCCATATGGCCAGCGGCTCAGTGGCGTCGCATGTGAAGCGAGAGGTGATCGGAGCGGCTAAAACTGCGCGTGCACAGCTGGCAGCGGAACGGCTTGACGCCCGTGTGCTTCCTGTAGTGGCGGGTCAGCTCATCGGAGCGCGCGAATCGCCAGATGCAGCCCTCCCAGGTGCAGACGTATGGCTTCTCACCTGCGAAGAGATGCGTGATTTAGTTCAGAATGAAACGTAAAACCAATACCCTGATACCCTGCACTACCGGGTACTCTTGTGGCATCCTTCCTCTGAAGTTCACCATTTTGATGCATTCTATTCTCTGTGCTTTACTTGTGTTCTTATTATCACATCAGGGTTAAATTAGCACTAATTCTGTTTATTTGTCTGTATGAACACCTCGATCTACGTAACCATACCAGCTAGAGACACCCAATTAGGTTTTGTGTTTGCGTACGTACAGCATGCTTATTTTTTAATTTGAATGCCTTCGCTAACTGACCCGCAATTCAATGATTTAGTTTTTTTTTTATCAAATTTATCTATAAATTTATATGATAAGCACTTCATATGTACATGCTGCATCTGGCTTCTATAATAGCCGAGATTTGCGCATTCAAACAGACACAAAGTCAGCTGGTTCTTGGTATTGCTTTTCAGCTACACTCTCCACTCGTCTCTTTCTCTCTCTATATTGCACATTGTGTATTTCCTGCAGACATTATACTCCTCGCTTGGAACCTTTTCCTTTACTATCTTTACTACCTTTTTATGCAACTTGTCTCTGCACTACCCTCGCCCTCCTTCGCCCTGAGCAGCACCCTCTTTACTCACCTGTATGCGTGCGTTTATGAGCTTTGAGATGCGAACTCTTCGTGTAGACCTTGTCGCAGCCCTCGGTGTCGCACTTGTGTACCTTGCGGTTTTTGGAGAGATCATTGTAGCCGCCATTGGACGCGGCATCGTGGCTGAACGAAGCGCCGCCACTGCCCGCACCGCTGCCAGCGCCAGCACCGCCAAAGTTGATGCCACTGAAGCTGCTGCTGTCCTTGCGCATGCCACCGAAAGCGGGATTCAATGCGGCATGTGGCGAACCCGCGCCCGCGTAGCTCTTCCAGCTGGGCGTGCAGACGCCACCGCCATCTGTGGCAGCGGACGCGGCACTGGCAATTTTACTGCCGACGCCGCCGCCGCCGCCGCCGCTTGTGGCAGAGTATTTGCGCGGCGCTTGAGCCTCGGCGAACTTGTAGGGGTTCTTGAACAGACTCAGCAGGCTGAACTTGCGATCGTAGTCCTGCATGAGAGCGGCGCTGCTGCTGCTGCTTGTATTGTGGTTGTTGTTGTGGTGGCTGCTGCTGCTGCTGCCGCCGGCACCGTTGCTGTTGGCGCCGTTGCTGCTGCTGCTGCTGGTGGTGCCGTTGTTATAGCTGCAGCTGTTGTTGTTGTCCTCCTGTTTGCTGATCCGTCGATAGGTGAAGAAGAATGGCGATGCGGCAAAGAATGGCGAGAATGGCAGCTTCGATACGCCGGAAGCGTACAACTGTTGCTGCTGCTGCTGCTGCTGTTGCTGTCGTCCGAAGGCCCCCAACGTGGTGCCAGCAGCTGCGTAGCTTGACGAGGCAGATGAGCAGCTCGTCTGTTTGCCATTGCTGTAGCTGGCATAGCTTTTGCTACTGCTGGCGGCTGCCTTCGAGGCGGACTTGCTGCTGCTGCTGTGGTTGTTGTTGCTGCTGCTGCTGCCGTGCGAGGTGCTCGCTGCAATTGTAGAGGCAATTGAAAGTCAGTTAAACAAAATGGCCAACAGCGGAGATTTTATGAACGCAAAAGCTTAATGAGACTCGTTAAATGTGCCGGCTATCGACATAAGTGTCCCAGCTACCGACCCCCCGCCCCCGCCTACCCTTGCCCCTGCTCCGCGCGCACAGGTCCCCCGCTGGGAGCAGTCGAGTCTCCGCGTGGAACACTTCGCCTTGTCAGTTAACAGTTGTACACAATTTCCTAATTTTGCTGGCCTGGCCGGGTCTGGTCTGGCCTGGCCAAGACGAAACGTTTGCATGTCGCGTATTTTATGGACTACGACAGACAGACAGACGGAGAGACTGGCAGACAGGCAGACGAAGAGGCAAAGCGACACTGGCGACAGACGGACATCAAATCCGTGCAGTCGTGATCCATTTAACCTGCACTTCAGCGCGGCCGATTGCAGACTGCCAACTGCCAGCGACAGCGAGAGCGAGAGCGAGAGAGAGGCACAGAGGGAGGAAGAGAGACAGAGGGACAAACAGAGGAACAGACAGCGACAGTCACAGCCGCAGAACAGGGACAAGTGTGTCGATTTTGGCGCCCGCGACATCAATTGCGGCAGCAGAAACAGCAGCAACTGCAACTGCCACGGCAGCAGTGGCTGCCAATTGCCCCCCGTAACTCCCTGCCCCGCTCCCTACCCTCTACCCACCTAGGGTTTTGCATGCGCCATATGAAAGTGTGCTCAACTCTGGCCGCAAACACTTGACTCGACTCCAGTCGCGGAAAAAGCGCAAGACGATTGCGACGACGACTGCGACTGCGACTGGTTTGCGATGCGAAGTGATCAAGTGCAGCAGAGTGCGGAATCTGAATCTGAATCTGAATATATGTATCGCCCGCTGGCCCCCGATCCGCTTAACAGACTGAATAATGCATATTGATTAAATAGGGTTACGTTGCGGCACTCTAATCGACTTGGATTAATGGCTAGTAGGTGTCTCCAGTTCCGTTTAGTCGATTCTCACATTTATTATAAGGCAGAGACCGCAACGGTTGTATGAGATATAGATTGAAACATTGTACAAATACTGTACTTAATTGAATAACAGCTTGAATGGCTCAAGAACTTTTAGATCAGTTGGTATAGTTCTTCTAAGCTAATACACCCTACGATTATTGCTGTATAGGCAAAATAAGGGGTGACAGTACCAATAAATTAAGTATATTCATGCTCAGCCTGGTTTCTCGAGCCGTTTGTCTGTATGAACGCGTCGATCTCATAACCTATAAAAGCTGAAGGCACCAAAATTTACATAAATGTGTCCTGTCATAAGCAGAATAAGTTCATATCAACTTAAGATCGCCTAAGTACCCGCAAAATTTGATAAATTCAAGAAATCGATTATTTTGTTTCGATTTTTTGCGAAATATTCAAGTTTTCTTGGTATATATTGTGCTCGACTGTGATATATCTTACTTACTAATACTTCAAGCACAGCTTAACCCAAAGAACCATTTCAATTACTTTTATTCAATTTATCGATATGCTAGAAAAATAATATAATAAAATATGAACTTCTTTTTCAAACAACGGACTCTAATACAAATTTTAAGGGCTTATACCTAATAAATATAAAATGAAATCTTAAATTAGTCGCCCTGAACTTTTACCGCATACCTCAGTCGATTTAAAATTAATCTCTGCCAGAATTGCCACTGTTTGTCACTTTATCTCATTCTTTTCTGGTTTTACTTAATTATGGACACTTTTTATTCACCTTTTGGCTACTGCTTCTTATCGTGGTGTATCTCATCTTCTGCTAATTTTTCGTTTCTATCTCTTACTTTGTGTGCAATATTTCGTTTTCAACCTTGACCTGTGCATATTAATAAGCCACGAACGGATCGATAGCAACGATAGCCACATGGCGCATGCCCAGTGTGATGTCTATATAAGATATTCACTGATATATTCGTAGACTAATAAAAATCGAAATGTTTTATTTGTCTATGAATGTGTCAGTGAAGCAAGCGCACAATTAATTTTACAACTATCGAGTAGTTACAGTTGATTTATCGATAATACTAGCGTTCGTGCGTATTTCCAACACTAATACCCAGAAATCACTAAATAAATGCAGCGGAATAATCGACTTTACTTGTGTTTATCGCTTGTGCTTAAATTTACGATTTTTCCTTGATCCTTTGATTGCATTTATCGAGTGTTTTACTAACTTTCAAATCAAATAATCGAACAATACTTGAGAAATGCGTGAAATTTGCATGCTGCTTTAATAGAAAACTATTACTGTTTCTCTTATTGTTGCTGTTGCTGCTGTTGTTGTTGCTGTTGTTGCTGCTGTTGTTGCTGTTGCTGCTGTTGCTGCTGTTGCTGCTGTTATTGTTGCGGCAACTTCCCTTCTCTGGGGGCTTCTGATTGCTTTCAATTTTCACTTGCAGTAGAAGAGCGCTGCCTCGTTTGCCCGTCAGTCTAGTCAGCTCCAGCTCCGTCTCCCGGCTGCGGTTGCAGTTGCTGCTCGAACTGTACGAGTGACCCAGCGCTTAAGTGCTTTGCCTGTGCCCGCAGACGCAGACGCAGACGCAGACCGCAACCGCTGACCGGGCCGGGCAGACTGAGCAGACGGCGCAGACGGATGGATGGTTACTGCCAGGTTGGCCGGTCTCTTGTTTTAGCCTCGAGTGTTTCAAGTGCGTTAGAGACTGGCTGAGAAACACACACACATACACACACACACACACACACAGGAGACTTGCTGATGCATTTGTAATTTTCATGCCAGCTTGTGGCTCCACAGCGCCCAAGGTAGGTCGCACTCGGTTCGCCTGTTGCTCGCTCTGTCTGCGCGTCTGTCTGCGCGTCTGTCTCTTTTTCCTACGTCTCTCGCTCGCGTGTTATTAAAATTGATGGCATTTAATTGAACTGGCCATCAACGTCAGCCTACAGCCCGCTTTTGGAGCGTTTGTCCATTTGTTCATTTCGCGTTTTGCCCCATTTGCAATTGCTTCGCTTAGAAGGGAGATGGAAGCTGGAGCTGCCATATGCTAATGTGCATTATGTGGCACTAGCAGCGCAGCTGCCTCTGCCTCTGCCCCTGCCCCTGCTAGTTGTACATTATGTGCGGCCATTCGCCCAGGTCTCTCTCAGTGGGCATATAATCACCGCTTTTACCAAAATGCACACGCTGACTTCATATTTCTGCCAATTTAGTGGCCCGCGCTGCGCTGCGCTACGACCCAGAGATTTGAAATCACACTTGTGCCTATTGCCAAAGTGGTGCAATAAAAAAAGTGAATGTTGCCCCGAGTGGCAGAGACAGGCAGACAGACAAAGAGACAGAGAGAGAGAGACACCAGTTAGCGGTTCAGCAGCAGCAGCAGCGACTCCTTTGGCGCGTCTTCAAAATGCTTGTCTTGGCCATAAACTGCTCATTTGACTTTGCCAACTTGGTCAGCCTGTGCCCCGACTGCTCTGCCCCCTCTGGCTGCCTCTCTCTCTCTCTCTCTCTGTCCCGTCGATAATTATGATGAGGCTGTCGACTGCAGCAGGCACGTCGTCCCAGGCAGGCATCGCCCAGCGTGCAGCGTGGAGCGTGGAGCGCGCAGCTGAATGCGGATCTCGCACCAAATGCGACTTGTTGGCAAAACCAAACAATAAATTACAAAAACAGTTGATAGGGTTTAATGTGCACTTGGTGTGCGATTGGTTATAATTGACAGTTCGCTTGGCTGCCTAGGCCAGGCCTGGCTTGGCTAGAGACTACCTGACTGCCCGACCGCCTGACTGCCTGGCTACCTCACTAGCTGGCTGCGTAGCCGTGCGACGTGCTTGGCTGCGCCGACGTCTGTTACGTTTCTTGGCAGTTAATTGCCAGGCGAGCGCAAAGCGCGCAGCGCGCAGTGCGCACATTGATTTACTAGTGGATTTTTATATAAAACTGTCGTATTTAAGTTATAATTATGAAACAACATGGCGTATGAGCAACGCCACACAGCACACGGCAGGCTGGCACTCTCACACACACTCACGCACACACACCCATGCACACTCATACACTCTCACACACAAACGCTCTCGACTCGCTCACACACACTCTCACACCTGCTCGTGCTGCTGCGCGCATTGCACATCTGAATTTATGGCATTGCGCATACGACGTGGGGGCAGGCAAAAAAAAAACAAAAAAAAGCCAAACATAGTCGCCCCTCACCCCCTTGGCACCTGCCCCTCCTCCCCACTGTTTTTCACACTCTGCGGGTATCTTTTGAACCTTGAAATAAAAGTTTTCCCACACTTGCGAGTATCTCCTGGCAAATGCATCGATTTTCTTTGCTTTTCAGCCGCGCCGTCGCTATCTATCTTCGAGCTCGGAGAGCTTCCAACTCTTGCCTCTTGTCTTTTCGGCCTGGCCGGCTAATCCAGCGCCTGATTCCCAGCCAGCCCAAAATGGTAACAGACTCAGACTTTGTGGCAGCAAAAAAAACTAATGAGCAGCAACAACAACAGCAACAGCAGCGGCAGCGGCCCCGACAACAACAACAATAACAAATGGCGAATGCAAACTGCACCTGCCAAACCGGCAGGCAAACAAACAGTCAACAACAACAGCAACAACTATTTAGAAGCTACAGTGCTTGACAACGAATGCTGCACACCCTGCTGCTTGAGTTAGCCTTGCTTTTTTATTGTTAATTTAATATATTTAATATATATTATTTATTTAATATATATTAAATTCTTTGAATTATTTATAGTAATAATATATATTTATTTACTTGTGTATATTTGCGGTATGTTTTGTTTTTATATTTTCTTAACAAGCGCTGTCTGCGTCACACAGCACTGTTCTATCGCCAGGGGCTATCGATAGTTTATGCTGTTTAGCTTGCGTTATCGTGTTATGACTGTGGGCACACTTAAGTATCATAGCAACAGGTAAGCTAACATTTTAATTGTAGTTATTTATGTCTTTATTACTTATATTGTTATATATATATGTTTGCCTATTTTAAATTTTTTTTTAATTATGTCTGTATTTTCTTATCTATTTCTATATTTATTATTTTTTATATGTAAGTGTTTATATATTTATTTGGTTAATTAGGCTGTATATCTTATCTGTTTATTTTTTAAATATTTATTTATTTTATTAGTTACTTAATTAGTTTATTTATATATTAGTTATTTATAGAGGAAAATGTCTGTTTATATTATCTGTTTATTTATTTATATATTTAATTATATATTTATCTGCTCATTTTTTTTTAAATTTATTTATTTAATAAGGTATTTATATAAGAGAAAAATGTCTTATCTGTTTATTTATTTATATATTTATTTCTTTTAATTCTTTTCTTTTATTCCTTATTTCATTTTTGTTATATTTCTTTGTAAGATTGACATATTTGTTGATGAAATTTTCAATTTCCTTTTCTTTTCAAGTTTACTTTAAGAGGGTTCCCTAAGCCTTACTTCAGCCAAAAGTATATTAAATATTGTTGTATACAGAACTCTTCCTGCAGTTCTTTCTTATCAATTTAAAAGTCTTTTATTTCGATTTTTTATAATATTCTAAATAGATTGTCTACCCCCCCCACCCCATTGTCTTTGTTTCTCTACTCTTGCATTTCGCTCACCTTCTGTGCACGAATCACTACTCTATACGCCCGTCGCCAACTGCTCGCCCAGTCGTGCATACCCCAGCGCCTACACGACGCCCGGCGCTGCCCACAGGCCTCCTCGCTTCGTCAACCTCCCCGTCTCCTCGCCCCTCTCTCTGCGGCGTTGTTGGCGCTTCGTTAGCGGCTGCGGCTGCCGTTTTATTTCCATTTCTATATGTGTCTCTGTGTGTGTGTGTTGGTCGTATATTTTTTTTGTTGAATTTTGCAGTTTTGTGCTGCATTTTTTTTTTAACTACTCGATTTGCTTTTTACGAGCAAATTGTGCAAATATCTTAAAGCTTAGCAAAACTGACAACTAGATAAATTTAAATGAATTTCTGCGCTCATAAGCTGACAGCAAAATGGGCTGGCAGAGCGCGAGGCATGCGGTGGCGGCGATTCCGTTGTTGGTTAACTGTCTGTGAGTTCGCCTGTCCGCCTGTCCGCCTGCCTGTCTGTCTGTCTGCCCGTCTGTCCGCCTGTCTGTCTGTCCGCCTGCTGCTCGTTGGCCAGGGCAAAAACATTTAATTGTTTGCTACCAATTATGTATTTGTCAAGTTAATTGGTATGTCAACGCAACTTGTTTTTAGTTCGACTGCCGCCTGCTGCCTGCCTCCTCCTGCCTGCCCCTGCCCCTGCCCCAGCCACTGTGTTGCCCATCAAACGACCACCGCCAGAGCCAACGCATTGACAATGCGCTGCGATGAGATACAAACGCAATGCCAATCATGCAGCCATTTTACACCCGTTGCCGAGGCTTGGCCTGGCCAAAACCAGCAAGCGAAAAAAGCAACTCTCATGCCTCTCCAGCTGCCTGTGCCTCGCGCGAAGGTGTGAAAAGCAATGCGAGGCAGCCAGGCGACGGCTGGCAGCGGGCTGCACTGCGAGAAACAGTCGAGCAAATGGGCAGAACAGTTGGGATCGGTTGGCTGTGCAGGCAGCTGGACCTGTTTGCACAAAGGGGCAGCCCGTATCGCCATTGACGCGTGTTGCCGTTGTCGTTGCCGTCGCCGATTGATCCGCAGCGAGCCGCAGCCCCGGCCATGCAACGGCGTTGATGGATAGTTTTGTGCTCGAGCCCGATCCACCGAGACGGAGACAGAGACAGATCCCAGAGTCCAGGCAATCGGGCAGCCGGTAGCGACACCTACGAACTTATCGCGCCTGCGATCTGCGGCGCTTAACAAATGCGCCACGCTAATGACAATTTTGTTATACATTTTATGCATGCACAGGCACAAGCACAGGCACACACACATGGCGTATACGCAATGTCGATTGACGATCGCGATGAACGTGGAGCGAGGAGCGAGCAACGCGGCACGATGCGTGCTGCGATAAGGCGACGCGTTGGACAAGTCGATAAATAAATTTATGCAGAGCCGAAAGAGGCGTAAAATGTTGCCATTTGATTTAATGCACACTTGAGTGTGTTTGCTGGGTGTGTGTGTGTGTGTGTGCGCTGGGTGTGTGTTTACTGTGCGTGTGTGTTTTTTGCCATGATAATCGATTTATGGTGTGTGAAGTTTGTTTCTCTGTTGCTTTTCGTATGCTGTGTTTCTCCCTCTCTCTCTCTGTCCTTCTCTTTCATTCGCTCTCCCTGTGTGTGTGTGTGCGCGTGTATTGCTGCTGCCTCTGCTGTTTCTTTTTGTGTCTCTGCTAATTGTGTACAAATATGGACAAAAGCGTGGACACGATGCAGAAGGTTTTCTAAATGGCCTAAGCGCAGCACACGTAAGTAGGCAGCACTGATGCTGAGCTGCAGAACTGGCAGCACTGGCAGCAGCAGCAGTCGCAGTGGTGGTGGCAGCACTGCCAGCAGTGCCAGTGCCACATCAGCTGCCGCAACGGAAAGTTGCCCAACAGCCCGTTTCAGCTGACTGCGGCAAGTAATTTATGCATTTCTTCTTGGCCTGCAGTGCCTGATAAACGCGAATGCGATGCTCACTTAAAGTGCTTGCCCCTCTGCCCCTCTCACTGCACCTCTCTCTCTCTTCCCCCATCTCACTCTCTTCCTACTCCTGCCCACTCCTCCCTACTCTTTACTACACGCCGCTGGCCAGACGCTTTTGCGTTCTGTTTTTGGGCGTACACAGCGCGTGTTTTGTTGATTAATTGATCGCATTTCGATTACAAAGCGTGGGCAATAGGATTACGCTGCGTGTTATCGATAACAAGCTGAAAGCTAACGAGTCGATTGTGCTGCCTAATCAGCTATACAAATGGTTGCTTAAGAGGGAGTCAGGCTTAGATTGAGATATTTATAGAAATTGCTTTATCAATTAATTGTACAGCTCATATTTGCTTTAATACTTTGCCTATCGATAAATTGAATGCACAACTACCATGCCTAAGCAGTTATCGATAACAAGCACAAGTTATTTTTGTGCAATAAGTTGATTCAAGTGCAGTTTGAGCTACTTTATATACGAGTTGAAGTTAAAATACTTATGGCAGCAAACTTTATCAATAACTTGAGCATTTACCGATAGTTTATGGTTTAATTGATGGTATTTTGCGGGAATTTGCTTAGCTAGAGCGCAGGCTCATAAAATTAGGATTCAAAAGCAGGCCAGGCTTACTGTAGATACGCTTTTGCTAACGTACTTAACATATAACCTGCTGAGTTTATCTATTGCTTTATGGCTGCCTATCGATAGCCGATATTGCCTACTATCGATACTAACTAGTTTGGTTTACAACTGCCATTTAATACTCCACTAAATTGTTGATTTATTTGCTTCTAATTGACTTCCGTTTCACTGTGATCTTCAGATTAACTAGACTCTTTCGTTGGCTGCAGATTAATGATTCCCTACGAGTTACCCCACATCCTTTGGCCATAAAAAGCTACGTTTGGCTTTTTAATGCCGAAATCGCGAGGCCCGAAAACGTGTGTCTTTAAACATGCGTCGTCGCAACGTTTCCAAAAGTTTCGAGTTTGGAGAAGGCGATAGTGACTGCGACTGGAGCTGAGACTGCGACTGAGACTGAGGCTGAAGCTGAGGCTGAAGCTAAGGCTCGAGCTGAGGCTGGAGCTGCGACTGAGGCTGAGCCTGGTGAGCGGTAATTGCTGCGTGTTAATTCAAACAAATGTCGGGAATTGCGCATTTAATGTGAAAATGAAGAAACATTGCGCATAGGCCATCGCCAAAGTGTGGATTCGTACCAGGTGCCTGGTCCAACCCCCCGCTCCTCCTCGCGCCCCCCTCGCTCCCCACTCCACACTCTCTATACAGTACGCCAAACGAGCTGGCGAGTTAGGTGGAGCGAGTGAAATAAATGATCCCAGCTTCATGTTTAATTTATTTGAAAGTTAACACACATATAACAACTACAACAACATCAGCAGCAACAGCAACAACAAATGCATCAGCAACATCAGCAACAACAACAACAACAACAACAAGTCGCGACGCGCCGCCGGTGACTGTAAAACAGTAAAAACAAAACAGACAACGCGCGGAGATGCACAACATGCGCATCGGCGGGGAGAAAGGAAGACTGGAAGGCTGCGGCAGGGGTAGGGGTTGGGTAGCGGTGTACCGGGGCAGCGGGGGTACGAGTTGGGGGCATCTGCCTGCCTGAACGGGGCATTAATGCGTCGTAATCACACTAAGCAGACATTAAATGCGTTTTCGCTGTTTGAACAGCAGGTTCCAGGCCGGGACAGAGCGATAGAGCAGCCAAGACTGCAGGTTGGAGACTGTAGACTGCAGCAGGGAGAGCAGGGAGAGCGAGCGAGAGGGAGAGGGAGAGAGTGCGAGCAGCCAGGCGAGGAGTCTGCAACAACAACAACGCCTAAATGATTGATAAAATAATTGCTTGCACGTGATGCCCACTTAGCAAATGCACAGGAAAGAGAGAGCGAGAGAGAGAGAGGGCAGCGTAAAAGAGAAAGGCGGCAGCCGCACGCACGCAAGTTCGAAGTGTCAACTGCGCCGTGTTCGGACTCGCAGCGCGGTCGCGAATTAATCAGGAGCAAATTGCGCAAGGCGAAGAAGCGCGCAGAAGCTTAAAGCTCGAGCAGAATAAGCTAAGGTAAAAGGGAAATAGGAGGACGAGGGAGAAAAGCAAAGGAAGGCAAGGTAATAAGAAAAGAAATGCATAGATAAGAAAGAAATAAGTAAATAAATAATACAAGCTACAGTCTACAAGCAGCGCCTAAATCGACTAGACTATGCAAGCTGCACAAGAATATATAAGCTATATGGCTTTAGCAACGCCCTCTAGCGACTGCTGCATGCATTACTCAACACTTTTCAATGCTCGAAGGCTTTAAAAGCAATAACAAAGCGCTTGCCTGTTAATTACTAGTGTTGATTAACGCGCTTTAGAGGAATAAGCTAAGAGCAAAGAACAAGATTAATTCGAGCTTGTTTTATTCCCATCTTAAACCGAAAATTCTTCAGTTGGACAAGTGTAAATACTATTTGAGGCCACTGTGTGGGTGGAACACATCTGCTGGGAGCACACATCTATGGAAGCTGCCGAATGCGACTAATTTGCCCTGTTCAAGCACCATTTTGGGGCGAGTGTCATTTTGGAGGCAGAGGCTGAGTCAGATGCAAAGCCCGAAAACTGTATCAGGTCGAGGCAGATGGAAACTGCTAAGGCATGAAAAAAGAAAAGAAAAACCGAACCGAAGTCGAGTCGAGTCGAAGGCATTGAAAATCTAACGAATTATAACGTGGGAAACAAACCGAGGGACGTCGTTGGCAGCACAAATTGCCGCAGTTAACGGTTCCTGTTTCGTCGCAAATTTGGCTAAGACGACGGCGGACACAGCTACAGATATAGCTACAGCTACAGCACACAGCACGGCTACAACAACAACAACAAAAGCAGTAACAACAACAACAACAACAAAGAGAGAGAAAAAAGCCAAAACCGAAACAGAAACCGAAAGACAAGAGCTGAATGAACCATCCAATGCCGGCAGAGCCAGGCAGAGCAGCTCGACAACGATTGCCACGACAAGTGGCCCCCCGCACGGTTCTCCCAATGCCCGCTACCCCGTCTCCCCCCCTTCCGGCCACTGAGGCACACTGCTCCAGCCTTTGCTCTCCCGCCCACTCGTGCGCCACATTATTTCATGCAAAATCATGCCATGGGAACCACGACACAGCGTCGCTTCTCCACTCCAACTCCCCAAATACACCGCAGTCTAGAACTATTACCCAGGTACTGCAGTACACCCCAGCTCCACCCGCAGCTCCCTCTCCCCCTGTTTCCTGCCCATTTTGCCTCCGCCTTGGCCTGCTGCTGACTGCAACTAATGCACAATCATCGCAGATTATTTCATTTAATGTCAATACAAAAACAGCTAGTTCTCTTGGCTTCGGCTCCAGCCTGGCTCTGGCTCTGGATGGAACCTGGCTCTGGCTCTGGCTCTGGCTCTGGCAGCATCTTTGCCATCGCCACATCGACATCGGCGGCGTCCTGGCGTGCATTGAAAGCTGAAAGTTTGACACTCCAGTTCTCAATGGCGAGCTGGGCAAACAAATTGAGTGGAAGCCATGGGAATTGTCGTGGTTAGAGAGGGGAGGTGAGGTGAGTTGAGGTGAGGGGGCGTGTCTTGAAGTGTTTTGCAAACGAGTCTAAACTGCTTTTGACTTTTGAGAGGTCTAAGGGTCTAGGAATCGATGCAAACATCGATCATACGCTCTGTTTGACCTTGCAGAAATCATCGCTCCGCGCTGTCGATATTTATCGCACTCTTCGCGCATTTCTAGATCGATTTTTGTATCGATAATTTATTAGCAAACTGCTTGTGACTTTTATAAAGGCTACGAATCGAGAGATCGATATTTATCGCACTCTTTGCGCGCTTTTAGATCGATTTTCGTATTGATAATTTATTAGCAAACGTGTCAAAACTATTTTTCACTTTTTCGAGGTGTTAGGGTCTAGGAATCGATGCAAACAAACAAAATGCATCGTACTTTCGCGCATTTCTAAATCGATTATTTATTTGCAACTGTCTTTTCGATCGCTTCGTTGGCATCGATCATACGCCTTCCCCACTGAAGACCGCAATCAATTTTAAAGCAGCCTGCCGAAAAAAGAAAATAGAAAATTTGCATAAGAAATAAAGAAAAATTCGAGTTGGCGAACGGACCAACTCAGTCAGTCAGTCCGACTATAAATGAAGTAATCAACTGAGACGAGCGCTGATCGGGTGAAATGTCTACAATTTCGGCCAAGGACCGAGAAGGAAGCTCAAGCTGTGGATACGAGTTTAGTTTGATGGATTCATTTCGTATTTTACTTGACGTAGCTGACTTTATATTCTCTTGCAACCATTCACTTTTCTTTGTACCAGCTAAACAGACTACTGAGCTGAAGAAGGTGTTCGAAAGAGTTGTAAGAGCGCATCTCAGATATCTTTTTTTGTGCCAAATATGAAATATTCCTCAATGTTTTTACTGGTTTACAGAAATGTGTTTTAAAATTGTAAAAATAAGAGGATCCCCCAATGTATCGCATAATTAATCCTAAGCCCATTAAATGTCTTGACTATCTATTTGCTACAACTTTTTGTACATTGCATTCGAATTTCAATTAATGCAGCCATACATAGAAGTTTTCTGTGAAATATCGGTATATTCCCATGAAAGCCATTTAATCTAATAAAATAAATAAAAATAAAATAATAATAATCTAATAATCTAATAAAAATGTTACTATAAAACTAAAGGTTTAGTAAAGAATAACATTTTTCATAATATATAAAACCTTTATACCTTTATTTCAACCAATAAGTCCTTCAGTATGTATAATATATGTCTTAGTTTGATTCTAGCCTTTATAAAGGCCTAGCATATTAAAACTCAAGAATTTTGTGATGGTTGTGTTGGCAAACATAAGTTTAGTTCTGTTTAAATATATTTTAATTTAGCTGGCTTAGATATTATAACATACAATATTATAATTCTTTATAGAATGGAAATAGAAAATGAAGGGTATAAAAACGAATTGGCTAAAATAAATAAGTGTATTCTTAATAATTATAATTCGTATGTACGTAAGCTGGGAACTATTGATAATGTAGAAAGGCAGCTTATCGGCTTTTCTTTTTTAGTAATCGAATTTCTAAAGTGTATGCCTTAAGTAACTACTCTACTAATGCCCTCAACTGCCATACAACAAACTTTCCATCCTTCCCAAAGTCAAACTCATCTTTGATATGTAAAAACCGTTAAAAATAACCCGCTAAGCACAGACTGTCGCCCCGACTGCGATCTACAACACTGTCAACCTCCTAGCAGATTTATGTTATATGTTATGATGCTGGGCACAGATATCTGTAGAATCAGCTAAATTAATTTGTTGTCACCGCACTTGTTTGGAAATTTTAATCTCTCACAGCGTGCTGACTTGGCCAAGTCCGGGTGGGTGGCAACAAGCGGCGACACATGCCGTTGTTATTGTAACTGTTATTGTTGCTGCTGTGACTTTTGCTTTTGTTGTTTTTGGTAGTTGGCTGCCGGCCAAGTCGCAGCGCACAGCTCGAGCCGCGGCCCAACCCAAAATTGTTCACCTGTCAAATCAGCGTGCTGCGATCTTTTATTGGCCACAAAACGGTGCAGTGCAGCGGCCAAGCGCCAATTGTTGCTGGCCACAACAACAACAACAACAACAACGAGATTTATTTATTTAAGCGCACTCGAGCTGTGCAACCATTTGAAAGTGTGCCTGCTGCCTCGTAAAGACTTAATTAAGCCCCAATCTCGACTATCGTTCGGGGCAGTCTCCCAGTCGCAGTCGCAGGCGCAGTCCGCGTCTGCGTCCGACTCGAAGTCGGAGTTGGAGTTGGAGTCCGCGTCGGGCAGCAGCGATAAATTTATTCCGCTAATTTGGCAGCGTTAACTCAATTTGTGACCACAAAATGCACAATTTGTCGCGGCTTTTGATTGCCAAACGCCGCACGGATTGGCTGGAGATTGCTGCCAACGGGGCGGGAGGGAAAGGCAGAGAGGGAGCTGGACGCGGCATCTCGTGGTCTACTTTGGCAACGCCCCAATAAGCTGCGCTTTTGTTTATTATTATAGTTGCTGCTGCCATTGGCCTGGCCTGCCTCGAGCAACTCCCAAGGATCGAGAGAGAGCAGCACCCATGCTGCGCTGCGCTCGAGGCTCACGAGTGCATCCAACTGTCTTATCAATGCAGGCAAATCTGCCCCAGCAGCCACACAATTGCCCCGAAGGCTGCAGCGGCACTGCCGTTGCGGTTGGCCCGGCAAGTCTGTAAAAAAGATTTTCCCATAGTTTGCCGCTTCATATTTTAAACTGATAAAAGTGTGAAGTGCCTGAAATGTGGTTCAGCTTATGCATAAAACCGCCATATATGGCTGCAGCTACGGCTTCGGGTCGCAGATAGCCCGGCTGAGTTGGCCAACTAACTTGGCTTTTAGCTTGGCTAACTAACGGACTGAGCACGCACTCGACGCGACGCGACGCGTCGCGACTCGACTCCACGTACTAACTGGGCTCATAAATCTCAGCAATTAATTTTTAAAGTGTTGTCGCCTCGCAATGCTGCAAGTTGCCGGTTGCAACTGCAACTGTTGCTGCTGCTGCCATGTGACAACTGTCAGCGACTACTTGCAACAAACTGCGCTAAGTGAATTAAATTCACTCGGATACGCTTTGCGTAACCGCAGAGGACGCTGCGTTTAATTAGGCGACGATAGAGAGGGAAAGTTTGGAGCAGGAGGAAGACGCAATGTAAAAGAATTCAACATGATATCAAGCTGAGAAAAGATTAATTAAGTGTACAGTTTAATTGAAATCCCAACAATATATATGTATATATATATATATTTTTAAACAGCCGGAACAGTCAAATCATTGATGCTGTCTGTCTTTCAAGACAAAAAACTACTCAATCTTGTCTAAAACAAAAACCTTACTGATGGTTTCTATAGGATCAATTGATTCGATATTGATGTATCAAGAATATATATTAAATATATTGCTGTATATTTAAAAACATATAAATCAAGCAACATTTGCAATGGCAAGACTATATACATATATAGCTTAGATAAAGCCAATAAATAATAAAGTTTCGACTTATAGATGGTGTGCAGTAATTAAAAACAAATATGCGGTTTTAATCAACTTTCGGAAGATATTTATAATTAAAACTAGCCAAAACCGCAGAAATTGTGCAGATAACTTTACTGTAAGTTCCTTCCTAATAAAATAAAACACTAAACAATACTTAATTTAAAGATAGCTTAGCTTAGCATAGGAACAGTCGTATCAAGCCAAATCGTAGCAAGAAAATTTGTAAATTATAATATATAATTTATACAAATATTTTCTAATTGATCATTGATCATTACACGCGATCCGTCGATCCACACAACTTCATGTGGGCTGGCAACTGAGACAGAAACAGTCTTCGCTATATATAGCATAGACTATATAGGCAGTCAGTTGGCATTCCTATCAATCTACGCTTAATATGGCAACTACAATTGTAGCACATAGTTTTCTATCGATACGTTTCGTTTCGTTTCGATTTTGGCTCGATCGATCGATCGATAAATTCCCTGCACATGCCGTGTGGCTTTTTACAAGCACATCACATTCAAATCGTTAGCCAAAACGCGCTCAAATTTGGTTTTGCGATTCGTTTGGCTTTTTATTTATTTATTTCTTTATTTTTTTTCGATTTTACAATAATTTGCGCAGGAATATTTTCACGAACGTGGGAAAGCCTCAAATTGTACGAGTAATATTGCACCCGACAGACTTCCCGCTTGTTTTCAGACTTGCAACTGTCTCTGCTCTGTGTTCCGTCTCTCTCTGCCCCTCTCTCTCTCCCTCTCTCTCTGCTGGTCTCCTCGCCGACTAAGCAGATCGGCTGCAATTCATGTCAAACTGAAAATTCAACAGAATTCGAGCGCCAGCGACGTCGGTGTTGCACTGTGTTGCTCTGTGTTGCACTGTGGCACTGTTGCAGACGCAGCTAACGCTGCAACCAATTATTTTTATCGATTTGGCTGCCGCCGCAAAAAGACGCAGGCGGCTTTTCATAATCAAATGTTGCCCCAGCAACTGCGGCAACGTGACGCGACGCGTCGCGACATCAACGTCGACGACAGTACGGCTGCAATTGTTGTTGCTGCTGTGAGTGGCATCACCAACGCAGTTTAGCCGGACATGTTGCTACACTGAGAGAAGTAAGAAAGGCTACTCCCAGCTTGTAGTCTTCAACGATTGCAAATAATATGCTAATGATCGTCTGCAATAATTTTTTTCGATTGAAACTACCGGAAAATTATAAAAAAAAACTATTATATAACTTATAAAAAGACTCTTAAGTCGAGAATTTCTACTGATATTTCAAATGAAACCTCTGTTTGTGGTAGAAAGAAATAAGTGCCCTACAAGGGTTACTAGTAAAGATCTTGAAGAATACTGGAGAAATATATATATATTATAAAGAATGAAATAGTTTAAAAACTAGAATCAATGTAGCAGGTCCAGGGAGTTATAGAAAAGAAAAAGAGAAATTGAATTGAGTTTTGAAAACATAAGAAGAAGAAAACTTTTAAAAATTAGGAAAAAGATAGAAAGGTTACAGGAGAGTAAAAAAGAACAACTAAAAGGGACAATGAAAACAAGAAAAATAAGCAAAATAAAAAAAATACACAATACAACTAGGGGAATATTGAACAGCCTCAAAAGTCAAGAATTAAATATAGTTAACTACTATATACTAAGTACTATATATAAATATACTAATTATGTACTAAACTTGACTATATACGAATCTAAACCAAGAAAGAAAATGCTTAACAACTTCAACTGATTCTCTGAGTTCGATTTCTTTATTAAAATGTTGTTCAATTAATTTTTTTGAGTGTAGAACTCGTCTACAGTAGCATGAATATAAGAGTATTGCTGCAAATATGCGAATGATCATGCGCAACGCCAGTCAATGATTGAATACATGCATGAATGACTGCGAATAAGCGGACAACGGACGAACTGAGTGTGGTGTGAGTGTTGAAAATCCTTTCGATAAACAGGCAAAGACAAGTAGCCGTTAAAACGCATTCAGGCAGCAGTCTGTCCGTCTGTCTGTTCCACTGTCTGTCTGTCTCTCGGGCTGTCTGTCTGTCTGTTGTTAGCTGTTCGCTGTTGACTTTGATTCATGATGCTGCTGGTTGGCAACTGCGTCTCCCAGTCTCGCCTGGTACCGTGTGGCATGTTACGTTTGTTGCGTTTTTGATCGCAATTTGACAATGCGAACAACAACAAAGGCAAACAGACAGATGGACAGACGGACAGACAGACAAACAGAGAGACAATTTAACATGGAGCCAGAGACCTGAAGGAGGAACGTGCAACGCGAAACAGATGCTAAAACGTACATGCGCCCGCTTGTCATTTAACATTTTTATGATTTTTAACATGCAAACATTGGCAAAGAGTGTCTGCGGCAGTCTACAGCAGGCTTACACTCTGTCTTTCCCGCGGAGCTGTGAATTTGTCTCGGTGCGCGCTTATGGCTTAATTGAAATGACCAACAAATGCGTCCAATGAAAATCTGCCGCAGGAAGTATTTAATTGTAAATGGAAATTGCCTTCTCACACACGCGCGCGCACACACACACACGAAACTGATATAGTTGCGCAGCATAATTGTTTTTCCCCTCTTCAGACTGCAGTTTTATTTTATTAGCGCATTTATAAACTTGTCAGAAATGGTTTTCAATCAGTATTATTATTATTATTATTATGATTATTATTATATAAAACCATACAATGCAGTTCACACATCTTTAATGCGCCGCTGGGAGTGTAAATCGATTTATAATTATCGCCTTTCGTTAATCAAAAGTTGGCACAATTTATTATGGGGCAATTGTTGTTGTTATCGCCAGTTAGAAAGAAGGAAAGTTGGCAGCGATGTTGCTTACCAAGTTGCCAACGAGCAAAGATAGCAAAGTACCAAGTTGGCAATTTAGAATAGTACCAAGTTGGCAACTTAGAAAAGAACCAAGTTGGCAACTTAGAATAGTACCAAGTTGGCAACTTAGAATAGTACCAAGTTGGCAACTTAGAATAGTACCAAGTTGGCTACTTAGAATAGTACCAAGTTGGCAACTTAGAATAGTACCAAGTTGGCAACTTAGAATAGTACCAAGTTGGCAACTTAGAATAGTACCAAGTTGGCAACTTAGAATAGTACCAAGTTGGCAACATTGAATAGTACCAAGTTGGCAACTTAGAATAGTACCAAGTTGGCAACTTAGAATAGTACCAAGTTGGCAACTTAGAATAGTACCAAATTGGCAACTTAGAATAGTACCAAGTTGGCTACTTAGAATAGTACCAAGTTGGCAACTTAGAAAAGTACCAAGTTAGCTACTTAGAATAGTACCAAGTTGGCTTCTTAGAAAAGTACTAAGCTGCCAGCTTAAAAAAGTGCCAAGCTGTCAGCTTAGAATAGTTTATAGTTGCCAACTAGCAAAATACAATGTTGCCAACCCGTGCGTTTCCATTTGAACAGTGGCAAAGGGTTATGGCAGCTTGTGACTTGAAATTCGATTTTGTTTCTTTAAATGTATATATGAACGGATAAGTCACCCTGCCTTTTGAAGCGAGATAAAATTAATTTGATGTTTGTGGATTAATTAAGGCTGTAGCTGAGGCTGCACCCTGTTTAGTTTAGTTAAATCGTGACAAATAGCAGTGATCCCATCAGAAAAACATCACACAATGTTTTTCTCTATTACGCGTATCTATTGTCAAATTTTGTGTTAATATTGCAATTTTATTATATCTTTGGGGTCAAATCAACTAACGACTCTCGATTAAGGGCTAAAGCAATCAGACCTTGATTAATACCATTTCCTTACGTCAACCGGGAAACATCCCATTTCTGATTTATCTTCAAGTAGAGCTATGAACACTGTTCGAATGATGCTGCAGTCCAGGCAAGTCAATCTCGGTTCAGCTCAGTTCTGATGATAAACACAACAACCAAAAGATTCCCCTCTAACAACAACAACAACAACAACAACAGCAACATCGAAGAGGGGCAACCACGGCGACAGCAAGAGAGCAACAACAAATAAATAGAACGTGAGAAATATTATTCGATGAAGCGCCAAAGTGAACGCTTCAAATGTTGTTGGTTTTTCCCCACTGCACTGCCCTGCCCCCTCCATGCCTCTATGAACTACTCCACGTCGCACACACCCTGCTGCTGCCTAACTTTGAAGCTTCTTCTGCTTCATCAGTTGTCGTTGTTGTTGTTGCCATTGTTGTTAGCAGCCCATTTTGCGCCTGGTACACGCTACTCGTTTGTGGCAGCGAAAAACCTTTTGAAGGTTGATTGTGAAAGTCACGATTAACGGAGGAGTCACAATCGAAATCGGAGGCGGAGAAGGCGTCGTCGTCGACGTCGTCGTTTGCCTTAGTTTCTTCTCTGATTCGTTCTTCTTCCCCCAGCCCTACCTCTTCCCACAGTTGCACAATTATTACGAATCATTCCAAATTGTGATTTGAATGCGTCGCTTCGCGTTCAAAAGGTGACAAATTTGCCTCCCCCTCACACACATGCTCTCTCTCTCTCTCTCTCTCGCTCTCCCTCTGCCGCTCTTTGTTTCTTGCTGTCCCTCTCGCATCATTAAAAGTGCGACGCGTTTGAAATGCACCGACTACAGTCGACACATAGTATAGTAGAACACACCTCTCGCATTGCGAAATTGTCGCCAATGTGTTGCGACACACCCAAAGACAGGCGGAGCTGGAAGCCAAACGCTTAGCGCTTTTATTATTATTTTTCTTTTTCTTCTTTTAAATCACTTGCAGGCAGCTTCTGTCTGTCCGTCCCGCCGAGCTAGACTATCTGCCTGTATGTCTGTCCGTCTGTCTGCCTTGCCACATTCTACACCTCCGCACAGCTCCCACACGTGTGCAACACGTTCTTGCCGCACATATATCGGTTACAGTAACGCAGATCCACACCCAAAACCCGAGGAGACCCGGCCACAACCGGAGCCAAGACAGTCAAACTTCCGTAAGCAGTCGACAGTTTAATGACTTTGATGACGCAGCGTGTGCTTTCAATTTACTTTACAACCGGCAGCAACAGCAACAACTGCAACAGCAACATCTACTGCAACCTCTGCTCAGTTTTGGGGCTTGGGTGTCGACGCCTTGCGGCATCGTTCGGTGGGCGTTGCCTCAAGCTGCCCTCGCACAGCTTCGGGTCGGTCGCGCTCGTCATTGGCAACCAGTTGCGGTTTGATGGGTTTCACTCTCGTCTCTTTTCTTGGGTGTAGCACAACTCTCTGACAGCAGCAGATGCTAAAAAACGCTACGCGATTTACTTAAATAAAGCAATTAAATTGCCAAACTGCAGCGAAGCACTGATTGCAAACATTAAGCGAAGCTGTCGGAGATTCGACATTTCGACAGAGCTTATTAAGTCTGAAGGGAAAGGAACTCAGAAGCTGAGGCTTTAGTTTCAGAGGGAACCATTGAGAATAAGGCAGGATATGTAACCCTATTCGTATTCACTAAAACAAAGAATTATATTGAACATTTTGCGTGTCTTACGCTTTAAAGGTAAGCTGTTGAATGTTTATCAGGTATCAGGGTTTTGCGACTTTTACCCATTTTAAAAGGCATGTAACTGACAGCAGAAGGCATCTCTGCGCCCACAAAGTCAACTGCCAAGAAGATATAGGCCTTTTCGCATGTGCGTCCGTATGAACAGCTAGATCTTCTAGTTTATCGAAGCTTGGGTTGGCATAATGAACATATGTAAAAGTTATTTAAGAGGTCAGTTTAATGAGCTAACAGTTACAAAGTTGTGCAGCATTATTGGTTTTTCAACAATCCTGTCTTGAGGGTGAGTTCGATTTCTAGAGAAATCATCAAATATAAAGCGTGTAATCGGCGCAGTCTAGTAGATTGGCTGAAAATACCATCATACTCTTAAGCAGACACTTTTGTGCATTTGATATACCATATGTAGTTCCCGCAGCCAAATCCCAATTAAAAGTATATCATATTTCGTTGAACAACACATTTTCGGATGACAAGAACTGCGCAGAGTTCTTTTAAACGTCTTGAACGCTGTGCTGTCTATTCGCATTGACAACTGTGTCTCAGCAAGCAGCGAGGGGTATAACAAACATTAATCATACGCCATGCTGACCGGCCTGAGACGTTGCCGTTGCCGTTGATGGCTTCGCGGCGATTGTCGTGCCGCAACTTATGCATTTTCATGTGGTTTTCCATTTTCTTGTATTTTTTTTCTTTGTTTTTTACATGTGCCGCGAAAATGAGCCAATTAAAGAAATGCAAACAGCAGCAGCAGCAGCGGCGACACAAGAAGCAACAACCTTGCGACCAATTCGGCCAAAAAATAACAAACTCAAATTGGCACACACAACTGTCGTTGTTGTTGCTGTTTCACAGAAGAAGTAAAACCAATCAAGTGGCGCACAGTGTCACTATTACCACCTGACATTTACACAAATCTTGCTTTATGCCTCAACGAAATGAAACAACAACAGCAGCAACAACAACAGCAACAACGGTAACAACAGGGTAACCTCAGAGAAACAAACAAACGGCCAAGCGACGACTTCCTCGCAGCCGCCTATCGCCAGGCAGCGATCAAAGTGCTTGGACTTGCACCCAGAGCAGGCTGCAACGTGGGCTAAGGCCCCAGCCAAGCCAGGCCAGGCCAGGCCAGGCCGGGCCGGGCAAGACCTGGCCAACTCGGGCCACGGGCAGAGCGGCAGCCACACGGCGGCTTATCTTAAGAGCCGACCAACTCAGCCAAGCTAACAGCAACAACAACAACAACGCGCGCTAAACTCTTTTGTATGCGAGGCATGTGGTGGCTGCACCACTGCACCACTTGGCATTGCCTGCTGCCTGCCTGCCTGCCTTAAACTGATCGCTAACAATCAATTTATTGATTGAGGTCTCAGGTGTAATCGATAAGAATGTTTTCTAGCCGCTTTTTTCCTCTGTTTTCCATTTTTAGCCGTTTTTTTTTTGACTTAGTGCTCCAGTTTTTTGTCGTAGCCGCAGCTAACATATGACATGTCTACATGACATTATCCGATTCGCATTTGTTTATCTACTTCTGCATCTAAGTCCAAGTCGAAGTCGGGTCCAGAAGCTGTGTGCCGAGGCGGGGAGGGGGAGCGACACGGCAGCGAGTAATGGACATTTGCTCGCTCGTAAATCCCATTAGACGAATTAACATGGGACTTGAAGCCGGGGAAGTATCCGACATAAATGAGCTAATTGAATGCGCAACATGTTCCAGCACATACTGAGAAATCGATTTTATCTTCATTTATCAATGTTATATCTGGCTTTGATAAATATATTTTTTTGTATCATATTATAGAATAATTTAACATAAATAAATCTAGCTTAAATTATTATATTTAATTTAACTTTATTGTAAAACTCTGTAGCATACTCTAGCATAATTTTAACTTGCTTAAATAATTATATTATATTATATCATAGCGTAGAACTCTTAAGCATAAGCGCAATTTACATTAAAGTTTTATTTCTTATAAGTCCCAGCTATTACAAGAGCTAGAGATATCAAATTTGGCATGCAGGTTCTTGTATTCCTTACACGCATTGAATTTATTTCAAAAATTCGCTTCCAAGCACGATTTACATATAAATCGGTATATTCGATTATTAACCAAAATTGGAAAGTTAGAAATTTCTGCTTCGGCATACAGTTAGATGTATACTATATGCATGTATACTCTTAATTTTAATTAAATTCGATAAATAATACACAAGTTATTCAATTTTAAAACATAATTTAGTATTTCTTATTAATTCATTTAATATTTATTAAAAATCTATCAATATTCCATATATTTTTTTTTATAGAATGCACTGTACCTTGTTTAACCCCATTAAACCCCAAGTATTTTATTGATCTTCTGATTAGAAATCTTTTAGCCAGCTCTCGCTAAACGTAGTGGCATAAGTGAACCATATGATAATCTCTCATAGAAATCATAGCTAAGATTAGCTTTAATTAGCATCCTTAATGCTTTTCCTCGTTATCTGCGTTATCTGCAGGCTTCACACGCCTCTCACCCAGACAAATCCAAGTAATGCCTGAGCTTATTGATTAGTTGAGTGTGTCGGAGAATGAGCACAGGGAGAGAGAGGGAGAGAGAGAGAGGGATCACGTGGGCGTACACTGTCTTGGCTTGGCTTGGCCATATTTTAGTTCGAGCCTGCTACAGATTTGGTTAACAGTTAACAAGCTTATCGCGCTCAATACGGCAAACAAAGGTGACGCGACTGCAGCTGTTGTTGTTGTTGTTGCTGTTGGTTTTTCTCCTTTTTGTTTAAACAAAACAATTTAGTATAGTTTTTTTTTCTCGGCTGGCCATGCAGATAATTAAGGCAAGACGGCAGCAGCTGCGGATGCCAATTTCGGCTCGTAGCAGGAATCACGGGCACAGGAGACGCAGATGGAGTCGGAGTTGGAGTCGTAGTCGGAGTCGGAGTTCGCAGCATCCGCGCGCCACGGCCTGGCTGCCTTTTGTTGTTGCCTTGTTAGCCGCCAGATAATGATCTCTGAGCGTGGAGCCGGCAATTTAATGGTAACTATTAATAACGTGATACGAAATTGGCGTTAATTTGTAAAAACACAGCCACAAAAATCCCGCTGACTAATTTGAGCAAAACTAAAAGTGTAGCACATTGTTGCTGCTGTGGCAACTGTTATTGTTGTTGCTGCGGCCAAAAAAGGATGTGAATGTGTGGCAGCCTCCTTTTGCTCCACTCTGGCTGCTGCTGCTCCTCCTCCCACGCTCGACAAAGTCATGAGTCAAATTTTTCTGTTTACACGAAGGCTCCATTTAGGAGCATGTGCTGCGACTCCGACTCCGTCTGCAACTGCGACTTGCCTCCGTCTGTGGCACGAATTGTAGGCGGATGCAGCAGCAGCAACGGCAACGGCGGCGGCAACATTTGGCTACAGAATTCTTTCACAGCTACGAGCCAGGCTGAGGCAGCTTCTATTGTTGCCTGCCGCTTATATAAGGCCAGTTGGAAAGGCCAGAAACCAGTGCAGACACCAGAGCAGAGCAGAGTCTCCTCCTCCCTCTCCCGCTCCTCCTCTTCCTCCTTCTCCATCTCTCTCCCTTTTGAACCGAGCACATGTGCTGCCTCTGCAAACAATGCAAATTGCGCTAATGTGCAAGCCAAGTTTTGGAGACAAATTTTGTTGTTTTTTGACCAATAAATATGTGTGCAACGTTGCACAGTCCCCTTGCGGCAGTGGGGCATTGTCTGGCGCGACGCTTGCGAAATTAGCTGCCTGCCTAATGAGCGCTGCACCGCGGCGACAAGGGGGAGTGCTGCGCTCCTTGGCAAAATACTGCACAGATTTATCGATCGATTCATATCGTATCAATAAACAATTTCAGCGCTCACATTTATGAGCACTACTTGCGGCAGGGTATATGCACTTTAGGCAGCGGTTTGCCAGGCACAAAAGCTGCCTACAGCAGATCTATATAGATTCTTCTTCTATATTATATTGCTTCTTATTACTGCATGCTGTATAGAAGTCCCAACGCCGTATCGAGTTCACATACTGACGTAAAAACTATAGATAATTTTAAATTTTCTATATAGTGCAAGCAAATTCATCAAATATTTCTTATCGTGTGTTATTTATGTACTTGCCTGCTTAAAATCGTGTTTCTATATCGATCTAGCGCTGTCAACATATCGTTAGTGGTTATATAATTGATTTATCTATCTGCTAAGAGGCAAATATCGATAATATCAATTGATTTCAAATATATCTATCTATAAATATATCACAAATATATATTTTAAATATTTGCAAGTGCCAAAAAAGTAAAACCACAGTCAGAAAAACAATAGTATTTTCTCCATTTTACAATTGCTTGTACAGTCTATCGATAGTATATTGCTTGTACTATCTATCGATACTATCGATTGTCTCTTTCATGCTTTGATAGCATTTTGATAATACTATAATAATATAATACTATAACTTTTAAGGAACAATTGCCTAAGATTATCGCACGTTTACTCAATAGGATTAAATAACACAATGTAATATTTTATATATTAAATAGAAAATATAATATATATTAAATATTTTATTCTATATATTAAATAGAATAGCTGCAGTAAACATTGCCTCATTTCTGTCAGACTGCAAGAGTATTAAAACCTTCGTCGTGTCGAGGGTCGCCTTTTTGCTTTGTTTTTGTTTCGTTTTTTTTTTTGTTTCTCTGGGAGAGGAGCAGCATCCAGCTGTCGTGGCATATGATTCGTGTGGGCTGCTGCAGTCTGCGTCGTCGTCGTCGTCTCCATTTGACTCGTATCGATCGTCAGCCAAGATCGGCGCGTCGTTAACATGTTATTGCACAGCACTTTTGTCAGCTTTCGAATTGTTTGCTCACGAAAGCGTGGATCTACTTACTCGCCCGCAATACCCCCACTCCACACTCCCCGGCACCCTTTTCCGCCCGCACTCCCCCGCCACGCAATGGCGTGGCTCTTGGTCTGTCTTCGTCTTCTTCTTCTTTTGTATATATTTTATTTATTTGTGTTGTGTTGTCTTTGTTGTCTTCGCCTGCGTGTTCCTGCCTTCTCCTGGGAAGATGCAACTAACACTGTGCAGCAGGTTTTCATTTTCGCCCATGGGCGTTGATTTATGGCAAGCAGTAGGAGCCAGCCAAAGGCAGCAGGGGTGTGAAGGGGGGCGACTATGTGTTTGGCCACTTGTTTAGACCTTTTCTTGACGCCAAAAGCTACGCATGTCTGCGATCAGTCTCGGATTGCAAGCTCCGCGAGAAGATTTAGGACTTGCCTCATAAATTTCCATAAATATTTATTTGGTGCTTTAGCAAGGTTCATAAATAAATAATAACAAACAGCGAGAGAGATGGTCAGAGAAGGAGAGTGTGAAAGTTGGAGAAATGCTTGGGGAATACTTTAAAATATATTTGCTAAACACTTTACTCCTTTTTTTCCTAGAATATTGTGAAATACTTCATCGATTATTCCTCGAAATTTGCTCAGCATTTCTATATTAAAATGTATTTTATTTACCTGGCAAAAATATGATTTATACTTAAATTAAATACTATATAATTTATACTTCGTATATTTATTACTTTATCATGTTTATTTTAATTAAGAATCACTTAAGCTTAACTGCGTTGCTCTCTTGAACGATACCAGACGTTTAACAGCACTCTTGCTTCAATAGGCTTATCGATAACTCGCCCCAATTAACTTACGCTATTATATCGACTATGGTCACACTTAAATACCTTTTATTATTATACTACACTGTCAATACAAAAATTCCCTTTGTGAATGATGTACATTTATTGTTATTTAATCAACTAATTACTTATTTTGTTATTAATTGGATAAATGTGAAATGCGCACAATTCTCAGGCCATTTAAATTCATTTTCCTGCACCTAGAAAATTGGGAAATCTTACTAGGAAAATACCTGAGAAATCGCTAAAGCGACGTCGACGTCGACGACGACATTCAAATCACGCGCTGTGCTCTTCCTCGCCCAACGATGCTTGCGGACCTCAAGCGGAATCGCGATTCCCCACCCAAAATTGCATTGCTCACTCGCTCGCTCGCCTGCTCGCTTGCTCTCCCCACCCTGTGCATACCTGCACAGCCGCACCCTGTGTTGTCCAGTGTAATTTTTGGTTCGTGTGGCATATGCTGCTATAACATTTTGTTGTTGTCACTGCTGGTGCTGTTGCAGATGTTGTTGTTGCCGATGTTGTTGCTGTGTTTGCTGCTGCTGCTGTTGCTGTGGTTGTTGCTGCTGTTGCCGGTGTGTCAGTTGCACGATTGCCAGAGAGACAACGTGTCTCCAGTGTCATCAGCATCTCCATTTTTTGTCTGTTTTCTGTGTTTTTTCGGCTCGCTGCTGCCACCGTCCGCACACGGCTGGAGCTGGGCACAGACAGGGGCAGGAGCTGCAGGGGGAGTGTGGGGTGAACCGGGTGGGGGAAGCAGTTGGAGGCGACGCTGCCTGTTGTTATAGTGCAGAAAAATTACTATGACAACGCTGGAAACAAGTAAACCACAGTTTACATTCACTCAATTTGGTGCGACAGGAAAGTGGGGGGCGGGCTAGAGAAGGTGGAGGAGGAGGAGGAGCAGGAGCAGCAGACTAGGTAGGGGGGTGAGCAATGGCAGAATCGTGGCGTGGTGGTGGCACGCTCATCTTCAATTTTTCTACGATGTCTACGTCTTTGGCTTGGCTTGGCTTGGCTCGACTTGACTCGACGCGGCTTGGCTTGGGTCGGGCTCACACTCGTGTCAGTGAGGCAGAGGGAGAGGCAAGGAGCAAGGAGCGGGAACGGCCGGGAGGGAGCGGGCAGGGTAGCGATCTGGGCAGCAAGATGAGTGGTTGGCAAAAATGTTTGAATGCGATCACGAACTTGACCTTTCACATAACCTCAAAAAGGCAGTCACTCAGTCAAGTCAACTCGAGTCCGAGTCCAAGTCAAAGCTGCGAAAGGAGCCCAACATACGCGCCATGTTAAGCAGCAGCAGCAGCAGCAGAGCAGAGCAGAGGGTACTGCAGCTGGTACTGAGGGTGTCAGGTCTCTACTACGAGTCCCGCTCCGAGTCGAGCATAATTAAAAAGCGTTCGCACTGTGCGGGCCGCGAGGCGAGGCGAAGCGTACGGAATGAGGAGCGGCCCGAGCGGTGCCTGCAGTTATGAGATGCTGCATCCAAGATGCAGCTCCGATCGGCTCCGATGCCAACAGATCTCAACAACAGCAGCTCTGCAGCCGCATCGATGAAGTGCAGCAACGGTAACAACAGCAACAGCAACACAAACTAAAACAAAACTTGCATATCATTCAATGGAGAGGTGCCTCCCCCTCCCCCTCCCCCTCTCCGCTGCCCGCTTCGCCTGGTCTTAAGGTCGTTCGCTTTGGCAGCGACCCGCGTGTCGCCGCATCTACTTAACCTGAAAGCCTATGCCCCCAAGTGCCGTGCCAGCCGAAGAGGACTGCAGACTGCCAAGGAGAAAGGGAGAAGAGAGAAGAGAGAGAGAAAGAGGTAGACCGATTCCAGAGTCTGCGACTGCGACTTGAGTAAGGCACCATCAGTACACAGCAACACCTTACCTTACCCTGCGACTCGCCCCATTCTATCATTCCCACTCCCTCTCTCGCTCTGCCCCTCTGTTTCTCTCCCACTTGATCTCTCCCCTTCACCTTCCCTCTCCCCCTCGCTGCGGCTAGTTCAACAGCTTTATTTATGGGCTGTTTGGGTAGCTTAAATAAATCAAGTTGTAGTTGCAGTTCGTTTTAGGCTGCAACGCTTCCCAGCCCGCAATTAGACTTTGTGGGAATTTGCACTCGACTTGTGCGAAGCCGAGAGCATAGGCTAGCTGCATACCCTGTAATAAGGAACGGAAATTTCATAAACCTCAAGGCAAATAAAATTGGAAGTGTTAGGAAATGTAATCTGTAAATTGAGTACGTTTCGTGAGATGTTTATAGTAGTCGCGTTAAGGTCGCGATTGAAAGAGTATCCGTAGTTCTTGTACACTTATAGCAAGTAAAACAAGCTAGAAACCATAAACTTACTATTTTCTACTGAGTATTATACCATACGTTGATAATACTAAATAATAAATTGAAAAGAAAGAGTTACATGTAACTTGCCAAAGCATTCAAACAGATTTCGATTGATTTTTCGGGTCACAGAGAGGGATGTCTGGCCAGACGGACAGGGGTAGCTGGACTACCCTATTTGGAATCGATGCACCAGTCTTTCAGCTACATATGTATGTATATAAAATATATAAATATAATTAGCGCTTAAAGTAATCAGGATGAAACTGGAAAGAAACGCACTTTACAAATTCTTCAAGGTAATTTTTGTTACGTGCATCTACAGGGTATTTGCTAGTGCAGCAGCTCTAATTTCTTCTGTTTTTATGCAGATTTAGTGTTACATTTTGCTGCAGCATTCATTTGGTTGATGCCAGGCATTGCGGCTTTTTTTTTGGGCTATCGGCTATCGCGACGTCTGCCTAATTGCATAATTATTTAAATGCCATAATTAATGTGGTCAAGTGTATTGGCTATATCGTGAGGTGTGCGGACATTGTGCGTGTGTCTGAACGACCGTTAAGGCCAGGGGTCGGGCCATTATGTGCCGTTTATTTAACAAATTTTAACGCTATTTAACACATTTGCCACAGTGCCATAGACAAGTCGCGCGCTCTGGTAGCATAAACACAAGAAAAACGAAACCATTAACATGCTGCGACACGCTTAGCCCCCGTCCCCAAAGCCCTGCCCCTGTCCCTGCTCTTACCTAGCTCAGTTACAGCCTCTCTAGGCGCTTTCGAAGAGAGCGAACGTATTGACAAAATTAATGATGCCCTCACAAATATCATGCCTAATTGATTAATATGCGCATCGGTTGCTCGGGCTCTTGTGAGACTTGGCTTGGCCTAGGCAAGTCTCTTTTTTTTGGCCATGTTTTTAATGAACCCACTGCGCGTTTTGGCTCTTAGCTGTTAATCTTACGGTATAACCATTTAAACCGAACCGAGCTCGGCTTCTTAATTAAATTATGTGTACCGCTGGGCACCCCACGGCCAGCTACCTAACCAACCCAAAGCACTATACAACCATTCATCTATCTATGGGTCTATCTATCCAGCTAGCTATCTATCTGTCCGACCATCCATCTAAAAGTGGGCCCAACGCGCTGATGAGTTGAAGTTGAGTTGAGTTGAGCCGCGACTGAACGCAGTTAGGGGCGTTGCTGTTAACTTCACACACAAAGAGAAAGGCTGCCAAAAGGTCAAATGGTCAAACAGCTGTGGTCGGTCAAGTGCTACAAAACCAACAAGAACCGAACGCGGAACAACACCAGCAACAACGACACACGCTCTCTATGAGCTTGTTAGTTGCGCTACATCGTAAGCAGCACCCTGCTCCACCTGCTCCACTCGCCTCGCTCTACCCGCCATCCCACCTGGAGTTCTGGCTCAGTGGGCAACAAACAGCTGTGGCTCACTGTCGCTGCGCTGCGTTAGAAATGGAGCTGCTGCTGATGCCTGCTGCCTGCTGCCTGCGTTTAGTGAGAATCAGCGTGAATCGCTTTTACGATCCTACAAGTGATTTCACGATGATTACAGCGCCCAAATGGCAGCGGTACAGGGGAGGGTACTTGGAGTTGCATGAGGTGCATTCGCATTTAATCGACATGGAATAATTATGTGCTTGTTTTTCATTAACCAAATGAGCTTAAACGTTAAAACTCAACGCAACTCGAGCGGCGCATTCCGAACTTCACTTTCGCTCGGTTGAAGTTTTCGCCTTTAAGCAGGTCACTCAGGTTCTGTGCAGGCAGAGATTGTCTATAATTAAAGATCATTCGAATGAACTCTCATTATACCCTGCCAACACTGAAGGTGCTCAAAAAAATGAGTATAATTGGTTAGAAGGCGTGCAAGATTCCACAAAGTACTTAGATGAATACTTGACCAGTATAAATAATCGATTCCACCTGTCTTTCTGTTTGAACACGCAGATCTCAGCTATTTTATAAGCTAGAGACAGCAAATTCGCCATGAAGGTTTCCACATATCATACGTAGCCGCAGTTTATTTTAAAATTTGGGTACTACGAATTAGTAATTGATATTTTCAGTTAGAATTGTAACTATCACTTAAAAAAATTAAACACATGTAAGCGTACTTGCAAAGGTTTCTCACAGTTGAGCGCAGAGTATCTTGCTGTCAGGTGCGCTCCTTACTTGCATTTTTTTCTGTATTCATCGCTCTAACAATGAATTATTCACCCGGAACAGACCAAGACGCGATTGGACGAAAGTGAAACTGGAACCGGCTTCGACTGCGAAACAGAAACGTATTTAATTCTCTTCATTTTAAAAACTAAACTATAAATTTAAATGCCAATATAATGCAGGAGTCTAGAATCACTAGAGATTTACTTAATTGATGGTTTTAATGCTCGAAACTCTTGAGAAACTGTCAAGCAATTAACTATACCTAAAAAAAAGACTTTAAAGCGTTCGAAATCGTTGCGTTCTGCTTATCAATTACGCATATTTCAAGAGCCACCCACAAAAACTGTGGGACGGGCCAGTGAAGTGGGTAGTACGACGACCCTGTCAGATCTTTGAAAGCTGCTATGCTTAGATAATTAAAATAAATCTCTATCGTTTAGTTTTCACTCCAAATGCAAATTGGTTGGCTTGTCTCTTAGCTTTGCGAGCATACTCCGTTTTTTTTTGTGACCTGCTTTACGGAGTCAACTTTTCCCCTTTCTTGATTAATTACTCGGAACCAGAAACGTTATGTGGCTATGTATCTAATGAGAGGGTGCTCGGAGAAGCGATAATGCGAATCGGTTCGGTGTCGGAATAGGTCACAAAATCGTTACGATACAGGGATGAGAAAGGGCAGCGAAATTGGATTCTGCATATATATTTAGTATAGTATGCGATACATTTAGTATAATATTATATATGCTATATTTAAATACAGAATAATTTATAAGCAATGAATACGGTACGATAAGTTAAAGTACTTAATGATAAGTACTTAATGATACGGCACAGTTCAGTATAACCAAAGACATTACATTTGAGTAAAAGACGGAATTATATATAGCATCCCCGCCTAATTGATGTAAATAAACGCTATAAAAATATTATGTCTCAGAATATATATAAGAGATAGATATATACCACATGTCTTATTACTTAATACATTTAGACCATATAAAACATAAGATAAACGATACATAAATACGAAATAAGAATGATATAAGTGATCTCATATGTCTCGATTGAAATAAACCATTCAAAAGTTACGTTTGATGAAGTATACGTAGTATGACAGAAATAATAGATCTCTCAGCTCACGATAAAACATATAAAACATATCATAAACGTTATGAAAGTAATATGAGAGACTTAATAGATCTCTCGGCATACAATTTAAAAGTCTACCGATTTGCCCCTTACGATACGATACGATAATGTAATTACGATATTCAATTGAGAACTTACCGCGCGGCGAGCGTAGGCTCAGATCAACTGGTTCAACCTGAACCGGAGGGCCCTCTGCCTGCAAAGAAGAACGAAGAGAAGAAAATGAACAACAAAGGAGCGAAGAGAGAACGTCATCATTTTATAATCGCGATTTTCGATCGTCGCTATCGACTTCATTATCTGCCGCTGCGGGGCTTATTAGCTATGCAAGTAAACAATAAGGCCATAAGCTACGGCTGTGGCTAATCAAGTTTGACAAAATGCTGCGAGAACTGTGCAGCGGCGGGGGGGCAACTTACACACACACACAGGGACAGGTATCTACTAAGTGTGTGTGTGTGTGAGCTTATCTTTATCTAAGGCGTGCTGCGTGCTTGGTAGCTGTTTGGCTTATTGAATTCAGCTGCGTGGAACCGCAAATGACTTCCGTCGATCGAGAAGGAGAAGGCGGCTGCGGCTGCGGCTTCTTCTGGCTTTGTCTTCTCCTACTCCTTCTCCCACTG
Source organism: Zaprionus inermis (assembly GCA_018151445.1). Lineage (NCBI taxonomy): Eukaryota > Metazoa > Arthropoda > Insecta > Diptera > Drosophilidae > Zaprionus > Zaprionus inermis. The sequence continues at coordinate 3,421,502 of JAECXD010001572.1, read as the reverse complement.
CAAAACCGCAATTGTTGCGCGTTATGCGCTTACGAAATCTTGACCAATAAACTAACGGCAATAAAACGAAACGTACAAACCGAAAAAGCGGCAAAAAAACTAAAAAAAATAAATATAAAAATAATAAAACTCTCGCGAAAAAAAGAAACTGTTATCGGCTGCCCGCAGCGCACGGATAAAACGGATAAATTTTAATTTAGCACCGCATATGCATTTACCCCAACCACATGAGGCCCGCCGACTGCGGCGGTGCGGCGGCGCGACTCGAGGTGCGAAAGCGCCAACACTTCCAACTCTTTTTGCCCAAACGGATGCAGCGAGCTGTAGCGACTGCTGCTGCTGTTGCAGCTACAAGCTGCCAACAACAACAACAGCAGCAACAACAGCAACATCGCTGCTGCAATGCCCAGTGGGCAACAACGACAATTGTCAAGCTTGTAGCGCAAATTATGAAAAAATGTCAGCGTCGAGTGGGCGATTTACACAAGCTGACCAACTTCTAGATGCCGAGATTTTTACACTTACGCGACGGCCACGCGATGTCGCACACCCAGCAGATAGCATGCCCAGCCAGATGGGGTATGAACGCGTGCACAGATAGGCAGCACTATAAGAGAGCTGCACTTTTCTGTTTCGAAATTAAGTCGATTTTTTTAATTTTCTTTATTTCATATTTATCAAAAGGTCAAATTCAAAAACAAATATTTTTACTAGCCTCAATCTAATTTGGGTTTTAAATTTCTAAAATTCAAAAGAAAAGCTACATATTAAGGACTTTCTTATATATTTCTCCCTTCTCTCTGATGAGCACATTTGGGTATATGATAGAACAGAATAATTTTTTATTTATTTTTTAAATCTATCATCTATTTAGCTTACTTAATCCAAGAACTTGCAGTAAAAACACTTACTAGAAGGTTTAGAGGTATACAAAATAGATTTAAGAAAATAGTTGGATAAATGATGATGTTGTGCTGATGTTCCATACCTTATAAGAATTACCTATTTCTGGTTAAACCTTTTTCTGTTAAGGCGATAATGCATTTCCAATACAGTTAAGAGGTATGACAAATATTTTGAAAAATATTTAAATAAACAAAACTGAACTGTAGCAGGCGTTTTATTATAAGTTTCTGGAAAAACTCCTAACAGTGCGTAAATCTCTTAAGGCGCTAGCTATTTTAACAATAAGTTTAGGGACATGAAAAATAGATGTTGGCTAATAACTAGATCTATTCAATATGCAGTATAAGTTTCATTAAAATCGGTACAGCCGTGACACGAGACTTTTATTTATAATTCCATACAAAAACCTAATTAAAGGTTGAATTATTTACTCCATAAAACAAAATGGTTAACTCAATGGGTAACTGCTACTGCTACTGACGGTTGTAACTGATACTGCGATCGGCATTGTTATCAAAGCTAATTAAATGCAACTGACTTTTATTACAGCGATCTAATTACAAGGTATTGCATTAGTCGTGCCGCGACAACATGTTGCTGAGGCTGCTGTGGCTGTTGCTGCTGCATTTATTTAAACAAACAAATGCTCATTGCCTTCGAGAACAACATTAGATTAGATATGTTAGTTTGTCTTGGATCTAGCCAGTCTTTCCGTGCTGCGCGATTCTTTTGACTTTTGGCTGACTGTGACTGCTCTACACAGCTCGATGGCTCGATAGCTCGTTGGCTCTGGCGGGGTTTATCTTATGGATTGCATTGACAAGCGCGACAACTTCATTGAATATCGAGACACGAAACAATTGCCCGTTGCCGTTGATATGCGAGCCTAGCAGCGGTACGGCCATTTTATCTAATTGCCTCGCTCGCTCTCGACTTGCCTGATTTATTGTCGATCGCGTTCTCGATCTGTTACGATCTCCACTGATGGAGAGAGAGAGAGAGAGAGAGAGAGAGAGAGAGAGAGATCCCCCTACTCTCTGCTCTACTACGCCTCTGCGCCCTTCTTTATGATACGATATTGTTATTGGCATTGCAAACGCTGCGCTAATTTGTGTGAGACGTGCGGAAATTTCTCATAGGCGCCGATCGCGAGTAGACTTGACCATTAGCTGACAGCGTACACCCCTCCCTCCCGCCTCTTGCTTCTAGCCAGTTTTATGGATTGTTTTCCGGTTGGCATGCGAGTCTGCCTGAGCCAAATGATATTTGCAGCAGGAATTTTTCGGAAAAAGTTGAAGCGCGGCTTTTGCTTTGAGGCGGCGGGCAATTTGCGGCGATTGATGCATTTTATAAGGCGACCAATTGCAGAACTGGGAATCGTCTGCCGCTGTCTCTGCCCGTGCCCCTACCTCTCGCCCCTGCCTTTGCAGGCTTGTCATGTGTGTGTTTTGTGTTATGACATGGTTCGACTGGCTCCGACTTTATCACTTACAGTCCGGGTGAAAAGAGTTTATGATTGGCTAATTTGTTGTGAGACTGATACACTGGGATTTGCGCCAGAGTCGAGCTTGGTATGTGCATTGGGAATGCTCCAATTACAGCAGAACACCTTTTTATTAGACAAATCAATAAAATGGAAGAATTGTGAAGAACTACAGTGAGATAACTCTTGAAAGCCATTATAAACCCGCATTCCGCACAATTTACTCAGCAACTATTCCCCTCCCTCTTGCACACACACACACTCGTTGCGAGTTCGAGAGCGTAGGCAATGCTTTTGGAAAGTGCGGAAAACATTAACTCGCATAACTGCTATATTTATGATCAGATCAGCTTGAAATTTGGAAACTAAATTAATATTATCTGCATCTATGTGTAAGTGTGTAAAAAATTATAGCTGCAATACTTTGCATTAACGATTTGCGGGTTCTATGGGTACGGCAGCTGAAATTTAAATGAAGCTCAAGCTGGGAAAGCTATACAGTAGTGTCTCTAGTTCCTATGGTCCCTGAGATCTAGGTATTCATACCAAAGGAAAGGCACTTAGCAGGTCGCAAATGGCTCTTTTTGTGTTTTAAGGGACAAAAGTCCTTGAATTGCTTTAAATCTATGAAGTAATTTAACAATCTCGAAATATTGATGTAGCTTATAAGAAAATATCTGCCAGTTTTCTTTAAATTTAAAAAATAGTTAATAATAGATATTTTACGAGATCACAGATGTTTCTTTTTACGTTTTCAAAGATTCAAGACCTTGCAATTTTTTAAAATCTAGGAAGTAATTTAATAATCTTGAAATATATGCAAATATTAATATATAGTTTTTAAAGAAATGTCTCTAATATCTGCGAGTTTTCTAGATACTTAATAACCCTACGTGGTTGAAGCTCTTAGATCTTGCTTAGAAGGCAACGCAACTCACCTCCTTTGCTGACAGAGGGTCGGATCCCAGTCCATTCTGCAAATGTAAAGGGAAAACGTGATAAATGTGTTGGCTAATTATACGAAAGGGGGGAGTAGGCAGCTAGGCAAAAGCGGGGCTGGGCACGAGACACATGGCATATGGCCAGAGAGAGAGAGAGAGAGAGAGAGAGAGAGAGAGAGAGAGAGAGAAAGAGAGAGTGAGCGCTGCTTACCATGAAAACCATTAAATTGTAAAACGTTTTACAAAATAATAATTGCCCGGCAACGTTCTGGCCACGTTACGGAACTGCGACAGCGACAGCGACAGCGACGAGGAGCAGGATGGAGATGGTGCTGATGTAGGTGTAGGTGTAGGTGTAGGAGTGGGGGGTGCTGCTGCTGTTGGCGTTGCTGGAAATAATCGCTGCAACTATTGTAGTTAGTCTCTATTGTCGCAGCAGCTGTTGCCGTTTGCCGCTGCTGCATGCTACCCGCTAAATCAATGACAGCACACACACACACACAGACGCGGCACGAACTAAAAAACACAGCGAGGCACACGCTCGCACACAAACACACGCAACGCAGCGCAACGCAACGCAACGCAGAGCGATGCGCAAGTGCAACGCAGCGCGGCGAAGTCGAAATTGGTTTGCTTAGCAGCGTCGACGGCGCAGCCAACGCAGCGACGTCAGCGTCAGCCGCATTGTGCAAAAGTTGCAGACGAACCGAAAAACTACGCGGTGCGTGACGCGCCAGCAAAGAAGAAGGAGGCGAAGCAGCAGGCGTGCACGCGTGTGGTGGTCGGGCGCGGGGCGGCAGCTCAGTTGGCCACAGGCAAATGTCGTTGTTATTGTTGTTGCTGTTGTGCGAGACGGCGACAGGCCATGACCGCGCGCAATGCACGCTTCCACTGTTCCACAGTTATTCCAACGTTCCAACGTTCCAACGCTGCTCTCCGGCACAATTGGGCGAGTGCGGCGAGAGCGAAGGGCGACGGGCGAATTTATAAACACATCCGGCGGCGCACTTATTAGCACTTGTTGTTGTTGTTGCGGCTCAGCTTCCTGGGCGGGGGTGTCGTTACACTTTTTCTTGCATATCCGCTCAATTGCCGGTACATACGGCAGAGCCGCGGGCGCAGCAGCAGCGCAATCAACGCAAACGCACAGCGGACAGCGACACACACACGCACGCACACACGCGCGCGAGCGAGGAACGTTGCACACACTTAATTCGATCAACGGCTGTCGCTGTTCTTGTTGTTGTTGCTGGGGCGTTGTAATCGCGCGCGTTGCAATCAAATAGGCTGGGCAAATGCTACGCCCCACGGGCTGCCGCCTGCTTAAATGTATTGACACTCGCCTGAGCGGCAGACAGTACGTGTCTGTGTGTCAGTGTGTGTGTGTGCAAATTACAGCACATCCGTCACTTTAATTCTCGCTTAAAACGCCATTTAAATCAAAAGCACGCACGCACGAACGCGCACGCACGCGCCCGCAGTAGCAGCAGCAAACGCGCCGCGCCGGCCGCAAACAAAACAAACGTAAACGTAAAACGTAAACAAAACACGAAGGCGCAACGCAACAAGTGAAATTGAAACACTTCACTGCACGCTTTTATAACGGCACTAACTCGCGAGCAAGTCAGCAAGGAAGAAAGCAAAGGCACGAGAGAGCCGAGCACCGAAGCCGTAGCCGAAAACGAAACACGAGAGACGAACACGAAAACGAAGCGCGACACACGACCGACTTGCGCCACGTTCGCAGCTGGAATGAAACTCGGCCCCAGCGAACATGTTGCGAGCAGCCGTTGCCGTCGTTGTCGTTGTTGCTGCTCTGGCTGCGTGTGTGTGCGCTTGCGCTTGTTTGTGTGCGCCAGTTTGTTTGTTTTGTTAAGGTGGAGCTAGGCTAAATGACAAGTTGGCGCGCATATTATTGGGTGGCCAAGCTGTTTACATTGTCTGCCTGCGCGTGTGTGCGTGCGCATTGGTATTGGTATACGTGAGTGTGTGTGTGTTGTTAATTAACATGCATTGCCACACAGAGGAACGTGACAAGCGCAGCGTAGGTGTTGGCGCCGGCGTTTCCCATTGGCTGTCGTTCGCTCTCGCCGCCAGGCAATTAATACGGCGAGCAAGAGAGCGTGCGTGTGTGTGTGTTTATGTGTGCGTGTGTGTGTGTGCTGTGACAGACAGCTTTTTAGATGCTTACACGTCCATCTCAGCCTTGTTATGCATGTTATGTGTGTGTAATCGCCAACTGCATCAACAAACGCAAACGAGGCGAGAGAGCGAGAGCGAAAAAAAAAGACATTTGCGGCGATCTCTGGCAGGCTGTCTGCCTGGTGGGAGTCTGTGTGCCCATCTCGCTCGCTCGCGCGCTTCGAACCGTTAGACTCGACGCTGATCCACTTTTCCACGCGCTTTGACAACCATTTTTGGTAACAATAAATCGTGATACATCATCAAAAGTCAATTCAAATATGTAGACAACGCTGCTGCTGCTGCGGTTGTTGCTATTTCTGCTCTGCTTTTGTTTTTGCTTTTGTCTGCTGCTGCTGCTCTCGCAACATGCGAGCGAGAGACAAAAAATATTTTAATTTTAATTGATTGTCGAGCGAGATTTACGTGCTGCAAAAGTTTCTTCTCACGCTCTCGCACACACACATACACAGCGCCACAATCGCTGCGATGACAGGATTAGGATTGGAATTGTCAAAATGGAAAGCTGCTTGCACGCAAAACACACTCGCACACACACACACGGTCGCGAGAGCTCGCATTTCTTGTACCTAAATTCGCCGCTCTGACAACGTTACGTTTTTTTGCCTTCCAGCAAATCAACATAGACGCAATTGAAATCAATATACTACGTGACTTAAGCGTGGCCAATGCGTACGATCTGCACAAATCAGAGACAACAATGCAAAAATTGAAATAAAAAAAAAACAATGCGCAGCAGTGCTGCCAATAAAGCCATTTTCCCGTCAAATTGAAGAGCAGCTGCGTGAGAAATTCACGATAGCGATATTCAAAATTAAGTTATTTCGCTCTTTGTATTGCGCAATTTGTAAAAAAATACCACTTTTAGCTATAAATAAAGGCAGCTTAATTTAATATTTTTTTTAGCCATTTCACACTAATATTTAAACAAATGTTTAGCTTAAATTTCGAAGAGCAGCTTCTTTTCTGCTCAAAAGTTGGCAACACTGGCTGCGAATAAACTGCCATACGTCTAATACTAAAACCCATTGCATACTTTCGCGCGGTGTGTTAATAAACATGCCATAAACATGTGAGCTACGGGATCACGCATTAGCGAAGACAACAACCCAGCGCTAACAAAACTATACACAGCTTAAAAGTATGCTATCAAATAAATATTTAGGGCACTAGCTAAGCTCAAATTAGTTAAATAATTTATAATCAATTAAATTCCAATTCCCCTATAATATTGGAAAATTCCAGTTTATGACACTTTTTATGGTCATCAAAATTGCGTGCAGGTAAGCAGAGCGAAAAAACCCTCGCTGTGGTTTTTCTCCCGGTTAGGTAAGCCCGTCCCTTTGCAAGACGCGCGCGTGTGTGTGTGTGTGTATGATTTTCCAGCGGAAGTCGCATTAATCGGGTATTTTTGCCGGGCTGACAGGCAGGCAGTCGGGCAGGATAATGATGATATCCGGAAATTTGACTTTGCGCTCGCATTTTGGAGTTTTTGAGGATTCTCGCTTTTTCCCGCCGTAGGTTTATGGCTTTGCGCTCGCACGCGTGTATATGTGTGTGCGTGTGTGCGTGTGTGGGAATTTACTAATTACGTATAGTATAATGAAACCTTTTTGTGGACTTTCCTTATGCGCAGTTTTGATTCGCCGTGATTGAAGGGGAATTAATAACATTGCAAGGGAAATATTTGGAGAGCAAATGCAAATAGATAAATAAATAAAATGTGCGTTTTTAAATAGTTTTAAATGAATGACTAGCTAAATTAAACAAGAAATAAATTATAGAATATATAAAAAAGAGGAAAGTAAACAATAATAGTATAATTAATTTATTAATTTTAAATATTAACATTATACTTACATTAATATTCATTTAAATAAATATAATAATTTAATAATACATCCACACATAATTTTAAGTATAAAAAGTTAAAGAAATAAACAAATAAACAATAAACATATGCTCAAATAAATAAGTAAATTTATAAATAATAAAATATACAAATACATAAAAAAATATAAATAAATAATAATAATAATGGCTCAAATTAAAGAAAAACAAATACATAGAAATAACTAAATAATAAATAATAATTAGCTGCACAAATAAATAAGTAATAAATAAACACTAAAATATACAATATACACATAAAGAAATAAATAAATAATATATACAAAAATACAAAAAAAAAACAAATAAATAACAAGAGAAATAAATAATAAAATACACAAATATATAAAGAAACATATAAATAACTGCATATAAACAGTTATTAAAGCTCCTTCGCTTGCGCTTCTCTAATTACCCCGTAAAGGCAGCGCGAAATAACCCACAAAGAGAAATCTGCAATTTTTCCCACCCTCCTGCTTGGTGACAAAACCCACAAATTGCAGCCGCCGCTCAAAAACCCGAGAGAGAGGGAGAGAGAGCGCGAGAGCGCGCAATGCAGGCCTGACGTCATACCTGCTGCTGCTGCTGCAGCGCTGCGGCCGACGCCATAAGCAACGATCGAATGAAGTCGCCTGCTCAGCGTGCGCCAGAGCGAGACAACTAGTGCGCTGCCGAGCGCGCAGCGAATGGCGTGCGAGCAGCGCAATGATCTGCAAAACATCGATATGAGCAATGGCAGCCAGGACTGTGCGTCAGTTGCGTTTCGTCACAGCCAGCGCGCGCACATACGCAGACACACGCAAGCAAGCACGCACTGTAATATATCGTCATCGATAACCGACGCGAGTGTAAGACAGTTAACTGTGCAAAGCCAAAAAACGAGTGTGCAAAACTTGCAAAATATAAAGAAAACACAAGTGCTAGACAAAATCGATTTGTGATACAATGAGCGCACGCTCGGTGTCGCCTAAGGTGCTGCTGGACATTAGCTACAAGCCGACGCTGCCCAACATCATGGAGCTGCAGCACAATGTGATCAAGCTCATCCAAGTGGAGCAGCAGGCGTATATGCAGTCCCTGGAGCAGCAGCCCGTGGCGCACTACATGCAGCAGCAGCCGCACCACGCACATGCACCGCAGCAACATGCTCAGCAGCAACATGCACAGCAGCAACATGCACAGCAGCAGCACTCGCAGCAGCAACACTCACAGCAGCAGCAGTATGCACCGCTGCCCTCGCTGGCGCCCAATGCCGCCGATTATGCTGCCTATGGCATCACCGAGCTGGAGGACACCGACTATAACATACCCAGCAACGAGGTGCTCAGCACCAACAGCAGCAGCAGCAATCACAGTGCTCAGAGCAGCCTGGAGCTGAACAACAACAACAACTATGAGCAACAGCAGCAGCAGCAATTGGCGACAACAGCTACCACAGCAACTGTTGCCAGCACGGCAGCAGCAGCAACTGTTGCTGCGGGCTATCTGCTCAACGAGCATGGCAAGCGCACGCGCAGCAGCAGCGACTACGATTGCCAGCCCGATCACAAGAAGCTGCTGCAACAGCAGCAGCAGCAACTCTATGTGGATTACCTGCCCACCACAGTGGATGAGGTTGCCGGCGCACAGACGCTCACACAGACACAGGCACCCACACAACAGCAGCATCAGCAAAGCGACTGCGTCTCGCCCTTTGACTTTGGCGCCGGCGATGAGGAGCTGCAGGAGCACAAGACGCACATCTTCAAGTACACGCCGTACCCGCAGACGATACCGCAGCAGCAACAGCATCAGCAGCAGCAACAGTTGCATTTTCAAAGCAGCTACAGAGCGGGGTAAGTAAACAGCAAAAGCTGGCAAGGATTAGGCTGCCTTTTCCGAGATATTTCCAACATAGACGCGCTTCTAAAGTGACAACGTTTACGAGGCACCGCTTTACCCAACTTAGTCTGCACCTTCTTTCTTTCAAAACGATAAAGCTTACGAGGCATCCCTATTGCCTACATAGTCTAAGGCTCCTCCGCTCTTTAAAGAGATGGCTAGACATCGCTTTATCCAACTATGTCTGGGGATCCTTCCATCCTAAGAGATACAGCTAACTAGGCAACGCTTTTACCTTACATATTCTAAGCCTTCTCCCTCTCTAAAGAAGCAAATCTGGCTGGGAATCGCCTTACCCAACATTGTCTAAACCTCTTCCTCTCTAATGAAACAGCTGGCGAAGTATCGCTTTATCCAATGCAGTCTAAGCCTCATCCTTCGCAAAAAGACAAAGCTATCGAGGCATCCTTATTGCCAACTTAGTCAATCACATTATTCAGTCTAAGCACCCTCCTTCCTAAAGAATCACAGCTGGCGAGGCAACTTAGTCTAAACAGACACGGCTTTCAGGGCTTTCCTCTCCAAAGAGTCAACCTGGCTAGGAAACCCTTTCCCTACTTACTCCAAGCCTTCTCCCAGAGCGAAAAAACAAAGCTGACTAGCAACACGCTTCCAGTTCCAGAAATTCCCCACACACTCTAACACAATGCCTTTTCCTATCTCTCTCTTCACCTTTGCAGACCCAACTACGATGCCTACGAGCCCGCAAACAGTCTGAATGGCAGCGCCTACTCCAGCTCCGATCGCGACGACATGGAATATGCCAGACAAACCGCACTCAGCTCCATGGGCGCGGAACTGGATGGCATGTCGCCGGTCACGTGTTTGGGCGATGATGCCAGCCTGCTGGATGATGCTGGCGAGGATGTGTCGGGTGGCAAAGCTTTTCGCAAGCCACGACGCCGCCTGAAACGCAAACCCAGCAAAACGGAGGAGCCCGATGAGTTTAGCAATCAGCGTGTGATGGCCAACGTGAGGGAACGTCAGCGCACGCAGAGCCTGAACGATGCCTTCAAGGCGTTGCAACAGATCATACCCACGTTGCCCAGCGATAAGCTGAGCAAGATACAAACACTGAAGCTGGCCACAAGGTAAGTACGAGGAGGATTCTACTCCGCTCCACTCATGCCTCCAGCTAACCCGCTTAACCCGCCATTTTCTTCTGCTTTTCGCCCACTTAGATACATCGACTTCCTGTGTCGCATGCTCAGCTCCAGTGACATCTCGTTGCTGAAGGCGCTGGAGGCGCAAACGTCACCGATTTCGCCAGGATACGGCAATGCCAGCACCTTGCTGAGTGCCGCCAATGGCGCCGACGCGGATCTCAAGTGCCTGCGCAAGGCCAATGGCGCACCCATTATTCCGCCTGAGAAGCTCAGTTATCTGTTTGGGGTGTGGCGCATGGAGGGAGATGCGCAGCATCAGAAAGCATAGGCAGAAGCAGGACGTGCAGCAGGAGCAGGTGGGGGCTTCCAGTTAATTCCAGAGCGTGTGCCCACGCGCGCACTCGCGATCTTTCCATATCTTATAGATGCCTAAGTTAAAAGAAAAACAAAAAAAACAAACAACAAAAAAACTAAAAAAACCAAAAACGTATTTTAGGTTTAACTTTATGTCTTAGCTCGTTAACTAAATTAAATTGTATAAATTAAACAAATACAGAAAATACACAAAACACACAAAGAGAGAACGCCATTTTGTTTTTTGTTTTTCACTACTTTTTCTTCGCTTTTATGCGTTCTTGCGATCTCGTCTCGTCTTCCTCTCATTGTTTCCCATTAAATTAGGCGCGAAAATGCTGTCGCTGTCTTCGGCGTCGTCGTCGTCGTCGTCGTCGTCGTCGTTGGGGGGGTCCGACTTTATATGCCATATATAAGGCACATAAATTGCCATATACGACGACATACTTAGAGCGTAACGTCATTTATGTATCTGCAAGATACATGCAAGTGTATCTGTCACTTCCCGCCATGGGAAACAGCCTCAAAATGGCGAGAGCAGTAGCTGCAAAGCGTACAGAGATGGCAACAGTGCGGGCCGTTTAGCCTTTTTTACGTTTCAGTAGCGGGACGCAATCTAGCTTTATTTTTATATCATATTAACTGTTGCCCCTAAACTTTTTACCGCCAAAACTGGCTTTTATTGTAGTAGAAAAGATTTATAGCGAACAGCAGGAATTATGTATATTTTGCGGAATAAAGTTAGTTTTTTGCCGTTTTTTTTATGAAAATTTGCTAAGAATTTATTTTATTTAGGTAGTCTGAAAAATTATTGATACATCTGCATTTTAAGGTTTAGTAATTTTAGCTTATTTTAAAGTTTTTTTTTTTTAATTGCATAAATCACAAATTCGGCATTTTGTTTTTGACTTATAGCGAGAAGCAGGAATTCTGTATACATAGCTTTTTGTCGCTTTTTTCTATAACATTTTATTAAGAATTTATTTTTCTTATGTAATCTTAAAAATAACTGATACATCTGCGTTTAAGATTTACAAATTTTAGCTTATTTTTTTTTAAATTATCATAAAACAGAAATTCCGCATTTTGTTTTTCGCTTTTTCTCAATATTGTCCACCATTTTGTTTTAAAATTTCATCAAAATTCCTTTATTCTTGTAGACAATTTCTAAATTAATATACTTGAATTTAAAATTTTTTAATTTAAACATATTTTTCTAAACATTTATTCTATTTTACGCTCTATTTTTAGCTTTTTTCTCTCGATTATGGGCTGCACTGGCTGGGAAGACATCCACATCCGGTGATTTATGTGCATTTGTTTAATTCTCTGTCTCCCTCTCGCTTTCTCTACCTCTTACCCTCTCGCCCTCTCCCTCTCTAGCACACTTTATGTGCATGCTGTACGGAGTTGCGCCTGAGGCACATAAAAACCGTGTTTACAATGTATTTTGCGAATATGTGTATTTATGTCGCCAAAAATGCGTATTTAAAACACACATAATTAGCTCAGTCAGTTGATTTAGTTGCGCCCCTCTCTTCCTCTCTTTCTGCCAGTCTTTCGTGCTCTCTCGGTTCCTCTTCAAAGGCTCAGCAAATATCGTTTTTAGTTGCTGCGCTTAATTGCTTTTTAAATGACAGCTGGCATAAGCATTTTGAATGGCATACAAAGTACGATTCGCTGGCCATATAAGTCCGCATCTATATATAGGTATAGTACTATATAGCATGCGAGAATCGTTGCCTCGCTCCGCCACGTTGACAGGTTGTTGTAGATACAGATGCAGACACAGACTGGAAGATCAGATCACAAACATAAGTGGGCTATGGCACATAAAAGGCCAAAGATTTGCATGGATTTGTTGAAGTCAGATTAGACAGATCTGTCTATTTAGTCTATGTTTTTTTTTATTTTTTTCGCTCTTGGGGTGTCAGATGGCAGAGAAGGATGTATGAGCTTATACATGGTGCATACTCTTTAGCAGGAAGTTCTGCGTTTTAAAAAATGAGAGATTTGTTGGAAATATAATTAAATAATATGAGATTTGTTATAAACAAAAAATCATAATGTGGCTAAAACAAAACTAAAAAAGCTACGAATTAGATTTATATTTTGAAAAAATTAAGATTATACTAACCTTGTATATGGTATATATTCTATAACCCAATAATGATTGCGTTTAAAAATAATATGAGATTTGTTACAAAAAAAAAGGATAAGATTGCCGAAGCAAAGCTGAATATGTTTCTGTTCCATATACTTAGTATTAGATTTCTAAAATTTAAAAGCAATAATATACTAAATAAGCATAATATAAATTAGTTCTGATTGTATCAGTTAATTACGCTCACAATAAATAAATTCTTATATAGGATAATTTGAAATATTTTATTATAAACAAAAGAAGTGTAAGTGAAATTTGAATAGCTTATTCTATGCATAAGAAAAATCAGCTATAGTAAGTTTACCAGCGATATCTTGCTCTATAATACAGTCCAAAAGGTAACTAAATACCCGAAGCACTTTATTAAAAACAAATTCCCTTTTGGTTATGTCTACCGAAATGTTATACGAAACCCTTAAAAACACTTTTTAGTTCCACTAGAACTGTAATTTCATTATATTGGAAAATGTTGTTGGACGCAGGGTGGAACAGCACTGGGAAACCCAAGAAGAGCGACTACCCCAAGTCGAAACTGTCAACGCCCACGACGAATGCTGCGTCTAGCGATGTTTGCTTTGGACTCCCGAAAAACCATTCGAGATCGGCTCAAATAACGCATAAATTAAGTAACTAAATTTAGAACAGACATCCTCACTCTCTCTGTCTCTCTCGCACACACACGCATACGCACACACAGCAAGGACACGCCATTTTATTGAATTCTTCCCTTATTCCCTTCTTTTTTTTTGCGTGCCAAATTCACATGGCAGTTAAGGACACATGGTAATCAATGGCATGTGCTATGCGCCTGCGAATCAGCAACGCAGCGAGAATCTTCAGCGAGGACCTGAGGCGTCCCGAGGCGGACCTCATGCCGTTCTTTGATTTTTTCCAACATATGTGCTCGTCTCGTAAATGAAAGAACAACAATGCGTGTGGGAGTTTGCGAAGGATCTCGTCTCTCTACTGTGTTTTCCTTTCATCTTCACAATTCGAATTACGAAGCCGAAGTAGGCGCCGCCTAACTGTGTGTAAATACACTCACAGCAGACACTCACACATTCACAGTGATTCAGAGTGCATTTCCTAATTCCGGCAATGGGCGTTTAACTGCGCCAGGCGCATATAAATCATGTCCCTTTTTTCTTCTCTTTTAATAAGCTGCAGTTTTTCGGGTATTTTCTGGAGAATTGAGAAAAAACAAAATAACAAACATTTTAGGGAATTTCCTGCATATTCAAATTTAGTAAAACTCCATTGAGTGCCAAACTGCAACTGATTTCAGCCGCTAGACTTGGTATAATAACCGAAAAGGTAAGACTTTCTGTATGAACTTGTAGATCTCGGGAACTATATGGGCTAGGACTATCAAATTTTAGCAGCATGTGTCTGGTAATAGCGTACAGTGCAAATTATTTGTAGAATTCAGCCACGCCCACTACAAATCGAAAAAGGCGTAATTTAAAGTGAGAATCCTGTATTTTTGGTGTGTACAATATTGAGCAGCAAGCACATGATTTGCGAAGTGCTTATGATGCTATATTGCACAATTTAGAAATAGTTTGAGAATTAACAGTTAAGTAGGGTGCATATAATAGTCGGCTATTGCCGTCCTACTCTTTTCTTTGTAATATTTCGCATTAAGCACAAATATTCATGGGAAATAGATGCATGTAAAAGTTCAGTGGAATATTTATGATTTCTGTGAATATTTCTATTTATTGGCAAAGTCATTAAAACAAAAAGAATCGGCAATAGCCGCAGGCAGCCGTAGGCTCCTCCAGGGGGTACCGCAAGGGGCCCCCATGTAGCACAGGCAACACGACGTGTCCGAAAACTATACGAGGCGTTTCGGATTTCAATGTACAAAAGAAGCAGCGTGCGAGTGGCAAGGGGAGCTGGAGGTAGAAAGAGGTTCTGGAGAGGGAAGGGAGGAGAGCGAGGAGAGAACGGACGCCCGAACCGGAGACTCTGACCCAGAAGTCGCGTCGCTCTCATTTGCGGCCTGCTGATTGATTTCTGTGTTTGGGAAAGTGGAAGCCAGCGATGCTTCGACTTCCCGCGCTCGTTGGCCCCTATGCCACGCCTACACACTGCCGCCCCCCCTGCCCCCTGGGCACCCACCTCTCTCCGACCAAGTGCAACATCTGCTTCACGCAACGCTGGCAGCGACAAAATATGCACAGTCTGAGTAATTAAAATCAATATTCTCGAGGTGCTCAGACAGTTGTCGAACTGGACCAAGCACGGCAACAACAACAACAGCAGAGATTGCTGCCTGCTTTGTTGTTGCTGCTGCTGTTGTTGTTTCTGCTGCTGTTGTTGCTTCGGCTGCAGCTTTGCCTGCATCTCGAGTGCATTTGGCGATCAATCAACGATCAAAGTTCATAAAATGCGCTACAGCTGACTAATGGCAACCGCCAGAGTTGCCAGCGTACGTCAACAATAACAACAATAACAACAACAACAACAACAAAGACGCTAATGTACTACAAGTCTGTAACACACACATACACACGCGCACACCCACACTCACAGTGCATTTGAATGTGCGTAAAAACACATAAAAAAGACAAGTAAAAATTTAGTTGGCTGCCGCATGACTGACAGCACGCCCTGCTCGACTAGCAGTTGCCCTGTCAATTTTCGGTTTTATTTTTGTTATTGAAATAATTTTATTTCCGCTATATGTAAAATTTATTTTTATTTATTTTATTTTAGTTTTTTAAGTACTTAAATAATTTAATTTGCGCTGTGTGTAAAATTTATATTTATTTATTTTATTTCAGTTTCTTAATTGATTTAATAATTTAATTTGATCTTTGTTTTAAATTTATATATTTTTATTTTATTTTAATTTTAAGTAATTTAATAATTTAATTTGCGCTGGGTTTAATTTATTTTTAAATTTGTTTTATTTTCGTTTTAATTTAATTCTTGCAGCTTAATAAATAACTTATAAGCAATTAATTGTTATTGGTATTTTTGTATTTTCTACATTATCGATAAATTAATGCGTCACTTCTTTGAATTAATTGACAGCTTTGTGTACATCGATGTCAAAAATCAGTTACAGCTGCCATTAATCATTTCGCGCCGCTCCCAAAAGTATGCTATGCGAAAAAAGCGTGCAAAATTTGACATAATTAAAGAATTTTGCTGCCTGTAAGGCTCTTATTGAGTTTTATCAATTAAAAAAATGATTTTTCTTAAATATTGTGAGCTCGAATTTTAATTATTATTGCTTTTGCGTTTTTTTTATTAAATAAATATTAAATCCTCTGCAATAAATTAATGTATATTGTAGCTAAGAAAGTTTAGAATACAAAACTTTTTTAATATTATAAATAATAACTGGCTTACTAACTAGCCTTGTATTTTCAAGCTATACGGCTAAAAGTAAATTATGTAGATGTTTGAAATATACCTGCATACCCCATCATAGATCCCCTTGACTACAGGGGATCTGACTGTTGTATAAAAATCGAGTAATCGCACAGTGGCACGAAAGGGGAAAAAGTGCCACAGGCAACGATTCGGCTCGGCCCTACCTCCCTCCCTTTCCACCATGCATCCCTCTGTCGCTATGCCCCTCGGTTCTCGTGTCGGGGCGCATAAATATTTTGCTTTTATATTTTTTCAGCCGAAGATGCGCACAGCACATAAACCCCACTGTAGTTGTTGTCGATAAACAAAAAAAAGCGTCCATAAAAAGCGCGACGCGGGCAGCGACGCGACGCGTCAGCGTTGGCGGTCGCCAAAGAAATAACAGCAGCAACAACTACGGCAGCAGCAGCAACATTACCGCCAATCGGCGATTGCTTTTGTTTATTTACACAAAAAGATTTTAGTGACTTGGAGGAAGGCACCAGTAGCAGCAGCAGGAAGTAACTAAGTAAAGGCAGCCGTTTGAACTGCCAGCAACAGCCCGCTGCCTTCCCCGCACACCCCTTGCCAACCCCACCCCCCCTGGCACAACAAGTGAAAGGCATATAAAAAACCGTTTACAAAACTGTCTTGGCAAAATGGTTGCCTTTTTGAATACGTTTGTAGTTCTTTTGTGTATACCCTGTAAGCAATGACATACGGCATGTTAGATGCAAGGCAGCTCTACAGTATATAGATAGCATATATCTATCTGATTGATTTGTTCCATTTAGTTTCTATACAAATGTCGATTAAAACAATATATTTAGTTTTTATCATTATACATTTTTTTATTTTATTTTTTTTTTTATATTTTGTTTTTATATATTTATTCCTAATTATTATATGTTATATAAAAGCATATATTAATGTTGAAGTGGCTGCCATACAGGCAGTAATTGATTTATCGATTTTAAAAATATCGATTTTAACGGCACAAATCAAAATAATCGATAACCTTTTTCTATATTACAGAGTGTCTGTTAGGCGTAACTCGCACACACACTCTATCCCTCGCTCTCTCTCTGCATCTCTCTCCATCTCTCTCGCTCTGACTCTGTGTAGCTCCGCGGGTTTCTGGGAAGACTGTCCCCGACCAACTGCATCATTTGATGTAAACGCTTGACACTTTGCGCCTGCGGAACCCCCGAAAGCGACCGCAGCCAGGCAACATCTGGCGCAGAGCCGAAAAGATTAATTTCTGACAGCGCGGGAGCAGCCCCCGATATAGGAACACATACAGCTGTATGCACATATATATATATATACATATATGGTATATACTTGTGCCTGTCTGCGATTATAAACCGAGCTGCTGACGGACGCTGATGCGCGTTTTCCACGCCGCGCTTTTCACGGTCGCATCGATCAATGCGATCGCAGTCTATGCGGAATTCGGGTAAAATGAATTCGTATTACATACGCATTGGTTCCAAGGCGTCACTGGGTCTCTAATCCCATCTGGGGAAAGCGCACGCAGTCGGAGACATAAAACATGCACTTGACAAAGCGGCAGTTTTCGGGATTTGGCATTTAGTACATCATTATGGAACGCACTAACGATGTTGCCTTAATGATCTCGGATCGAGGAATCCACTTGACAAAAAAAAAAAAACACTCAAGTGTTTCACACAGCAGTGCAGAGTGGGTGCGGGAAACGAGGCAGTAAGAGAGAGAGAGAGAGAGAGAGACAGAGAGAGAGAGAGAGCCGAGTGGTTGTAGGGCAGCTGAGCATATCATACCACACATTCTATATAGCGAATATATATTTCTATATACGCCTTTGCAAAGTGTGAAAGGGGACTATATATATGCCCCATCAATGTGTGAAAAAAATACAACGTACTTCCTCTCCCTCTCTTACTCTCTAGTGCCTTGTTATAGGTTGTATAGCAGCCCATATATGACACTATAGATGAGGCTACTGTTGATTGCCGGAGCAATAAAAATTCCCTCGAGTTGCCATTGAAAGTTGTTGTTGACAGACGCGCTGACACTACGAGCAGGCGCCGAGCAGGTATCTTTAAAAAAAAAAAGAAAAACCATATTGAGATGCAGAGATATCATAGAAAAGTTCTTTTCTCTTACATTTAAAAATAAATAGTTATAATTACTTACAGAAGTTTTATTAACCGTTTTAAGTTGTTGACTTTATACTAAATGCTCTATAGACAGTTAATCATCTTTACACATTGAGTAAATTTACATTGAGTAAATCGAGATTATATGCTAGCACACCAAGGGAAAATTGCGGAAACTTTATACTAGTTACTAGTAAAAGTCGTAGTAATATATGCATTATATAAACCCTTTTAGAAAGTCTACGAAATGAGAGTAATTTTGCACTTTAATAGATTTCAAAGGGCAACCAATGCTTACAACACTTTAATACCCTCTAATCATTGCAAATAATGATAAAAGGTATTTTAACTTTGTGGTAATGTATTCAGCAGGCAGTTGAACGCCTAGCAAGGCCCTAGAATCGCTTAGACCATGTCCCATAGCTTGTTGGTCTGTATGAACGCAAAGATCTCAGCTATTATAAAAGCTATAGATATCAAATTTGGCAAGAAGTATACTAATCTTCATGACTTTATTTTCCATTTAACATACCAAATAAATATAAATATAAATATAATAAGATAAGCCCCCAAAAATAACAAAATATATAAAAATAGTAAATAATAATACAATAAAAAATGCTTGTTTTGCCAAAGTATTTAGTTCATAACTTTCTGCTTAGACATACACATAGCTGAACACCTTTTTCAGCCATCTAACATGGATCATAAACACATAACATAATCAGATAATTATTTCCATAGCAGCCCTCTTTATCTACTTCGTTTTATTTCATTTAGAATCTAAGTAATAAACAAGACAAACATCTTAAGTAAATTGCAAATGTTAAGGCAACAGTTTAGGCAAATTGATTGCTTAGATTTGTTGTAGATATTTTTCAAACTTTAGTCGGTTGTTTTATGCAAAGTACGCTCATACATATCGTTTCTCTAAACTTCCGAAATCGGTTAAGCAATCGCAATTAACCCCGTTTTCTCAAACATACATAAGTGCGCTTGCGCTGGCCCTGCGCTCTCCGAGTCGATTTAGTCAAGTCATGCGAGTCTAGAGATACATATAAATTTGTTATATATTTAAGCATGTGCATATCGCTGAAATTGTATCTGTATCTGTAGCTGTGGCAGGCAAATATCTGTGTCCAATTACGTGTGTATTGAGTGAACTCTGCGCCTGCACTTGTCTGCAGTTAACAGGGTGACTCGAACGTCTGCCTATCCCACCCTGTTCGGGGGAGGGGGAGGGGGGCAGGCGGTGACAAACGTAACGCATGAGTTGCAGTGAGAGAGAGAGAGAGAGAGAGGTTACCCCAGCGAAACACGTGTTTCGAATTAAATTCAGCCCGCACCGCCTCAAGAATTTCTAATACACTGCATTTCTTGTACTCTTTGGAGGCCCCCGCCTCGAGCTAAGCTAACGGCAAATACTGTAGAAGTGCTGCCAAATGGGGTATGCTCAACAGGGCAGTTTAACAGCGACTACAAAGCGGGTATAAAGGGGTATAATGTGTTCTCCTACCAATTAGTTCCGGCTAAGCGTAATTTGCAACTTGGCAGTCGAACACGCCCAATGCCACAGCCCCCACACACAGGGTATATTTGCAGTCGGCAATTTGCACGTGCATGCCACACACACATACACACACCTGTGGGTGTGTACTACGAACTCGCAGCAACTGCAGGCAAAGCTCAAACAAAATGTATCTGTGAGATACTTATTATAACAATGAACCCACACACACACACGCAGGCGCAGCTGTGTGGCCGACTTAACGCTCGTATCAACCTGTTGTCGACGTCGACTGCGACTGCGACGGCGACTGCGACTGCCCTGGCGTTGGCGATCGCTTTGGCTCTGGCTGTGATTGTGGCAGCGTCTGTGGCTCAGTTGACGAGCCGAGCTCTTGGCCTAAAGACGCGCAACCGGTAGAGATGGCACAGTGAGGCAAAACACACACAGGTGCAACAAGAGTTCTGAGTGCGTGCAACGTGCAGTGTGGCAAGAGTGGCAGCTGAGCTGAGCTCATCCATCATTTGCACAGACAATTGCAAAGGGAGAGAGAGATAGAGAGAAAGAGAGGAAAGCTTAGTGAAAGTGAAGATGCCACAACCTCGTGATTGATTTGCAACTGCAAACCCTGTGTAATTTGTGGCTACAAGTGAACATCTTTATCATCAGCAAAAATAAAAAGATGCTGGAGTAAAAAATTGCAAAAAAAAACAAAAATAATAATTTGATAAACCTAACAAATATAAAAATATTAAATTAAATCTCAAGAAAATAACAACATTACATTTAAAATAAGTAATATAAGACATATAACTATACAAATTACAAATAACTAAGCACATACCTCATAATATGATATAAACTAGAAAGAATAAATAAAATAATAGTTGGAAAAAAATAATATCAAAGTACGTTTAAAAATAAATAAGATAAACTTAATAAATCAGAAAAATTACAATAAAGAATTAAGATAAATTCAAAAAATAGGAAAATAACATGAACAAAAATAATATATACCCTAAAACAATAACAAATTCTATAAAATAATAGAAACAAAAAATCAAAAAAGGATTTGAATATCAAAAATAAATAAGTTTATCTTATAAAAAAAACTATAAAAATAGTAATAAAATAAAAAGATAAATCTTAAAACATAGCAAAATAAACAAAAACATAAAAAATAAATAAGATAGATCAAAAATAGAAACACAATATTAATAATAACCGAATCAAATATAAAAATAATAATATGAACCCCAAAAATAGCTAAATATAAAAATAATGAATAAGATAAGTAGCAAAAGTAAATAAAATAATAAATAAGATCAATCTCAAAAATAGCAGAATAAATAAAATAATAAATAAGATAAACATTAAAAATAAATAAGATAAGTTTCAAAAACAGAAAAACAATAGTAAAATAGACAAAGTAATAAGCAAAATAAACGGTATAACTAGAAAAATAACAATAAAATAAAAGTAAATCGCAAAGAATAACATAATAAATAAAATAATAAATTAGAAAAGCCTTTCAGCTCGAAAATCATAATAAGATAAACTACAAAATTATCAAAATAACAATAGAAAAAACCTCAACAAGAATAATAACATTACAAATAAATAAGATGAGCCACAAAATAGCAAAATAACAATAATAATAGTTCAAGTCACATTCCAAGCTCCACACGAGCTGCCCTTTTAATGCACACGAAATTATACAAATTACAACCGCGTAATGACCCACTAAAACTGCATCCGCTAATGCGAAATCGGTTACTTCCCCATTGCAGGCAAACCTCAACAAGCTCCACAACGAATCGAGAGCCAACCTCATATATTGTACTCAAAATAAAAGTAAAACTCACCTTGAAGCAAGACAAAAGGAAATGCGGATGACAAAGGCCACAAAGTAAAAAGTCAATTTTTCTTCTTCTTAGACGGCAATTCACAAACACATCTCGTCGACGGCTAATTACGGTAATTTCGCTTTTGAAAGTACCCAAGGAAAAAGTGAGAATTGTCGAGTTAATTAGCTCTGCTACACTTAACAGCGCGCTGTTAGCTGCACTGTTAAGCCACTGTTACTGTTCGACTGTTCGAGCAAAATGAACGATGCTGTCGCCCCTGGCCATAGCGCGACAGCCTTGAACTCCACACAGGTAAGCCGCATGCATTATTCACTATCTGAGACCTTATGTATCTAGTATAACGATTATTAACATTTTCGGCTGTGCCGCCTGAACTGAGACCGAGCTTCAACGCTTCAACAGTCGCACAGTTGGAGCGCTACAAAAGAAATAATATCTACAAAACCAGTTTGCTTTTTCGGATGCTTCGCAGCGCCAGCTGCAAAGAGGTGATCTTAAATTGTTGCAGATCTACTGCAAAGCGATATAAAGATAACCCTATATCTTCAAAGAAATCAAATATAAAAGATACTGCATAGAGTTTCAATATATTATTTAAATTTTGAGAGTGTTTGGACTAACCTATACCATTTAAGATATATAAAGAAATATATATTATAGTTATGCATTTTGTTGATATTACATTTACTTATTGTAATACGATAAATGCCATAGCAGTTCCTAATTATCAAATTATTTAATAAATTGCTCCCTGTACGCCCAACTCTCAGTGCAACCCTCGCAGTTTTTTTTTTTTTTTTGGGTTCGCATTGTTTTGATTTATTTTACCTTTTTTGTACTCTAGAATACACGCATATATAACAATTCATCAGATGTGAAGTTGCTTTGTTTTTATTTTCTGGATTTCGCATTGTAGATATGGTCGAATAGTTTTGAAAGTCAAGTCCATGGTGTAGGTCAACATTAAACATGTTGACAGAGCGAAGCTTTTCAATAATAATTGAAATTTTTAGAAGTACGCAGTAGAGACCTACAAATCAAATAATCTTGGGAGCTTGTTGGTTTAATAAAAAATGTTTAATGCGGAAGAATCTTTGTTTTTAACTTCCAAAAAACCCCGACAAGCCTCTAAATGCCAAATAGTCGTTAGACAGGCTAGTTTATTCCCCGAGTTCTTTGTTAATTTAATTATACCCGCTAAGCATGAGTTAGAAAGATGTTCTAAGTATGGAACAGGCAGCTCAGAAACTGTAATCAAAAATTAAGATAAAACATTCATTCTTTTTGTGTATAATAAATAAGACTATCTAAATGATATCTAATAATTTGCTAAGGATTGAATAGAGTATATAGAAGTTATTTGAGAAATACCGGGTGTATAAGAGTCGAGCACTGTGGACTGTTGTTTTTATTACTTGTTATTTCTTTTTTTTGATTAACTTAACAATTAGAAGCAGCATTAAGCGCGGCTTTTTAGAACTCTTTAAATATTTGTCTGTGTTTAACGTGTTTCGAAAGACAATGATTGTCTCGCATTGAGCATTACTTCCTGGTGGCATCCAAGTAAACTGAGAGTTACAAACTGTTTGCATATGTTAGCCAATCAAAACTGACAGAAGTCATATGAGTTGTATAAATATTTGTGAAGCACAATGATGAAAGGAACCAACAATCAGCCGTTGGTCGAGGCGGGGGGCACCGAAACAAAATATAACCCCTTGACAATATGGCACAAGGTAATAAAAATATGTGGAAAAAGGCAACAGTACACCCCATGACTGCACCTTCAACAGATATTGTTCTATATGCTGGGTCTGACATCGGCCCTGACGATTTGCGTGCTCATTCGATTGTCGAACAAATTGGCCGCCGATGCAGAGCACAAGGCATTCCTGCACTTCAAGGAGATATCGCAGCGCATCGGACATAAATTTGATAATTAGAACTTGCATGTAAAATATTATGTAATATATTATGGCAGGGCAGCGCTAATTGAGCGAGACCAGTAGGATTACAGCATATTAACATTGTTTTTTGTAAAACTTTAATCTCTGTCTTCTGCCTTTTTACCTCAGGTATAGTTTGCTTTATTTGGGTCAACGACATTTTGCGAACTTGAGCACTCTTTGAAACTTGTTTATCTTACAGCTAATTGGGGCTAAAGATCACCGATTTTTATAGCAGCAAGCAACACCAGGCTAAGCACTTGTTCAGAACTTATGACAGACATATAGATACTATAAGGCAAATGACTTGTTCCAGGCGTGTCTGAGACTTACACGATGTAGAGCCGACTCGAATATACAAAATTCTACAACTAGTTCTTAATTGTTTCTGTTTTGAATAGCCGTAGCACGAATCAGCACTCTGCTGGCCTTCAGATTTCATTATCTACGGAAACAAGTTTTTTCTGATCTTCGAAAGCAAGGGTTGGAGCCAGTGACCTAAATATAGTATAACATTTACTGTAACTAGTTCTGAAAGTGTTCATAAACTATATACATTCCCTATTAGCATTGCGCTGTGGCAGTGTAGCCAGGTTTGTCTGTATGAACGCCTAGATTTCAGGAACTAATCGAGCCAGAGTCATCAAATTTACTGACAATACTCATAAGTATTGCACATTTATTTTCAGAGCTTTACCGCGCCTTCTTTCGTCAACGTAAATCACTTAAATTCGAATTGCAGGCGTAATTTTCAAGCTAGAATACTTAGTTTTTGTGTGGTCTGGTATATCTATCTAATATTTATGATGTAGCTCCTTTTTTTGCTCTTCATGAGTGATTGAAATATCAATGGGAATCTAAGCTGCTTTGTTGCATTTACAGAGCACGCCGAGTGATGTGGAGAGAGGCACTACGCGGAAAAGGAGCAGCAAATGGCGCTGGCTATTGCTGGCACTGATGGCACCAGTACTCACGGCAGGCACCGCGCTTCTCTGGTACTGCCAGGGCGCATGGTACGGTCTGGCTGCGCTGTACGGTAGTTTGGTGCTGTTGCTGCTTGTTAAACCAGGCTGGCGTTGGTTCTATATAGCCGCCGTGACAGGACCACGTGATACGCTGTGAGTAACAAGTGGCTGCTGCAGTGCGTCCTCGCTAATCCTTCCAATTTTAGGGCACTAATTTCCTATATACGCGTGCTGCTGTTTGTGAAGCGACAGGAGCGTAAAAACCTGAATGTGGGCGACATCTTCGAGACGAATGTGGCACAACATCCGGACAAGCTGGCCATCGTGAGCGAGACGCAGGAGTGGACCTTCCGCCAGCTGAACGAGCACGCCAATCGTGTGGCCAATGTATTCCACAGTCATGGCTACAAGAAGGGCGACGTGGTGGGACTGCTGCTCGAGAATCGCGCTGAGTTTGTGGCCACTTGGCTGGGTCTGTCGAAGATCGGTGTCATAACGCCGCTTATCAATACGAATTTGCGTGGTGCTTCGCTACAGCACAGCATCAAGGTGGGTCAGTGCACAGCGCTCATCTATGGACTGGTATACAGATCGGCTGTCATGGATATAGCCAAGGATTTGCCGGCGCATGTGGCGCTCTATCAGTTCAACGATGGATCACAGGCGGAGGAATCCGGCGACGGGCTGAGTCAAGGGCTTGCACAGCAGCTTAATGTGCTGCTCGAGGCTGCGCCCAAGGATAAGGTAGCTGCAGGTGCCAGTCGCGCCGATCATCAGGATAAATTGGTCTACATCTACACATCCGGCACGACGGGACTACCCAAGGCCGCTGTCATCACACATGCACGGTAAGTCAGCGATTCCTTCACTGATCCTTTCAGTTGTATAGTGATTTCGCGGCTGTGCTTTCAGCTACTTCTTCATTGCCGCTGGCATACACTATGCCCTCGGATTCCGCAACAACGACGTGTTCTACACGCCGCTGCCGCTTTACCATACCGCGGGCGGTGTAATGAGCATGGGGCAGGCGCTGCTCTTCGGTTCCACCGTGGTCATACGCAAGAAGTTCAGTGCCTCCGGTTACTTTGCCGACTGTGCCCGCTTTAAGTGCACGGTAAGCTCAAGAATGCACCCAATCCGTCTTGCTTGAAACTCATGCACGAATTCCATTGCAGATTGGTCAATATATTGGTGAGATGGCACGTTACATACTGGCCACGCCGCCGACAGTGCACGACAGACAACATCAGGTGCGCATGGTATTCGGCAACGGACTGCGTCCACAGATCTGGACGCAGTTCGTCGAGCGCTTTAGCATTGGCAAAGTGGGTGAATTCTACGGCGCCACCGAGGGTAATGCGAATATAATGAACAACGATAGCACAGTGGGAGCCATTGGCTTTGTCTCGCGCATATTGCCTCAAGTATATCCGATTTCTATCATACGCGCCGATCCGCATACCGGAGAACCGTTGCGCAACGAGCGTGGTCTCTGCGAGCTGTGCGAACCGCACGAACCAGGTGTATTTATCGGCAAAATAGTAAAAGGTAATCCCTGCCGTGAGTTCCTCGGCTATGTGGACACCAAGGCCTCGTCCAAGAAGGTAGTACATGATGTTTTCGGCAAAGGCGACATGGCATTCATATCGGGTGATCTGCTGGTCGCCGATGAACGTGGTTATTTGTATTTCAAGGATCGCACGGGCGATACCTTCCGCTGGAAGGGCGAAAATGTATCGACCAGCGAGGTGGAGGCACAGCTAAGCAATTTGGTTGACTACAAGGACACGATTGTGTACGGCGTCAGCATACCACAGACTGAAGGACGTGCCGGCATGGCTGCAATCTATGATCCTACGCGTGAGGTGAACGTATCGAATCTGAGTGCAAAACTCTCCACATCGCTGCCCAACTATGCACGTCCGATTTTCCTGCGATTCCTGCGACGTATCGATCTAACCGGCACGTTCAAACTGCGCAAGGTGGAGCTGCAGCAACAGGCCTACAATCCCGCCATCGTCGAGGATGAGTTGTACTATGCCCAGCCCGGTGGCGCCTATGTGCCACTCACACAGGACATCTACGAGCGTATACAGCGAAACGAGCTGCGATTTTGACGACCTGAGACTAGTCCTAAAGCATTGCCAGCCCAGTTATATATATGTAGGTTTAAGCCAGGTTTAGTTTAGTAGATAGATTCATGTATTGTGCTAGCGTAATAAAAAGAAATCTTACAGGCGATTAGTGGAACAATGTCTAAGGGGTTTGAATACTTCATTCAGCAATATCAATATTTAGTCCTGCGGTGGCACATCCTTGGTCAAGTCAGAGATCTTTTTGTGTTCCAGACGCTGCTCCACTTGATAGAGCCGCTCGCTCATCGAGTCCAGCGAGCTGAGTAGACCGGCTTGAATCTCGCCGTACCGCTTCATGGCCAAAATCAGACTCTCCTCAATAAGCTCACTTTGTTGTGCGTATTCTCCGTTGTTCTCGGTTATCTGCTTCAGTTTATCCAGACACTCATTGGGTATGCTGCGAAAATATTCTGCACCCAAAGCGGGCTCCAATTGCTTAATTCGCTCCAGTTGTTCGCTCTGTGCGTATAGCTCTGGTGCGACGGCATTCAGATAGACCTCTTTGGATCGTACCTGCTGCTGCTCGTCTAGGAAATTGGGATCGAGATATTTTTCTAGTTCACCGGCCCGTTCCACACACTGCTGCAGTTGTGTGCGTCCCGTTGTGGCTTCGCTGAACAAGGCGTTGGCAGAGCACAGCGAATCGACAATGTTCGCTGTGTGAGTCGAGCTGCCGCCTTCGGATTGTTCTGCATGGTCATCGGGCAACGGGCCGAGTACACGCGACAGTGCATCTATTCTCTTCTCCAATATGTCGAGTGCTTCCATGGTAATTTGTAAATTTTCACTGTAGAAAGCGGAATGATGTCAGTGCAGCTACAAAACAAAAACACACTAAAATACCAATAAAGAGTGTCTGCGACGTTATGCAACACTGAAGTGCAGCCCTGATAATAATACTTGCATATTGCTAGTATTTAATTATCGTAGATTTTATCGGTAGCTTAATTTATTATAGTTGCCCGTTTTATATTTGCATTAACATTCGAAATTTGAATTTCTTCAGACAAGTGCAGCCCTGATAATAATAATACTTGCAAACTCCCAGTATTTAATCATCGAACAGTAAATCGATAACTTAATTTGTGATAAACGCCCGTTATATATTTTAAGATATTTGCACAAACATTTATAATTTGAAATCCATCAGACAAGTGCGGCCCTGATAATAATAATACTTGCAAATTTCTTGTATTTAATCATCGAAGGAAATCGATAACTTAATTTATTATAAACGCCCGCTTTATATTTTAAGATATTTGCACCAACATTCATAATTTGAAATTCTCCAGCGACAAGCGCTCAGCATCCTTATTTATCTGTGCTAAACTGTCCTCCGAAATAATTCGCACTACATCCGCATCTAAATCGTCACCAGCACTGTTGTCGTCCAAAACGCACAGCAGCCCATCGTTCTCCATGTAAGGAAAGAAAAACTCCGGTTTGTCCCATTTGGCGCGCTCGCCAATGCCACTGTGTGATTCTTGTTCCATATGCTCGCCCAGCAGATTCAAATCATCGAACTGCAAGTCGCAGCTGACGCATCGCAACAGGCACAACTGTCGCCGCACATAGTTAACAACCTTGATCTTTTGATAGAAATTCAAGGAACTTGTGGCAGAGTCGAAATCGAAGCGATGAGTCTGCAGCATGTGCTGTTTGAGCTTAGAAAACTGAACTTCTTCTTGGACGCAGTAGAGGCACTTGATGACAGTGGACTCACCATCGCCCGCCCAATCCGACCAATCGGAATCATGTTCCCCATCCGAATCTTGACGAGCAAAATGTTTATCGAAATCCACACTGCCGCTGTGCTCTTCCAGAGTTTTTCGTCTCGGTCGATTCTGCTGGTGCTGCTGCTGCTGCTTTCGTTGCGTCGGCGGCGGTGTGGTGCGATTGTAATTGATCAAGAAGAACTTATCGTACTCGCGGCGATTTGGATTGATACGCTTGTGTCCCTTCTTGCGCATGTGTTCCTTGAGCGTGGGTCGATCCTAGCATATATACATATATTTTTATTGAGATCAACTCAAAATTTAATCCTAATTACCTTGAACACCTTCTCGCAATATAGACACAGCAGTTTATTCAGATTCTCTTCCAGCTGATCGAGCAGCTCGTCCACATATACCAGCTTCTCAGGCTTGCCCACCAGCAGGAAGTGCTTGTCGAACAGATGATCCAAATAATCTGCCCGCAGGCCTTTGATTATGGTGCGACAAAAAAGACATTCCTTGCTGAAATTGCGGTCCGTCAGCTCGAACTGATGCCGTTCCAGAGCAGCACTCAAGCGTTGCTCCTGCAGCCGTTTGCGTAGCTCAAAATCCTGCGGCAAAATATCACAGAGCAGGTAGTATTTCTCGTTCTTGGCGTAGCTGCCATCAGGCAACTGGTCCAGAAACATCGTGGTGCAGTATTGCTCGAACTCGTTGTCTGTAAATTCACTATAGGTTAATAAGAGTATTGAATGCTAGAAAGTATTTAAGTTTGCCTTGAAACTCCTTCTCCCAGTACTGTAGGTAATCCTCAAGCAAAGCAATGTCCTCCACATCCGCTATGACCAGGCGATGCTCTAGATACAGATGCGCCAAGCAATCGTCCCGGTCGCCGGGAAATATATACACCTTGTCGCATTTCAGGCATTTGATTGCCGTGTTGCGCGATGGTTTTAGCACCTGAGCATTATTACTGCCCTCAGATATTACTGCAGCAGCTTCACCCTGGACACATGAATCCAATTGCTCCATTTGTTGACAAAAGCAGTGTGACTGTGTCGCGCAATTAGTAAATTACCGCATGCTTTTATAAATATACTAATGGTATTAGCGGGTATTAAATTAAAAGATGAATACCAAACTATCGATATGTCATCGATAGCACAACACGCAACTCTTGCTTGTTGCAACACGTGTTTTACTCTGCCATTTTCCTTAACCTGGCGCCGAGTGCGAACGTCTTTTTGTTTCGCGTGCCTTGTGTTAAATTAAAATAAATAAAAATGGCTGATGTTGGTAAGTAATAATACGCATAATACAATCGGCTTGCCACGAATACAATGAATTAATAAAATTATTACAGATTCACGGAAGAAAAAGAAGAAGATCAAGGAGGAGCCCGTCGATGGTGACGATCTTGGCACTCTGCAAAAGGAGAATCAATTTCAAATAAAACCATCTTCGAAAATTGCCGAACTGGACACATCCCAGTGGCCACTGTTGCTTAAAAATTTTGACAAGCTGAATATACGCTCCAACCATTATACACCACTGGCACATGGTTCCTCGCCGTTGAACCGCGACATTAAAGAATATATGAAGACAGGTTTTATCAATCTCGATAAGCCCTCAAATCCCAGCTCGCACGAGGTTGTCGCTTGGATCAAAAAGATATTGAAGGTCGAGAAGACTGGCCATTCTGGTACATTGGATCCTAAGGTCACAGGTATGTTGACAAAAATACCATGTGTTTTATTTTATATCTAAAGTGTGTGGGTGCGATAGAGATGAGACATTGTGTGACATATGATAAGCGTATTTTGTATATAAAATGCTCATCACTAGCGCGCGAATTCGATCTAACCTCAAACTGTACTAACTCACGTGTACAACAATTTATCGTTTTCCAACACAGGTTGCTTGATTGTCTGCATTGACCGTGCCACCCGTCTTGTCAAATCACAACAAAGTGCCGGCAAAGAGTATGTGGCTATTTTTAAATTGCACGGAGCCGTCGAGTCTGTGGCAAAAGTTCGCCAGGGCTTGGAAAAGCTTCGCGGTGCCCTGTTCCAGCGTCCGCCTCTGATTTCGGCTGTAAAGCGTCAACTTCGTGTGCGCACAGTCTACGACAGTAAACTTTTGGATTACGATGAGACACGCAACATGGGTAAGTTCGTCTTTCACTTGGAGCCAGTGCATCGCTGTCTGGCATAAGGCAGAGATGTGCTGGATTACCATACTATCAATACAAATAAGCCAGCAAAATTAGTATTTGCCAAAGCAAATGCACAGTTCTATTTGTAACATGGCCTTCTCTCTTTCTTGATACTCACGTGCTTAGGTGTTTTTTGGGTTAGCTGTGAGGCCGGTTCCTACATTCGTACCATGTGCGTGCATCTGGGTCTAGTCTTGGGCGTCGGTGGCCAAATGTTAGAATTGCGTCGTGTTCGTTCCGGCATTCAATCCGAGCGAGACGGCATGGTTACTATGCATGACGTACTCGATGCCATGTGGCTGTACGAGAATCACAAGGACGAGTCTATGCTTAGACGCGTCATCAAGCCGTTGGAAGGTCTGCTGATCAACCACAAGCGCATCATCATGAAGGACAGTTCGGTGAGTAAATTGACTACATACTATAAATAGGATACCCCACGATATTAAGCCGGCAGACGATCGTAGTTTAGCCAGCGACGTCTGTGACTATGACTGGGAACAGTGAAGCTGCTGATGTGTGTATGTTGGAATTGCGACTTACGTATCCAACAAAGTAATTCTCAGACTACAATTCCTGCAACTGAAAGTGTATATATAAAGAAAGATACCCCACGATATTAAGCCGGCAGACGATCGTATTTTAACCAGCGACGTCTGTGACTATGACTGGGAACAGTAAAGCTGCTGAAGTGTGTATGTTGGAGTTGCGCCCTTTTGCGTTCTAACAAAGTAATTCTCAGACTACAATTCCTGCAACTAAAAATAATAAACAAACTATTCCTCTGCATAATTAAAAAATAATTGAACTATTTTTTTACGTTTTCAGGTAAATGCTGTGTGCTATGGTGCTAAAATTATGTTGCCAGGTGTGCTGCGCTACGAGGACGGCATCGAAATCGGTCAGGAGATTGTCATTTGCACCACAAAGGGCGAGGCTATTTGCCTGGCCATTGCACAGATGACCACAGCAACAATGTCTTCGTGTGATCACGGCGTTGTGGCCAAGATCAAGCGTGTTATTATGGAGCGTGACACCTATCCACGCAAGTGGGGCTTGGGTCCAAAGGCATCTGCCAAGAAAGCACTTATCGCTGCCGGCAAGTTGGACAAATTTGGCAGGCCCAATGAGAATACGCCCAAAGAGTGGCTAACTGGTTTTGTCGACTACAATGCCAAGAAGCCAGCTGCGGCTGTGGCGCCACAAACGCCAGAGAAATCCACAAATGGCGCCGGCGATATCAGCAAGGTAAGCGCGAAACAAACATAAATATCTCTCTTATTACTATAATATCAATCCTATTCTTTGTTTACAGCGCAAGCTAAGTACTTCCAGCGTAGAGGAGCAAGCTGAGGCTGAAACTCCTTCAAAGTCAGATAAGAAGAAAAAGAAGAAGAAGCATAAGGGCGAAGAGGAGGCCCCAGCTGAAGAGGAGTCGGCTGTTGCTGATGAAGTTCCTGTTGAGAAGGAGAAAAAAAAGAAGAAGAAGAAGGACAAAGATAGGGAAAGAGAAGAGGCTCAGGAATAGGATTAGAATGTTAGGCATTAGGCTCCTTCAATATTTTGAGCGCATTTTCTTAGTTGTTAAGTTTAATATTGAGCTGTACAAATGCAAATTTTAATGCATTTATAAGTGACATTCGCAATGCAATAAATTGTATAATTTTTATTGTACAAATTGGTTTGTTCCATTTAGATTTCAGCTAGATTGTCTACCGTCTTCAGTCTATTCTCATTTCTAAGGTGAGTTAAATATTTAAATATATTATTAACAGTTTAAAAATGTTTCGCTGTCGGCTGATGAGCATTAACTTTCGCCCCTATCTGAAAAATTAAGTGAAACTTCTCCTGTTGAATGCGAGATTGGTCTTACTGAACCGACAGCGAAACTAAAGTATTTTAAAATTGTTTACAAATTGAATTGAAAAGCTCTCAAATACATGTGTTAATACAATTTTTTAATTACAGTTTTCAGTTTCCCAGCGGAGTGTCCAATAGGAAAACCTAAAAGTAAGTATTCAAAGTAATTGTCTTTATTTAATTTTAACTTTCTTGTGATGAGCTTTAAGCTTTCGCCCCTATCTGAAAACTAAGAGAAACTTCTCATGTTGAACGCGTGATTGGTCTTACTGATAACTATTTTGTTTTCAAAGAGATATTTATTATTTTGATTTGTTTCTAACAATACTTATTAATTTTACAGCACCTGCCTGATGGTTTAGCGAGACTTCATTGGATTGCTGCTTTGTTCCCGAAAATTGGTACGTATTACAAACTTATTATATATTATATTTTCCGTGATGAGAAATAACTTTCGCCCCTAGCTGAAAACTAAGTGAAACTTCTCATGTTGAATGCGAGATTGGTCTTACTGACAATAAACTTGCTACAATGTAGTCATACAATTTTGTACACTTGACTAATTTGATTATCTTTTTTTTTCAGAAATATGGCTTAATAGGCTTGAAGCTGGCAGGAAACATTTTAAGGTAAGTTAAACATATAGGATGGAAATCTTCTTTAGCCATTATATGATGAGCTTTAAGCTTTCGCCCCTATCTGAACATTAAAGAGAAACTTCTCATGTTGAATGCGTGATTGGTCTTACTGACAAATACACATCAAAAATTATTTAAATTATCTGTTTATTAGCATTATACTTATCATTCTTATTTTATATATTTACAGTTTCTCGAATGGTTGGTTTGCTATTCAAAAGGAGGGCGGCTTTCGTCGATAGTTTTGATTGATAGGTAAGCTTCACTTCTGAGCCTTTACAAGGTTTTCTACATGATGAGCTATAAGCTTTCGCCCCTATCTGAACATTAAAGAGAAACTTCTCATGTTGAATGCGTGATTGGTCTTACTGATATGCATTAATCAGTTATAATAAATATTTCGTATAAACTGAAACTAACATTTTCATTTTAAATTCCAGCTGCATCTTTCTCAAAACGTGTCGTGATGGAAGGTTCTACTCAACAAACATTAAGGTAAATAAATGGAAAGAAATATGATTACTTTGTTGATTTGCAAATGATGAGAAAGGAAAGCTGAATTGTGTAATGATCACAAAATCCGCAACAACACTATCCTCAAAAATAGGTCCTGCTGAAAATAAAGAAATAATTTTGCAAATTGTTTTAAGAGTAAAACAAAAATTATATAAAGTATTATTTTCTTTTTTCAGAATCTTTCCATGGTCTGGTAGTTTCTATAAATGAAAGGTAGGTAAAACTGTAGTTTTAACGTTTAAAAACTATAAATCTTTGTTATGAATTGCCTTAAAATGATGAGAAAGGAAAGCTGAATTGTGTAATGATCACAAAATCCGCAACAACACAATCCTCAAAAATAGGTCCTACTGAATATTGCAATTGTATAGTTGTAATTGCTTGCAAGTAATAATCCTGTCAAATTTTAACAAAAATCTTTTTTCTTTTAGTTTCAGGTACAGTACAGCTTGAAGTGATGCATAAGTCTGGTTTTTGGCGCATTTTTATGTTCATATGTATTTATTTTTCCGATTGACAAACAATAAAGAAAGCTACAGAAAACATGTGTTTCAATGGGAGAAAGGTGGCACGCAAATGTGCATAACCTCAAAAAGTAGAGTTGTGCCATCGCGTGATTGTTTCAGGCGTTTTTGGCGGGAAACAGCAGTCAGGGTTGTCGCTGTGAATGGCTGACGCCAATAAAAGACATCAAAAGATTTAACGTGGCATTTTATGGCAACTCAGGTGTGATGATTCCCTAAACTCCTTTTCAAAATTACAAAAATCGTAAATTTATATATATTTATGACTTTCCGTAACAGGGCAGCTTAAAATGAATATAGTGTACTTATCTCTGGATCTGTTTAAGAAGATAAACAATTAAAAACATTAACGAATATTACTTGAACCGTTCTTATGGAAAGCTCAACCTCAGCTGCAGCGTTGAATATCACCAGGCTACAGTTTTTGTCGATAAGTACAACCCTGTGTTTCATTCCGCTTATATACCTTGGCGCGCTGTTATCGGTCACCATATTGAAATTAATCAAGCAGTCACCGATATACAAGCACGAATGTGTGTGTGTCAATTTCGGTGTGTACTCGTTGTGTGCTAGATTTTACGACGCAACGTCAGCAGCGAGTGCCATAAGTAATTGCTCTTAAAAGTAAAATAAGGTCAAATATTGAGAA
The DNA here is from genome assembly GCA_018151445.1 of Zaprionus inermis. Classification (NCBI taxonomy): domain Eukaryota; kingdom Metazoa; phylum Arthropoda; class Insecta; order Diptera; family Drosophilidae; genus Zaprionus; species Zaprionus inermis. The sequence continues at coordinate 3,386,530 of JAECXD010001572.1, read as the reverse complement.
TTTGTGTGGATTTTCCTGCAACAGGCAAGGAGGCTGTACTCTGTGTGACCGAGTGACTCCAGGTAGGTGCAGTTGGGAATTTTTTGTATGTCTCTTGTGAACAGGACATTGGGCCGCATTGAAATTTTCGTACGGTACTTTTGTGTAGAGCACTTGATTGCTGTGTGGGAGGGTGCGTGTTGCGGTGCAATACATGCTGACGCATGCGATCGGCGGCGACAACGTGTGTATGTATCTCTCGCCGCCATGTTGGTTTTTTCTTTGAGGTTATCGATTTATCGTCATATGACGTTTAGGAAAAAAATTTAATAAAGAAATATACAAAAGCAAATGTAACAAACTAATTGTAATGTTTTGTTATATTTTATCAAATTAAGTTTTACAATTAATATCTGCATATTATTTGAAGTTAAAATCGAAGAATTGAATATGTAAGTAAAGATCCTAGTTAACATGTTCGAACATGCACAGTGCGTCACCAGAAAAACTGTCAGTTATCCTGACAGCTGCGATTTTCTTGTACCCCACACAAAATAATATTGGTTTTTAATGCTAATCGTTTATCGAAAAACACGTGCGCACGCACACAGTTAAATGCAATAGTACCTGGCATAAGTAATACATATTTATGTATGTGACATAAGCGTAGCAACTGCTTTCGTCCCAATGCCATGCAGTCCGCGGGAACGCTTGAGAACGGGCAACCCAACTAAGTACACACACACGCAAACAAACCCGCATGTACACATGTAAACATACACACAATCAGGCAGTCGTCACAGGGCCCGAGCAGAGCTGTTTGTGATCGCAAATAATTCGCACGCATTCTTTTCTAAACAAAATCCTAAGTGGAAATTACTTAAAATGTTTTGCGATTAATAAACGCGCACATGCGCAGTGTCTTTATTAATTCACAAATGTTGCCAATGTTGTTAATTGAACAGAAGAGTTGAATTTAGGCAGTGTGTAAAATGTGTTAGTAGTTGCCGCTGTGCTCTGCAGTTCGTGTATTTCTCTCTCTCTCTCTCTGGTTGTGCTTCGGTGTGTGTGTGTGTGTGCGTGGGCTGTTCAAAGGCGCTTGGCAAAGAGCGACATTATAGAAAGCAAGCTAAATTGCTGGAGCTGTGTTTGCCGTTTAAAAAAGTACGTAATTATTTTGACAAGCATTTTATGTGCTAGTTTGCGTGTAATCGAAACCGAATTTCGATTATTTAGTTTCGATAACAAAAGAAAATGTCCTTTTAGTTGGCACTTTGCATAGCCCGTGAATATTTTGAACTATTATTGTTAATAACTATTGTGTACTTGTATTATATACTATTATATGATATTTACTATTATATTATATGTACTATTATATATTATATATACTATTATGAGTGAATTCTTACACGAAATTAACAGTTTTTCGCTCTGTTCTATTTTCATAACAAAATGTGTACGGATTAGAGATTTGTGTATGTATCTGGTGAAAAAGTGCTACCCATACGCCGTAGAAACTTTGCGGCTATATGGGTACCACTCTACGAGGTTCATTATTCTCTTATTGTTTACGATAATAATAGATTATGAATTAGTCAATTATTGATTTATTTATTTTATTTGCATTCTTTTCAGAATGTTACGGGAACTGCCACCAATTATATTAAAAGGCAAACAACTGAGAAAGTACCGTTATCTAAAGCGTAAATATCCCGTCTCAAACGAGTTCTTGCACAGTAACTGGGCGAATTCCAAGCGATTTATACTCTACGCGCTAACTCCGCGTTGCGTTCTACGAAATTATGCGTGGCGAGTGCACAATCATGTTGTGATTCAGAGACGCGCACGCCTTTTGCTCTTTGACCCCCGCCTGAAACGCATGATAAAGCGTCGCAAGGCGAACGTCAAGCAATGGTCCTCATGCTGTGTGCGCTACTACAAGAAAAATGGTTATATCAAAGAGTTCGAGGAGACGGAGCTGTATGGCGAAGAGTTATCCAAGCAGATGAAGCAGCAGCTGGAGCTGCTAAAGAACGGCAAGCGTGGCCTTTCGCTTATCGAGGAGAATGTCAACAAGACTGCAGATTTGTGTGTGAATGATGATGAACAGGAAAAGGAGGCATGCGTGAAGACGGAAAATCCCGAAACAGTCGAGAATGCTGTGCCGGAAGTGGAAGAGGCACTATTAAAACCGGAGGCTATCGAAATGCCAGCTTTGGAGGAGCCAAAGACTGTGGACGTGGAACCCGCAAAGGTTGCTGCAACCATGAAGACAACTGTGGAAAAGTCTTCAGAGAAATCTGCAGGTGGCAGTAAATTTCTGGACATGCTAATGAACAAGGTGCGGGTCAAGAACTTTGCCAAAGAGTCTAACTTTTCAAAGCCCACAAGTGATCTACTCAATAGCGACTGCAATGTGATAAGTAAAGCCCAAACGGCGCCGGCGACGGCTGCGGCAGCGGCGGTTGCCGCAACCAACTGCGATTACAGTTTCCATGATGATACGAGCGAGGATTTCGTTGGCTTCGACGACAGTGCGCATCAGCCGGGCATGTTGCTGACACCGCTGGTGCCGCAGAGCTGCAAGACGTTGGAGGGAAATGCAGCTTTCTATAGCGACTCACTGGAAGCCTATATGAAGGCGAATAATCTGCGCGAGGATCGCGAACGATTGCTGGAGCCCATGTACCAGGATGGACGCGTCACAGCACACAGCATGCCGCCGCACATGGATATGCCAGCGGTGCCGGACAGCTTGCAACGTCTGCGCACCGTAGCCGATCGCCGACATTATCTGCAACGTTCCAAGAACCAGAAGATGGCAATCATAAACAACGAGGCGAACGTGTATCGCGAACTGCAGCGCAAACAGCGACAGCGCAAGGTAAAGATCGCCGCCATGCAGCATCTACAATCACCTGGCACGCAGATGCCGTTCACACGCCAGGGCTGGCAAGCCGCCAGCTACGTGGCCACGAATCACGACAAGTATTACTACCAGGTCATTCGCATCGATGGCGAAATGGTTCGCCTGCCCGGCAGTCAGGGCAATAACGCACAGCGCGAGAAGCAACCGCACTACAATCAGCTAACACCCAAGGAACTGGCCAAGCTGCGTTGTGACAATCAGTGTCCCGATGCAGTATTGCAACGTGAACTGAAGGTGCAACCCACCCGGCTGGTTAAGGTCAACAGCAAACTACAGAAACTCAATCAGTATCCACTGCCCGCCATCTTTCGACCCTGTCCATTGTCGCAGAAACCGTTCCAGAAGCCTTTGGACGATGATACCGCCGCCCTGCTGCTGGCCGGCGGTAGCATGGCAGTTGTAAGCATGCCCACCGTACAGCTGGATGTGAAGCCACAGCTGGGACGACCACTTGATGAGATTGCCAAGCGTTATCTGCAACACATACTGCCGCATCACGACATAACCCGTGAGTGGGCCGAATTCAGTGTGTCCACGCTACGGGAATCGCCTAACAACATGCGTGATGCCGAGCAACAGGCCGCACAGACGCTGGGCGGCAGACGCAAAAGCTTCACCTTTGTGATACCCTATTTGAACGATCGCAATCATATACTCGTGCGTCGCGTTGTCGATCGCTCCGAGCCACTGGACGAAAGCTTTAGTACCGCACAGCCACCCGAAAAGCTCGAAGAGTTCGAGTTTCGCAAGGCACTGCCCGGAACACCGGATGCAGTTACCTTGGCCTGCGCCGACATGATCAACGACATGATAAATACGGTGGCCATTAGCTGCAGCGAGAACTCCTTTATCAGCCAGGATCCGGATGCGGCAAACGTCTCTTCTGGCACTGCAGATGTGAATCATGTGAATGAGGAGAGTGCTGTCAGCAAGGCGGAGAAAGCCAAAGCCAAGCAACAACTGCAGCAGCAGCAGCAGCTGCAAAAACGGCCCAACAGGCAAATGCGTTTGGCCAAAGAGCTGCGGCGTCTGAATGCGACCATTATCGATGCCGCTGCCATTGCCAAGGATGGTAACGTATTAAAAATGATTGCGAGCAAGTGCAAGCCATAACTAATCTCCAAATTAAACCCTGCAGCTAACAAACCCTGCGTCAAGGAACACTGTCAGCTGGGCTGCCTATGCGAGAGTCTGACCGGGGAACTGCCGGCGCGCGAGCACTGCGGCCAAGCGGACTGTGTGCTGGAATGCCACTGCACGGGCGCCGAGCTGACGCGTATAATGCGCGTGGAAACCGACGTAAGACGAGGCGGTACGCGCGAATTTAATCCCAACTTACAGTATCCTTTATTTTGATTGCAGGGTCGCGGTTTGTCCAACGAGGACGCGTTCAACTTGCGACGGCAGGCGACGGCGCGTTTGGCTAAAATGGAAAAGGACTTCACGTCCACACTGGTGCTAACCGACAACGAGACGCTGCTAATCAATGAGACGCAGTGCGATAAGAAGCGTCGTTGCACCAAGGCGCCGAAACGCTATGAGGACTTTGACGATTCCATTGAGGATGAAGAGGGTCAGCCAGTGACACGTTCGAGTAAGGCGCCGCCAAAGCGTGAGGTGAGCGTGAAGCGAACACGCAGCAGTCTGGTGCAAAGCGAGCCACGCTGTGTCCGGGACACGGATTTCGTACAACTCAAGCATTGCTCGGTGGCGCTACGTCGTCTGCCCGATGTAGCCAATTTGGCCACTTTCTGTATGACCCATCAGCTATACAAGTGCTTCTGTGGCGGTCTGGCGGTCGACGGAAAACCGATAGTCATCGAGAAGGAGCAGTCGGAGACTGCGGTAATTCCGCATTATGTGCCCGAGCTGGCAACCCGGGCACACTACAGCTTTGAGCGAGCGCAGGAAGAGCCAACACAGCCGCAGCAGTTGCAGCAGCAGCAGCCGCAGTCGTCGTCACAACAATCGAAGAAGCGACGCAAGGAGAAACAACCACCGCCACAGCAAATGAAGCTATTGAATCCAATGCCACCGCTCACTGTTGTCAGGGAACAACCGAAATCGAAGCTACCTAAACTAGCACCAAAACCGCTGCCGCCTCCAACAATCCCAGCAATGCCAACGAATCTTGTACCGAACCGAGCTGCCGAATTGGATATTATATTCAACTACTATCGCTCGTCTAGCGCGAACTGTCGCCGTGCCGTCCCAGTACCCAGCGGCACCTATTTGCAACTGAATCGAAAGCGCGCTAATGCTAGACGTCTGGATGCTACCAAGCTGGAGAATAAACAGACGCAGGATTTGCTCAAGAAACGCGTGTTTACTGCAATACGATATTATCGAGCTGAGTTGGATCAACAGCGACGCATGGAGGAATTGACGTTACAAGCAGTTGCTGAACCAGTGGAGCCTTCGGTGATTGTTGTACGCGATGATTCGGATGAGAGTGAGCCGGGACAGAAAAGCGAAGAGCAGGCACCTAAGCGCAAAAGGCAATTGTTGTTGCCGACGCCGCCGGCAAGCGTACAGACCACAGAAGAGCCAAAGGAAAAGAAACACAAACCACAGCCGGTGCCACACACATCGCAGCCCCAGTTGGATATACAAATGCCCAAGATTGCATCGTGTTTCTCTCTGAATCCAACGGGAGCTGCTATGATGGACTTTGGTGAGACTGCAGGCTTGTCCAGCATCGTATCGCCATCGTCATCGTCGTCATCTTTTCCAGCCGCATCAATTGACGATTCCACGTCGCTTAGCCACGCATTCCGTGCCAACTACAACGACGTTATCCAGAAGATGAACACGCATGTCAGCAAGAAAATGCAGGACATCGATTTGGCTTTGCAACGTGAGAGTAAAATAATTCCTGCGCCCAATGAGGAGATTCTATGCATCATCAAGTGGACGAACTTCTTGGCGGCCTTCGAGTCGGAATACGTTTTCATTTGGGATGTGCAAATGAAAAACTACAGCTTCCTGGCGGCAACCATTAACAACATGATGCCCGCGGTATGCGGTGCCATTGCTGTGGTCAACACACGCTTTGCGCCCGATCCCAGCACACTGCCCCTGATGGCGCGCATGTTGTTGGAGAATAAACGCAATGAGAATACCGGCAGGTTGGCTGTGGTGATGCAGGGCCGAAAGCAGTATTGGTTGGTTAAGGGTTTCCTGCGCTACATGGAGGGTAATGCCTGTACCAAGCCAACGCCGCAAACTCATCCGATTCTGACCAAGAAAATCAATGTATTGTGCACGCTTATGGTCAAACAGCGCATGAGGGAAGTCAATCGGAAGGCGGCACTGAGTGAGACGTCTTCGTCGATTACATCTCCGCCTACTGCAGGCTTACTTGCTCCAGCCTGTTTAGCTGCTCCTGCGAGTGATGTTGCTGCTGCCACTGCTACTGCTCCTGCTCCTGCTCCTCCTCTTGCTGTAGATGATACGCCTGCGCTGGATACCACGCTTGCATCGCTTCCGCCGGCCACAACAGCTGCTGCAGTAGTTCCTGCTGCTGTCGCTGCTGCCCAAAGCAAAGACATGTGCCTGAATATACGCAGCAACATCGAAAATCGCAAAGTATTTCAGGCCGATGTCGGCGAGCTGCAGATACCGGAGCTGCACGAATACGATCATCGCTGGTTGGTATTGAATCTCTTCGACGACTTTTCGCACATCTTTGTGCCTGCCTTCAGGGACATGATCTCACTGGATCGCATACATAATGTGGTGCGTATGGCGCACGAAAGCAACAAGGTTGTCAAGCTGCAGTTCTTCCGGGACGCGCCGTACGATGCCTTTGTGACGCCCTCATCGCGGCGTAAAATCTATTTTGGACCACTGCGCCTGGACATGCAGCCGCCGGTGCTGGTGCTGCTGCAGAGTGTCGATGGCAAGATGATGTTGCGCGAGGTTTATCAGCGCGAACACAACATTCCTGTGCAGCGCGAAAAGCGCACCATGGCCTTCTGGGTGCTGCAGATCAACAATCAGGTGCACTTTGAAATTGATCTGGGTGGAGGTAAAACGGAAAAGCAACAGCAACAATTGATAAGTGCCAAGGAAACCAAGGAGGTGCAGAAGGAGGAGCAGCAGGTAGAGATTTTTAAAACCGAGATCGATAACGTTAATGATGATGATGATGACGACGATTGCATGATTATCGACGATGATGATGATGAGAAGGAGGATGAGCAGAAGCAGCTCCAAAAACAGCATCAACAGCGCATGAATTTCACAATCCAAACAACTCCCACCAATGGTGGTGGCCTGAAGATAACATCGACGACACCAGCAGCTCCGCCTGGCGGCTTTGTGCCCTTCATATCGAATGTACCCGCCACAGGCAGCACAGCGCCGGCTACGCAGTTTCTTACGCCGCAGGTGCAGCTCACTCAAACATCCGCCATGGCCTGCACCACCACCACAATCAGTTCAGTGTGCAGTGAGACGCCAGCACAGCCACCGCCGGCAAAGATCAGTCGCATCTCCGTGCAGCGCTGCTCCTCGGGTTCAGGAGCTACTAAGGATATTCCAGCTCCGAAAATCAATGAGTCACTGCAGCAGCTGCTGAGCGGCGGCAATGGAAACGTTAAGATCGGTACTGGCTCGACAGGCGTGACCATAACCAAGGTGAATGCCAAGGATGCGCCACCAAATCCCACCGTCGAGCCTATTCGTATCGGCAGCAAGCGCAAGTCACAGGGAGAGCCAGGAGGCGCTAAAGCATCGATAGCTCGCAAGCAAAAGGGAGCCACGATTTCTATTGTAAATATGCCCGTGAAAATTCAACCAATGCCCACAGATCGAAAATCTCTTCCTGCTCCGAAGACCGTACAGTCAACGTCCACGACAGCGGAAGCCAGGCAATCGCTTCCTGCACCGACAAGTAATATAAAGACTTTAACAATAGCGGAGGCGACGACTACTGGAAAAGTCCGAGATGGTTTTCTTGTGGCCAAGGATTTGCCACGGATCCGATGCAGGCATATGGATGAGAAATTCATGGTTAAGATGCCCGAAACGGGAGTGCTTGCTTTCAAAAAGCAATCGACTGCCGTTGCCTATCTAAATCGGTAAGATTTCTGCTTCTCTGTAACATCTTCAGCAATGCCTAACTCCAACTCTAAATTCTATTTCAGTTATTTGACACGTAATCCGGACTACAAACCATTTCTGCCAGCTGAATGGAAGTTCTTTCCCTTTGAAAACCATGCTCAAAAGGCAACATCGCAGCAACAACATCAGGCTGTAGCTGTAAAGTCGGCCAAGTCGCTTGCGGCAGCTAATCCGTCTACAACGCCCATTGTAATCGAGGATTGAAGAAGAAATTTTAAAAACAAGAAAACAAACATTGAAAACAATACAAAACACCCGCGCCACAGTTAAAATATAATGTAAAATAACTCAGTTACATATTTAATATGTAGAAAATAGTTATGGATTCTAGTTAGTTACTTAAGAAATGTATTATTTTTGCAAATATAATATAGCACAAAAAACGAGTGAGATTTATGGAGTATGCCAAACTGTGCTGCCAATTTCATTTCTTAATTACTTTATTACATTTTATGATAAAAACAGCTACTGTTGGCAGCACTGGTTGGAAAGAGTACAAAAATAAACAAAACAGGAAAATTCGATGCCTGCACTCGCACGTTTCACTTTCATTTTGTTCCACCTTAGCTCAGCTGTTCTGTTCAGCGGCGACATACAGTTGGATAGCATTCTGCTCTGATTTGTTTGTGGCAAAACAAGAAAGCAAAAAGTAAATAAACGAATCCACGTTTGTTACTGTTAACAAATCAAAAGCACTTAAATCGAAAAGCTGTGATAAAAAAAAGTTGATAAGCCAAACGTATGGGGAAAAAGAACCTAGAGCCGAAACGTAAAGTGAAATTGGCAACAAATAACCAAGGTCATCTCAAAAGCAAACAAATTTGTATATATACACATAAATGTGTGAATCTCTGCTAGTGATGCCCACATTGGTCTAACCGTGACAAGTGATAATTGCATTTATTTTGCGTATACGTATGATTTCTGTTATTAAAATGCCTATTCTGCTCTAAGACAAATGCATATAAGTAAATAAATATATGTGGTCACACTAGTTACGATAACTCTCGAACGTTCGATCGAGCCGCAGGCACACGGCAAAATTGCGCATCACTGTTAGTATTTATGTTAGGCGGAACGAAATGCAAGTGTAAATTTGCTAAAACCAAATAGTTCGAAACGAATTTTCTTATACATTTTCAGTTCCCGATCGGTAGTCAGTCAGTGCGGAACACAGCTGGATCTGGAGCATAACAAAATGGGCAACAACGCGTGTGAGGAACAAAATGACAAAAACGAAATAGGATATATAACAATTGCAAGTATTCCCGCACTGAATCAAAGCCATTGCAAAATGCAAAATCCGTCGCTGGTGGAACGGATTATCAATGAGTTCATACGCGGCGGAACGGAACGTATGCAATTTGTTTCGGATTTTGATTACACGATCACAAAACAACGCACCGATGACAATATTCCAGTGCTCTCGAGCTTTGGCATTTTCAATGCATGCAAATCCCTGCCTGCGAACTTCAAGGCTGAATCGGACAAACTCTTTCACAAGTATCGTCCCATCGAAATCGATCCGCATATGCCCATCGACGAGAAGGTGCAGTATATGATCGAATGGTGGACCAAATCGGCGCAGCTGGTCAGCGGATTCCCCTTCGATCAGACCGAAATCGATCATGTGGCCAGCAAGTTCAAGAGTGCGCTACGTGACCGAACGCATGAGCTTTTCGATGCATTATTGCGCCTGCAAATTCCGGTGCTCGTGTTCTCCGCTGGCCTTGGCAACTCGGTGGTTTCGGTGCTGCAACAGGCGAACATTATGCATCCGAATGTCAAAGTCGTTTCGAACTTTCTACAGTATCGCGACGGGCTGCTGAACGGGTTCCAGAAACCGATGATACATACGTTCAACAAGAATGAAACGGTTTTGAATGGCAGCGAGTATTACGAGTTGGTACACACACGTGATCATATTATTGTGATGGGTGATTCTATAGGAGATGCAGACATGGCCAACGGCGTGCCGTCGTCGTCGCACATTCTGAAAATCGGTTTTCTTTTCGATCACGTCGAGGCAAATATGGAAAAATATATGAAAACTTTTGACATTGTTCTTGTCGATGATCAGACCATGGATGTGCCGTTCGCACTGCTTTCACTTATCGAAAACCGTCATCAGCTGCGTCATCCCCATACGAATGGAACCAATGGAGCGCCACCCAGCCGCTGAGCTGGTGACACGAGTTGCCGGTGTGTTGATCTGGTTCCTTCGAAAGGCTGTCGCACAGTGCTAATTGGCTGCAATTTATGTTAATAGAAAAACAGAAGCTATTTTCGAATTAGACTATTTATGTGTACGTCACCTAAACTTCATAATAAAATGACATTTAATTAAAGTAGTTTGTATACTGTATCTCCTATTGGTTTTCTAAAAGTAGATTATATCTGTTTATGCGATTAATATCAGCTGCGCAAACAAGCGATGTGTTAATGTAAACAATATAATGTTACATCTTTAGATCGAACGCATTGTACAAATTTAGGTATTTTTTAACTGATATAAATTAAAATTTTTTAATCAGATATTCCTTCTGCTATCTCAGTAAATCTTATATTTTCTGTCACATTAATAATAATAACACAAAATAACTTTTTATACTTTGTCATTTGAAAAATAACATTAGTATTCACGCACGCAATGTTATTCAATTAGTTACTGTGCAACACTGGTCATATTGACGGTCGCAGTGCTTGATAGTGTCGAACAGCTGGACATCATCTTTTTTTTGTCATTTTTTAGCGCTTTTTCACTTACCGAGAAAATATACAAATCATTCGTTTTAGCTGGTTTTTTTACGCAGTCAGAAAATTTAACGTAGTCACAAATACGTTGCAGTAAATAGCTTAAATAAAAATCAACAAGAGAAACGAGAAACTCAGTGAAACAGCTGCTGTTTGCTGCAGCGTCGCTATTTACCGTTTTTAATAATAAACAAGAAACTATGTGCTGAGTATTATATAGAGAGCGATCGGATCAGCTGGGGTAAAATACAAAAACAATCTTGACACACAGTCACCACCCGCAGTAACAGCAGCAGCAACAGCAGCAGCGGCAGCGGAGGCAGCAGCACAACTGCAGCGTCATGTTTGGTTTCGATGGCGAGTATCGTCGCCGTCCGGTGCAAAGTCTGGGTGGCGCCTCACACACTTGCGACCGGGACACAGCCATACGCAAAGCTGCGCTCGAGCGGCAGAAACGCAACGAATTGCGCCAGAAGGTCAACGGCGCCGTGGTGCTACAATCCTATGCGCGCTCATTCATTTATCGTCAGCGCCGCAAGCGTGCCGAACGTGATGCGTTCGATGCGTTTTTCTTTGCTCATCGGGATCGCGTAATCGAGGACGAAAGTCTAGCGTTTCTATTGCGCCGCCTGAGCTTCTTCTATAGCAGCCGCGTGCTCAAAGACAGCGAACGGCTGGTGAGTTTACCCTGTACAAAAAGCAACGAGTCTTTTATAAATATTAATTGGTTTTCCAGATTGACATCTGCCAGCAAATCTTGCGCAACCCAGCACGCCTGCTGCAGCATTCTGCCCATGATTCTGTTTGGCTTTTGCGATTTTGCAAGCTATTAGATGCATGCTTAGTGCAATTGACGCTGCCGCAGAGCGCGCAGGCCATACCGCTGCGCATGCTGGAGACATTCACCACGGTGGCAGCCGTGGAACGGTATGTGGAGGATGAGACGCTACTCTATAAGTATTTGGAACGTGTATTTGCCTTCCTGATTGCACGCAATTATTTTGGACGTTTGCGTCAACTGCTCGACGAGAAGTGTCCGCCGCTGGACGGAGAGACACTTCATGCACCCAATCCACTGGCCGAAGCGTTGCTTCAGCTGCTTCTACGCCCACTGGCGGTGGCAAGCCGCCTTCCTGTTGGCGAGCAATCGCAATTATTTTGTCGAAATTTCATATCCGAAATCCTAGCAATGCCACATACGGAGCCCATACGCTATTTCGTGCTGCCCTGTCTGGCCGAGAGCACGGAATTTCCGTTTGCTCTGCTTTTGCACTCACTTCACGGCATGCTGGAGATGACCATCAGCAATGTCGCGTTGCCTGACTCCATAGCTACCGTCGAAGAAAATAACAAGCACAATGCCTTGTTCTATGGCGTCATCCAATCTGGCGAGGTTAAGCAAGCAAAACGACAGCCACGCGAAGCGGTATTCAGTTCGTTTCTCCTAAATTCCCTACTCATACTGGATCGCAAGCAGTTGGGTAAGTGTGGTGTCAGTTGACTGACGAGCAGGTTTTAACCATATATTTTCTTGTAGCTACCTTGGAGCAGAGCAATCTATTGATTGCCTATGTGCGCGTCATTGCCCAAATGATGCCCAATATTTTACAGCTGCCAAAGTCGACGCTGCGGACACAGTTTTCGGCACCGCATCGTCATACAGATTCCGACGACGAGGATGACGAGACAGACGAATCCGATGCCGAGGAGGATCAACCCACAACTCACACTCTAGACTACGATATGGATCAGCCGTGTCGCAACACACGTGAACTGAGTGCAAAGGAACGCAATTGCCTGCTCGAATCGATAGCCATACTTAGTGAGACGCAGCGTGTCGATGACATTGTGCATCAAATGGAGCCGCACATCGAGCAGACTCAACTGATTTACGCGCTCTGCGAGATTTGTCACAATCTAATGATATACAACAAACATGCGGTCTACGAGTACAAGTACGAGTTACCGAGCTCACATTGTTGCCACGACTACTTTCTAATCTGTTTATTTATTCCAGGCTACTTTACACGCTAGCCTTTACACCTAAGTTTATACGTGCCGTGTGGTTCAAGCTGGCGGCCGAGTCCACGCAACTGGGCTTCTCGGCGCCGCTAACGCTCATCTCTAAAGGAGTTGTGCGTGAGTAGAGAAGATTTCGCTTAGCTATATCGAGTTTCGCTTATTAATCACATCATATGCTATTCTGCAGCTAAGCAGCAGGGCGTGGATCGTACCATACCATTGTTGGCAACGTTTTGCATGCTTTTCGGTCGCCTTTTGCCCACGCTGCACGACATCGAGTTTGTGGAGAAGAAGCTGCTGGTGACACCGGCACAAACGGCCATACAGCATGTACGCTTGATGCCATTTTCGATTGCTGAAATTGTTCAAATGTCCAAAACGTTAAAAGACATCAGTCTGGGTCTGGTGGAGCTAGCCTTTCGCAGTGTGCTCAGCCATACGGATGCCGATGACAAGAAGTTGCGTCAGCAAAAGCAAATCTGGGCCAATTTGCTGAATGTTGTGGTCTTTGTGCTCAATCAGATACACACGCGAGATTTGCGTTTGGGTTTCTGTCCCGAGGGTCACTGGACGGTCAGTAGATTGGATTTGCCACTGGACAGGCCGACAGATCTTCCATTGACACACAGTAGTCGGATGCGTGGCATACGCCCCTTTCAGCCCATACGTGACTTTACGCGCGAAGACTTTGAGAGTGGTCCGCCCATGTCAACAAAGCAGAAACGCTCGATAACCATACTGCGCGAGATTCCCTTTGTGGTGGCATTCAACAAGCGTGTGAGCATTCTGCAGGGTCTTGTGGCGGCCAATAAAATGCGTGTGCAAGGACATTTGCAGGCCTTCTTGCAGGGACCGTCAATTATGATTACTGTGCGACGCTCGCATCTCTATGAGGATGCCTACGACAAGCTGCGGCCGGAGAATGGTTTGTGTGAAGGGATTTCTAAAGATTCGGTAGACACTAATTGTTTTCATTACTTGCAGAGCCGGATTTGCGCTTGAAGTTCCGCATACAGTTTGTGTCTTCGCTGGGATTGGATGAGGCGGGCATCGATGGCGGCGGAGTGTTTCGCGAGTTTCTTTCGGAGCTCATCAAAACGGCCTTCGATCCCAATCGTGGATTCTTTATGTAACCTCCTAACTTTGCAGATCTTTAGGGATTAGTTTGATTAATTCGTTTTGGTTTTTGCAGGGTAACGACGGACAACAAACTGTACCCCAATCCGAATGTATCAGATCTGTTCAGTGATTTTGAAAAGCATTATTATTTTATTGGTCGCATATTGGGCAAAGCAATCTATGAGAATCTACTGGTAGAGCTGCCGTTGGCCGAATTCTTTTTGACCAAGTTGGCTGGCAAATATTCGGATGTGGATATACATCAGTTGGCCTCACTGGATCCGGAATTGTATCGCAATTTGTTGTACCTCAAGGACTATGCGGGCGATGTGAGTGAACTGAATTTGGATTTTACGGTAGCCAGCAGTTCGCTGGGTCAAACACAGGTTGTCGAGCTGAAGCCGCAGGGTCAGAGCACGCCGGTGACCAATTCAAATCGTATCGAATATCTACAGTTGATTGCCAACTACAAACTGAATGTACAGATCAAACGGCACTGCAAAGCCTTCCGCAAGGGATTGTCCAATGTGCTGCCCATCGAGTGGCTTTACATGTTCAGCAATAAGGAGCTGCAAATACTCATATCGGGCGCAGAGATACCGATTGATTTGGAAGATTTGAAAAATCATTGTAAATACGGTGGCGAATATACGCCAGAGCATCCGTCAATTGTTGCGTTCTGGACAGCGGTGGAGAGTTTCGATGATCTACAGCGACGGCAGCTCCTGAAGTTCGTAACCAGCTGCTCGCGGCCACCGTTGTTGGGCTTCAAGGTAAGAGACTCGGGTTTGATTAGTTAATTGCGGGCAATTGCTAAACCGTTTTGCTTGCTTTACAGGATCTGGATCCGCCTTTCTTTATACAAAATGCCGGAGATATGGAGCGCCTACCCACGGCGAGCACTTGCACGAATCTTCTGAAGCTGCCGCCGTTCAATAGCGTCGAACAAATGCGCGAAAAACTGCTCTATGCTATACAATCCGGTGTGGGATTCGAACTTAGCTAAGCGTTGCATAAGACACACACACACAGAGACAGACAGAGACATACACATTCATACACACCCCCCAAACACACACACACATATCGAATGCAATAAACCAACAGATTTAATACGGACGCACCCAGCAGAGAGATAGCAGCAATTCCAGTTCAGATTTAGATATGTACATTATGATTAACGTAATTAATACTTTTATGTAAAGTACGAAGCTTATGAGGTCTGTTTTCCAGGTTTTATTTTAGTTCATTTTGTGTTCATTGTAAAAACACAATATAAATGTAATTGAAAAAAGAAGAAAACTAAACAAAAGTGCAACTTTTCACTTGACTTCAATGCGCCGGGTTGGCGTTTGGCGTGTGAGCGGCTATTTCCGTTTCATTGTGTCACAAGAGTACACGGAAGTGCACGTATACAAGCTCGTAGAGGAGGGCACAATGCAACTCTTGAATGGATTTATACCCTATCTACAGTTACTACAATTTCTCAAAATAATTAAACTACAAATTAGCATATTAACTTAATTAATTCTACTAGACTTATAGGCAATTCTGTAGCTGACGTAGTAATTCAGTAGTTGACTCTGCCGGCCTGCTCTATGATCTTTTCGTAGATCATGTGCGGCGCCGATTCGGCATAGAGAAAGTCGATGTGATTGTAGCCGCGCACCTGGTAGAGCTTCAGGCGACTATTGCGCAAATCGCGCACCAGACGCAGCACATCCTCACGACTGGTGAGTGCATCCCGATTGCCGTAGAAGAGTTGCATTTTGAGGCGAACGTTTTGCAGCTGATATGACGGAGGATTGGGCTGGCCATAGTGCAGTCGATTGATTCGTGGCGAATCGAAATCGTATTGCCGAAATTTACCTAGAAACGGATAGGTACAGGATTAGACTGCAATATTTGATAATCTCCGCCTACCGCTGTTGATGAGCTGCCCAAAGTGCAGCAGTTGACCACGTGAGATGCCTGCCGGAGTCGTCTCCAGAATACGCGGGAATAATTCCTGCAAAATGTAGGGAAATTGAGAATTTACGAGCAACACTTGACTCCAGGCTTAGGTTGTCATGTGTGCGGTTGGGTGTACTGCACGTATGTGTGGGTGTTTAGGGGAGGAGTGTGTTTGGCATGTGCAGTCTGGCAGTATATCCGCTTCATTGTGGTGCAAAACACACGGAAATCCGTGCAGATACACACTGCCAGCCTCTGCTGGGTGGGGCGAGAGACTGAGTGAGGAGCTTTAAGTTTATTGGGTTAGGTATTTCTAATTGAGTTTGTAATGAAACAAGCAAAGCTACAAAACAAAAAACAACTGTTAATATAAAAAGTTCTTTGCAACAAAAATATTTGAAATATTTTTAAAAATAAGTAACTAAAATATATTGAGAATTTTCTAAATTGTTTGCTGTAGCAAATTATAAATCTATTTAGTTTAGAGTGTGCAGAAAACAAATACATATTTTTCTGGTATATTATATATAAAAAAATTCTTGACTTTGTTAGAATTTTGAGAATACAATTTAAATGCAGTAAAAAGGTTTTTTAAATTAAAAATATTATCTGCAGATATTTCTTAAATAATTCCTATATTTATTATACAATGGAATAATTTCCTAAATAGAAAACTCCTAGCTCGTATAGTTCTAGGTAGTTCCAGATATTCCTCTTATGCTCTTGCAAGTTTCCACACAGATTTCCCGCAATATATAAACTCCCTATAAGAGTATTGCGAGTTTCCTTTGTTCTTTTTTTTGATGCTTATTTGATTTCCCGCTATGACTTCCGTTTTCTGGTTTCCTTTCAATTGCTGCTGCTGTTGCGACTTGTGGCAAATAGTTTTGCTCTTTGTTTTGACTCAAATCATGTTGTTCCGACGTCGACTTGCCCCAAGTTGCATTGGCAGTTGCAAAGTGTGTTGAACTTTATGTGGCGTGAAGCGGGTGCTTGGCTAAATATGCACAAATATTTATGTATAAGCGCGGGCAGATGCCGGCTAGGGTATCACAGTAGGCGGATGGATGGGGTGGAGGAAGGGGCTGCATGGCAATGCCCGAGCTAAAGTTCTTGCCTTTTGCTATTTGCTTAGCAATTTTGGTGCCTCGCCAGAGTTGCGCTCGTATTTGCCAGCTTGTTTGTTGACATTCTGCTTCCCTTTATTCCTCTCCTGCCAGCGTTCTGTCCTGTTCCACTTCTTTTTCTGTTTCTTTGTGTAAGCTATGATGCTGTCGTGCAGATACGGCACGCGGTTGCACTTGACTGTCTCTGCCCCCGGGGCGGGGACAAGCAGCTTGCGCCTTGTTGATGCAACTTTAAATGCGAAAACAAGCGAGTTTTATTGTTGTTTTATTGATGGATTCAGTTGCTAGCAACTTCTGAGTCTGAGTCGATTGCGATAAGGAAATTTATTTGCGCTCGAATATGTTTTAAAAGGAATAAAGACAGCAGCAGCAGAGAAAACAATTTATAACGCTGCGTTTTGGCAATTAAGTTATGCAGGGGCAAAACAAGTGGACAAGCAGGCGCTCTCGACGGGCAGATACCCAGTAGACTTAGAGCAGCTTGTTACGCGAGGATCTTAGTTTTATTGTAATTTGATTTGATATATTTTAAATTTCACAATTCAATCATGTCCGCCTGCCGATATCGATTGTCAGTTGAATTCTTGCTCATTCGATATGTGCACAATTATCGAAACTACTGCAGTTTAAATAAAATACTAATTAACAGCGATATTACTGATATCGATAATATGAATGCAATGCAATAATATGCATAATTAAAATATTTGTCTTTTTCTATTTCACAATTATCGAAACTACTGCAGTTAAATAAAATACTAATTAACTGTGATATACCTGATATCAATAATATAAAAACAATGCAATAATATGCATAATTTAAATATTTTTACTTTTTCTATTCCTACGATCAAAATACTCTTCTTGCTTATCGCGTAAGTGATGCAGCAACTATCTATCCATGTATATTGCCTTGTCAAAGTTTGCCACCTGCTACGCTCGTGCGAAAATATAAGTTGAAATCCGCACAAGCTGCTGCTGCTGCGTTTATGTATAGTTTCGGGATGCGGCCAAAAGGCCCTTAGCCTAATAACTAACAAGCACTTGGCACCAGCTTTGCTCTGGCACTCCCCTCCCGCCATCTGCCCTGCTCGCCTAAGCCTTTCGAGCACACGCCCCGCAGATAAGCCATAAAGTTTGGTAAAAATAACACGAGCGCGATTTATTTGCCATATTTCATGGCAAAACAAAATTTAAATGTGCCGTGTGCGGAAACAAAAAGTGTTTAAGGCAAGCCGGCGTATACGCTGTGTGCCTGTGTGTGTAGGGCAGAGGAAGGGGGCGTGCCCCAAATGGTTCAGGCAAAAGTTTGCCGCACCTTTTGCTGCAAAAAATCCCATGCAAATCCCTGTGCACGACCAGGGAATACCCTAACCCGGGCGCGGGTGTGCCAGTGCCACGCCATAGTCCACACACACTGTGCAGGCGAACGTGCCACAATAGTTGGCCGGGCCGGGCAGCTCGTTTACGCATTTAAATTCAAATAACTTTTATTACCAAACTAAAGCCCTTGCTGCCATGTGTGTGTGTGTGCAGGGAGGCGGGCGGTGAGGCGTGGCACACACACTCCTGAGTGCAATAAAAACTTTTGCATACAACAAAACTTTGGG
Organism: Zaprionus inermis; assembly: GCA_018151445.1. Taxonomy (NCBI): domain Eukaryota; kingdom Metazoa; phylum Arthropoda; class Insecta; order Diptera; family Drosophilidae; genus Zaprionus; species Zaprionus inermis. Next base: position 3,367,907 of record JAECXD010001572.1, on the reverse strand, counting down.
GCCGCTTTGCTGGCTAAATTATGGCTGCATATTTAATGGGAAGTGGGAGAAGCGGGAAGAGGAGCGGGCATACTCACACGATCCGGCGGCTGCTCGCTGAAGCCGACGGTCAGCGAGGCGAGCAGCGTGAACAGCGGCGCGGTGGGCAGTGCGGCATGGCAGACTAGCTGGCTGCCCAGCTGGGCCAGCGACCCGCCTGCCAGCAGCTCGTGCAGTCCGAGCTGCTGCAGCAGCAGCTACAACAACAACGAGAGTTAAATGTGGCGTATACGCAACATTAAGTAAGCCCAAATCGCGTGCGAGCAGACGCAGCGGCGGGCTGCTCAAATGCTGCAAATACGCAACCGGCGCCAGAAGCGTTGCGCTAGCTATGCGCGCATTGAACTGCGGCCGCTGCGCGAGCAGCACCAGCAACACGGTCGTGCCCTGCGAGTGGCCCACATAGTGTAGTTTGCGTGCGCGTGTCACGCGCAGCACATGCTGCAGCACGGCCGGCATATCGTACACGCCGATCTCGTGCCAACTGAACTGCCAGAAGGCTGGCTCGTTGGCGGCAAGGCGACGATGTTGTCGCGATGCCGTCGTGCCGCGCGAATTCGGCAGCCACACATCGTAGCAGCGCGCATGCAGCCGATAGGCCAGCGCGCCCGCACTGCGACCCGCTGCCACATAGTCCGCGGCCGAGCCGATCAGGCCGTGCATCAGCACGAACGGTAGCCGCACGGGGCAGCTCTGATTGCGCGGCGGCGGCAAGCGTTGCAGCGTCAGTCGATAACCATCGGCGGTCTCCACGCGATGCACTTGACACTCGACACGCTCGCGCTGCACGAGCTGGCAGATTGCGTCGCCGGCGACTGTGTTGAGCAGACAAAGCAATAGGAACACGAAAAACACACGCATTTCTCTCGTACTGTATAAATCGTTATCGACATTTTACGCGCTCGCTTTCTCGCGCGTTCGGGTTCTTCGCGAGCGGCTTGGCGAGCGTTGACTGTAGCGCTCTGGGCGCAGGCAGGCTGCTTTTGTGTGCCTACAAAGCAGAGAAAACATAATGGCTGGGACAGAGGGGCAGAGGCAGGGGCGCCGCTAAAGCCAGTGTAAACACAATAACAAACACAAGCTTAGCACGCTGTTTGTGCGCTGGGAATTGTTATGGCCGGCCGTGATCGATTGGCAGCGGGCTGCTGACAGGGAGGGTAAACATGTAGTTCTCGTTTAACATGACGTGATATGCAAAATCATAGTGTAAAATTTAAGCTTTTACTTCTCAATTTAAAATTCAATATATTTGTTTTGCTTTATCGATATATTTAAATGTTATCGATTAAAATCCAGTTGATGTGTGTTTACTTGCTTAAGTCAACTGTTACCCAGCTGTTACGCATCGCATCACTTAAGCTTTTGCTTCGCAATTTAAAATTCAATCAATTTTTTTGGTCTTATCGAAATATTCCAGTGTTATCGATTGAAATCCTGTGGATCTGCTGTGTTCAACTGTTACTCACCTGTTACGCAGCGCTGCCAGCATGACACTTGGTATTTATTTTTTGTATTTAGTGATCGAAAACAATCAAATCGATTACAACATTGCATTTCATGGAAGAAAGTAACGCAGGCTCATGCTGCTCTAACTTGCCTCAGTTTAGGGTAACTACCAGTTGTATATGCACGCGTTGCACCTAATGTCTGTTTATATTTTCAAAGTTGTTAGATTTATGTCAAGCGGCAGCGGCGACGTGTTAATTGTCCAGCCACATCGAACGCTTCGACATAAATAATGCTCTGCAGTTGGATCAGTGTGGCGTCTGCTCACACTTACCTATTCCCATCCAGTCACACTGTGTAGGGTATGCGGTTGCGGCCTTGTCGGCCTAATTAACAATATTAATTTACTGCAAAATTTCTGTGTGTTTGCGGTGGAAAACTGAAGCGGAATCAAATTCAGGCTGCATTTCCAAATGTGACAGCATTATAAATGTCATACACAGCCTAAACGAGGGTTGCGTGTATGTACATATGTGTGTGTGTGTGTGCGCGTAGGGGATGTGTGTGTGTAGGGTATATGCGTATGCCTACATGTTTAACTGCCTATGTGATTTACAATTTGAATTGCGACTACGTGTTGAAAATGCAATCGTGCTAATTAAAATGACCGCGATGGAGCGTGTGAAATTATTACATAGCGCCAATGTGAACGCTTCTTTGGCTCTTGCGGGGCAGCACTGCATACTGACGTCATCATTATCAGCAGCAAACACAACAACAACGAGAAGAGTGACAAATGTTGAGGTTGGTCCGTTTTAGTGTGCTGAGTGTGCGGCTAATTTTGCCAGATTTAATGCGATTTCTATGCAAATCTAATGTATGCCAACAACCCTCTTTATAGACAGCTCGTTCGACGAGTGTGGTGAAATTTCGCAGAGAATATACCCACAGAATATATATAGCTACTGTATAAGTTTCCATTTCATTTCGTTCCATTCCATTTGAGAAAGCAGAATCGACTGGAAAACACTCTAAGAAATTCAAAGAAATATTTAAAATGTTTGCGTATTTTTATTTATCATAAAAAAGGCAATTTGCTGAGATTTAAATGTATATATGTATATGTAAAGTGTATGTATGTACATATATGATATTATATGCTACAGTGTTGCCACAAAAACAGAGGGCGAGAGAGATACAAATTTAAATAACTTAAAAACAGGAGAGAAAACAGAACAGAACAGAACAGAAAGCAGAAAAAAACGTTAAAAATAGGCTTAAAATGTTCAAAAAGCTTATATTTGATGAATTCTCTAGGTATTTTCCACAGATAACAAAAAAGCAAATACTCTTAACAGAAAAGAGAACAGAAACAGAATAAAAGATCTAAAATACGTCTAAAAAAGGTTGAAAATCGGTATAAAATAGGTTTCAAAGGCTTAAATTTTATTATTTATCAAGGTTTTTGCCATAGCTAAGGAAACAGAAATATTTTAAAGAAAAGAGAGCAGAAAACAGAACAATAGGCTTAAAATAGGTTTAGTATAGGTTTAAAATATATTAAATATAACTTTAAAAGGTTGATTATAAGGGTTGATTATTTTTTGATTTATATTTTATTATGTCTGTAGTTATTTACCATAGATAGCAAAAATCAAATACTTTTAAAAAGAAAATAAAATCGAAAATAGCACAATAAGTCTAAAGTAGGTCTAACAAAGGCTTAAAATAGGTTAAAATAGACCTAAAATAGGTTTAATAGGTTTTCATATAATTATTTATCAAGTTATTTGCTATAGGTAACGAAAATATGATATACTTAATTGAAAAGAGAAGGGGAAACAGAACAAAGGGTCTAAAATAGCTTGAAAATAGGTATAATAGTTTTAAAATGTTTGTATATGTTTTTTCTCTAGCTATTTTGTATACACAACTAGAAGTGACTTTTAACAGGTTTGTTTGTTGTCTTCCGCCTTTCCCTCTCTACTCACTCTATCAACAATATTGAGCTATCTAACTACCTTATAAGACAAGCAGTAAATCAGCTTGTTGTGTGTTGAAAATTGCCTCGTTTATGGCACAATCAACTCGAGAACAATTTCTTTTGCTGGCACCTTATTGTTGTTAATCGGCATAATTATCTATGCAATTTATCTTCTTCTATCGCCCAATCTGCCCAATCTTGCCAAACTGTCTGCCCGACCTGGCCGGGCCGGGTCGGGCCGGGCCTGTGCTCCATACCGAACTGACTTAATTAAAAACGTAGTGCTCATTAAATCGAATGCAGTTTCTCAAGTGGGGACAGGCCAAAGCGTTGCACCTGCTGTCTGACAGGGATGGAGACTGAGACGGAGACGTAAGCGTAGACGTAGAAGAAGACAGAGACAGACCAAAGACACGCTCGAAAGCAAGATGAAGCACTTGCAGGGGTGGCTCGAGGCATCTGATGGGGACGTTGATGATGACATTATCTCATGCTCATTGAACGCAAATGTGGCGTTTTGTCGCACACCATAAACGAAGCAGAAGAAGCAGGTATAGCAAAAAAAAAAAACAAAAACAGAACTGAAATAAAGAGTAAAAAAAACGAGATGAAACTGCAGAAACATAAATTCTTTGACGACAGACATGCCAAGAAACTTCGTCTACCTGTGTCTATCTCGCACTCGCTCTTCCCTCTGTCTCTCCCTCTCTCTCTGTCACTCTCTTTTCTTACGTCACAAATAGCAGTTCTTTGGTTGTTGCTTTTTGCTTTTCTTTGCATTGCAATCGTAGCTGCAGTCTTCATATTTGTTCCGAATTCGAGTGAAATGAGAAAACTTAAATACGCCGCAGGAAAATTGCTTTTCAATAGGAATTTGTTCGGGCGATTTCTTATCGCTGCGAAACAAGTTAAATTTGTGTACATTTTTAAAGCACACACAAGCGCAGTAGCCAAAATTGGTTATTCTCTGCACACCCTGACATAATTTGGGCCAACTGCGCGCCTCAAGTTTTCCTTTCATTTCTTTGCTAACGAATTAAGTTAGCACGCTTCGGGCTCATTTAAATTGACTTTAATCGCCCCTGCTGCGCGCGCTCTCTCTCTCGCTCTCTTTCGCTCTCTCTCCCTGACAGTTTGTCTGTCTCGCTTGCTGTCGCTTTTGGGCAACGTTTACCCGGCGTACTTAACAACTTTAATGAGCGGCGGCCATTGCGAAAAAAGGAGAGCAGCAAAAGTGCCAAAGTAGTCGCCGCGCACTTAATACTAATGGCTGTCATTATCCTTTATCTTTTGCCTGTCGCTACAACTGTCCGTATCTGCCTCTCTCTCTGTTATTCATTCTCTCTCTTTCTTTTTTTCTCTCGCTTTCGCTGGCCTGCTGTTTATCTGGCCTTTTGTTTGCACACACATTTATTAGGCAAACCAAAGTTGCCCGAAAGGCAAAACGGCAGGCAAAAAAAAAAAAAAAAAACAACAGCAAAAAAATTAAGTTAACTCAATTTAAAAAAGTTTTGCTCGCTTTTTGTTGCTCACTCGCTCCTACACTTGCTGCCTCGCTCTCTTTCCTATCTCTCTCTCTCGCTATCTCGGTCTGTCTCTCTGTTTGCTGTTTGTTGTTTGACAAAAAACGAATTAAGGCAAAAAAGCAAAACTTTAAGTAGCTTTTGTGCCAGCGAAAGTATTAAAATCGTTTCCCGAATGGAACTGCAGAGCACACTCGTACACCCTCTCCCCCACACCGCGCAACACCCAACCGCCCCCACCCTTTGCCACCCATTGCGTGCACAAAAGTAAGTGGCCAAAAGGATTCCATGCGCCAAGTGTCCTTGAGTCATATTTACTTAACTTTGGCTCAAGGGCCTGACAGCCTGCGCTGCAGTGTAGTATCAGACCCCTCACCTACTCCGCCTACCCCTCTCCACTGCCACACCTCTTTCTTAGCTCGGTTTTCCTTCTGTTTTTGTAATTTACGCATAGCATTTTTGATTTCTCGCCGGCAAAATGAATTTTCACAAACGCTCCACGACCCTCGACTCGAGTTAACCAAATTCCTGTGAAATTACAGAGTGCTATGCTTGGACTTAAGGGGCTCCTTCGGCACAATAAACTCAGGACAGAAGAGTGAGAAGTGAAAGTAGAATTAGAATATGCTTATAGCAGGCGGAAGTGGAAGGAATGATTACTGTGTCAAGTTCGTGCGTGAAGTTGCCACATCTTTTCACTTCCCCGCAGACATATAAAGTAATATATTGCAGGCAACGCGCTACTCGTAACTGTGAAAAACATCTATTTGCATAATTGCTGTGTTCATAAACCGATCAGTTCGCGATTTGCAGTATAGGTTTATAAAGGGCTGCAATTTGCAAAACTTGATTTAAATGCAAATTAATGATTTTCTAGAGCGTTGGGCGTGGTAAGCAAAATTTGAGTTTAACTTAAACTGCGCAACATATCAAGGTAGCTTGATACCAAATTTAGAGTGCCTAGCTGCTATTGTTGCTGAGTTATTGATGTTCAAACAGACAGAAATGCCTTCCGAGCAGGACTTATGTACTGTTTGGAGTATGTGCTGAATCCAAAATAAACAAATAAATATTTGAGTGTTATTATTTTAAATAATCACAGAAAAAAAATATTTACATAGATGATATTTTATGAGACAGTGTTGCAACATAAACAGAAGTAGATAAAGAAAATGAAAAGCAAAACAGGAGAAAAAACAGAACAGACAACAGGAAAATAGGTTTAATAAGTTCAAAAGGTTTATATTTGATTATTTCTCTAGCTATTTACCAAATTTGATGATAAGCAGGTAATTTTAAAAGAAAAAAAAAATAGAAAACAGAACAATAGGTCCAAAATAGATTCAAAATAGGTCTAAAATAGGTCTGTCAAAGGCTAAATAAGTTAAATGGTTTATTTGATTAATTTTCTAGCTATTTACGATAGATAACAAAAAGGAAAAGAAAATAAGTTCAAAATAGGTATAAAATAGCTATAAAATTGGTATGGTCTTGAATAGGTTAAATAAGTACAAGAGGTTTATATTTGATTGAGTCGAAAGCAGATACTTTTAAAATAAAAAAAGAACAATAGGTCTAAGACAGTTTCAAATGAAGTCTAAAAAGGTCTTGAATAGGTTAAATAAATTCAAAAGATGTATATTTGATTATTTCTCTAGATATTTCTTATAGATACAAAAAACAGATACTTTCAAAAGAAATAACGAGAAAAAAATAACAAAAGGTTTCAGAAAGGTTCAAAATAGGTCTAATATCTAAATAGGTCTTGAATAAGTGTTTGTTTCTTTATTTATATTGGATAACAAAAAAAAACAATACTTCTATCAGGTTGCTTGTTAATACCTACATTTCTAGCTATCCAATACCCCACTTCTGCAATAGGGCACTGCAGATTGGATTGAATTGCTTGGTACGAGCCCAGACTCCACGGCTTGTTCGCTAAAATTGCTGTGGCCTCTTGGGAGACGTCTGAACAATTTGCCGCAAAATCAGTGCCAGATCTTGGCTTTCAAGTGTAGTGCAAACCATTAGGTTGCACCTTGCACACGCCACGCTCGCTGCAGCTGCTCACCCGCATCCACTGCGCCAACACCGGCGGCATAAATCGCGCCATGAGTTTCAAGTTTCAACAAAGATGTAAGCCAAGTTAATTGCTTTTTGTTGCCTTTGCTACCTTTTTTGCGTTGCAATGTCAACAATGAAACTAACGGTTACTTCGCCTGCTGCTGCCTCTTCTTGTCCTGTTGTTGTTGCTGTTGCCACTTCGGTTGCTGCTGCTCTTTTTGAGTAGCGCGCTCTTCACAAAGCACAACTTGGCAACAACTTGAGGGGGTGAGCAGGTGGCAGGTAAAAGCGTTTAGCTATGGCAGTGCGCGCAGCCATTTTGTTGCCGGCGAAGGCTCTTGAAAAGTCATTGCCTAACCTTAGGCGCAGCGCACTCGACGCTCGCATTCTGCTTGCAGTGTCTCTGTGCCGCCGCCGCCGCCGCTTGGCTCGCGTCCAAGAGACTACTCGGCGCCTGTCACCTCCCCTACCCGGCCTTGCCCCTTTTCCGCCCGCTGCCCCTATTATTAATGATTAAAATCGACAACGGACGAAGACGTTGTCGAGAACGTTGAGCACGATGAGAACGACTTTGGCTCCAATCAATTTACAATTCATGGGGCCGGGCAAAAGACGAACAAGCAACGGCGTCGTGCGGCGTGTGGCATGCGGCATGCGGCGTACGTAGCCCGGCGCCAAAGCAAAAAGTCGCTAGAAATCAGTCAACTGTGAATATTGCAAAATGAGCTTCCGCCTTCGCATACACTTCCGGCAGCAATTTCCGTTTCCTCATTACCTTTGCCATACCCTGCAAAAGCGATGCATAAAATTGTGCTCGAGCAACGAGCCTGAAGAATGGATAACATGAAACTAGGTAGTACTCTAGATTTGGAATATATTTTCAATGTTTAAATGGCAAAGAAATAATTTAAATGTTGATAATTATTATTTACAGCAGCACAGCGCGTTTTAGCTTTGAAATTTAGCTTGAATTTGCATTTTTAATGATTTATGTTGGCAACAGAAGGTTTGTCTACATTCTAAAGTAAATTTTTGCATATTATAAGTATTTTCCACAAGATTTGTAGACTCTAGCTTTTAAATTCTGTAAGATCGGGGCATTCATACAGGCAGATTGAGTTCAAGAGCGTTAGACAGACAAGGCTCAGTAGGTTTATTGATTAAATAATTATTTAAATGGAAATAGTTAGTTAATTTAAATAAAATAATACAGAAAAGAACATTTTAGTTTTGAAATTTAGCTTGAATTTGGATTTTTAACAATTTATGATAACAAAAGAACGCGTGGCAAAATTCAAACGGAAATTTTTGCACTTTATAAGAATTGCTACACGATTTGTAGATTCTTGCTCTTATAACTATGAAATCGGGGAATTCATACAGACAAACAGGTCTGCTGAGGTGTAGATAAGCATGGTTAAATAGATTTGGCTGTTGTTTAAAAAATTGAATAAAAAAAATATTTAAAACACATGCTAAACAAATTATACAGGCATCTAAGCTGCAAAATAAGGCGTGGCGAAATTCTAAAGCAAACTTCAAAACTCGTAAAGTCTTGTCTTCTGCACTTATAATCTCTGAGATCTAGGAGTTCAAGCAGACAGACAGATCTACAGATATAGGGTAGCTGCAAGTCGAACTACTGCGATAAACTGCTGTACTTTTTGCTGGAACTACTCGCCTTGGCTGCTAGGCAGGGGAAATGCGACAGGAAAATGGCAAAGGGGCCAGGCGGGCTGGCCGGAAAGTAGGCGGTCGGGCGGGGGGAGTGTGGCGCGCGCGCGCCTTCATATGACAATTTATTATGTGAGTCGCCGCTTGGATTTAAACTGCTCCGACAATTATTACACAATGAAGTAGGACAACAACGCCAGCGCCATCAACGCATTTCTGCTCGACTTGGATGCAGAATGCGAAATCGACAATTTATATAGCTGGCAGCGGGAGGAGGAGGGGAAGGTGCTGGGTCTTCAGAATTAATGATGGCAAATTTGCAAAGTTCACAAATTTCTTATTAGTTGTGCCCGTGGTATGGCTCAGTTGCTGCTCGGCTCGCTCACTTCATATATTTCATTTGAGGCAGTTGGGTCTGGGTGCTGGGAAAAGGGAAATGGGGGATGGGAACTGGCTGGGAACTGCTCGTATTCGGTTTTCGTTGTGCTGTGGTTTTCAGTTTTCGCACTTTGGCCTCAAGCGCGAGAATTTCCCAAGCGCTCTCCCTAATTTAAATTTTAATTGAGGTCTCTTTGTGGTTTTTTTAATGCCTTTCACTTCATTCGCAGTTGTTTTGCTTGGAAAATTAACAATAATTATAAATAATTATAATGCTGTTCATAGGAAACTTGGACTTTACTTAAATTAGATCTCTAATTCAGTATGAGTAATATGTTGGTATCTGCTCTACTAGCTTTAAATTCAGCCTGATGCTGGCATTCCCAATCTCTACATCAGTATTTTGACTCTAAACTCCCCTGATATTTGAAGCTCTATGCTGACAACTGTAAGTATTGCCATAACTGTGCTGGATCCATTAATAAATAAGCACTCATTTTATATACAGGCATTTATTTCCATATATATACATATGTATATCGGAGCAAATCTAGTTATTATTTGCCTTTTGCGCTGTGTAGAACACGAAATGAAATCAATGTGAAAATATTTTCTCTATTTTATGTTGAATTTCGCATGTTATATAAAAAATTGACGTGCTAATCGTTTGCATTGCGAAAAGCTCATCACCAGGCAAAATGAATAAAATGAATGCTGTCCAAGGGGGCAGGGGGATGAATAAAAATCAAATAAACTTTTCAAATGTAACGAATAAAAATTTAAATTTCACTCGTTCGCCACCAGGCATAACTTTTTTTTTTAGCTCGTTGGGGGAAAATTCGAGTCGGGGAAAAACGTGGAAAATTCAAATTGTGCCATATATCTAGTCGGACATATCGTGCGCGTATATCGTATAAGGGATTGCTGTAAATATAAATTTAATTGCGCAAAAAACTGAAACCAAATAAATCAAACAAAAATTTACAGCTCTGGGGCGCAAAAAAAGGTAAATAAAATAACAAGTGTACAATAAAAGAGATATACCTATATATGCATGATATATGTATGCCAAAGTGGGCGCTGCAATTTCGATCGAAGATATAATTATGTAGCCAGTTCGGTTGCCATAGAAATTGTTAATTGAAATGCCTGCAAGAGAAGAATATGACGAGGGCAAACAATGGGCAGAGGAATGAAAGTAAAACGCTTTCAATTTAATTAATACACAAAATTAAATCCCATAATACTCGCGGGGCTTCGTTTAATTAATAAACCCATACAATAAAGCACTAGAAATATGCAAAAATGAATTGAATAATTTAATTCTTTTGAAAATCGCACAGTTTCTCTATAACTAATCAATAATATATTGCTTTAATGCTTTAAAGCAAGCAAAATGCAGTAAACTAAAGAGAGGTTTGTTTTCGTATAAGGTAGGTTCTATTGCTAACTCTCTTGTAACCATACCAAGTTTAAGAGAGCTTTATCTCTATGACAAAAGCAAACTTCAAAGAAAATTTGGATTTGTTGTCTATGAAAAACGTATTCTAAATGTATAAAACCAACTCTCATTTTTCTTGAAGTGCTTAGCTTAGTAAAGTTGCTTAAGCATGCATTTTGGAGGCGTTAGTAGGCGTGGCCACTTTCTAAAATAAATCTGAGCTGCGTACTAGAATAAGACATATTGTCAGAAAATTTGATGGCTTTAGCTCTAAACGTCTCTGATTTATAGATGTTCATACGAACAACCCAACGACAGCGGGCATTAAATAATTGATTTATTTACACCAATTTATTTTCTGTGAAGTAAAGTAAAATAAATATTGAAATTTAGAGGTTCTATTGCAAATAACTTACCCGTAAAGAGAATCACAGTCTGATGATATCTACTCGAAATTAAAAACATTTTTCTTAGTTTCTTTTCGTTTTCGTTTTCTTTATTTGCTACTTTCATCTTTCTTACACTTCGCTATTACAATCTTCTTCTTCGTTTTGCATTTTCTACTTTGCATCGGGGCTACTACAGTTATTTCGCGCTTTTAATGGACAAGTTTTAAACGGTATTTCTGTCGCTATTTTGTTTTTTTTTTTTTTTTTTTTTTTGATTTGATTTATGCCATGGCCAATTGAGTTTTAATTCGTATTTTGTAATTTGCATTAATTTTTGATTTCAGCCAATTGCGTGACGCAATTTCCCTTAATTGCAACAACGTACGCGCTTTTGGCGTATTTATTATTTTAATACAAGCTTAATTTAATGTATTTATTTTAATTTCAATTTCAATTTTAATCCCCCTCTATGGGGTTACGTAGCGAATTTGTTTGCGCTACTTTTACATTGCATGTGTGCGTGTGTGTTGTTGCTGCGCTGATTATGCGTTTAATTAGTAATTTATTTATAATTACCGATTACCGATTAGCGTTTGTCGTTTGTTGTTTATCGGCTGTAAGCTGGAAAAAAGCTCATTGTCTGTACGTAGTATGCACTAGCGATAGCACACTGTAGAGTTGTCAAGGTCTTTCAACTTTCTACACACATTTTCGAAAAAAAAAACAAGAATATCTATAGCAAATCGGTGTGTGTGTGTAATGTGGGGTCTGTATACATAGAATATTATTTAATTTTCGGAGAAAGCCCGAATGGTGTCTGATGTCTGCTAATACAATATAATTTGCTTCGCTTTGGCAGGTACCTGAATACTTAAACTTCGTACGCGGGGCGTGGTCGGGGTCGGGCGGGAGGTGCGGGAGGCTGGAGCAAATCAATTCATATATTTATATATATATGGCCGTGTAAAATATATGTATATGTATGTCATGTATACGAGTATAAATTTGATTTTGTCCTGTTCATTTTCGCCTGCGTGTAAAAGCGCCTAAAAGCGAGCTATGCCTAGGTTTTATGCAAAATGCTCTGTGATTGATTCTTACTTAGATCTATCTACCATATAGAGTATATAGTATATAACTATGCATCTGTATATGTATAGTATATATTTATAAATACACCGATTCAATTATGGCAAAAACTTTGAGCTAGCTTCAAGCCTACACACACATAAATAGTTAATACGATGTATATAGTATATATATATAGATCTATATAGTTGCATTGTTAGTTTAGTCAAATATAGTATAAATCTAGCTTGTAAATATTCGGTTTGATTCGCCATTTTTTGTACGTTTACATCTAGCACTTAGCCTAACTGTAGTTGTCCTTAAGTATGGTAGCTTTGGTTTAAGTTTTCCGATTTTCTTACTTTTGTTTTAACTTGTTTTTTAACACTTAGGGTTTTGGCAATCGGAGCCTTCGGCTGGGTTGGCATTTGTTGCCTGCCATTTGTTGTGCCGAAAGACTCCAATTATTGGACGAATTGTTGATATACGTTGCGGTTTATGCTCAGAGAATGAGATAGAGTGTGTGAGTGAGTGTGATAGTGAGAGAGAGAGAGCGACAGAGAGCGCGAGTAGGTGAGTTGGGAGAGTTGGAGAACATTGTCTAAATGCAGTTTGTGGCTTATAGCGAAGCAGAGAACGAAGCAGCTCGGGAACTCTCTCGCAGTTGTTGTGTTGGAAAATGAATATATATAAAATAAACATTTTAAAAATTGAAAATAGCTAAATAATTAACACCGAACAATTAAATTGAACAATTAAATGTGTTATGGTAAAGTAAAGTACAGTGTTGGAAAATGAATAAATTCGATAGTAGTAAAATATTAAAAAAGAAATTTAATAACACTGCACAATTCTTTAATATTCTTTGACTTAGTTATTTTTAAGGTAAGCAAAAATTAATTAAAATATTTCTAGATATTACTAAAAATTGTAAAATAATTCTTAAACTTAATTTACTCAATAATAATAATGAATTCTCTCAGAGCAGTGTGGAAAAAGAAATTAATTTTATAATAACTATAAGTATAATTATAAGTATATATAAAAACAAAATTAATAACACTGAACAAAGGCATGAATTTTATAAATATACAATCTTCTCTTGAATATTTTTAATTCTGTTACATTTAACTTTAAAATAGATAAGAATATTGCGAGATATATGATTAAAAACTATAAAAGAATGTTTAAGATTTATTAACTCAATAATAAAAATGCTCAAATTATAAACAACGTCTATCAATGATAAATAATATGAATTAATTCACAATTAATGCGATTATGGTAATGTAAAGTAAATTTAAAAAACCTAATTATGTATTAATAATATGCTGAAAATATGCCGCCAACACACTTTGCACTCTGCACTCTGCACTCTGCCCTTAATGCCATGTGCCATGTGATGCTGGCATTAATTGACAATGAAAAGAAAAAAAAAATAAAAAAAAATGCTGAGCTGCGCATATTTTAAGCTTAAAGGCAATACGTTTGCAAACATGGCCGTTTAAGTGGTAGAAAAGCGACGCACACACACAGAAACGCACATACACACGCACACACACACTTGTGCTCGGGCTACTTGGTACACAATCATATGCTTCGACAAGCACAAGTTTCAATTTGTTGCACTTTTTAAGCATTAAGTAGCCTGCCCAAGCGTTCCGACTTAGCCGCAATGTTCGTGTGTTTGCGTATGTGTGTGTGATTGTGTGTGTGCTTTGGCCAGCTTTTAACAGCATTTTTTTTTTTTCCGGATGTTTATACCCTTGCAAAGAGTTCTTCAAAATGTTGAAATGTTATTTACGTAGCTTATTGAAAAGTCTCTTCTTTAAACTTGGATCGGATCTTTATGGTTTATGGCTTTACCCGGTAATCAATATATATGTATATAGATATTTGATAGTTATAGTTTAGGCTTGCAAGAGTATTGCATCTTCGGCGTGCTGCCGAAGCCACTGTTTCTCTGTCTCGTTATATTTTGATTTTGAGTTGGTTTTTCTTTTTTAGTTTTATTTTGACTCGTTTTTTTCTCGTTTTTTCTCGTTTTGTTCGTAGTTTATACAACATTGAAAGCACACGAATTAAGCACGTCTAGAAGCACGTTTAGTTAGAATTACAAATTACGCACTAATACACATACACACACATATTTGAGAAACGTTGAACGCAAAATCAAAGAAACGCTGAAAAGTATGCTACAGTTTTTTTCGTGCGGCCATTTTCGCTCGCTATCACGTGGCCAGCGACAGTTAGAGAGGGGAGAGATAGAGAGAGAGAGATAGAGAGCGCGGTTACGTACTAAGTGGATTGGCTGGATGTTGCTGGCTGGATCACAGGGCTGCCTATGAGCTCGAGCTGAGGCTGGACGGCGGCGGCCATTGCCGCTTGATGACTGCAAAATGGGTCATTTGAAAGGTGTTTGTCAGCTGGCAGCGCCGCTCAACGAATCCGGTCAGGCAGTAGCCCATATTATAGTCCTCCATCGATATGTTCGATGTCAGATACAGTTTGAACTCATCATTGTAAGCCACATCTGACTTGGACTTTGTGCCAGTGCCAGTTCCAGCTGCTGCTGCTGCTGCTGGCATTGCTCCTGCTGCTCCTCTTCCTCCTCCTGCTGCTCCTCCTCCTCCTCTTTCTCCAATTGCTGCTGCCGTTGCTGCTATTGTGGCTGCTGATGTTGTCGTCGCTGTCGTTGCTGCTGCTGCTGCTGCTGTTCTGCGAAAGTGGCCGGCAATCAGCAGCGAACCCTGCTGCTCCATGGGCAACATCCTGGCCTTGGTCGCCTGTCGCTGCGTGCCAGCGTATTCGACAATGCGACACCGATTCGGCTGCCACCAGCATGGCGTGATGGTCCAGTAGCTGGATGAGGCTGTGCGGGCCCAGCCCTCCTCGGGGTACAGCAATATCTGCGAGAGCCCCCCCGAAACGAGAAAGGGAGAAAGAGAGAAAAGCGTGAAAAGGGATGAGTTTTTAGCCAGGGCCAATTGCAAATTGGTTTTTTGTGTCGTCTCGCTGCAGTCACAGCTTAATTGAAAATCGTAATTAAAAACTGTAAACTGCTTCAGATTTGCATACTCTTTCCCCCAATTCACACACACACACACGCACACACATGCATTTGTAAACCCTGCAACCTGGTAACATTTAGAAGTGCTAGCTAAACAGCATTTTAATTTTTGTACCCACTTGCCATAGGGTAAAAGGCATACCCGAACCCACAAAGTATACACATACTCGACGAGCAGCAATAGAACCATGTTTGGTACGAACAGCTATATCTTAGCTATTATAGGAGTTATGACTATTAAACTTGCTGACAATATGTCTAGATACTATACGTAGCTCATGTTATGTTTAAAATTGGGCTATGCCTTTTAAATTTAAAAAAAAATTGAAATTCTTTGCTGTGCTAATCAAAATGAATTACTGAAAAAGGTTTCACGGTTTTAAAATATAAGTTATCTACAAATAGCATATATATATTAAGAGATTTGGCTTATAATTAAGCCTGTAAGGTGAAGCAATTTGTGCAGTGCCCATTAAACTTGTTTGCAAAAATAAAACAAATAAATGCTAATGATAATTGACTGGAAATTAAATGCAACACTAATGTGAATTGCCGACTATAGTTAAGTAAGGCTAATTAATTGCCTGCTAATTAAAAAGCTATTGTTTATGGCACTTTTATTGCCATTCGATGTAGTAAAAAACTCTCCACATTTAATTCGATTAGATCTGTCGCTAATTGCGCTTACGAATGACTACGAAAGCGCAGGATACTCTACACTAAGTAGAAGTTACTTATATGCTTCGAAATAAATGTAATATTTTTAATAAATAGTTAATAAATATATAAAATAGCTTATGCATTTGTTGCGATTTTTCTCTCTCAGTTTCCTTAGGTAGAATTGTTTTATATGAGTTTTGTGGAATTTTATTTGAACTTTTGATTATTTTTATAATATTTAATTTATAATAAATTTTCAATATTTTAATAATATGTACTTCCTAATATATTTTCAATATTTAAAATTTTTATTAAAAAATAAGCTTGATATGAATTTGTAATTGTTTCTATATTGTATACATATTGGAAGTACTTTTTACTCAATTTAATATCTCTGATTTGCTTTCCCTTTCTATTCAATCGAGTGTGTTTTGTGTTTGTGTTTTCCATTTTTTTATTTCATTTGAAGAGTTGTTTTGCTGTTTAAATGGTTTTTTTCTCTGTTGCTGCCACCGCAAATGTGCCTGCTATGCTTGCTGTGGTTGCAGGCTTGTGGCATGTGTCGCGTGGCACATGCCACACGCCAGATGGCAGCTGCATAAATTATGCATGTTAGTTAGTTTATCATCGAAGAGCGCTGCCCGTGATTTTACATGCGGTCGGCCACGCGACGTATACTTAATACGCTTCAAGTGCAAGCTGAGAATTAACTGTGCAGTATTTTAAAGAAAATCCCAAGTGCAGCCGGAAAATGGCGGCGTTGTTGTTGCCAGCGTGCCAGCTGCCTTTGAAATTGAAGTGGCAGCAACAGCAGCGGTAGCAATGTTGCAGGTGCCGCAGGGCTTCGGCTTGGCGAGAGAGCTTCCTTTTTCTGACTTTAAAATAAAATGCTTATGTGGTTTCTCTCTCTCTCTCTCTCTTTCTCTGTTGTTCGCTCTGCTCTCTGCTCTGCCTGCATTCAGACAGTTGCACAAAAGGCACTCGGTCAGGTGAATTGTTGAAAATTATTGCGGCGCAGACAACGCTTGGAAAATAAATACATTATTCCCGTTATCCGCGCGGCGCGGTACCCCCACCCACATGCTGCAACAACCAGCCGCAGCCACGGCACATTAATCCCGACAAAAGGTCCTTCTGCGCCCTCGACTATTAATGAAAATTAAACGATTTTCGAGTGGCCGCAAATGCAAAGGGCAGCGAAAGAGAAATGAGGCGGTTGCGAGTGTCCATTAATAGTCAATAATTATTATAACAATGGAATATGCATGAGGGGTCGCAACGTGGGCAATACAGTGTTAAGCCAGGGTGGAAGCTTTTCTTTCAAAAAAGGGTATATTTGCTTGCTGCAAATGCTTGTAAAGCCATCAATAATTGGGCTTGTTTGTATGAATGCGCTAATGTCAGGAACTACTTGAGCTAGAGACACTAAACTTGGCATGAAGGTACCCTACGCAGAGTAAGTTTACATGTAATTTCAAAAGACTTCTTTACAGCCCCCGAAAAAGAATAATTCAACAGAACAAGCCGAGTCTGTTGGTATGAGCGCGCCAATCTCAAGAATTATCTAAGCTAGAGACACTATACTTGGGTTTATTTTAATTTTCGAATGGCGCATTTACAGTCCGAGAAAATGAATAATTCAACAGAGTCTGTTGGTATGAACGCGTCAATCTCATGAACTATCTGAGCTAGATACACAAAATTTGGCATGATACACTTATGTATCCTACTCAGAGTTATTACATATCAAACTTCGCATGAAATCTTCACTGTCTATATACATTTAATAATTTGACTTTGAATGTGATTACTAAGCAAAGTATATAAAATCAACTCGTTCTGCTTTGATATAAATAAAGCTATATTGGATACAAAACTATATTGCCAACTTAAAATCGGTTTAATATGCGCTTCAAAGTTAATATTACCAAATCGAAAACATTTTGCAACTAAAACAAAAACAAGAGTAAACTAATTAGACACGTCAAGCTGCTGCTTAATATAAATTTTCATTTCAACTTGTACAATCGCAGGCTCTGGCCAATCTCAGACTCTTCAATTGGCCGGGATTGGGTGCAGACTGGCGAGCATGTTTGGCACATCAATCGTCAGCAAGATTGGCACACATACACATAGAGAGAGAGAAAGAGAGGGGGGGGGAGAGGGAGTGAGGGAGCGTGCGTGTGTGACAGCTCACGTGCTGCATATATGTCAACTTGCCCCACATGGCAATTGCTGCGCTCGAATTGTGCGCTCGTGTTTGAAAATTACCAAAAAGCAGGGGCGGCATCGGGAGGGGCAGATGAAGGGGAAGCTTAGGGCGGGGTAGGGGGCAGGGCACCTTAATAAGCTGCCAATGTGCGCAGCTGTTGAAAGATTCGTTCTGGGGCGGCTTGGGTCATGTCCACGCGCAGCAGTTGGCGCCCGGCGATTGCATTATTCAAAGTTGCCAAAGTGCACGCTGCGAAATTGAAAATGCAACGCAACAAATCGCTTGCCACTATCAAGGGTCATAAAATCCTCTCACACACACACACAGCCACACAAACAATACACACACACACAATATACACATGCTGCTGCTGGTGAAAGACATTCATACAGACGCTGGAAAATCACTTCCGCTTTGGGCTGCAAAACTGCAGCGTGCGCAATTCGAGCGTTGCGGGCGTGCAGGTCAGACGTGGAGGCAGGCAGGAAGGACAGGGCAGGGGACTGAGAGAGGAGCAGGAAGAGGACCAGGTAGAGGGAAAGGCACAGTAGCAGGGAGCAATGACTGCGGTGGCATCAGGTGGCGCATGTCGCTGGCGAAAATCGAAAACGTGGTTGGCTGCTGCAAAGTGGCTTCGATTCCTCCTCCGCCTCCGCCTCCGTCACCTCCTCCTCCGCCCGCGCCTTGAGGCGTACATAATCGATTTCTTCTGGCACGCAATTGTTTGTTTGACTTTGGTTTTTATTGCGTGGCATTTTATTGCCAGCAGAGTGAGGGAGAGGGCAGAGTAAGTAAAAACCAATACTCCCCTTTCGCCTGGCGGCCAACGTCTTGCATTGTCAGATCTCAGCTGGTAACTTTGTCTATTAATTTGCTTAATGAGTTCATTGACAAATATTGAACGCTTACATCGAGCAGAAGTTTCTCCAGTGTTGGCAAACGGCGACGGCGATGGCGGCCCGAAACTTTTCGACGGGGCGCTGACATTAATTAATTAAGTGTTGCCGCAGATATTTCAACACTTTTGCCCGAGAATTCGCTCAGCTTGTCAGTTCGGCTATTACTTAGTCAAATTTGCAAGCTTTCCCTCTCGCTTTCCCCCTGCAGCTCTCTCCCTCGCTCTCTTCTCCCACTCAGCACTTCAAGTTAATTAGCCGCCCTCATAAGTATGCTACGCTGCACAGCTAATTCCGGCGTAAGCTCGAAAATCAAAGCTTCAACACGATTGTCTAAGCACTTGAGCCGCAGCCAGTCGTGGGTAACGGGTAGCGGCAGAGAGGCGTGGCAGGCAGCCTCAGCTGTCGTACACACAAAAACCATTGCCAACAGATATCCCGTATTCGCTCTTCGTTTCGCACTCCTCCTGCAGCTCCTGCAGCCATACACTCGTGGGTACTGCCAGTCTGATTATGCGTACCCTGTACTGCTTGCGAATCACCTAATCAGTTTAATTGAGTGCATATGCGCAGATCCGCTGACAATACTCAACCCTTAAGCCTTTAAGACCCCTCAAAACCTAATGGAGCGGGCCTTGACATTAATTCTTTCCTGTCTTTATACGGTTCAATTTAACTTTTGTTTCTTTACATCTCTATATTTTTCTCTGTTAAAAACAAATAGTTCTTTTTGTATGGAAATAATTATATTTATAGGCCTCTCTTTCTCTAAGGAAGTGGCAATTTTTCTAGGGAATTTGCTAGGAAAATAGGTCTTGATCCTATGGAAACTGCTTTTTTTTATGTTAATATAATATTCTATGTAAATAGGTCTTTTTCTTCGGAAATAGGTCTTTTTCTGTGAAAATAATGCTTTTTCAAAGGAAAGATGTCTTTTTATAGAAGAATAAGTGTTTTTTTGGGAGATATGTATTTTTTTTTATGTATTTTTTCTTCGACGGAAATAGGTTTTTTCTAAAGAATTTTATCTTTTTCTACTTAAATAGGTCTTTTTCTCCGGAATTTTTTTTTTTATCGGAAAATATCGTTTTACAAGAAAAATAGGTATTATCCTTGGAAAATATATCTTTATTCTACATAATTATGTATTTTTAATGGGAATACGTCTTTTTCTATGTAAATATATTTGTTTCCATGTAAATAGGTCTTTCTCTTCGAAAATAGGTTTTTTCCTGTGTAAATAATTTTTTTTCAATGAAAAAATAGATTTTTTTTCTGGAAAATATGTATTTTCTCTACAGAACTATGCTTTTTTTATGAAAATAGGTCTTTTTCTACGAAAATAGGTTGTTTTTGATAGAAATTGGTTCTTTTTCTATGGAAATAGGTCGTTTTGTACGGAAATTGGTGTTGCTCGATTAAAATACGTGTTTTTTTTAATAGGTCTTTTTTATCATTGAATAGACACAATAAACCAAGCAGGTCACATTGAGTAAGGAAACCCAAAGAAACAGATGGGCCGTTGTGAAGAATTAACTCGATTTGAATCTTCAGATATTGCTGCTGAATATATTAATTCCAAGTCATAAAATCTTTTGCCATATTTAGCTACAATACAATGGGTATGCAGCTTTCGACACGTTGAAGTTTCCTACTTTCCCGGTTTCCCGGTATACATTTCCAACTCCCCCCCATCCACCACTTCTGGCTGCCTTTTTATTTCATTGAAACCTTTCTCTAAGTTGACTTTGAGTTTCGTGCCCCTTACGTGTTTGGAGTGCTTCATCAAGGCGCCAGGCCAATTGAAGTTTTACCCGCCTCTCTGACTCTCTTCCTCTCTCTCTCTTTCTCCCGATTTCTTCCTCTTTCTGCTCCTCTGTCTGCTGCAATCGTATGCCTGCCTTTCGCAAGCGTAAATGAGTTTCAGGCCAACTTTAATTTTATCTTTGTCTTTGTTTTTCAATTTGGCATTTCCATTTCGGGATATATATAAGTAGAGCAGCAGCAGATTGGGCAGATCAAGTGGGCTGTATATATATGTGCTGCAGCTGGCTGGTTGAAAGTTTTTAATAAGTTGCTCGTTAACGGAACGAAACGAGGCTGAAGCAACAAAATAATTTACACGGCCAGCATGCGCTTCTGCAATTAAACGCGGCACCACGATCCGATTTGGTCATTGCCGCTCCCTGGTCCCTGGTCCCTATCCTGGCTGAGCTTCATGCTGTGCGCGCTGCTTGTGTAAATGGAGATGTCAGCGGATGCTAAGAAAACGCCGACGAAGGCCTCCAAGTTTTGTCGCGAGTATTTTCTAAATTTAATGAGTTGTATTACGACAAACTTTAAGCGGCGTAACTACTTCCTGTGCTACTCCCCCTGCCTCTTCCCCCCGTTTGGCTGCAGGCCGCAACTTGGGCGTGTTGTTAGCCGTAACTTTATATGGCAAAGTTTTCATGTGTCTCGCGTCCCCAACCCTTTTAGCCCCGCTTGTATGCCCCTTGCTGTGGCAGCGCTAGTAATGCAGAAATTAAAGTTCTTTGGCAAAGTACAAGCGCTGCCAAAAGTTTTCGTACTGCTCGCGCTCGCTCTCTCGCGTAGTTGACATGCTGAGGCGCCGGATATGCGTAGCTACAAATTTGATATGTTAGACAAGCTCTGCGGCGACAGCGGCTGCACAGTGGCGTGTGTGTCATAGAAATGCTGGCCAAAAATATGCAAGCGTGCCAGAGGCAACTGTAGCTTATTATAAGTGTAAGTAACTTGTTTGAATTTTAAAAAAGAGTGTAACAGGGTTGTTGGAGACATCTGCAAGCCTATAAACTATCTTGTTAAGAAATCAGCAATATCTAACTGTCAGTTTGTTCGTATGAATGCCTATAGCTCAGTTACTTTAAAAGCTAGAGCTAACAAATTTTGTGTTAAGACTTTTATAGTATTGCAGTTTATTTTAGACTTTAGCCACGCCCTCTGGCGCCTACATAAATCAGTATATATTGAATTGCAGACACAGTTCCCAAGCTAGAATGTTTGTTTTCGGTGATAATTTGAGGGAAAACGTTTTAATAATTTTATAAATATTTAAGCATTAATTTTTCCAAAGATTGTGAACTTTTAAATAGTCTACAAGTTGCTTGTACACTAAAAATCAAAGTCAAAACTTGAGTATAGCCGTGCCGAGTTGTTACCCTCTAGATCTTTCATTTTTTTTGTCATAGAAGATCATCCCAGACACACAGAAACACACCTGCTCTTTAGTTCGCAGCTACAGGCAATGAAGACGCCGACGAGATGCCTCGCATGTGCCACATATTTAAAAGTAGCGTTAATGAAATTTGAGCTGCAGGCAGCCCACACACACGTACACACAAACACACACAGTCTCTCTCTGTCTCTCTCACACACATAGAAAACGAACTCAGTCTGCTGAGCATAAAGCGAGCTCGACAGGATAAGCTGAAAGCGACAAAACTTTATAGAGCAGATCCCAAGCTCAGCATAAAGTTGCTAAGCGAGAGAGACAAGTAGGGAAAATAGTGCGTGAGCGCGAGAGAGAGACAGCGACAGGTACAGGGAGTGTAAGAGGGAGAGCGAGAGGGAAGGCTATGGTGGCTCGTTAAAATGCTAAAAAGTAAGTGAGCTAAGGTGGGCAAAGCTGAGCAGATGGATTTGTGCTGCGATTCAGGCTTCTCAAATTCTCATTAGCAGCCACAAGTTGTTCTCTGCCTTTTACTCCCACTCCCTGCCTCTTCCTGCCTTTCTCTCTGCCGCTCTCTTGCTCTTCCCCGACGGTTCTTTTGCCCGTTCTCCCTGCGGTGCCAGTCACGCTTCGTTTCACAGTCAAAAGTTGCCGCTTTTGTAACTTATGCCACGTCGAGTTGCCGCTTTGCCCCCCAGGCGTATTGCAAAATAGCTCATCAATAACCCATTTGCCGATATGCCTAGGCCCGTGAAAAGGTCGAGACCCGAGGCTCGGCGGATCCAAGGCAGGGGAATTGCACAGTGGAAAAAAAAGATGCAGGAGCCACATCCGGCTGAATGGAGTGCGTGTGTATAGACGCGCACTCCCTGGCGGTATTCATACCAAAACAGCACAGGGATTTGAGGCAGTTCGAGCATAAATCAGGCAACGCGCGAATGAGTTGCCTGGCGTAGCATCTATGCAGGTTTTCACGTTTTGGACTCTCGGCAATTATTGTAAATGACAGGCGCCATCGCCTGCTGTTTCAAGCAACATGCAACATGTTAAGCCGCCCCGAAATGAAATGAAAATTTAATAAAATACAACAAAAATGAGTGCGAGAAACCCCCTACGCTAGCCCTCTCCAGCTCCCTTCTCCAACAAGCCCAAGACGTTTGCTTAAATGAAGATGTATGCCAGCGGGGCGTATGAGTAATATGCGCAAATATGCGCATAAAATAAAGCAACTTGTAGCAATTTCCCTGCCTGCCTGTCGACAGGCCAGCCTGGCGCTCTGCCACTGCCCACCCCTGCTTACTCCTCTTGGCTTACGCTTCCTCTTCCCTCCTCTTCCTCTCTCTGCCTGCCCCTCTACTTTCCTCGCTCGGCCTCGCCTTCTTGTGTTTAATTTAGCCCGCCATAAACGTAATTCGGCGCCTCAAGTACGGTCGCTCTCTACCCGAATTTATATGGCGCCACATAAAATTTCGCCCATTCCCCCCTCCCCTCTGCTGCTACTCCCCGCCAACCCGCACTGCTTTCTGCCCCACTGCCTCACTCAGCATAAAAACATTTTATTCGAGTCTGCTTTAAAGGCAGATTGTTTAATACGCGTTCTCTCTCTCTCTCTCGGGCACAGTGGAAACGTCTAGCTTATTGCCGTTCCCTGTTAATCTATATAGTACTATATCTTCTGGAAGTTCTTTAAAACATTTGGTGTCTCTTTCTCCCCCTCTCTCTCTCTCTCTCTGTCGCTTTGAAGTCTCTGGCGGTTTCTTAGCCCACTGTGCAATGAACAGAGCGTAATTCTGTCTGCGTTGTGTCCCATTGTGTCTTTCATATCAAAGGCTGACGCATACGCACGTGTGCACCCGCTACCCCTGCCCCTTGCCTTGCCCTAACTCCACCCATAATGTTGCCATTCCGCGAATCCGTTGGCTGCCAGCACGTTAACATATCTGAGATGCTGGCATCCATCAAATATCAAGCGCTCCAGCGTGCTGTCACTGGAATGCGGCTTGATGACGAGTGTACGCTGAGAAGGGGAAAGAAGCACGAGGAAGAGAGAGGGAAGAGCTGTAGAAAAGACTCACATGATTACGCTCCGCTACCCGCTGCGCCATCAAATTTGCCAAGTCAAAAACGACGCAGTATTTGCGGTCTGCTCTCGCATGTAACAAGACATTCAAGTTCTTTCTCCCTCTCTCAATCTCATGCCAGCAAAAGTTTAAGTTATTTTGTTGTCTAGTTCATTGAATTAGCCAGGCCAATACACACACAAAACAACACACACACATAAAATAAATTCAATTAAATTGATGCGCTTGGAAATTGAGCTGAGCTTTGCCGCAGCTTTTCACAGCGCCTGCAACGAAATTGCTTTTAATTTTGGCACAAATCTCTTTTTAATTTTTTCTGCAGCTTCTTCTACTTCTACTAATATTTCTACTACTTGGCTACTGCCTGCTAGCTGGCACAGCTTGAGCCCGGAGCACACACACACATACACACTGAGAAATTCAGTCGGGCCAACAAATTCGGGCCAAGTCAGAATGTTGTTGTTGCTTTTGTTGTTGTCTACGGCATATGTGCCATCGAAATTGCCACACAGAGCTAATCAAGCGGCAGCTGTGCAACATCAAATTGTTGTCAGTGCTCGCACAGCGAGCGAGACAGCAGAGGCAGAGAGAGAGAGGGAGACTGCAACCAGTGAGCTGCTAAAAACTGTAGCATACTTTGCTGCGCCAGCACAGTCTGACCAAATGCTAAATAGATGCTGCAATAATTAACTGCATTAGGCCAGCAGGCAGACAGGCTTTGCTTCTACTTCTGCCTGCTCTTAGCCAGCAGCTTAACTTGGCATTAACGCAATTTGTCACTGCAGTCAGGGCAAAAGTCTGTTCCAGGACACACTCGCACATTGTGGCTGAAACAGCCGAAATGCTAGACAAATGCAGACATGCACATAGCTGTCACACACACACATGCACACCTGACAGGCAGACACACAGCTAGATCCCGCTTGACCCCGCTAGACCCCGCCAGTTCCCGCTAGTTTCCGCTAGACAGCGCATTTATTTAAAATACAAAAGTTAAATGAAGCAAATTCCACAGCATTGACAGTGGGCTAAACACTTTAGTTTTTGCAGCATGAAAAATGCCAAAAATGTGCGCTTGAACAAGGTGCAGTCCAAGGGGAAGGGGGGAAGACTGAGAAAAGCTGTGGCGTGCAAGCAAAAAGGGAGCGAGGCTTAACGACGCTTGCACTTTGGCAAAAGAGTTTTTGCTTTTTTTTTGGGGGGGCAAGGGGTCAGTACTGGCGCGTGTGTGTGCAGGTGTGTGGTGTGCGTGTGTGTGTTAGTGTATGTTGTGTATGTCGTTTTAACGGCAAGTGCAGGTGCAAGTGAAAGATGCTTTTGGCCAGCTAACCGTAATCCCTTTGGGTGCAAAGCAGCACGAGCGCAGCTGATGGAAAAGTACTTGTACTAAGAGAGCAGAGGCCTGCTGCTCTCCCCCTCTCATTCTGCCTGCCTTTTCTACCTCTTTCTCTCCCTCTCTCTCACTGCTCTTTTCTCTGCCTCTTACACTCGCACTTTGATGATGAATAATGTGCGGTTGAGTAAAACGTTTCAATTTTCATTTCGAATTCTTCGCAACAAACAGCGCAGGCCGCCTAGAGAGAGATGGAGAGAGCGGTAGAGAGAGTGGGAGAGAGAGGTAGATACAAACATGAATTTATGCCTCATTCTATTAGGCTACACACAAACAATTTTGGGCTATATAATCTAATATGATGCCGAAAAAAACTACTGTGCATTTTCGACTTTGCCTTGCGCTTTTCCAGTCAATTTTTCTCATGGCATTTTCCCGTTTTCCGAGCGCGCTGATAAGCTACGCAGAACTGACTACTCAGCAAGTTTTAGCCGAGGCTGCCTGGCGATGCCGCAAAACTTAAATTACGCATACGCCGCGTCGACCAGCTAAATCGCCTTAGCTGCTGCTGCTGCCGCCTCAGGGCGGCTGCGGGGCCTGGCTTAAGCCCTAATAAACTAGCTGAAATGCGCAGTTAAGCCTTTGCCAAGGAGGCGAGGAAGGGCTGCGGCTGGTCCGGGCAGCAGGCAGCTGTCAGTTGAGTGGCGTAGGCGTGACTTTCAGCTCGCTGTGGCATTTAAATCAGTTGCGGGCTGTATAAATCTAAAAAGCGTAGCATACTTATCGGGGCGCTCGAGTCGAGCCGGCTCGGCTATTGGCTCTGGCTCTGGACCGAGGTGGCTCTGCACTTGGCTGAGTCAGTGCTGGCCTCTTTGACTGTTGCTCTGCCCCTCTGCCCCTCTCCCTTTCCACTGACCCTTTGCCCTGCCCGGCTGCTGCAAGCCATGATAATAAATTCCAATTTTATTTAGTCAGTGAGGCGGCAAAGCACCCTTGTCATCGTCAACGCTTGCTAGCTGCCAGGCGAAGGGTCATCAGAGGGGAGGGGGCAGCCGAAAAGAAAAGCCCAAAGCGCTGTTAATGTGTGTGTTTGTCTCTGTTCGTGTGTGTGTGTGTGTGTGTGTGGGACAGTCCATTGCTTCAACTACTTGTGCTAGAAACTTCGTTTGCTTTTTATGACTTTTTATTTGGGACACATCCTTTTTGTTTATCTCTGTGCCAACTCAACTCTGTCTCTGTTCTGAACTCTGCTTCATCCTCTCTCTCTCTCTCTTTTTCTATTTCTTTCTTTTGCTTGGCATAATCAGCTGTGATTGTAATGAATGGCGCAGTCGATGCAATCACCGCGAAGAAAAACAGCTCATCAGCGCCTCAAACGCAGCCTGGCAGGGTCATGGATACAGCTAGTTGTGCTGCGGCAGGAACGGCAGGGGTAGGAGAGTGGGA
Source organism: Zaprionus inermis (assembly GCA_018151445.1). NCBI lineage: Eukaryota > Metazoa > Arthropoda > Insecta > Diptera > Drosophilidae > Zaprionus > Zaprionus inermis. The sequence goes on along the minus strand of JAECXD010001572.1, from coordinate 3,341,010 downwards.
AGGTGTAGTGGCAGTCTTTAGGGGGAGGGGCATGCCTGCGGTTATCTGAGCCAAAACACATTAGTCGTGTGTGTGTGTGTGTTGCAGGCACCGCTTGTGTAGCGCCTCTTGCTGTGGCATTTTTAGCAAGGCAACATACTCTGCCTGCGTGCCACTCCCTGTCCCTGCTCTGTCCCTGTCCCCATTCCTTACTCCTACCCCCCAGCTCTCCCTCTGACTCTGACCGTCTCTTCATTGCCTGTTGGCAATTACAACGTTGCAACGTTAAAGCGATTTTTTTGCCAGCAACATAGAGAGAGAAAAGTGCGCAAGACTCGACCAGCACATACCCTGTGACTGCATGCAGTCAAGCTGCCTGCTCGTGCATACCTCTTGCCAAGCAGGCGCAGCAGGTGTAACAATGCAGCACACACACACATGCTGCTGCTGCTGTGGCTGACACAGGCGACAGGCGGCAGTCGGACAGGCATGACAGACAGATGGGCCAGTCACTTCCGCTGCCAGGCAGGCCAGGCAAAGGCAGCGGGAGAGAGGGGGAGGCGGTACTAGAGGGTGTGCTGTCCCTTTTATAATACCCTTTTTTGTTTGAGCTCTGACGGCTTTTGTTGCCGGGGCAGTTGCTTGATTTGCATTTGCATTTGAGCTTGTGTCCAGCTACATAGCATAATTATGGGCGCGCTCAAAAGCATACAGTAGTCTCCCTCTCTCTCCCTCTGCCTCTCTGTCTCTCTCTTTCTCTCCTGCTTGCCTTGCTCAAATGTTGGCACACTATGATGATGTTGAGGATTGCTGCTTGGACTCCCATGCTCGTTAACATGGCACACAATCAGTGCAGTTTGGACTGCCGAAGACGGAAGTCAGCGCACTCTCTCTCTCTCTCTCTTTCTCTCTCTTCCACTGACACTGATAAACTGTGAAAAAGGCGAAGCCTTTAAGCCGCTTTCCCCCGGCCCGCAAAACTTTGCAATACGTCGCCTTGTTTACGGCACACAGCAAGTTCAAGCAATTAAGCGCAAGTGGTCGTTCTCAATCAATTGTTGTAGGCAAAGGCGAATTGTACTCCAACTTTTGGAGTGAAAATATAAGAAATATAAGGCCCATGAAGGCGTGGCTTAATACCAAACTAAAACAGCAATACTTATGAGTGTTTTGACAAAATTTGCTGCCTGTATCGTTTACAGTCTCTGAGATATAAGCGTACATACAGACAGAGCGCCTAAAACTGTAGTAAAAGCTATGCAACTTTGCGAGTGCAGAGAAAATAAAAAAGGCTAAAAGCAATGAGCCGTTATTGCATGCAGTATGGCCAAATAGCATAAGAGATATGCAGCTTTATATAGAGTATAAAAGCAGCTTCGCTGCGCCGCGCATATTGCAATATTTCCTCAATTTCCCCGAACCTGATTAGCCCAAATTGTAAGCTTTGTTGTGCCACGAAATTGAATTCATTTGCAATCAAGGCTTCCTTCCCTACACTACCCTCTCGCCGCCCTACCCTACCCTCCTCTCAGTTGATGACATAAAAGTAATGATATTAGAGCTTCTTTTCAAGGTAACACACACAACCGCCCCCAATTTCCGTAATGCAATATAATCTCGAGCAGTTTTTAAACCCTCCCCCTTTGGCTGCCTGCTTTTTTCGGTGGTTGTAAAGCCACCCTAGCCCTGCCCCCACCCCTACTCCTACCTCTCTCTCTGGCCGACTGCGACCCCGTTGAGCTAAAACAAACATTTCGCTTGACTCTACGCGCTCCATGTAGCTTCATTATAAAATCGATGTGGCGGTTTGAGCTGTAAATGTAGCTACTGTCTAAGGGTTTGGGTTGAGTTGCACTTAGTTGGGGCAGACTGTGAGTCGGAGAGAAGGAGAGAGACAATATTGAGTTGTTTATAAGCAAGAAAATTTAATTTTACACACTAATGAAGAATAATTTCAAGTGCACTGAGCTTGTGCTGCTGCTAAGGGGTATATTTTCAAGTTTTGACTGTATTAGCACATAGATATGCAATATGTATATAAGTTACACATGTTATGGTACTTTTAATCATCACTTAAGTCTGTTATAAAACAAAAATGTGTCTTTAAGCTTTTGCTTAAGGCTTGTTAGGCTTCTTTTAATTATTTTGTGCGGGCGTAGGAGGCGTGGTTAAGTACTAAAATAAAACTGCTATACCTAGGAGTACCTGCACAAAATCTGGTTAATATAACTCTTATAGTCTCTGAGATATCTGCGTTCATACAGACAGTTGTCTTGAAAAATACACTGCCAGCTTTGCAAGCTGTTGATTATGTCAAGCGCAATCACATTAACGCAAGTTTGTTCTAATCAGCTTAAGCTAAGCCCTTAGGCTTGGGCTCAGTTCATGCTCAGGCTGGGCCAAGCGCAGCGATGCCTCTGCCTGCCTGCGCAGAGTTGCAACACTTTGATCTAACTGTCTGACAATTGTAAACAAGAGCTCACTCGACTTGCTGCTGGGTTTCGAAAATTTTCATTTTCGGTGCCCCATTCACCACGCCCCTCTCCCCCTGGGGCTGCTACATCGATTAATGTGCTCCGGGTTTTTTTTTCTCTCTCTCTCTCTCTCGTTTCTTTCTTCTGCCTCGGCGACTGCAGCAGATGCTGCTGCCGCTGCTGCATTCGTTTGGTCAGTGCAAAATAGACTGAAATTGATGATGTCACTTGATAGGGCGAATGAGTTTTTCATTTTTCACTTTTCACTTGCCAAACACACACGTACAGTGGGACAAAGTGGAGGCAGGAACGGCAACAGGGCCAGGGGCAGCTGCAGCTTCTCGTTCGTGTTGTTTAACAAATTCATCCTGTTGCTTGTGCTTCAGTGCGTGCCCAGTGCCCGCCAGCTAGCCAACACATGGCCAGCACACACACACACACACATGCACACACACACACACACACACACACACACACATGCACAGCTTTCAGTTTACATAAGCGATTTTTCGGGCCTGGCCCCATTGTTGTGCATCGACCTGTTTGATTGGCTTCGCTTTTTGCACGTTTTTAATTAGTGCAAGGCTCAGAGTGCAGAGAGGGGATAGAGGGCAGGCTGAGAGTGGGATGAGCGGAAACTGGCAGCATGTGGCAGCCTTTTGCTTTAAGTTCGCAGCGCATTAAACAGTGCGAAATATTTCATAAGCGCATTGCGACCGGAGAGCAACCACAAAGCTAAATGATTTATATGCAAAGTACTACGAGCATGTCGAGTGTGTAAGAGAGAGTGTGAGTGTGTGTGTGAGAGTGAGTGTGTTGTGTGTGTGCGAGTGTGTGACTGGGTGTGTGAGCGCCTGCCTGTGCGGCACCTGGCAAACAAAAGGCCAACAATCGACTCAATTCCACACGACTCGTTACAGCCACAGCAACAAATTTTCCAAATTTTCTAACAATAGCGCGCACACACTCGCACACGCACACACACATACACAGTTGTGTAGTCAAATCACTTGTGTATTGGTTTTGCTGCGCAGTATGGGGGTAGGGTGGGAGAGGGGTAGAAGGAGCGAGGTACTTGCGTGTTGGCTTTTCGCGAGAAATTTGCCAGTTTCGCGCTTCAATTTTCAACACACCAGCAAGGCAGTAGGGAAATTTAATTGATATACCGAAATTTAAATAATATTATGGTATTTTATTTTATATATTTTATATAAATAAATTTGCATATATTATATATATATGCATTAATTTATAAAGCCATGTCTTTGAAAAAAATTATTAATTCATATTGAACCAACTTTAGTCTGCATTCTTTTCCTAATTATACTTTTTTACTAGCTCTATTTAAGCATTATTTAAACCAAAAAATAAACGAAGAATTCATGACTCTATGTGCTCATTTGATTTGTATTTAAAACAGTCGAAAGCAATAGCAAGAATTCCTCAATAAATTCTCTAAATATTCTCAAAAATTTTTTAACCAACTTAATTGAAATGCTGACACAGTTTTTACTAAGTGTTTTTAGTGTATATTCCTATTAAGAGGGTACTAAATATACTTAAAGTAACTAAGCAAATATGTATGCCAATTATTAGTAAGTATCTATATGATTTGCATTTAAAACAGTCGAAAGCAAGAGCAAGAAGTTCTACATAAATTCGCAAAATATTTCCAAATATCAACAAAAAATTCACTTGAAATGCTGACACAGTTTATTGCTGAGGTTTTTTAAATATATCTCTTAAACAAGATGCCACTAAATACTCTTAAAGTTACTAAGAAAACTGTATACCAATTACTAGTAGAGTGCTTAGTTCATTAACGACAATTTATATGAAGAGCACTAATACAGTAATTATCTCCTTTCCGCTTGTGTAAACAAATATCCAAGTTCAGACACATTCGAGCAGAAAATGTCTTTCAAAACATTGCTCGTTATGTTGTTTATCATATCTATGCCTTTTCTTAGTCTAGAGTAGAGTAGAGTGAATATACGACAAAGCGCCTTCATGTTGCCAATGACAACGCCAGCAAAATGGACAAACTAAGGTCTCTGCCACTAAATGATATGCTTAGACATTTGAAATATAGCGTATAATATGTTAAAGTAATATTTAATAGATCATTAGAAAGCGCTGTAGCAGAACTTCAGCTGCTAGTCTGACAGTTTAGCAATTAAAGCTTAATACACAAACTGAGCAGCCTTTTCCTCATTTACTTGAATTATTCTCGTGCTCTACTTGCGATTTCCACAGCAAATTAAGTAGGAAGTTATCTATATTAACAAATCTCACATAGTGCGCTTAAATTTGTATTTTTTGTACATGTATTTCAGAGTTTTCAGGCCATAGCGGCAGCTGGATTAATATGGCTGAATACGTCTGTACGAACGCAATATACCAAATAAGTGTGCATATAAAAGACACAGTAATGCTGCTAAAAACGAATTTAGAGTTGTTGTTTAAATTTAACAAGCTTTGCGAGCCTAAGTAGGCAGAGAATTCTTAGCTAGGTTATACTAAAGGCAGCTCTTCTTTTAGACAGCTTAAAGCCAGCCCCACAGCCTGCCAAACCGCTATCAATATTTGCCAGCGCGGGTATCTTTTCGTTTGTCATCTCTCGATACATGTTTATCTGGCTCTCTTACACGCGAGCAGAGACACACACACACGCACAGAGACACACACACACAGAGACACGCACACACAACCGCAGACACACACCCACACGCTCTGCCTGTCTTGCAGTCTTTACAGCACTTACTCACCTTATTGGAATTACCATTGAATTTCAATAGCTTCTTGCAGGATTTACCGCGACTCTCGAAATAGATTTCCTGCGGCGTGCGGCGACTGCGACGCGACTGCGCCAGTGTTGCTGCGTGCGTTGTTGTTGTTGTGGTTGTAGACAGTGTCTTAGTGTGGCAATCGCTGCCTGCGACCGATTGCGTTGCCTTGTGCCGACTGACGCAGAAGAGACGCGTCAAGATGCCGCAGCAACCGTTGCCGCTGGCTGCAGTTGCTGTTGCTGGCGTAGATGTTGCTGCCGTTGCTGCTGCTGCTGTTGCTGCCGTTGCTGCTGCACTTGTTGTGTTGCCGTTGTTGTTGTTGGCGCAGCAGCGAGCGGATATGGTCATTAGATTGGCGCCATTGTGGCGTCTCTGGTGATTGACATCCATTTCCATGGCGCGCTATTGGCAATACAAAAAGCGTTGCCTACTTTTGTGCGCGCTGCGAAAGTCTTGTCTACTTACACAAAAAGCGTTGCCTACTTATGTGCGCGCCGCTTTGTTGCTCACTGCAGGCACCGCGCGCTTGTACCGTAATTATTTGTTATTGGCCACACACACACGCACACACACACACACTGTGCGAGTGTGTGTGTATTTCGAATGTTTTTGTGTTTTTTTTTTTGGCAGTTGTCGCGTTCCAGCACACTCAACTTGGCGCCCTCGCACGTCTACGTCGCACACACACACACACAAGTACCACACACACACGTACACACGTGCACAGGCAGCGCAGGCTCACGCAAACGACGCTCACGAGCCGAGGGCAGCGAGCCAACTGATAGCGCTGCCGCCATGCCGTGTGCTGCCTCTGCCGCTGCTGCTGCCGCCGCTGCTCGCACAGCGTTGCCAGACTGCGGGCTGTGCGTGGCGCAGTGCGCAGGCGCTAAGGTACAGTGGGTGCGGTAGGCAAAACTGTGGCTGCGCAGGCTGTATGAATGAAGCGCTCAGGCAGCGCTGCCTGTTTACGTTCGAGGCAGGGGCGCGGGGTAGTCGGGCAAGGGAGGGGGGGGTCAGCAGGTCAAAGTTGTAGCGCATTTTGCTTGATGTCTCTGTGTGTCGTTGTGTATGTGTATGTGTGTGTGTGTAATTGTTTGGCGGCAGTCGAGCGGCGCCGCATGCTATGCAGCAGTTTTTTTTTCTCTTCTGCATACCCTGTAGCTGTGTGTGTGCTGCAAATGGGTAGATAAGTTGGCTGCAGCATATGTGTGTTTGCTTTTACAGGGTAGCAGGCGGTCTGGCAGGCACTAAAATACGCTGCACTAGCCTGCAGCAAATAGCGAGCAGAGTTTGTGCTCTTTGGCGACGCCGCGGTAGCTACAGGGTAGCTGCTAGTCGTGCTTAGCCTGCACACACTTTAATGCGCGCCCGTGTTGTTGTTGCTGCGCTGCTCCGGTGGCAGCTTACCAACTAAAGTGATGAGCAGGCACACACATTTCATCGCACTGCGAGTGTGTTTACCCCGCTGTCTGTGTGTGTGTGTGTGCCTATGTGTGTGCCTGTTTGTGTGCCTGTGTTTGTCTGTCTACTCGCTACGTAATTTCAATGTTTCAACGTAATCTTTGATTTGATTATGTTGTTGAGCTGCCTCCTAGGGCTGCTCGAGCCGAGAACGTGCCGGGCTTGTCCTGTCGCTATCTCCCTCTCTCTCGTGTGTGTGTGTGTGTGTCTCGGCCACTTCCGGCTAAAGCTATAAACGGATTATAAAGTAATTTAATGCTTTTTGTTGAGCATAGATAGGGGGAGTGTCGGTGGGGGCCTGTGCGGGGCAATAAAAACTTTTTATCGCATGACATTAGATCGCATCACGCATACGCACAGTTGGACACGTTTAATGAGTTACCCGAACTGCGCGTCGCCATAGTGCGTAATTAATGTCATAGTGTTTTGGCAGCTGCTTGTGCTGCCCCCTCCTTTTTTCTGACCCTGCCCCTGCTGCTCCTGCTTTCTCCTTCTACTTCGCGCAACATGTTTATCTGCCTCGCTGCGCAAATATGTAACACACTCTTAGCTTGTCACATTCGTTTCCTTACGTTAAGCTGTCAATGCGGACAGTTTGCTGTTCTAGCATATCCACCGCCCCCCCTCGTGGCCTGCCCCTTAGCTACGCCTCTGTCTTGGCCATTTTTCTTTCTTCTTTTTTTCTTTTCGTTAATAACGTGTGTTTGCGTCGGCTTTGCGGACCCCTGGACCCTGCCGCTTGGGCAAAAAGATATGTTTGATAATGTGCCACGCTTTCAGTATTGATGGCGGCTGTCAGCGCCCTTCCCTCTCCCCAGCTGCCCCTCTACCTATCTATCTATCTATGTGCTAAATTGAATGAAGTGTGTTTGGTTTTTTTTTGTTGCGTAGTGATTCGTGCTAAATACACGTTGTTGCTGCTGTGAATGCACTCATGAATTCAACTGAATGCACTCATATGCGTGCAAAGTGGTTGGAGGTTAGAGTGGGAAGGAGTAGAGGGGGTAGAGGGCGGCTGAGAGGGCGGTAGAGGCAGGAAGCGCAGGGGTAGAGTGTGATTTTAGACTTTGCTAATTGCGGCTTATAAATCGGAGGTTTGTGCTACGCTGCAAAACTAACACAAATTCCTATTTGATTGTTGAGCAAATATTTGCAATATGTTTTTAAAATACCGCGCTACTCCCGCCCCTTTACGCCCCTCTTTAGAGCCTTCCCCCTCCCCGCATTTGTTAACTAACTAACTGCGAGATACATTTCTAGCTCATCGAATGCGGCTACAATTTGGCCAGAAACTCAGCTGGACTCAACTTTGAGCGCGTCCGCTTCCCCATACCTACCTCTCTCCCCCTCTACTTATATGCTTGCCCCCTCTGAGCCGCAGCCCCTGCCTGCGCCTCTGCTCACAATCAGTCTCAATTACGCAGCATTTTTGTATGTGTCGAATGCTGTTAGCAATGAAAACTGAAAACTGTGTGGAAACTTTTGCCCAAAACTCCACTCGAAAGTTGCAGGGCAATGTGGGAGTGGAGGCAGAAAGAGACAGCAAGCAAATAGATAAACAGAACGAGCGAGAGAGGTGGAGGCAGCGAAAAAATTGAAACTATTGCCTAATTGCGAGAATGCTGCCAGGCAAACAGAGCAGAGCTCTCTCACACAAACACATAGACACAGAAGCACATCCACACACACACACAGCAGCACAATCACACGCTCTCACACACATACACACGCACAGCTGGCGTAGAACTTTTTGTTAGCGAAAAGCAAAAAGAAAAGTACACTAAAAGCTTAAACAAAACCTCAATAGAGCCGCCGGCCAGTTTGACGGGGCGGCGGTGGCTAGAGCAAGGGGAGAAGTGAGAGAGAGAGGGGGAAGAGTGTTTCAGGCAGCAAGCAGTGAGTGCAGGCTATGAGTGAGGGGCCGTCGGAGGGCGGTACGTGGCCGGAGGTCGTTGAAAACTATTGAGGCGGCAAATGGCAAGCGGAAAAGTTTGCAGCGCATGCGTCACGGCGCTGCAGGAGCAGGAGACGAGGGAGGCGCGGGCAGCGCAGAGAGCTGCAGAGGGTGTGATGCAAATAACGAGGCAGCTAGGCAGCGCCTCCCCCCTGCTATACCCCTCCTAGATTGTTGTAATTTTGGCATTGCTTTTTTGTTTCATATGCAGTGAAATTTGATGATTATTGCGCGAGAGCGACACGAGACGAGACGGGACGAGGCGACAGTGGCGCACAAAAGTTTTCGCACGCAGAAAAACACTTGGCTAAATGTCGCGCCTGCAGCAGGAGGAGCAGCAGGGGCAGCCTGTCAGACTGCAAGCTCGCCTGCGTGTTGGCATTTTTTGCTTGCATCGTCGCAGATGACGACATAACGTCATGAAATTTATGCAAATGCACGGAATTTGTATGAAAATTGTTTTATTTCACACACACACACACTCGCACACACACTCGCACATGCCGGCACGTACAGTCACGCAGTCAGTTAGTGCACGCGCGTGTCATTGTGTCTTGTGCTTAAGCAGAAATTACTCATACCACGTGTGGGCCGGCGATGCGATGCGACTTTGACATCGCTCTGACAGTTTGTGTTTTATGCAAATGCGACTGTGTGAGTGTCCTGTGTGTGCTCTGCGCTGCGCAACAATGTTATTAAAAAATGATAACAAGAGAGCCCGCACAACAACAACAACAGCAGCAACAACAGCAGCAACAATGGCAGCCATTGCTGGAACCACAGCAAAAACACGTCATGGGAACGACAACGACAACTGTCAGTTAGACCAGGGGGGGCTGCGGCTGTCCCATGTCAAGTTTTTAGTTCGTTACACCCCCCGCACACTCCCCCCGATCAACCGACACCCTGTTGCCATTGTTGTTGGCCTTTTTGCATGCGTTACTATGAAATTATGCAGTGAAATATGTTGCCACAGCGAAAAAGGCAAAATGTGTTGCAGAAACAAACAGATGGGATTGCAGGCGTAAGGGGGAAACAACGAGAGTTTGCTGTTTTTTTGTTTTTTTTGGCATACCAATATCAGTTAAGATACGTGTTGGAGGCGAGTTAAAAGAGCTTTTGATAAGGGTATCCAAAGCAATGGCAACAATGGCGATTGATAAGTGCTAAAAGCGGTTCAAAAGACTTTTTTTATTTATAGATATATTTTTAATCTTTGCGAATATATTATTTTGGCAGTTAATAATATATAATACTAAATATAAATGTCCGATGCGAACAATAGAAGAAAGTTCTTGCCAAAGGTTTTTAGAACTGTAGAAATAAAGCAATCGATAGACCCCTAAAGCGGTTACAAAAATGTGTCTAATATACAGAGATTTTTATAAATTTACAATATTTAATAATAGAATTTTATAATACATAATAGAGAAAACTTGCTAAAGGTATCAAAAGTTAGACCAGTTGAAAGACTTAACTAAATTGTGGAGATTATTACCTAATTAACATATCTTAATTTTATATTTAAAGGTTTAGAGTTGAATTTTGATTTAAATTGTCACATTCTTAATTAATTCAATTATAGTATTTAATAAAATAATAATAATGCAATTTGTTCTTATTTTTTAAATATATTTCTTAGTTATGACTCTTAAATTTTAATTTGTACTATTTTATACTATTTCTTGAAACCATTAGGTAAGGTTGTCCTCAGTTGACTTTAAATAAATAAATAAATATTTAAAAGAATAAATATAAAAATCGTAAAGTTCTCCAATTTGAGTTTGAGCAACAAGGATAACTTATTTTTTTACTATTTATGTATCTAATACAATAAATTAATTCTTTGCGTCGAGGTATTTGTTATAAAATTCCTCGAAAGCCACTCTACCGATTCTTATGAAATTTTGTGAACATATTGAGTATATCTGCATATCCACAATATATATTTTTCATAACCCTAAACTGTCTAGAAATATAGATAACGCTCTAACCGTTGTAAGCACTGTTAAGGCAGAAAGTTCACGAAGTTTTAGGCAAATAAAATATTAGAATTTAGCTAAACTATAAAAATTTGAATACACCAAATACTGTATGTATTGAAATGTATAAAATTAAAATAAACTATAAAAATAACTTTACAACTTCAGTTAAATACTGCTGCCTTCTTAACCGACACACAATTATACTAAGAGCATTTTGCAAGAAACGTCAAGTCTCTCCTACTTTTCGCTGAGGTAAACAACAAGAACAACACACACACAGTGTCTGCAAGTATTTACGTATGAACTATGTAGATGCCAAGCTGTGTTTGTGTTTGTGTTGGGTAAAACACAGTTGTTATACAAGGCAAAATGACAGTTAGACAGACTGACGGCGACGTCCTCCTTCGTTCTGAGGAAACAGCAACAATAATAAAATAGGGAAAACTCTACTATAACAATGCTCTCAGGGAAAGCGAAGCGGAGTCGCCTGAAATGTGGGAAATGTGAAAAGCTTGTCAAAATTGCAAGCTTTAGTTGCATTCTTTAATGCCAAATGCCAAACATAAGGGCTTCGGAGCAGAGTTGCCCGAGAAGCAGAAATACCAGAAATAATATCGAAATAAACATGAACATTGACCTCACGTGTACACTTCTGTCCCACTTTGATCTTCAGTCAACTGTCGCAACGACACTTGTTTTGTCACTCAAAACATGATCGATTTTGCTTTACCCTTGCTTAGGGTATAGTACTTTTTTAAAGTAACATATAACATAATTATACTTAAGTATTTATTTGAGCAACCTCTTCAATTTCAACAACATCTAAACAAATAAAAAAGATTTACTTCCAAATTCATTTATATCTTTGGCTTTTAAGTCAGGTCTATTCATTAAAATGCCTGCTAGCGTATCAATTATTCGCCTTTACGTGGTTGCACTTTCTATCTCTTGTTTCTCTCTATTCTGTTCGATTATTTTTAGAAAGGCTTTATTTCTGTTTTTGTTTACACTCATTAGAAATAAATGAACAATCCATAGAAATATTGAAAATGAAAACAAAACATCAATTATGCTCGAATTATGCCACTCATTAGACAAATACTATTCGCTGGCAGTGTGCCACATATTTCAAACACTATTTGCACTCACAACTATTCTGCACATTCAAAAAATTATTCGATTTTTATTTATTAATTTATAGCAATTCCACTGAACAGGTTGGCAGAAGAGATTGTGTATGATAGAGTGAGAGAGTACTAGAGAGTATATGTTGGATAGAGTTAGAATCATAAAAAAATATTTGAGTAATAAAGTAAAAGATAGAGTAAATGGGTAATAAAGTAATAATGCGAATGAGTAAAAGAGAGATAGATTGAACAAGTAATAAAGTGATAAAGTAAAAGAGTAATTGAGTAATGAAGGGATAGAGAAATATAGGAATAGAGTAATAGAGTGTTGTAGAGTAATTGAGTAATTACACCCTATTATTTAATTAATTCGAGTAATAGGGCAAATTAGTGAAATAGTAATAAAATAAAAAAATTATATAGTATATGAATGATAGAAGAGTAAAATGATTAAGTAAAGTAAAGTGATTGAGTAAAAGATTAATTAAGTTTGTAAGATATAAGTAAGATATGGATAGTATAGTTATAGTGTGGTAGAGTATTAGGGTAATTAAATTATAGGGTGAAACAGAAATAAAATAAGAGCAATCGAATAATAGTAAATAATAAAAATAGTAGTAAAGTGATTAAGTAATAGAGTAGGGAAATGATAGAGGAATAAAGTGATCGACTAATAAAATAATAGAGTAATCAAATGATAGAGTAATACAGCGATAGAGTATTAGAATGAAAGAGTAGTAAAGTGATAGAGTAAAAAATGTATTGATTAAAAAAGTAATAGGGTAAATAACGATAGGGTAAAAAAGTGATACGGTAAAAAAGCAATAGAGTAATAAAGTGAATAAGTAATGAAGTGATAGGGTAATAAAGTAATAGTTATTGTAATTAATTTACTTAGCTTGCTATGTGACTGTTGTAATTTCCATACGATTAAAAAAACATAAATTCACTCACTATTCAAATAAATCAAACTAAATTCAATTGAATAATATTTTAGCTATATATTCAAACTTAAAGATTGTCGCAAAGAGAGTTCAGCAAAGTCCTCAGTTGCCTCTCGCTTTCCTTGTTTTTCAGTTTTCTGTCGCATTTTTGCGTCATGTCAAAATGGCGCTTTGATGCCATTTGAATGTTGACAGTTGCTGTGGTTGTCAGTGCTGTTGTTTTGCTGTTGTTGGTGCTGCTGATTCCATTGTTGTTGTTGGCTTTTGGCAGGCATTCCATTTGGCATGTGGCATAGGATAGTTGGCAGCTGCCGTTGGCACTTGGCGCGTGGAGCCGCTGCTGCCATTGCTAATTACAAGGAATGTGACCTCAGTCTGATTTTTGACACGCTCGCCCGAGCAGATCCACTAGCTTTCCCGCTCTCTCCCTCTCGAAAGGACAATCATTTCATTAAATGTAGCACACATACACATACACACACACATACACACAAACACATGGAATGGGACTTTAGTTACAAGTTTATTGTTATTGTGCGCTGTGTTGGCCGTAATTTTCAGGCTTAACCCAAATCCAATTAAGTAACAAGCGTAAGCCACTTGCCAGGCGACTGCGACATTGCCTCGTTTAACCCATTAAATACCTATATGCCCGTCTCACTCGCACACACACACACAAAGAGAGACACATTGACATGCCACAAGCCAAAGCTGATAATTTCAATCAATTTTAAGCCACATTCAGAGAGAGAGCCATTTTGCAGTTGGTCGCCTTCTCGAGTGCAATTTGCTGCAGTTTGGGGCAGTCCATTGGCAATGTAGGCGGCGGGAAGCTGCAGAGTGGGGGGGGAGGTAGGGTCGTCAGAAACTGCCCTGTGCAATTTGCACTGCGCTGCTGCTGCCTTCTAATCAAGGCTAACCCGACTCAAAAGAGCTCACCAATTAGTTTGGGCCTAATGTGATAAACAGTTAGTCAGTTAGGTGCGCTTGCAAAAAAAATCGAGAGGAAAAAAGTGACAAAGGGATACGAAATTGAGATAGGGTATATGGGGTATGCAAAAAATATAAGGCAGCTGGAAAAGTATTTAAGAGATTTTATTGAGTAACAACAATTCTCTATGGAATAAAGTGATATAGAACCTGATCTTGCGAAATTTAATGTGTGATTGATTGAAAAAAAATAAATTGTTTTTTAAATATACGAGACTAAAATAAATAAACTAAAATATTCATAACTTTCTATAAGACAAAATGAGCTGGATTGATTAAAATATAATTGGTATATATTAAAAACTGATGAAGAAAAAATGAAACATTTATTTTCCTCAAATATATAAGATATACCAAATACACATTTATGTGACGATTTAATTTAATTTAAAATTTAATGAGCAAGTTGATTGATATAAAGAAATCTTTATATTCCTAAAATATATGAGATTATTAAAATATTCATAATACTCTATGGAGTAAAGTACGCTTAGTTTATCAAATTTAACAGGCATTTAGAAAAAATTGATATAGAAAAGAACAAATATTTATTTCCCTGAACTACATTTTTATGGTACTTATGCCATGAGTTTGAAATAATTTATAAGCATGTATTATATAGATTAATTGAAATAACAAAAATTATTTCACTGAAATAAACGAGATTTAGCAAAATATTCATAATTTTCCATGGAATAATTTCTATGGAATGAGCTGGATTGATACAATTTAAAGGATATATATCAAAAACAGATATAGAAAAGAATAATTATGTATTGTTTACAAATATATGAGATTATTTGTAATATAATCACAATTATATGGTATATAGTACACTGATTTTGCTGATTTGATGACAAATATTAATTTCTCTGAAATGTACAAGAGATACAATAAATATACAAGAGTGAAAAAATCGTCATTTTCTATGGAATAGAGTGCCTAAAATTTATCAAATTTAATTAGCACATAAGTATAAATAAAGTAAAAAATAAAAAATAGTTGTTTTGTAAATTGTACATTATATTTAGGAAAATAACAAAAATAGTTCAACTCTCGATGGAAAAAAATGGACTGATTTTAATAAAATTAAATCAGCTTTTTTGAAAAGTTCTCAAACTTCAATTGTTGAGCCTAAGCACGATATCTTGAAAAATCAAAGCGGTTGCTCTTGTAAAAATCTTATTTTCGGCAGATCGATACGCCTGATATTATTGAAATTTGAAATATACATTGAAGATATAAAAATACAAATTTACGCTGAACTTGCTTAGAATATCTTGAAGAATTCCGTGTATAAATCACTAAGTGTATCAAATATGGTTGCACTGCAGTATGCTTTGACTTTTTCGACTTTGTAGAGTAACAAGATGCTTGTGAGTCAAGTTTTAACCAGCTAGATACAAAATGCATATAACCGCTGTAGGGTATTAACAGGGTATACCCTCCTAAACATAATATTACCATCGAAAACGGTTTAGATTACGTAAGACAAGCACATGAAAATGCCGAAATTTCACACACTTAACAGGGTATCTTTGGTCTATACTCTGCCTTGTTTTCGATTGCTTCTTACCTACTTCTGTTGCTTTTGCGACTTTTGTTGTTGTTGTTTCTGTTCTGTTTATGCAGCGGGGACCTCCAACGTTTTTGCTTTCGATCATGCCCGGAGGCAGCATTGAAACTAGAGTTGTCCCCTCTCACTCTCACTCTCATTACCTCTCTCTCTCTCACTCCTGCATGCAACTGCTTCTCTCTCTCTCTCTTTCTCGCTCTCTGCCTGTCTGTGTGGGCAGTTCTTGCTTACTTTGTTTTGATTCCGAGGTTTTTGGGTTTTTGTGCCTGTCCTGTCATGTCGTCCAGTCGTGTCCGTCCCGTAACCCCCCATCCGTCCGGGGCAGCGCTTAATAACGTTATTTTCTGGTCATTGTACTTTTAATGGGCTGCGTAGCAGGCGAACAAAATCAAACGCCGCCGTCTCTGGCTGCTGTTGTTGCTGCTGTTGTTGCTGCTGTTGCTGTTGTTGTTGTTGTTGCTGGCGCTGACTATTGGAATCGGTTTTGGCAACAGCATCGATCATCATCATTGGCAACATCATCATGCGCTGTCCGGGATCGTTGTGCCTCTGTGTGGCCTTTGCTGCTGTTGTTGTTGCTGCTGTTGTTGCTGCTGTTGTTGCTGCTGTTGCTATTGCTGCTGTTGTTGTTGCTGCTGCTGTCGTGTCGGTTGCGTGGCAGCAACAACTTATCGAAAACACACACAAACTTGTGTAGCACATGATGATGTTGCCGATAATCTTCTTGTTGCTGTTGCTGTTGCTGCCGTGATTGCTGCTGCTGCTGCTGCTGATGATGATGATGGAATATGCAGACTTTTATAAACTTGAGCTTCTGGGTGGCGAGCGCAAAAGCTCTTTCATTGCCTGACAAGCGATCGAAACTTTTAAACAAAGGCAAAAGTAAAAAAAAAAAAAAATAAAATAAAAACTAAAAGAAAAAGGTTTGCTACGACATAACGAAGGTTTTATGCCCTTACAGTGGTTGATTGCGGTTAGTTTTTGCTCTGAAAAATATACAGAAGTGTATATATAGCTTATATATAGGATATATATACTTTATATATAGTTTACATACAGTTTATATAGTGCACACAGAGTGTAAATCTAAATTTATTACTGTTTTGCATTTAGTATAAGAATCGCTTACTGTGGCGCACTATTCCTATTCCAGCTATAGCTTATAGTGCTTTGATAATATTGAAATTCGAGCAGCATATTAACGGCATGGGTTTAGTTTAAATTAAATTTAAATTTAATTTTAAATTTTAAATTTAATAAAAACTTAAAATTTAGCAAAGAAAAAAATAATAAGAGTATTAAACTGCAGTGCAAGTAAGTTCGATGTGATTGTTGGAAAATATATTAAATTTCAGTGTGTGTGTTTGAATGCTATTATGGAGGATAATGAATACTTAGATTGGTTTTCTAGTCCCTAGCAGATCTTAAACACAATAACAAGCTCAAAACTCAATAGTTTTCCATGGTAGCAGACTGTTTTTTTTATTTATTTCCCAGCTTGATTCTAGCAAATTTCCTTAAAATTTTCAGTAGTTTTGCAGCTTTTCAGGCAGCATGTTAATTATCCTATATCGACTTTGCCTCTTCTTGCTTTGCTTTCAATAAATGTGACGCCATTGTTCGCTTTGCACTATTCGTCTTCTCCTTGCTCATTAGCATAAGTAACCTTTGGCTGCAGTCACGCCCACTTCCTGCTGCCTTTTAAGCTTACTCCCTCTCCCTCTTTCTCCTCTCTCTCCCCCTCCTTCTGTGCTTCGCCTGCGCTCTTATTCAATATCCTTTGGCAAGTGCAGAATGTCTCGTTGCACATTTTGAATACAAGTTGCCATTGTCTTTGCCACGCCCCCGCCCCCTTGCCACTCTCTCTCCCCCTTGACTAATGCAAGTGCCGTGCTGTGTGCGCTTGCGATTTTCCACTGCAATTTTCCAGCGAAATGAATCGCTTTGCCATTTGCCAATAATCCTCAGCGACAGTTGGCAAAAATGCAATTAAAAAATTTCACTTTGTCGACTTTGTGTCCGCCCTGGCACCACTGTCCTCTCCCACTGTGTACCACTGTGCCCCGCTCCCTCTGCGTCCTCCCGCCACTTGCTTGGCATATAGAAAGTTTGACAGCAGCTGAGCCCGGAATGACTTTACGCTTGGCACTTGAAGCGGGCAAACACATTCTTCGATTTAATAAAATGCGTGCCAAGTTGACAATTTGTCCAGGGGGATGGTAAGAGGGGTAGGTAGGGGTGTGCGGGCTAGGGAGGGGTGAAAGGTTACGGACAGCTCGACTGACAGCGCAAAAGTTATCTCTGCTGTTAAGGCAAGCAGGGGCAGAGTGAGAAGGAGACAGCAACAGTTGGCGACGTTCGTCGAGCAGGTGCTGCCTTGGCGTGTGTGCCCGCGGCACTGTAGCCCCACTTGCACCTACCCAACCCTCCTCCCCCCTTCGACAAGCCTAGGTGTTGTAATGTACTTAAAAAAAAACTGGGCCTCATCTCTAAGCGAGCCGCATTCCCGGCCTGATGAATGATGGATTCGCATCGCTCACTCTCTGGCTGCGTGTAAACAAATAATCTAGGCACGCCCGGAACAACACGACACTAACACACGGTAGCCAGCTTCAGGCTGGGCAGCACTGGCACCGCAGCCTTGCCCCGTACTAGGCAGCACTGCAGTTCAAACGAAGCCACCGAAAACATGTGAGTGGACCACACACACGCACCGAGTAGCGGCACAGGAAAAAAAGGCAGGGAAAGCGGACAAGGCAGGCGACTACCAAATACCCTTCAGTTCGAGGCAGCACTGGGCAAGGGCAAGTGCGAAAAAGTGCTGCCATGCTGCGTAGAACTGCAATCGATTTGGCAAAGTTTTTCAAGCAAAACTATCGAATATATTGAATAACTTTTTTTAATTTGCAGGGTTGTTGCCTAGCCCAATTTTTTCAGGTTCAAACATTGCTGAAAACTCTGTAAAAATAAAAATTAGCTAAAAAAAGTGATATATCGATAGTGTAATTAAGGCAGCGTTACTATTGATTATGCTAGATTACTCAATTATATTATCTTTATGCCATGCTTCTTATGACAAGTGTTTTAAGCGCAAATACTTTTTTAAACAGTGCTGGCAACTCTTAGCAAATAATCAATAAATAAAACGAACTATCGATAGTTGAAAAAACAGTAAATATATCGAAAATGTTATAAGCTAACGATACGTTGGACTATATTATATTAGTGAGCTCTTTGATTTGTAGTAATCTAGCTTATTTCTAGTGTTTCAGGCTCTGCGCGCAATAGTAACAATAATCGATAGTAAACAAGAACTATCGATAGCGAAGAAAACAATAATTCCATCAGAAATGTATTAAACTAAAGATGCTTCTGAGTATATTGGTTATATCTGCTTTCGGCGTAATGAGTTCTGCGAATAATAGTAACAATTATCGATAGTAAAAAAGAACTATCGATAGCGAAAGAAACATCTATTCCATAGAAAACTAAGATTATAATATAGTTGAGCTCTTTAATTTGTTTATTTCTGCGTTTTTCAATTATTTCAAGCGCAAATGGTGCTAAAAAGTGTTGTAAAACCATAGTACAACCATAGCACTTATCGATAGTAAGAAAAACTATCGTCGAATCGAACAAAATTCATAAACCAACGATATAATCGATGACAGCAGCACATGAGAACTCGGCTAAGCTCAGCTTGTTCCTGTTCCTGCCTCAGCCTCAGCGTGAGTCTGCGTCTCCATTGGCGTATTGATTATTGTGATCGGCCGTGTGCGGCTGCCGCAGCTCTTCGGGATAATTATGCAGGCGCAGCTGGTGCGGTGCAGGGTGCGCTAGAGGGAGGGGCGAGAGGAGGAGCGCCGCTGTCATTTATTTTAAACGATTCCTTTACACATGTCGGAGGCTGTCGCCGCTGCAGCCACCAATCACTAGACTGCCCCCCACCCCAGTCCTTGACTCCCTATGTGCCTGCCTCCCCTGCCCACATCTCCCCCTCCTCCTCGCACAGTGTCTGCTCGTCTGTCAGACGCTCTGCTGCAGCTCAGGCTGACGTTGACGTTGGCATGCCAATCATTTCGCGTTGATGAAGTGCGAGTGTGAGGCAAAAATGTGGTACCAATAAGCTCGGCAAGTCCAGAGATGCGTAGGGTTGAGGGGAATGGAGAGGTAAAGGGGTGAAAGAGATAAAGAAAGAAAGTGAGTAAATGCAGTTGCCAAATATGTCTAAGAAAAGCATTCAATAAGCTGCAAATATGTTAATTATTGCTTGGAGATGCAACCATGTATGCCCGTCTGTCTGCTCGTATGCACGTCTGTCTGCAGGTCTGTTCGTCGATAAAAGTATCTATAACTCAAAGACTAGAAGAGCTTGGACCATCGAATTCGGGTACATTATGTCTTATTATGCCACGCAGTTGAAGTTAGTAAACAAATGCAGCCACGGCCCGTTTCGACAGCTTAAATCGTAAAAAATGCATTGACAGTTTAAATTTCAAGCCTGAATGTTTATTTTTGGTTTCTATAATTATTTTGACTATTCAAATGATTTCTTTAAATTTCATTGCAGTCACATAACAAACAGAGAAGTTATTTAAGAACATCTTTATCTTTATATCGCAGACTTTAGATTTCTTATTTATTACATATATGAATTTCCTTTGTAAAAATATTAAAATGTAACAATCATTAAATACGAAAAATATATCATTATTATTGCTGTTTCTTTTTCTATAAGTAAAATTGACTCCACTGTTCCACTGTGCACAGTTTAGTTCCCACCAAAAACCGTGCTACTCTTTCGCTCTCCCTCTGCCTCTCTTTTTTTCTTCCACTCCCTCGCTCATTCTGTGCTCGCTTCGTTCCGCCTTTTTGTCAATAATTAATTTGTTGAAAAATACAACGCAACGCCGCGTTTGGGCCACCACCAGAGCGATCCTCAGCAACGCAGAGCGGCGTTTTGCATTATGCATGAGCTTGGCCTGACTTGGGACCCTGCTTGGAGCCTGCTTGAGCCTGGGCTGACTGGGGACCCTGGCTGCAGTTGCCTTCATCCTGCAGACCCTTGAGTTATGCGCCTTGAGGGGCGCCTTCAAGGTTGTAGGCCACCTCTGCCTTGTCTGTCGTTGCCTCCGCTTGGCTTCCCTTGCCTCTCGTTGTCTCTTCTTGTCTCCTCCTTGCCTCTCGTTGGCTGTCTCTCCCGCTGTCCCTGCTTAACCATCGCTGATTAAGTCACTTACATTTTCGCTGCTTTTTCAGCTAATTTGCTATTAATTTGCCGCAACGGGCTGTATTTCGCGTTTCCTGTCAGTGGATACGCCACACGAACTTCACTTTGCATTGTCAGAATTCTGGGAAACCCCCCGACTGCAGCCCAGACTGGCAGACGGAACTGCGCATTGTCTGCACCGTGTGGCCGTGTCAGCAGGTATGATAAGAACGTAAACAGAAGTTGTGTAAATTGCTGGCAATAATGGTATATTGTGTGAAAATGGTATTTGGACAGACATGACATATATAAAGGGAAAACCGGAGGGAGAACAGTCAAGCTGGGTCATGAAATTTGAAGAAGTATTCGGAAAATTTCCTAAATAATGTATTATTTGGCGTGGCTATATATTAGAACAAACTAGCAATATATTCAAGTATTGGTACCAAATTTCACGGCTTTAGCTCTCATGGTTTCAGAGTTGTACGCATTCATACTGACAGAATTGGGAATTAAAGCATTTCTATGTAGTTTAAGAGATTGCCAATAGATCTGCAAGCATTTAAAATATGATAGTTAGCGTGAATACTAAAACAGAATTGTTAAAGCTTTGAAAGGAACCTTATAATGTAATTATTAATATTTTTGGAGGCACTGAAGGCGTGGCTTTATATTAAAGCAAACTAGCTATACTTAAAGGTGTTTCTTAAAAATTTCAAGGCTCTAGCTCTTTTAGTCTCAGAGATCTACGCGTTCATACAGACAGAATGTGGAATTTCTGCATACTTATGTTGTTTATGGGGTTCCAATGCTTGCAACTGGTTCTTACGCATGTTCCTGGAAATATTATGAGTTTTCTTAAAAATAGAGTAATTTATAGTTTGATCTATAGCTAGAACTCTGAAGAACCCCCGAAACACATGTCAACAAAGTGTTGCCGTCAGCAGAAACCGTGAAAATTTCATAATCTGCGCTTTGCTACAGTGACTGCGAGTCGAACACGGACTGCACGGACAGCAGCAACAGGCGTGGACAAGGCAAAGCCTCGCATAGAACAGCAGCAGCAGAAGCAGCGGCATCAGTAACTGAATCAAATGTTTATCTTCCGTGTGTGCGGCGAAGGCGAAACCAATATCGGGTTACAGAGCGTCGTCGAAGCGTCGCTGCGCTGTTGCGGCTCAGTGGCGCTTGCGATTTTGCATTGAAAGTCACGTGCCGCGCATAAAACAAACGCATTTTATGTTTTACTCTTTTTCAATGAAAACGAAATTTAAAAACGCAAATCGCGACACAAGTCGAAACATGCACAGGCAGCACACAGAGTGAGCGAGAGTGAGAGAGAGAGAGCGAGGAGCCGCAGCAGCCTCATCAATGGAGCAGAGCAGCCCCCGAAGCTGGCACATTAATTAAGCCAAAGAAAAAAGCATAAGAAGCTATATATAAACACACACTCACACACACGCACACGCAGAGGGAGAGAGACAGGCACACAGCTACAGGCACAGGCACAGGGCACAGGCACAGCCACACACGCACACACACACCCATGCAGCAACATACGCACGCTCACTGACGTGCGCTGTCAGCAGCGCAGCGCTGCGACGAGTTCGGCAAACATCTTCGTGTCTCCACAGTTTTGGGGGGCGGCATCTTCGTGCCTGCGCTGCTGCCGGCGGCGTCGCAGTCAGCCAGCGCAGTCGGCGCCCAGTTTTGGCGTTCGGCTCTTCGTTTAATTTGCTTTGCGCACGACTCTCATTTTGCGTTTACTCGTCAAGGCAGACGGAAGCAGCAGAGCAGAGCCTCAGCTTCCGACATACGTACGCGCGCGTCGCTGTTCTACTACGTCTTGTTATTGCTGTTTTCGCACAAATACAACAACAAGAGCTGCGGCAGCTAACGGTACTGGCGATGTGCGCTTAGCGTGAGTGCGTGTGCTCGCGTTGTTCTTCTTGTTGTTGTTGTTGTTGCTTTTCGCATTCGCTCGTCGTTTTTGTGTTTAATTGCTTTGGCAGGCAACAACAGGTGGCAACCCCCAGTGAGCCTACACGGCAAACAGCGTTGCCCAACTGCCCAAAAATACGCAGAACTTTAATTGCCGTGCGTGTGCGAGTGTTTGTGCGATTGTGTGTGTGTGCGTAGGGGGTGTGTTGCCCGCAATTAGCAAATCTAACAGTTCCAAGAATCGATTCAAAATTAATTGGCTGCCCCGCAGCAAACAAATCAAAAGGCCAAAGAGAACCCCCGAAAATCGAGAGGGAGCGAGAAAGAGACAGCAGCTGAAAAGAAGAGAACAGAAAAGAAAGAAAAGCATGAAACACTTCAAAACGCCGCCGCTGCAGCCCTGCCAAAAATAATTTCTTTTCGCCGAAAGTTAAAGAAGTTGTCACAGCAACAACAGCAACAACAGCAACAACAACGCGGCGAACAAGAGACGAGTGTCAAAGGTTTGACAGGCCTTAATTGTGCAGAGCAGAGGCAGCGAAAGAGAGAGAGGCAGAGGGAGCGGCAAAGGCAGAGGCAGTGGCAGCGCGCTGGGGGTGCGTCAGGGTGCGTGAGGCTGCCCTGTACCGAGCGTGAGCAAGCTGAAAGCAGCAGCATTAGAGGGATTACGGATAATCCTAGCTAGACATTTCTCTTCAAATATTTTACCTAGCTATAACCTTTGTTTATACCCTGTAAATTAAATTGAAGGCTGTACTGTTTGCTCAGAAATCAAAAAGGCAGCTATACTTGCTTGCAAAAGTTCTTCATATCAAATGGATAGCTTTATTGCCTTGGTATATACTCTATAAATCAACTAGATAGCTCCAGACTTATTTGTATACCCTGTAAATCCACTTACACGTTAAATACACCTTGTAAGTCAACTGGATAGCATTATTTTCTTCTGTATTCCTTGCATATAGCTTTTAGCTCCTTGTGCATACCCTGTAAATTAGCTACGTAAATTAACCTTCTATATATACTTTGTAGATCAAATAAACTACTATATTTTTTGTGTATACCCTGTAAATCAAATACACTGCTCTACTTCTTTGCAAATACCTTATAAACCAAAGAATTAACTATACTTTTCTATACTATACTATACTATATAGCTATACTTATATGTATATATTTGATATACACTCAAAATCAGCTAAATATGATTAATAATCGGTACAGAAACAACTTTGTGAGCTTGTTTTTATCTTCTAAACTACTCAGGTTCCCATAATATACGCATATCTAATGTAATTCAAGTTCTCCGGGCAGGCAACCCGAAGCAACCGAGAAACACATGAGTCACGTGTTGGGGGAATCTCTGATATCGCTTTAGTCATCGTGATGATGAATTAGGAATTAAATGAGACCTTGAGACCCTGAAAGCACGCACTACACACCATTAAACCTGCTTGAAAATAAATAATATTTTTACCCGAAATTCTACAGGGAATTCCGTGAAGTTTTGTGCTTGATAAACCTAGTGAATCGTTTAATAAACAAAGAAAGAATCGGTTAAGTGAACTGAAAGTGCTAGAAAATGCGACGGCAACGCCAGCCCGAAAGCTGCTCGTCGCTGCTGCTGCTGCTGCTGGTTATGCTGGTAGTACCAGGACCGGAGCAGCTGCAGGCGGAGATTGCCTACTCGCCGCTGGCCAGCAATCGCATCAGTTCGGATGGGGAATCACAGGAGGCGGCGCCGGTGCAACCCGTTGCAGGCTGTGCACAACGCGAGGCCTACGAGAAGTTGCTGCACAGCATCGATGATGTCGAGGACCTTGATGTGGATGTGCCCGTGCATATCGCACTCGAGCAGCGACAGAAGAAACGGTAAGAAACTGGAAGAAGAACACGAAATTTGAGTAATGCGCTGGCAAAGTGCGCTGGCGACGCAGTCTGTGGCACAAATCAAATTAGAAAGAGAGGAAGAGAGAGAGTGAGAGAGGGAGAGAGACGCCAAACAATAACAAATGTCCAAAAAGGACATAGGTCATAGGGTATGAGGTCGCGCGGGGTGCTAGGAAACCAACAAAAATAATTTATAACCACGACGTGTGGTTGGGCAAACAAAAAACCGAGCCAGATTTTTGCAGTTGCCATAAATATTGGCAGTCCATGCGTGTGTGTGTGTATAACTGCGTGTGTGTGTGTGTATTTAGCTAATGTCCATGTGTGTTTAGTAGGCCCACAGCTGCGACCGCGCTGCACGTGGCGTATGAGCAACTTTTAGCTTCTTTCTCCCATCCCGTCTTGCCTGCCTGCCTTTTTTCGCTACCCTCGCTTAGCTTTGGGTCAAGAAAAGCCGTCACGTTTTCGTTTAGCGTTTTCTCCCTGGCAGCGGCATTTTGTTTTTACCAAATAATGTTGCCTACCCTAAGTTGAAGCATGCTAAAGCCACGCAGGCAGCTCGTCCCCGGAGAGAGAGAGAGAGTGAGAGCAAGAAATATCTTCATATCTTTCACTTTCTGTAAGGTTTTCTTCTCGCATTTATCTCTACCTTGCTCGTTAGGGAACTCGACAAGTCGCCCTAATTCGCTGAACATTCCTACAGCTTTCAACTACTTCTATTTCCAGCAAATTTTTGGTATTTTATTTCACGAAGCAAGCGTACTCGACTGTGCTATACCCGCTAAACACATCTTTGGCTATTACAACTATTTCCTAAATAACTTCTATGAAAATGAAAATGTTTTGTATTGTTTTAAATGCTGTTTATACCAAAAATTAGTATTCTAGCCCTACAACAACGCTTGCAATATGTTTTTTATTGCATTTTGAAGGCGTCAAAGGGCGTGGCTAAAATCTAAAACAAGCTCAAGCTCCGGCTCGTTGTAAAATATATTGTCAGCAAATTTGGTAGCCCTGGCTCAAACGGTCACTGAGCTATAGACGTTCATACAGACAAACATGGCTAGACCGAATCTACTGTAAGAGAATATATCTATTTTGTGAGTAAATGCCGACTTTGCCGATTTGGATTGCCATACAGTAGAAATACCCTGCTACGCTACGGCTAGGCAGGGTATAGAAACGTGCGAACCTTCTTATTAGCTCAACTTTTTCATCGTCACTCGCATCTCGCGGCGTCTCCAATAACATGCGACAACGTGCAGGCTGCTGCTGCTGCTGATCATGTTGGGCAATTTTTGGGGCATGGAGATGAGTATGTTGTCGCGCGTCGCCAGAGTTGCCAAGCGTCATCACAGCTACGTCTCCGATTGCCGTGCGAAAAGTAACGAATTTACGACGCGTGCAGCCGTTAAGCGCGCGACGACGAACGATCTGGACCAGGGAGTGGGAGAGGACCGGGTTGGGACAGGAGCGGGTTAGGACAGGACCGGGTCAGGACAGCGAGCATGGCTTCATGGGCGGAGCCAATCAGGCAACAAGTCGGTGAGATCGTTTCTCGTTCCAATTGTCTGTCCGTTCCTTCGCGTCGCTTTTTTATCGTCTCGAGTTTTGCGCAAACAAATCGTAAATATTAATTTAACGACTTAATTCGATGGCGCGCTGTGGTGCTGGAACTGGAACTGGAACTGGTAGTGGAACTGGCCACTTTTGGCTGCAAAACGGAATTGGTATTTGATCTGAAAGTGGGACGGGGGACTGGGCCACCTGTGGCACACGCAGCTCGCCAATGGCCCGAAAATCAAACACAAGTTGCGAAAAATTGTTTTTAATGTGTGGTTTTTATTGTTGTTGCTTTTTTATGTGCGATGCAGGCCGAAAATGTTGTAAACAACTTTTATTGCACTCGCAGGCAGGGAAAGAGAGCGAGAGACAGGGACAGCGAGAGAGAGATGAGGCAGCCGGGCAGGGAGCCCTCCTCCTGCTTTATGGCGTGAAACTATTTATTTGTGAGCGTATCAAAGAAGCTGCAATAAAAAGCAATAACAACAAGTACAGGGGTGTGGGTGTGGGTGTGTGTGGGGGCGGGGTTGGTGTGTGTTTTAACCAGCACAAGGAGAGCTCTACAAATTTCTGGCCATAAAACACGCGGCATAATTCTTTTTTCTGTGGTTTTCCATTTTTTTTTTTTTGTGTCTTGCGCTTGCTTTGGGCTTCGGGTGCGCAGACCTTCAGCAACGCGCCGCGAATAAACTTATAGTTTGCACGTATTTTTAGCTCGGGAAGCGCGTCGACTTTTGTCGCATGCGTCTGCCACATGCAGCACAGCACAGCGCAGCGCGACGCAGCGCAGCGCAGCGCAGACACAGACAGACACTCGGGCGTCGTCGCGTGCGGCGCGACGGACAGACACCCCTTAGACGCGCTTAGTCAGCCATCAGAGCGACGCGCAGTTCAATAGTCTACAATTTCAGCAAAAAAAGCAAAGCAAAACACACGCACACTCTCACACGCACACTCACACACACGCGCGCGACGCAGTCATCAAATTGCAGGGGCACTCTAAGTGCGCGCTGTGCCCATTTTGTGAGTGCTTTGTGAGTAATCGAGCTATTGTGAATGCCTTGTCTATATCATTCATCAGGCAAGGCACAGAAAGCACGCATTAGATCACAGCATGACGGTGTTTCTGTGTGTGTGTGTGTTTGCCTACACTATCATTTCCCTGAGGTAAATCTAAGGTTTCTTCAAAACAACCTATTTTAGGCCTAGGTTGTTTTGACTTGATATTGACTATCATTTTATCTGCTATGCCATTTAGTTTATTATCCTTTATTTACTTAAAGCACATTAAACCAAATCGACCTATTCAAATTGTTTGTACTATAGCACTCGGTTTATTATGCCTGAAACAACCTATTGTTTATTTATTAGATAATTAGATTTATTCAAATATCTCTTGGCTCTTATTTAGCTTATTATACTTTTTTTATTTCTTCAAATTTATTCATCCTCTTAATAGGTCTTAACTGACATATTTTATTCAGCAAAACATTTGCTATATCATACTTATTTATTCTTCAAAGTAAAACAACCTATTTAGGCTTAGGTTGTTTTGACTTGATATTGACTATCATCTGCTATGCCATTTAGTTTATTACTTTTTTCTAAGTAATTAAACACAGACCAAATCGACCTATTCAAATTGTTTGTGCTATACCACTCGGTTTATTATGCTTTCTTCCAAATAAAACAACCTATTGATAGGTTGGCTTGGCTTTTATTTAGTTCATTATATTTTATTTATTAACATTTTATTTTATTATTTATTATTATTATTTTTTTTTATTTAGTTAATTATATTTTATTTATTAACATTTTATTTTATTATTTATTATTATTATTTTTTTTTATTTAGTTAATTATATTTTATTTATTAACATTTTATTTTACTAGCGTATTAGCGTACTTTACTATTCTTCAAAGTAAAACAACCTATTTCAGGTTTAGATCTATTCATATTTAATTAGACTGGCATATTCGTTCACATCTATTATTTAGTTTAGTTTCCTTTATTTTTCTACGCCTTCTACGCCACACAGCTTTGCATGCCTTGCCCCCAATTTCTCCCAGTGCACGCAGCTGAAATGATTTATTATAATAATCAAAATATTTGTTGGCTGCTGCCAAATTTAGCGCATCTTTAAAAATATTCATGGGCATTCGCCAGAATAACAATAAAGTTGACTAATTGCGGAATGTATTTCCGTATTGCCAAAACAAACGATTCTATTTGAGAATTTCAACATTTTCGTATTGATTATAGAGTACTTTTTTCAATACTTAAAGTTATTTTAATATTTCTTCTTCATTTAAGCATATTTTGCTTCTTTTAATTTATTTTCAATATTTCAATTCTGTATTCAGATTTTTGTATACGAAACCTATACAGTATCCATGTAGGTAGTATAGTATTGCGCTTGATAAATCATAAAAGATATAGGTCGCTTTTATATTTTGCAAATTCAATCCACGTATTTCCTTTCGCTCATATAACACATATCTATGATGGGTTTGGAATGTATTACGTATTAAAACCGTTCCTTTTATTGTAGATCCTTCAACTGAGCTTTACAAACTCAATAAGTTAGTCTAAGTTTTAACAAAACCTTAGCTCTACTCTGCTATTTGCTAGATTTCAACTTTTTTTATTTTCGGATACACTATAAAGCGTCTGGTTCCGTAAACCGATTAGTTAATTGATTTTGCATAAGGACAAAACTTTTCTGTTATCTTTCTCCCTCTCTCTCTCCCTCTCTGTCTCTCTCTTGGTTGGTGCCCTTAAAAGTACCGTTATTCATTGCTTTAGTTTCTGCTTTTTAACGTATTTTCTTTGTTTTTTACTTCCCCCATCTCCCTCTCTCTCTTTGGGAAAAACTTTTATGTTGATTAGTTGTTGATGTTGGGCAAATCGTTATGTTTCCAATTTTATATGTGGGTGGCGTAGGGTGCTGCAGGAATCCATTCTGTAATCTCTTTGGTTTGATATTTAAACCGTTGCATGCAGTCGCAGTTGAAGGTTCGAAACTTTTGCCTGCAGTTTGGGCAAAGTTGATGCAGATGGACTCGCAGTTGTGCCTGAGCAGGAGAAGTAGGGTGAGAGAGAGAGAGGGAGAGAGAGAGGGAGGGAGTTGGGAGTGGATAAATATGCTACTTATGGCGTCGGATGCTCAGTCCAGTCAGTGTCGCCTCGCTTCATTCAGAGCTGATTGTGGCAGGAGTAGAGTGTGGATCTGGGGCGGGGCAGGGGCAGGGCAGGGGCGGCGCAGCGCAGACTGCGACCAACTGACTGCCGCGCTGTCTGCTTGTTTTTTTATGCCGTCGCTTTTGATAGTTGCAAAAATAGAATTTTGTCGCTGATTTTAAGAATTTCGCGTGAAAACTACAACGACGCGACGCGACAGCAGACACAGTCGCAGCCCAAGACGAAGACGAAGACAAGGAGTACCCTATGCTCTGCCAGTAGCAGTACCCAACCTTGCCCCATGCCCGCCTGCCTCAGCGCTTTGCAACTTCACTTAATTGCGAATTGTGAATTTATGTGAATCGAGTCAATTTTTATGGTACGAATAGAAGGGCGCAGGACCTTCTTAAAGCACTTTGCGTCGCTTGACGGGAGTGAAACGCACCATGGGCGCCATCACGCGACGCACTTGATGTCGTTCCTTGTGCCTTCGCTGTCTCTCCCGTCGCCGACGACGACGACGACGAAGACGACTGTGTCGGCCGCAGAGCAGCTCCGCGACGAAGGCCAGCGAGGCACTCACAATGCCCACGATGAGTATGCCGAAGGGACCCTTCACATGCTCCATGGTTAGCACAATGACGGTGGCCGCAAATTCAGGTCGCATCTTGGCAATGCGATTCAGATACGTGTTGTTGAAACGGAAATCCGAATCGATCTTCTGCATGATGCCCACATCGCGCATGTAGCGTATGACCATGTTGATCTCGTACATGAACGGGAAACCCGCCTTCATGATCATCTGCATGGAGCTGGTGAAAACGTTGTGCGGAAACGCGTAGATGTCGTCCGAATGACGATTCTGCAGTATGAACATGCGACTGCTCAGGATGCAGCGCAGGCCGAGCTCCACGTCGCGTAGATTCTTGGTGCGTGGTCTGAAATCCAGCGAGGAGTTGTACGCATCGTGTATCCACATATCATCGTCGTTCTCGAACCAATCGCGACTCTCCTCCTCGCCGCCAAACGGTATGCCCGCGGCCACAACCTCCTCCAGTTCGTCGAGCTGATGCAGATAGCCGGGATACTGAAAGGTCACAATCATCTTCGATGTGTACATGGCAACCAGATTGATGCCGTACAGTGCCAACGTGACGAAGAATAGACGTGACGCCTCGCAAACGGGTCGCTCCAGTACCGCGGAGCCTATCGTCACGGCCAGCGAATTGATCCCCGTCAGACTTAGCTGCTGAAAGTATTGCGGTTCCGGCAGCATCGTGACCAGCAGGTACCAGCAGAGCCAACTGAATAGCAGCATGACCAGAAAACAAACCCAGGTCCAGGGTGTGAATATGCCAACCATGGCCTGCCAGGGCGGACGATGATCCGCCAGTTTGGTGAACCATGTGTGCGCATCCTGTAGATAACTATCGGAGCCCCAAAAGTAATCGATCACCTCGTTATCCGGATAGAAACCGCCCATTATAAAGTCGCACTCGCCCTCCGACAGCTTGCCCAGCAGCCCGTTCCAGTTGCCATCGTTATCTACCTCGCCGCGCGTATCCCGCGTGCAGGTCTGATTGGTCTACAGGAAGACGTATAAATATGGAAGATACAAGGATATAGAAGTTATAAAGATATACATGATATATGGAAGGTGCACAACAAGCTACGGTGGAAAGATACCCTGCCCAGCGCTGCTCGAAAGTGTGGAAAACATTTACGCGAATAACTTGTGTGTTTATGAGGCGAAGGATTTGAAATTTGTAGAATAGATGAATATAATGTTCATATATGTGCATGTTTAAGCAGAAAGTCAAAGCCCTTATACTTTGCTTAATAAACGCAAAAGAGCGTTTTGCCTGAGCAAACTCGAAATTTGATAGAAGTTTTAGAATCCCATGGCATAGAGAAGTCGTCACGCCAAATTTGCTGCCTTTAGCTGTTTAAACAACAGAGAGACTCCAGACGATCATCTCCTAGTTAGCAATGCTTTTCTAGGCTTTGTAGGGTATGCAGTGACTCTAAATGCCTGCCCAAGGTTATATAAATACTTAAAGCTTTGAAAACCATCGAAATATGTAGTAGATCCTCAGGTTTGTTCAGCCTACCCACCTCGAACTTGAGACGATTGCGCATGAAGCCCAGTATGCGCATCTCCAGACCCAGCACACAGTCCTGCTCGACAAAGGGTGCCGCAATGGAGGCGCACACGTAGAAGGTGCAATTGCGCGGACTGAACCCGCTGATGTAGTCCAACATGGCCAGATGGACGGCACGTGCGCTGGGATAGAGCTGACCCCGTTGACACTGACCTACACTCTGTACGCTGAGTATGCGACAGTCCACGTTGCTGTAGTAATCATTTACGAGCAGATTGTAGTCCATGGACGAGTTGGCATAGAGCAGGGCGACGCGATGTACATAGAAATTGGTCATCAAATCGTTGAAGATGCGCGATGCAATGGTCCACGGTTTGTCGCGCACACGCGGATTGTGGAAGAGCACCAGGAATCTTGCACCCGGATTCCAGGAACGACTCTGCTGCACATAGCGACGCATCAGTAGCCCCAAACGCTCCACACTGTCCACCACAATCACATAGTTATCGGCTAGCAGCAGTTCGCCAAAGGATTTGCTGCTATTCGCATGATCCGAGATGACGCGCAGCTGAAAGAGTTCGCGATCGGGCGACAAGTCCGGATCGTTGATGACCTCATTGATGCGTTTGCTGAAACCCTGCTGGATTAGATCCGCCGGCAGCGACATATTGAATACATTTGTGAGCATCAGATTGTAGGCGCGTGTGAAACGTTCTATGGGATTGCGATAGAAGAAAATCTGCGCGAAACTATCGAGACATTCCACGCCCGCCTGCCACGTCTGCGGCCCCACATCCTGGGCGGGCAACATGTAGATAACCATGTTGGCCGAATCGTTGGCAGGATTCACTATGCCATTTGTGGCCGGAGGCAGCAGCAGCAGCGGCAGCAAAGGCAGCCGGAGCAGCAGCTTCAGGAATTTCGGATGCATGCGGATGAACGTTGGTCGGGTAACTGAGACCCAAAACGAGGAGGAGTCGGAAATCGTCAGTCGCATGCAGCGGTTTGTTTGTTGTGGGCTCTAGGCCAAACCGGCGGCTGTTTGTGCCTGCATGCACCCTACACTATCACGCTGGGCTTATCAGTTGCGCGTGGCAGCGACCCAGAAGCTTATATAAGGTTGCAATAACTGCATGAACTAGAAATTACCTATTTATTATTTTTATTTTATTTATTTTATTTTTACATGCATAGTTTCGATACTTTTGGCTATGGAAAATGCTCGCAAAGAGGTTTACTTGCCTTGGGGAAGGGTTTTGTATACGTAGCAGTTATGGTAGAGCTTATAGAATGCATATTTGCAATATTCCAGTCGATTTGTCTGTATGAACGCGTTGATCTTTGCATTCATTAGGGCCAGAGACAAAAAACTGGGAAGACAGGCGTATAATAGTCCAGAGAGCGCATATATGCAATATTCCAGTCGATTTGGCTATACCTGTCTGTATGAACGCGTTGATCTCTGTAACTATTGAAGCAGCAGTCCTTAAATTTGGCATGCAGGCGTGGTAGAGTCTTCAGAGTATACTTATGCAATATTTCTGTCAATTCAGCTTTACCTGTCTGTATGAACGCGTAGATCTCTGTAACTAGTTAGGCTAAAGTCCTCAAATTTGGCATGCAGGTTGCTGTCAGCCATACACGTGTGCAGCTTCCATCAAATTTTAAATGCCACGCCCAGCAACTTGGCCAATCGAGTGCTAGTGCAATTTTGTAGTAGTTGCTGCGTCTCTGCAGCGTCTGTCCAAGTCGTTTAGTCCCTATACCCAATTTATTTAGCTGCCACATGTGATGTTTGCCTTATATAATTGACTGCTGTTGTCAACGACAAGGGGCAGGGGCCAGGCGGGCAAGGGGCAGCAAAAAGCCTGCAACTGCAACTGGCAACATGCGAGGCTCGAATTAAAGCAAATATTTGTGCAGTCGCTGCGGCGCCAGCTGAAAATGGCTGACGACAATGGACAATGCATTAAAACACTCCATCAAACAGTTGGGAATCTTTTTGGCGTGGGTGCAGCTCGGGGGGTAGCAGAGAGGGGGATAGCAAGCGGGCAGCAAGCGGGTCTGGTAGTTTGGCAAATGGCGTTGGCCGGAAGTAGCCGGTCATAAAAGTTAAGATGGCCGCGCGACGGCCAGCAGCCAAGTCAATGAGTCACTTTGCTGCGGCAGCAATGAGGCACATGCCACAGCCTGTCTAGGCTTGAGTGTGTTGGTATGTGTGTGTGCGGGTGTGTGTGTGGGTGTGCTAACTGTAGCACATTTATCTTGGCTTGTGTCATTAGAAAAATAGCTCGTAAATTTAGCGCATTTAATTGCAAACAAAAGTAACGGAGGCGCTGGCGCTGGCATTGCTGGCCAAGATCGGGCCAAGCCAACACTGCTTCCCACACTTGAATTGACTTGTTCCTTGCTGTTCCTTGCAACACTGTTGCAGCCAAGCTGCTGCTGTTGCCAAAGGCGCTGATTCATGCTGCCAACTGCAACCCCGACGTCATTCCGAACTGGCCGGGCCTGCACAGCGTGGTCGAAACAAATCGCGTGCGATAATTTAGTGTCATCATTTTTGACAAAGGGCGTCAACAGTTGCCACACTTGCCACGCCCCTGCCCACTCATGCTCAGCCCGCTTTAACCTCTTCTCCCCCCTCTCTCTCTCTCTCCCTCTTACAGCTTTGTGCTGCAGCTAAACCACTCGACGCCGCTGACGATTCTCTTCTCGTTGCCCGTGGCGCGGCATCTGTACTACAATCAGACAGGTAAGCTGCCTCCTCTTGCTCCCAACCCATTCACACATCATTTGCAACTGTCTACCCCTCTCCGTTTCTTCCCCCGCGGCGCGCAGCGAACGTGCTGCGTCTGGCTGCACCGCTCAAGCCTGGCGGCTTGGCCATGGTCGCGTCGGGCAGAGGCGCAGCAGCGACAGCCTCGCTGTCCTGGGGCAGACTGGTGCTACCCTGCGCGCTGCGCGGTCAGTATGATCTTTTTGTGCAGGCACGCCAGAGCGGCGCACTCAAGCTGGAGGCACAGGCCAAGCATCCGCATCACACGTGGCCGCTGCTCAATAACACGCATCGCGTCAGCATACGCACCCAGAATCGGGTGCGGAAGCGTCAGCTGATTGTCAAATGGGAGCACAGGTAAGAGAGAGTGAGAGAGAGAGTGAGAGAGCGGGCAAAAAAACAGAAAGGTGGAACACTTTAGTACCTCATTCTACAGCAAATTCGACTACCATGCCGTGCACTACTGCCTGGTCATCAGACGCCTGGACAGCTCCGGCTCCAACTCCGACAACTTCGGTAGCTTCTGCGAGGCTGCCTACGCCTACACGCTGCAGCAGCGACAGCTACAGACACGTGCCACCTGTGCCAGCGGCAACAACATGCTCGATCTGATCTGGTCACGTGCGCCGAAGCGTGCACGCCATCTGAATCCTCGCCACAGCCTGCACATCGTCTGCACCGGCGCCCGCACGCAACTGCAGCTGCGCGGTCTGCTGCCCAACAGCAGCTACCGGCTGCAGATCTTCGGCGTGCATCAACGCCTGCAGAATCTCACGTTCCCGCTGGCCGAAAGCCAGATACACTTCAATCGCACGCATCCGACTGTGCTGCGCGAGCAGACGCTGTCGCTGCTCAAGATCGGCGGGCTGCACGGCGTGCAGGTCTACAGTTTCAAGGTGCCAGTGACTACGCCGGCACCGCGCTTTATGCGCTACCTGTTGCTGCCCTGTGCCGGCAGTGAGATACGCGTCAAGCTGCTGCGCCATCACGAGATCGTTGGCAAGGTGGACAATATCTATGCGCCCACGTACATCAAGCAGGAGGGCATCAAGCCGGGACAGCGCTACCTCATGCGCTTCGAGCCGAACAACGAGGATGAGGCACTGCGTGCGCAGAAAGTGCGGGTACGTTTGACGAAAGATGACTCAATCCCATGGCTGGCTGAATGATTTCAATTTCAATTCAATTTCTTCCTTCCCCCCTTGCAGATGGCGCTGAGCAGCGAACGCCTGTTCCGCGATCTGCCCGAGTTGCCCAACAACATAACCGTCTTTGATGTCAGCACGCGCTGCACCCTCACCACCATCGCCTGGCATGGCTCACCCGACGAGCGGGCACTCAGGTAGGGCGACAACCCATGAAGGCATACATTTTCCATGCCATCTAGTAGTGTAGGCAGCATGAGTCTGTTTGTCGTCTATTCCATGGGCTAACCCTATTGGTGTGGTTTCCCTAAGGATATAGATACTCTATGGGTATAGTTTGATAATGGTGGGCAGAGCAGAAGGCATCTCCGTCTTAACAGGAACTTCAATAAGCAAATAGATATAATAGTTTCACTAGTCGAGTAAAAATAACCATACCCGTTCGTATGAACATCTATAACTCAGAGACTATAAGAGCTAAGGCTATCAAACTCGAGGATAGTGTGTCTTAATGTTGCACGCATAGTATGTGAACTATATAAATTTGTCACGCCTACTTTCGGCCCCATAAACCGATAAAAGACAATTTTAAAACGTAATTTTAGGCAGAAAATCATTATTTTTGGTATGCAGATTACCCAATACCAACTCAATTACTTCTCGAAATATGATTAGAATAGCATAATCAACTTACAAGTTATTTTAGAAATCAGTTTAGCGGGTAAATAGTTTTCGCAGCCTGAAAGTATGCAACAGAAAACACTAGACTAGCTTACTGCTTTCATTATCGACTGATGTATACCCTAAGATATTTTATATTGATAGACACTTAGTATTTTGTCTGTTTTGTATAGTCTTATTAGAGTTTATACTAGTATAAGTTCTTTCATTATATTGTAGAAACGGGCAGCTAAAATCTTTTTGTAGATAACCTTGCTGGCTTTACCTTTGTATGGATTTTATTAACCCCGTACTATCTCTCTCTCTCTCTTCAAGCTACTGCGTGATTGTATTTAATCTGCCGCAGCGCAGCAGCAGCGTGGACGACACGAACTACTGCATGGACTTTGCCGCGTTGCGCATACCGCAGCACAAGAATTTCAAGTTCATACGATGTCGCGAGAAGCAGCAGAGGTATGAGCGACAGATAATCAAACAGCTGTACAGCCTGATCACACACTCTCCCTCTCTCTCTCCCTGTCTCTCTGTCTCTTTCAGTCTGTCTGCCAATGCCGATAAGCTGGAAACGGAAACGATAGTCGATCTGACGCCCGGCGAGAGTTACTTGATCTATGTGACGGCTAACCTGAGTATGGGCAAGCCGCTACCTTATCAGACGCTAACGGTGCACATGGGCAGCAATTGCCCGGATCTGGAGTCGCAGGAACTGCCCGAGTACTACTAGAAGAAGGAGAAGGAGAGGAAGAAGGAGAAGAGAAGAGGGCGTGGGGGACGTAACTCGCTCTGCATTTCTCAAAAGTAAACTATCCGTCGTTGTAAAGCTACCTTATCCACGAAACTAAACTCAACGCAAACTCAACCAAGCTAAACTCAACTTAACTATGCAATACGATTTAAACTATATATATGTATATCGTTTATATTACGATACGATAATGGTACCATAACTATGCGGGTTCTTGCGCTAAGCATAAAAGACTATATATTTAGGTTCTCGGTATGGCAAGGTGTAAATGCATGCATGTGTGTGTCAGAGACAGAGAGAGAGAGAGAGAGTGAGAGAGAATGATATTGCCAAGGAATTCCAAGTATTTTGAGTTTTATATATATTTTAAATAGCTTTAGATGTTTTCTATAATTGTTTTTTGTGTGCGTGTGAGTGTGTGTGATCGTTTTTCTTTAGTCTATGTTAAATATGGTATAGTACCATATTTTAATATTATCAATAGGTTCATTTGCGCTAAGATTTGCTGTTAAGTTTGCCACAATTGAATTAGTATTTTTTACTTTTAACTTTGAGCATAGTTTAGCTACCATAAGCCTGATGATACACAGATGGAACACACAAATCTATATATATACATATATATATATGTTTTCTATGTATATGTATCGCAAACAAATAACAAACAAAATAATGTGGACAATAAAATGTGCTATGCAGAAATCGAATCTTGCCGAACTAAATAAATATACGAATAAATCAAAGAATAAAAGTTTCAAAAATAAACCCTCTCGCTCATTTCATTTGAGGTCCAAACTATGTGGAATTTTGAATTTCACAGGTTATCTACGGGCTCGACTCACTCGACGCATCTATCGGGTTTCAGTTGAATCCGACACGCTGACCGAAGCAGTTTCGTATAGTGGAACAGAATGTAGAATTTTCATAAATAAATTAAACAAGCTTCGAGCTGCTAGTTCAGCTCGAAAACAAATGTTTCTATGGGTAAGTACCAGCTGATAAGGATAGTACCAGCTGATTTCATTTGTCCAGCTTAATAATCTTTTTTTTATTAACTTTCTATAGCTTAAAATCTAGCTGGTTGTCTTTTACATGTTGGCAATGGATTATATAGAATTTCGCTGATATTTCGGTAGGTTTATCACGCTAAATTGTTTTAAAATTTCAATTTGATTTCATCATCTTTTCTTTCTCACATAGAACCTGCTTCGATGGACCCGACTTCTTCTTTAGTCTTCAATTTGTTTCTCAATTTCGAGCTAATTTTTTAAAATTGGCTTTCTTTAAATTTATCTGTGCAATATTTTCAACGTTTCCATAATACTTTCCGCCATATGCCTTATATCTGATTCAATCCGAAACAATATAATTTTTCGATATTGAGCCTCACAGATCTATTCAGTTCATCTAATTCTACTTACTCTCATGGACTTTAGTTTATACCTGTTTCAAGAAAAAAACAACAAAGATTTAGTTCTTCCACAATCTATACGATTCTAGATTCTTTTTATTATAATTTGTAATTTGTTTCGAATCTGATTATATTTTAGGATGGAATTTAAAGTTTGATTTGGTACTCTTCTTTTTACTTTGATTCAGTTTGTTTTGAAGTAAATTTGTTCAATGGTCTCTCTAGTGGGTTTATAATTATACGCCTTTATTATATAAAATTTAACTTAGTTTGAAAATTAAATTTTTATAAACAATGGCAATAGCAATAAATTAAATATGCTGTAAAGAAAAACTAAGAAAATAAAAAATGTATAAATTATTATTTGAATTATACAGCTTGACTATTACAGTGTGAGTTTTAGTTGATATAGGAAATACTGAAGTATATCTCGACATGGAAGAAATATACACCTGCATAGCATAGTTCAGCCACATAAATAACACGCGATTCGCCTACCTGGCTCATCGCGTGTCCGCGAGTTGGCCAAAAGCTTTTGACAACCGATAGCAATCAGCCTGACCGTGATAAGGTTTTTGGCCGCGATAGCCGCAGATAAATGTCAGCTTAACGTTTAACGTTCAACGGTAGCAGGTGCCACACAGCGCGTTGCTTTAGTTGCATATGCCGCATCGAGGAGGCGACACACGACAAAAAAGCAAGCAAAAAGTGCTGCATACTTTTAGGGCTGCGCTTTAAATGGTCTCACTGCCAACGCTGCTGCCGCTGCCGCAATGCATGCTCGACTACGACGAGACTGTACATCTGCACGCCATCGTGCCGCTCTCGGAGCTCTGCCAGATGCGTGCGAACGAGCGTAGCATATTCCTCGGACTGGTCACACTGTTGTTTCTGGTCTCACTGGTCGGCAACGTGTGCACACTGTACGTGAATGCGCGTCGCAAGCTGCGACCCTTCTTTCGCGCCTGCCTGATTGCATTGGCCTGCAGCGATCTGCTGTACAGCCTGAGCTTCACCACGGCCTATGTGGCGCATTTCAGCGCCAAGTATCTGGAATTGTGGGTAAGCCCGGAGAAAGACAGGGAGTACAGTGGGGCAAAGCGCGCAGTAACTGCATCTACTCTGTGTTCCTGCTCCTACAGTCACTGGGCGACTTCATGTGCAGCTTCGTGCCGTTTGCCAACACTGCCACCATTATGGCCAGCAGCCTGATACTGGTAGCCATCGCCCTGGATCGTTACATGGCCATACAGCGCGCCGTCTGCAGCATGTGGAATCCCGGACTGCGTTTCTGCATCTGCGTGCTGGGCGGCATCGGTTGCTTCTCCCTGCTCAGTGCGCTGCCGCTTTTCTTCATCTCGGGCACGGACTACATCTATCTGCGGCTCTCCGACCAGGAGGAGGAGCTGCAGCTGGCCACCATCTGTCTGGGCATGCAAGTGAGTGGGGCAGGGACAGGCGCGAGGAGGGGGCTGGTAGCGCTTTTCAATAAAGCTGCGTACTGCTCCACAATCAACGTGTTCCCGACATGTGTTAATCCTTATCTTATCAGCCAAACAATTTGCCTTTTTATTTATACGCACGCAACACATGGACAACCTCACACACACGCTCGCTCCGCGCGCACGCACAGGGTGTCATCGGTGTCTACAACGTGGTGCTGCTGGGTCTCATCTTCCTGCCCTGCATCGTGGCCTTTGTCTTCCTCAATGCAACCGTTGCCCGCAAGCTCTGGCTGCGACGTCACCAGCAGCAGCAGCAGCAGCGCCTGCAGCCGCATCCCGTGGAGCCACGCTTCGTGCAGCTGCTCCACGAACCGGAGACTTCCTACGCCATGTTGACCGCCTTCTCGGTAGCGGCCTCCATGGAGAAGCTGCCGCAGCCATTGGAGACACCCCCCAAGCCGGAGCAGCCCCGCCCACTGAGCGCTGCAGCCGCCGCTCGTGTCGCCCGGCATCGCCGCATGGTGCACGTGGTCATCCTAATGATGGCCGCCTTCATTTGCCTGCGTCTGCCGGCCTGGATCTTTCTGCTGCTGCGACTCTATGGCAGCTTCTCGTCGCCCACGGAATGGCTGCTCTACTTCATCTTTGGCCTGCTCAATCTGACCAGCAGCGCCCTGAATCCGCTCTTCTACACGTTCCTCACGCAAACCATACGCGTGCTGCAGCAGCTCAAGCAGGAACTGCGACAGCTGCTGTGCTGCCGCTGCAGCAGCCAGGTTGCGGATGATGTGGCCATGCCGCAGGAGTCGGCGAGGCAGTGCTGCCTCTGCCAGAGTCTACGCATCACTTGGCGTTGCCAGCCCCGCGCCGCTGAGGCGCCATGCGAAACCGCCGAAACGTTGCCAGATCGGGAGCCCGGGGCAAGTGTCTATACCATACCCGAGCGTGCTGCTCTGCCTGCGCACAGTGTGTCGTCAATCGCGGAGATTGGGGGCGAGCCGGGAAAGCTTTTGAGTTGACTAATCAGCGCATATCGCAGGCGCAGATCGCAGGGGTCGGGTCGTCTGACTGCCAAGCAGATGTGCAGACGCGGAGATGTATATATATAGTACAGAGATAAAGTCTAGCTACGTTTTTTTTATATATAAATAAAGCTCAATTGGAATAAAATTGTTCTACACAATATAAATATAAAATTGTCTTGTTTTACATGATCTCATCTTGTATTTATCAGTTGTTTTTCTATATTTTAAAAACTGTGGCTATTAAAAATCTACAATAAAGGGGATTTGATTAGAGAAGCCATACGAAACATGCATACCATACGCAACTATCTACCAAATTTCAAACCAATCGCATCATAAAAATACAAGTTATACATTTTTACATTTTCCACAATTATGAGCAGCGCTGCCTGCGCACGCGACTGCAGCTTTCGTTAAGTTTAAGCATAATAAAATTGTATTACATTAGTAAAAATCACTGCAAATATTTAACATGTTTTTGAGCTTATATTTTATATATTAATTTTTATATTATTTTTTTTTTTATTTTTTATTATTTTTGTTTTTTTTATATACCCTGCGACTATTACAAATTGCAAAAGAAAGTTTAAAAGGTATATATTATTATATGCACATAGCTGCATACCATTTAAACCAATCTACCAAATTTCAAACCAATCGCAGCATAAACATATGTACAAGTTATACATTTTAACATTTTCCACACTCACGAGCAGCGCTGCCTGCGCACGCAACTGCAGCTTTCGTTAAGTTTTAGCCAAATAACATGTTGCTCTACTATTAAAGATCATTAACATATTTGTGATCTAATCTTTTATAAATCAATTCATGTTTTCGTTTTTATTTCGCAGTAGCTTGTTTTTTTTAATTAATTCGTTTGCATTTTTTTCGTAGTATTTCCGTTATAGAACAATGGTCCTAACTAGTTCTGGGATCTGCTCGTGAGATTGGGCATCACTCCAATTAATGTCGAGCGTCGCTGAAGCGAGCAGAAAAAATGTGAACGAAAGAACGATTCATCACGCTCCTATTGTAAATTAAATTAAGCGAGCGTGTCCATAATCTCGCACACTGTGCGCTCGCTCTCGCAATCGCATGCTCTCTTTTAGGCTGCCGACGCTCTCTCTCTCTCTCGATTGGGCGCCTTATCGATTGTACTCTCATTACTCACTGCATTGATTTCGTTTCACGCGCACATGTATTAAGGGCTCGCTCATTGTCCACGAGACTAACATATTTGGGCAAATGCTCTCTCTCGCAGACGCAAGCACGCACGCACACTCTCTGCTGCTGCTGCTGCTGATCCGTCGAACAGCTGTTGCGCCTGGCGTCAAGCTTGACTCAAAAGCTGCGTCGCAGCTCTTCGTGCGCTCAGTCGTCGTTTGTGTTTCGCTCTGAGCAGTTGTGGTCGTTGAGTGTCGGCTGTAGCAAACGAGTGAGAGAGAGTGAGAGAGAGAAGGCGCGCGACGCGCCGAGTGAAATCAACGACACAAGCAACAACAACGAGAGCAAG
Source organism: Zaprionus inermis (assembly GCA_018151445.1). Lineage (NCBI taxonomy): Eukaryota > Metazoa > Arthropoda > Insecta > Diptera > Drosophilidae > Zaprionus > Zaprionus inermis. The sequence continues at coordinate 3,299,101 of JAECXD010001572.1, read as the reverse complement.
CGCAGGCAATAGCTAAAACAGTTATTGCAACAACGGGTCTCTGCGTGTTCGCCGCACCTCGTCTCGCCGCGCCGCCCCCGACAGTGTCAAAAGTGTGTACGAAAATAGTGAGAAATTTGTAAAACAAATAAAATCGCAGTCGACAAGCCAAGGTGAAATGTAAATAAATGAGGCCAATCGATACAAAAGAGAGTCGCGAATTATGGCACACAGTATATAAATAGCGAAGCAGCCGCCAAAGGAAAGAAAAAGTGTTCAGCCGAAGAGCAAAAAGAAAATCAGAAGAATCAATTCACGCAGTGCTATCTGTGTTAAAATCAGGTAAAGAGAGCACAATGAACATAAATATGCCAAAAAATAAGAAAAAAAAAAACAAAATCAAAGCATAATCCACTCAAACTACAAACCAGTTGTGTGTGTTTGTTACACATTTTGTCAAAAAACACTACAACAAAATTGAAGCAAAGCGAGAAAATAAACGCAAAAAACAAGTTGCCGCATTTCACTTCACGCATGCGCAACGCCACTCGTTGTTCGCCCCAAAAGCTTTTGCAAAATCGGCGTGGAGTGTGTGTGTGTGGGGTAGGGGGAGCGACAATGCGACAAGTTGTCAGCGCGTTGCCGACAATTGCGGCTGTTTCACTTTTCTTCTGTGTCGTGCGCGCAGTCAAACCACCGTTTTATGCTGCCTGGCATTCTAAAGCGACGTTGCTCTGCCTCCCCCTCCCCCTCTTCCACTTCCCTCTCTCTCTCTCGTTTACTCACACTCGCTCTCGTAGTCTTGCGTATGACTTCTTTGGGCCTCCGGTTACGCAGCGCTTTCATTAGTTTTAGCCGCCTTTGGCATATCGCTCTCTTGTCCCACTGTCCAATGCGTCAATCAGTCAGTCAGTCAGTTGTCTTTTTTTTCTGTTTCTGTTTTCCGTTTCTGTTTCTGTTTTTGTCTCTGTCTCGCTGTCTTTGTCTTTCTAATCGTGAGCTAGCAACGCATACATAATTAGCTAATGCTAACAAATCTCGATTATACCTATATGGTATATGGTTTATATAGGCCGAACTCTACTTTTTCATTACAATCCACAATATGCAAATTGTAAAACGTGCTGGGAATGTCCCGTAAATGTGATTGTGATTCAACACGTTCATTCTTAGGTAGAAACTTTAATTCGTCAATCAGTTTAAGTGGGAAATTTGCATAAACGTGGGTTTTGAAGAATTTTAAAGAAAAAAAGATATTTTAAAGACTTATTATAATTTCTTATTGACCAACCAAAAATGTTGAATTCGCAAGTTTCATTATAATATAATAAAAAACATTCCTTACGTTTTTCTGTTTTTTTTTTTTTTTTTTTAATATATTTGTTTATTATCATAATAACTTGTGAAAGGAAGTCTAAAGGTACAGTACAATAAAGTAGAGCTATCAAGAAGTAATCATGTAGAGCTTCAACCCAATAGGCGCAATAGATGGCTAGCAATTAAGGTTTAACTAAATTTTTAAAATTATAATTTTATTTATAGCTGTATATAATCGCAGGGTGTAGCAGACTGTCTGTAGCTGTGCTATAAAGAATTTTTAAGTTTCCATGTGAATTTCATAATTGAAAATTGCTTGCATCACCCAAAGAAACCCAAAGAAAAACCTCAAAGAAAGCCAAGAAAAACACTTTCATTTTCGTAATGCTCTAAGTGATTATAACACTAGGAAAAACTTTGTATATTTCCATTCCATACACTGCACGCAGCGTGACGAGTGCACCATTATTTAATAACGTCAAAAAACTGAGGCTAAAACAAAAAAACGCTTGAATAAAAAATATAAATAAGAAGACAAGAGCAGCTGCATAATCGCCGCGCCGCATGATGGAACTGGAACTCGAACTGGGCCGCGTTTTGGTATTTAGCACATCTCTTGGCGGGCCGAAAAGATTTTAAAGAAAATAAATATATTTTCTAAAGAAAGTGAAAGTTTACGGGGCCTTCCATTTTATTTTTTATTTTTTTGGGTGCGTACCGAGGCCTGGAGCGTTGAAAATGGTCTCTCGATTAATTGATTTGCTCCACGGCGCACGCTTATCGAATACAGAGAACAGTGGAGCAAGGTACGAGATGTATGTATTTTGAAAATATAGCAGTTTATGGGATTTGCGCCCTAACCTTGCCTAAACTTGAACCCGAAACTTGTTTTTCTTTCATTTCTTTTCTTTTTAATTTGTATGGGAAATTTTTATTGTATTTTCCCAAACGCCAACGCATTCATTTGCCATAGACACTTTCGATTTTCGCGCAAAATGAAATCACAAAACAGAAAACCGACAGAGAGAGAGAGAGAGAGGGAGAGGGAGAGAAATGCAGAAAAAACACAATTACAATTGCGGAGACCCTACTGTATTTAATACTCATTTCTCACTTATTTCATACCACACGCCATCTCGTTGACGATTTCACTGTTGCTCGTCTGGATGGGGCCAATGTACCAGAGTGCAGCCCCCTCTCCCGCTCTCTCTCGCTCACCCCACGCACATGGGCGGCTAGTGAGGGGTCTCCTCGGTCTCTCCTGTCTTCGGTGTACGCTCTTCTCTGTCTGGCCAGACATGCCAATTGTGAATTAACATGCGAGTGCGCAAATGCTGCGACATTGAGAGACCCGTTGGTACCGTCGTAACCCCTGCCCCTACCCGAGTGCCTCTGCTCCCCGTCCCTGCCCCTGTCCATGGCCGTTGGCTCTGGTAAATATGCATAATGTGCTCGCACACACACACACTCACAAATCTTAAGGTTATCTGGCAGATGTCGCACACAAATCAATTTGTTTATAACGTTTACACATTTTTCTTATCGAGGGTGTCATATGACGCATGCAAAAAAAAAAATGGAAAACAAATAACGTAGGCAGCTACAGGCTGCACAATTTGGATTATAGTAGAATTATAGTAATATACACGACTGATTTCCATCAGCTTGGGTCTTAAGTGTGTCAAGCATGAATAAATTGAGTTGATAAGCAAGAAAGTCTGGGGGAATTGAAGCAATTGAAAGAGGTAGAGAAATGTGTGAAAAATATTTATATTAATTTTGCCATTATTTCATTGTGAATATATATTAATTTTGCCATAAATTGATTAAGGAATCTTTTTCAATTTCATTGTTTAACACGCCATAATTTCATCATTAATATATATTAATTTTGCCATAATTTCATTAAGGAATCTTTTTACATTTTTTTTTCATAGTAATGTCTACATTATTTCATATTTTGAAAACGAAATCAAAGCCAATAAATGATATAATATGATCTAAAAGCATTACTTTTGATATAATTTTGCATATAAATGTAATTTGCCAAAATTTCATTCAAAAATCTTTTTTCAATTTCTTAATAATTTCAACATAATTATTATAATTTTTTCATATTTGACAACGAAATTAAGCCAATAAATGATATAATACGATCTCAAAAAATTCCTTTTTGAAACCATTTTGTATATGAATTTAATTTGTCATAATTTCATTACGAAAATTTGTATTAAATTTGCTTCTACAATTTTTTCTTGTTAGTCAACGAAACTCAGCCAAGAAATGATATAATTCTGTCTACAAACTTTTTTTTTCATATAATTTGAATCATAAATTTAATTTGATATAATTTTATTATGAATAATATCAATTAAATTTGCCATAATTTAATTAAGGAATATTTTTCATTTCATATTTGACAACGAAACTAAGCCAAAAATAAATAAAATTATATTATTCCATCTATAAACTTTTCTTTTTGATATAATTTTAAATATAAATAAAATTGTCCATAATTGTATAATAAATATATATTAAATTTGCCATAATTTCATTAAGGAATCTTTTTCGATGTCTTTGTTTAGTAACTTCAATATTATTTCATGTTTAATAACGAAACTCAGCCAAGAAATGATATAATTCTATCTATAAATATTTTATTTTCATATAATTTGAATCCTAATTTTATTATGAATAATATATATTAAATTTGCCATAATTTCCTTATGGAATCTTGTCTTTGTTTAGTAACTTCTACATTATTTCATGTTTGACAACGAAACTAAGCCAATAAATGATATAATACGATCATAAACATTTCCTTTCGATATCAATAGTTTGAAGAGGATACTACAATATGCTATACTACATTACTCATACGCATGTTTATCACTACGTTATCGCAACTGACATATCTAATTGCGCGACGCGTTCGTGGGGGGGCTGCAAAATCAATTTGTCAATTCGGGTGCAGTTGCCCGTTTGACAGCACTTAAAAACTCGTTAGCTGTAAATGTTGTCAGCCATGTTGTTTGTGCACCCGCAATATACACAGCCATATTGTAACAGTGTGCGAGGGTGTGTGTGTGAGACCATTAGAGCCATAGAGAGTGTGTGGGTAACTGCAACTGCAACACTTTTGTTTAACTCGATTGATTTATACGACATGGCTTATCTCTCCCATTCTCTGTCGCATTGTTGTTGTTCTTTATTCCTCTGTTTATTTACTCGACTCGACAGAGTCAACAAATGTCGTGACGGGGTAGAAGCACTCCGTGCAGTCTATTTACAGTTTAGCTGACGTCGGAGAGATCCGACGCTTTATCAGCATCTTTGCTGGGGTCTAAACTTTTAATTGCAATTTGAAGAACTGAGTTGGCCCTGATCTTACAGGCGGGGAAATGAGATGCGAGGGGAGTGGGTGTTTCCAATTAAAAAAAAATAAATAAACTAATATATACATACAACTCCTTGGTATATATATACAAACCATAACTATCCTTCATTTATTCGACTAGTTTTTCAGCTTTTGGCGAAAGATTTCCCATGAATAACTCTATTTAAGTGGGGCCAATCACAATTAAATTTTACCTATGTATTTTGTAATATCAATTTTATATATAGTGTCAATGTTAAGCAAAAGTTACTATTATATCTTTTAAATTTTATAGTAGTTCAATCCGTCGAAATTATTTCCTATATGAATTTTATGTTTTATATTCAGTTCATTGTTTCAATTCATTTTAAAGAGTAACCCCTATATACTGTTGAAATATAATTAAAATCGATTATATTCTGATTTTTCATAGGAAAAACTAAGCTCATATCTTAAGCTAAGTCTGCAGTACCTATAGTTATTTTGGACTTACAAAATTGCATTTAAACTGTCTACCTGTATTTTCGAAATGATTTAGGAGCAATCGGAAAAGTAATGAGGGTATAAAACGTACGGTACTTTAAATGTTTTTTCGATATACCTTCCACATTTTTCGAGAAACCAATAAACTTTCTTTTTTATATAATAATTTGGCATGATTTTCTGTCCCGCGAGTGTATTTCGCTTCGGGTTGTTGTAAATTTTCGCTGCACCCAAAAATGTCTTAAAAAGCGTTTCAGAATCAGAAGAAACGGTATAAAACCTGCATGACTGCACGTCTTAAGGAGGCCAGACAGTTACATACATATAATATACATATTTATATATATATATATATCACGTACCCTAAGTATCTACCTTATATCGTATTTATAGCATAACGATTTGTAAACACGTTTAACATAATAATGATCGAACATATTTCGTTTTTCTTTTTGTTTCTCTGCGAAATGTAGGTCAAGTGAGCTGGCGAGACGCGCAGAAGAGCAGGCCGAAGAGCAGACGGAAGAGTGTGGTTGGCGAAGACCCGACAGAGCCGGTGCCTCAATTATGACACAGCTGGGGCACGGTCTTCGGAGCCGGCAAATGTGCTGGCTCATTGCGGCACTTGTCGCCGTTGCAGCTCTTGGCGGGGCAGACGGTGAGTTCACGTGGCGTGGCCCGGGCGCAAGCACAGTAATAACTACCCTCCCGCTCTCCTCCCTCCCCCTAGGCTTGCCCTTTCTCTACACTAACGCACGTGCGCCCATCAACTGGACACAGCCAGAGCTGGAGGATTGGCCCATTGAAGTGCAGCCACGCAGCATTGTGCCGCACGTGGAGCTGAAGCATCATGCGAATCGCACGAACAGCGCACCCTCCGACAGCGATGCCGAGTTCCTGGAGCGACTGAACGCACTGCGCCGCAATGCCACCTCGGCGCGCATGCTGTGGTACGATGCAGCTGCTGGGGATGGACTCACCTATCCGCCGTTCGTGGACAAGGCACTGAAGCTGTTCAATCTCAAGCAGGTCGCATTCGAGATCGAGAACAGCGTGCTCTCGAAGGTGTCGTGTACGGCTTGCAAGGCTGGCGCCGGACTACTGCAGCACTACATCAAGTCGGGCAAGACGGAGGCGGAGCTGATGAAAATGATTGCGCAGTACTGCACCAATCTGAGCATACAGAGCCCGCGTGTCTGCGAGGGTGTTGCTCAGCTGTTTGGCAGCGAAGTGATCTACGTACTGCAGCGTGTCAATCTGGGACCCGATGAGCTGTGCAGCTTCATCATTGGCGACGGCTGTGGCGATGTCTATAATCCGTATCACGAGTGGGAAGTCATATTTCCTCCGGTACCCAAGCCACCACGTCTTGCGGATCTACCCATGCCCCTGGAGGCAGCACCGTTCTTCAAGGTACTGCACATCTCCGACACTCACTATGATCCACACTATGTGGAGGGTGCAAATGCCGATTGCAATGAGCCGCTCTGCTGTCGCCTGAGCAGCGGTCGTCCTGCGAATCCCAATGCGGCGGCGGGCAAGTGGGGAGACTATCGCAAGTGTGACACGCCCAAGCGAACCGTGGACAATATGTTGGCCCATATTGCGGAGACGCACAAGGATATCGACTATATACTCTGGACCGGAGACTTGCCACCGCACGATGTGTGGAATCAAACGAAGCAGGAGAATCTGGAGATCATTAAGGAAACGGTCAAGCAGATGATCGAGAAGTTCCCCGGTGTGCCGATCTTCCCGGCTCTGGGTAATCATGAGAGTGCGCCCGTCAATAGTTTTCCGCCACCCTATGTCAACCAGGTGGACATCTCGATCAATTGGTTGTACGACGAGCTCGACGTGCAATGGCGTCGCTGGCTACCGCAGAGCGTCTCGCATACGGTACGACGTGGTGCATTCTATTCGGTACTGGTACGTCCCGGTTTTCGCATTATCTCACTGAACATGAACTACTGCAACAACAAGAACTGGTGGCTGCTTCTCAACTCCACCGACCCCGCCACGGAGCTGCAGTGGTAAGTGAAATATTCAAAATCAAGTGCAAGATCAGCTCAGTTTAACCTTCGCCTTTCAGGTTCATCTACGAGCTGCAGAGCGCAGAGTTCTCCAACGAGAAGGTACACGTCATTGGGCACATACCGCCTGGACACTCGGATTGTCTGAAGGTCTGGTCGCGTAACTTCTACAAGATCATTTCACGGTACGAGAGCACGATCACCGCACAGTTCTACGGCCACACGCATTTCGATGAGTTCGAAATGTTCTACGATCCGCATGATCTAAGTGAGTTTAACCAAACCAGATTATGATTAAGATGTTCGTACGAACGCGCCGATCTCAGCTATAGGAATAGCTAGAGACACAAAGCTTTGCATACTTACTTACTTACTTCTTTCTTTCTTTTCTCTAAATATCTTAAAATTTGTTTGTTTGTTCTTCCAGCGCATCCCAACAGCATCGCCTACATAGGTCCCTCCGTGTCGCCCTACTACGATCTGAATCCCGGCTATCGCATTTACTATGTAAGCCTAGACAAACTGTATTATCCTAACTCCATATTAATCATTATCTTCGCCTCAGGTGGACGGCGATCACGATATGACAACGCGTCTGGTCATCGATCACGAATCGTGGATCATGAATCTGAAGGAGGCGAATCTGTACGGTTACCCCATCTGGTATAAGCTATACACGGCACGTGCGGCATACAATATGAAGGCGTTACGTCCCAGTGACTGGGACAAGTTGCTCAACGAGCTAACCGACAACCAGGAGCTCTTCGAAATGTACTACAAGTAAATATGGCAAACTGAACATGATTAACACAGAGTGACTTATCTATGATTTTCCGTACTACAGAAACTACTGGAAGAACTCACCGGCTCGGCCCGTTTGCGATGCGGAGTGCAAGAAGCGCATGTTGTGCGATTGCAAGAGCGGTCGGTCGCACGATCGTCGACATTTCTGTGCCGATGTCGAGTCGAAGATCGATGAGGGATCGTCGAAGTCGTGGAAGTCGTGGTTCTATCGCGGACTAAGCAGCTCGTATGTATCCTTTGGCTAGACCCGCATTGTTCATGTAGTTGTTGTCGCTTTCGTCAATTTGTCGTAATTGTTGTGTTGTGGTTATGGTATATTTGTTTAATCCTTATGAATAACATATGCATTTCCTACCCCTCTCTATTGGGTACCACAGCGAGGAGGAGAGCACAACGCAGGCGGAGATGGATTTCGGAAGTGACTGGGGTGGATTGGATGTGGTGTTCGGTAACTTTGGTTGAGGTTCAAATGTAAATACCCCCTATACTTATACAAATTTATATATAGATTATAAGCTGGTTAATGGTGTATCACACACACACACACACCCATACAGACACACATACATATTACTTATTTTACAACAATAAAGTTCAATCAGAACATTTTGATCGGCTTTCACAATTGACAATTGTTTCTCATCCCCTCATCCCGTCCACAGCTACAGTCTGCTCTCATCCATCACGTACCTGCCCAAATATCTGCTGGGTTACGGCTAAAACCCATTGCGATGCCGGGGCGGGGCGCCATGTCAACACAGTCAAGTGCAAAGTCAAAGCGTATCGAATCAGTGCAAATTAAAAGGCCTACACAATAAGAGTTTACTATGTGATAATTAGTGCATAAACTAAGTTATTTATACGATAATTGAAGGACGCGATATACGATGAATGATGTACGATGTACGTTGAGTACGTACAACCCAACAAGCCCCTCTACAGTGAGTCAATGAACAATAGTCATTAAATTAGTCACGTCCCCAAGCTGTCTGCAACATCATCGAAGCCCGTTGAACAAATTAACTACGTAAATAATAATTAACTAGTAACTAGCGTAAATAAAGTGCAATTCATTAAATTTAATTACAATTTTATAGTGCTTATTTTTATTTTATTTAAATTTAACGCTTCATTCCAAGGTAAGTAGTGTTGCAAAGCAGCGTTGGGGCAACAGCTGCACGAGCATTACAGCGCCTTAACAGTAGCAGCTGTGCTTAACATTGTCGAGCGTCTGTTAACTTAACAGCTGCTGTTATAGCAGCAGAAGCAAAAACCTTTAAATAACAGTCTTTGGCCGAAGTGTAGCAGCTGTGGTGGAAATGAGTTTTAAATGCTGTGGTGAGTTTGTGCTTGGTGGGAAAGCGCTGCATATTGCCAAATCTGGCTTTTATGTGACAAAAATACATTAGTTGCAGGAACGCGGAAATTTTAAATAATTAAATATGTTTTGTATGGTATTGCCTATAAAATAAAACAAAAATTAAACTTTCATTGAAATAATTTATGCATAAATTTGCTGGAATTCCCTAGGTTTTGCAATTTTATTTTATTTTATGGTTTTAAGCTAAGACATTAGCAAAAAATGTACTGCGTAAAAATAGCTTGATTTATAATCAATTTACTAAGAGTGCAACGAGAGTTAAGCAAATCAATAGAGTATAATACATAAAGTGCCCAAAAGTTGGAATTTGGCCAAAAAAAAAAATGCACAAATAAATCTAAATTAGCTAGAGTTTTTTATTGTAAATTAAAACGGCTAAAATTATAATATCTTAAATGAAAATGATGCAACAAATTTGAAAATTACCGCTCCAAAAATTTAATTTAAAATTAATTTAATTTCAAAAAGCGAAAAAAAGCTAAATTGATATAAGTAAAATCCAGAATTACCGCTTTTTGCAATTCTTAAATTTGTTGTACAAAAACAGCTAGCTTTGTCGGGAAAGAGCGGAATGGGTGGCACACATACTTAATTTTTAAATAATTATGGCTTAAATAATTATCACTTCAACAGATTTAAGCACTTGTTTCATACTCATTTTGAGCTGCGCAATAATAAAAACAAAATTAAAAAATAAAAAATATAATAAGAGATTTTCTTTTTTTATTTTTGTGTCAAATTTTCGAATAAGTTACAAAATTAACAGTCGATAAATAACAATTTCGAAAAACCCCAACGAACATTCTGTCTAAGCTTAGAAAATTAGCATATACTAAAAGATATTTCGTTCATTTACATGTTTATTCTGATCATCTATTCACAAAGTGTGTGTGTGTTTTGTGAAATTTACACTTAATTTGCCATGTGCTCGAGCGGGAAAGACGCGAAGAAAGCAGACACAAGCAGCGGCAATGGTGGGCGTGGGAATAGGCGTGGGACAACACTATCAAACTACAATGCAAAATCCTTTGTGATAGCGCTGCCATCCCAGCTGGCAGGGGCAATGACTGGCGTGTGGGAGGGTGTAGTGGGGAGGGGGCGCGCGGCGGCGATGGGATGCGGGATACAGGTTCAAATTGCTGCTGTTGTTGTTGCCGTTGTTGTTGCTGCTGTGTCAACCCGCTGTTTGTTGTGTGCTTGAGTTGCGTGCGTGTTTTCCGCACTGTAGATAAGACACGCAACGCAGCGCAGCGCAGTCGACGTCGACGGCGACGTCATCACCTTGCGGCTGCCAATGCATGAGTGGGCGTATCACACACATGCCTGTGTGTGTGAGGAGAGCAGGAGTCGAGTGTGAGAGTCCCGGCAGCTTGTCATTATCCCTTTGCCACACTCGCACACACACACACACACACACACACAGACGCACACAAGCTGAGCAAGCAAAACAATTCCGTTTACATTTCCCACATTCCTCACACTACCGCAAACAAACACACGCACACGCACACATGTTTGGCGTGCGCCACACTCTTTTTTCGCCTGATCCCTTGCATACTTTTTGGGGCGCCCTCGGCTGGGAAGCGCACACATGTGCGACAAACAAACAAAAACAAACAAACGACAACAACAACAATAAAAAAACATTAATGAAATGCGTGCAAATTTTTAGAAAAATATACAAACACACATCGGCAATCGGGCATTATCTGGTGCCGCACAGGAGGCAGTACGTCGAGCGTTTTACTGTCATTTAATATATTTGATTTCCGCTTGGCGTAGTTGTTGTTATCGAACCCAGTGTGAGTTTAGTTTGTTTGATTGTAGAGCAGATTTCATTTTCATTCGATTGTGAATCGATTAACCCATAGTAGCCCATACAAAATCACAAAGGAAATCGAAAATATTGATAAAACCTGAAAAGTAGTGCCTCTATAGATTAAAGGGATCTCGGCGAGGCAGAGAACCAGCAAGAAAAACAATCTCCACTTTATTATTTATTATTTCTTAAATATTTATTTATTTATTTCTTAAATATCTTTCATATTTACAATTCGAACATAAGCAAATATTTTGGAGTTCTTTTGATTAGTTTTAAATACGATAAAAACCAAACTGGCACGTTATAGCTTTAAAATTACAGCTGCAGCACGCTTTTACTGCAATTTATATGGGCGGCAGAGGGCGTGGGCAAATTTTTCAAAGAGCTTAAGCTGCGCGCAATATTTGCGAATATTGTTAATACATTTGGTGGCCTTAGTTCTTCAAATCTCTGAGATTTAGCATTTCATACAGACATTTTGTTTTAATTCGCTTAAGCAGCTGCTTCATGTGTTAAGTCTCACCGGGCATCCTTTGCTGAGTTGTTGCTGTATAGCTTTACCTATTTTTAGGACAATATATTGGCTAACAAAAACACAATCCTACCAATTCCTAAGCTCACTTGAGAGCACATCGCTAGCTATAATAAATAGTTATCTTCTTTAACTTGTCTAAACAAACGCTGCACAAAATAAGAATACCCACGGTAAGGTGTTAAAAAAAGGCACTCTGTGAACATAGTTATCTACATATTTCTAGATAAGGTAACCAAACAAAGTTTTTTTTTAGCAATTATAATTAATTTTGATTTATACCTTAGACATAAAAAGAAGCCATAGCAATAATTGGTATTGTTCACTAAGTATTGATATATTCGAATAATTGCAAAGCAAACCAACGACAAGCCCAGCCCAAATACATCGTATTGACTGAGTTAATATCTTGAGCAATAAAACTCACGTGTGTTGCCCAAACAAATATCGTTATTAGATACCAGAAATACTTTGTTTCCTATCGCAAAATGGAATGAGTTCACAACTTAGAAATCGAAAGTTACAAGTACTTCGAATAGATAAGAGACTTTTTGTAATTTGCTTTAATTGAGGGATTGATACGGTATTGCCTGCCTGCACTCAATGGGTTAATTTATGTGTGCATTTCGGCTCTTTTGTTTTTTTTATTGGTTCTCTCTAATTTGAATGCTGTAACACGTTTTTAAGCGAACGAAACGATGCCATTAATTATTTTCACACGCATAAATCGCTAAGCTGTCGATGTCGATTGCAATGTTCGTTACGCCTGCGATAACACACACACACACAGGCACACACACACACACATAGGGCAGAGACATTTTTATTAGCTACGCATAATTGCTGCGGCAATAAAGTTGCTCTCGGGATGCTGCTGCTGCTGCTGCTCGGACACGAACATGTACATCGTGCCGCGCGTGACCCGACAACATAACGACATTTAAGTGGCCACCGCAGCAGCAGCAGCAGCTACGTGGGGTTCGAAGGGGGTGGGGGCTGCGTATAGGGTAGTGGGTGTGGCTGCACACTTAACCATGTTTGGCAACATGTTACAAAAAATTGATGCGACTCTTGTTGTCGTGTTGTCGCTGTATTTGCAGCTGCGCACAGCAACAGCAACAACCACACACACTCTGCCCCTCAACTGGCCCTTTCTTCCTTTCTTCCCCTTCCCAACCCTTCTATGCCCGCCCTGCACTATTTATTGCTGGCTGCAAAAAACATTGTCAAATATTTGCCAACAATTTATTGACGACCCGTTTTACACGGCGTATGCGCAATTTTAGCATACCCATCCGCTTAGACTCGTTTGTTGTCGATGCCACAGCAACAGCAGCAACATCGGCAGCAGCAACAGTCAATTCTGCTTCCCTTCCTACCATCATCACCCCTCTCCCCCCGTCAGGCAGCACTCAGTTGTCGCTGCTGCACTTGATAGCTGACTGAGCAGAGGCAGCAACAGCAGCAACAGCAGCAGCAGCAGCAGCAACAACAATGACAGTCGCTGCTGCTGTTGCCGGGTAAAACGCAAAAGAAAATTATATTTAATTACTCAAGCAAGAGCATGACAACTGCAAACGTCGACAGTCACACAACAGCATGGACGTGGGCGTGGGGGAGCTGCGGGGGGGAGGTGACAGTCGAGCAGTCGAGCCCGGGAGGTGCGGACTGTCAGCTTGTCAGCAGCAGGCGCCAATCCCGAGCGGGCGGTCAGTTCGCATTTTAAATTTATATTTAATTTGTAGAAAATAAATATGCTTAAATGCATGTGCATGAAGGGGTGGGAGGGTGGTAGGTAGGGGGGGGGGGCAGGGAAGCTCCAAGAAAGCAGCAGTTGCAGAGGGGAAGCAGTAGCAACTGCTGCTGCTGGCGGCGCTGTCAGTTCTAAACAAAAGCCGCAAAAAGACGAGACCTAAAAAAGGCAGCAGGGGCGAGTGTAGAAGGAGGTGTAGGGTTGTGTGTGTGTAAAGGTGTTGGTATGGTTAGTGTGATTAAGTAGTTAGGGTTGTTTCATTCCTGAGGTTGCTTAAAATCTGTAGACAAAATGTAAGCAATTTGTGTGTGTTGTATCTATAAAATTCCGCAGGGTTTTCAATATAAACAAAATACTGAGAAAAACCATTGTAAAGCCGGTACTGCATAAGGTCCTTGCTGCACAAATCATAAATATAAAACTAACTACAGCTGCTGGCAATACTGAAGCTCATTATCACAAAAGTTGACAACCCTAGCTCACTCAGGCTCTGAGTTGTAGAAGTTCATACAGACAAACCTGTCTAAATTGACTGAGTTCTTAATGCTGATAGAGTGTAGGGCTGCCAGTTGCTCTTCAGCCCTGCCAATAATCATAATAGGCCTTAATTCAATTTTACTATCAGCAAAAATATTTACAGTGTACATTGTATTAGCACCCACTGTCTAATGTCCAGCGCATTGACTCTTTTAACAATCGCCTAGACCACTTCAAGTAGCCAACTTTCTCGTGTCATTCATAATCTTACCAACAGCCAGGTTGAGGGAATTTTTTTATGGTAGATATGCCGCGATATGAGCGCACTTGGCGTGATAAGGTTTCAGCGAAAAGTGTAGCATGCCGTTATCTTGACCGAACGTTGCTTAGACCGAACCGAATACCCTGTGATTGGAATGGGGGTTTACAATTGTAATGGGTTTCCCTTCGCATTGCATTGGCTGTCTCTTACTCTCGCTTGCTTGACACATTTTTCATTCACACACTCACACACTCATACACCTATACACTCACATTCACACACCCATACACTCACACACGTCATTCGCACTCAAGTTTTGATTGCTTTGGCGTATTCAAAGCAGGAGAATTCATCAAGTTGTCGCACTCTCTGCTTCACATTCTACTCTTCTCTTTCCCTTCTTCGCTCTCTTCGCACTCTCCCCCCTCTTACCGCGCTTCCCTTTCTCCTAGCAGGCTATACAATGCTAATCCCCATAGTCGCTTGTGTTCGCTCTCGTGTTCTCCTGTCCGGTTACACGGATCTCAATCGACGTGCCTCAATTGTTGTGTCCCCCCTACCGCCCGGCGTCACCTTTAGAAACCGCAAGGCGGCCAAGGGAGGAGAGGGCTGAGCGGGCAGAGCGAGGGGGTACTATGGAGAGCGTAAAAATCTCAGCTGCAAATGACTTGTATGCCATTGAGATAAACCCAAAAATTATTTATTTTTGCCATAAACTCGCAAAAGGACTTTTGGCTTTGCCATTGTGTGTTGGCTAGTCCCATGTGTGTGTGTGTGAGTGTGTTGCCGGCATTTTGTTGTGTGTATTTGTATTTGAGCTTTCGACAACAACAACAGCAGCAGCAACAGCAGCAGCAACGACGGCAGCAACCACAATGGACGCTGCCAACTAACTACAATTCCGTAGGCAATTAATTTGCCTGGAAAAACCAAAAATACAAAACACATACTAACACACATGCACACACACATTTGCACACTCACTCGCACACACACATGACACCCACACACGTGGCGAAAATACAAAATGGCGAAAGAACAGCGACGCAAGCTAGAAAAAAAAGGAAATAGAACGTGGATGAGAAGCAGCGCAAAATAAAGGAAAACTTGAATGGAAATTCAATTGAGTGACATGAAAATGGAATTTTTCATATTTTCTCACTGCTCTGCTGCTGCTGCTGCTGTTGCTGCTGCTGCTGAGTCGAGGCGAAAGAGAAACGAAGCGTTTTGGCTGCCAGGCACATCACAAACACAAATTGCTGCCGCTGCCACAGCAACTTCCCCCCGGCCGCCTTTCCTCTCGCCACTCCCCACTTACCTCTCCTCCAGCCCCTGCCCACTGCCTGCTCTGGCTTTGCCACTGCTGCTGCGGCTGTTAGCCACAATAATAGTAAAAATAACAACAACACAAGCTGGCATAGAGCAGCAGCAGCAGCAGCAGCAGGCGACCCACACAGCAGCAACAGCAACGCTTAGCGCTAGCTGCCTCTCGCTCTCTCTCTCTCTCTCTCTCTCTCTTACTCTCTCGCTCTGCCTCTTGTGTGCGCTGCTACCCAAAAAACGTTTGCGTCTGACATTTTCATAATTAGGTATTCAAAATCTTTAATAACGGTTACTCTTGCTGCTGCTGCTGTTGCTGCCAGTTGCCATTGCTGCTGCTGTTGTTGCTGCTGCTGCTGCTGCTGTTGAGCGACAGACACACGCGCGTTTCTTCTTAAACGGTTTTTTCTCTCTTTGCGTTGTTGTTGTTGCTGCTGCTGTATTTTTAGTTTGCTTTTGTTGTAGTTGCTAATGTTGCCGCAAGTTTTTGTGTCCGTGCAGCAGCAACATGCAAACTTCCTGCTGTGTCTGCACACTCAGCCATTGCCTGTCTCCCCATCCCTATCTACCTTTTGTTTACTCGTTCTTTTTTTTATTGCCACTGCCTTTGAGAATTGCAATCGTGCGACAGCTGCTCGCCAATTTGCCAAGTTCTTTGATTTTCATTTGCAAGAACAATTGATAAGTTATCGCCAGGTAGTTCCCCCAAGAAGTTAGCTTATATTATAAACCCAAGCATAAATCATCGTTAAGAAGTTCAGGTAATATAAGTTTATACTTAACTAATTCAAAGTATGATTCACGAGCCTGTTCCATCATGCTGTCTGTTGTCTGTATGAACACCTAGATCTCAGTTATAATAGAAGCTGGGAAAAGCAAATTTAGCAGAAAGATTCCTAATTATCTGCGTCTTCTGAACTTGATTTTACATTTTTGCTGCTATGCTCCAAGACTAAGCAAATTAATTTTTTTTCAATTATTGAATAGAGTATTGAAGTCTGAACATTGCGCACATGCATAATCATAGATGCATAATATATGCACATATCTTTCAAGTTTCAGCTCAATCGTAATTTAAACTCAGAAGTTATACAAGTTATATTTTGCCAGGTTCGAGTAGCACTTGGTTTTTGGGTGTGTGCAAGCGAGAAAGGAATAAAAAAAAATTGAATATTTGTTGCGATAAAGATAGCACCAGATCAGCGGGGACTAAACAAATAATAAGCCAATTTTCGTTATCAGGCCTTGATGCCTCTTTACAAAAGACGAAGGCGTGCCAAATTCAGAAGGTATACTACATGTCTTATCCGTATTCTTAGTCATCGAAAGCATCAAAAGGCAGACCGACTAAGCGATACCTTACTATGAAACCCAGAGACTATGATCTTTGAGACTATGATTAAAGTAACTATATGTGTAATAATCGAAATTGATAATCAGATAATTGGTTATTATTTCGTCTCTTATAATGAATCTGCTTAAATTTAGATTCATTTCTAATTATATATATCTCCTAATTTATATTCATTTGTAATTATATGTATCTCCTAATTTATATTCATTTGTAATTATATATACAAGTATATCTCCGACTGCCTCTCTCATTAAATGCTTTTCAAGCTGTGCATTTCTTTGACATCCTTTGCCTCTCACAATCCCTTCAGCATTCGCCGCATTTCGCCCGGCCCGTCATAGACAGCCATGCCATGCTCCATTGAGTGCCCCAGGTCGCCTGTCGATGTTGGTGACAATTTTTGCGCGTCTTCTCGGACAGGACAACCGCTGGGCCTGCGTGGGCGTGGGGGCAAGACAGCAGAGCGTGACAACTTGTCGGCGACCTGCAATTGCAATGCGAAATAAAAAGTTAATTTAACAATATTTCGAACTGTCATTGGTCAATATTGTGAATAACCTTAGTTGATTTGCTTTTGACGGTTTAAATGAAATGAATCAACTTAAACATTTCTCGGAACTGCAGAACATCCTTGATAGTTGGACAAATAATACTACTAATTAGACACTATATCCGTCATAGATTTCTTATCTTTAAGAGTAATTTCATAGAAATTTTGAGTTGCGATAGACTTAATTTAATGCTTTTATTTATGATCAATAACGGAACAGAGTACTTGCCTTCCATTACGAGCGTTTTTCCGTCGGGTTTATTATGTTATTATAATGTTTTAAAACCAACTTGAAGAGGGTATATTGGTTTCGGCAAGAAGTTTGCAACTCTTTGAAGTGGAAGAAGGCAAGAACAACAGGTGAGTCGGTCTGTCTGTTCGTCTGCTTGTCTGTCTGTCTGTCTGTCTGCCAGCCTGTCTGTCAGTCTGTATAAATGCCCAGATCTCAGCTACAATTATGGCTAGATCTAACAAATTTAGTGACAATATACGCTACAGCACAAGCATCGAAATGGGTAAGCCTTAAGTTAATATACCCTCTGCAATTCTCTGGCAACTAATCACGAAACTAATTCTCAAGCTCTCGAGGTACAAATCGAGCGCGGAAATAGATAAAAGCGCCAGTAGATAAGCGACCCATGATAAGCCATAGAAAAACTTTGTATAAAATCGTTTTTTACATCGTTGTCGATCAGTTTTCGAGGAGATTCCGACAACAGTAGTTCCCAAACAGCACCCTCAGCACCATGTCCAGTAGAACATCAATTCTGTTGCTTCTGATAGTCAGTCTGACCCTCGTTTGGTCACAAAACGAAAACCCAACAACCGCGGGTGCGCCTACGACTCAGGCACCCACACAGGCACCCACAGAGGGATCTACCCAGGGACCCACAGAGGGATCTACACAGGGATCTACACAGGGACCCACAGAGGGATCTACACAGGGACCTACAGAGGGATCTACACAGGGATCTACACAGGGACCCACAGAGGGATCTACACAGGGATCTACACAGGGACCCACAGAGGGATCTACACAGGGACCTACAGAGGGATCTACTCAGGGACCCACAGAGGCTCCTGTCTTCTCCTGTTCTGCGCACACTGGCGTCGACTTGGATCTGAAAGATGTAAGTGTTATTTACTTGAAAAGCTCTTCAAGTTTCTAAAGTTTCGATCTGTGCAGATCTCGGGCGACTGGTACGATCAGATACTCGTATCTAAAATCGAGGATGTAATTTCGTGCACACGCTTTGAGTTTCCTTCAAGCGCCAAGGACGACAAGATTGAGGTGAAGTTATCATATGTAAACGATACCGATAGCAAGTGGGAACACACCGAAAAGTCCGGCTCCGTGGCATGGGACGAACAGGCCAAGAAAGGCATCTTCCATTTGAGCGCTGGAGAGGAGACAGGCATCGCAGGAGCCCTCAAAGTAGTCGAGTTGGATAGCAAATCGTATATCGTATTCTGCGGATACACGTTTCTGTCATCGCAGCAACTATTCAAGGTGGTCACACGTGAGCAAGAGCTGAGCTCGGAAGACAGGCAACGGATCCAGAACAAGCTCCAGGATTTGGGTCATCAAACTGACAGTTTGCAATGGGTGGAACAGTCGAAGGCAAAGTGCAACTCGGCCATGCGTGCGGCCGGCGGAATACTCTCCGCATTGGCTCTGGTACTGCTCGTCTTGCAGCGGAACCTGTAGCAGTCTGGGGGAGTAAAACAATGCAGGTTGTTAGAAGGTTTAGAAAATAATCAAGTAGTTTTTTAGTTGCAAATTTTAAATCATTGCAATTAATAAAATAAGAATGTTATATTTAGTAAATCTTGCAAATATTATGTAGATGATCTGCTCTATTTCGGTACACTATATCAAATATTATGTCAGCAAGTAATGAGCGTACCCGACTTGACAAATCATTTCCAAACAAGTTACCACACTTTCAATTTTCATGAATTTTTACTGCCCATATATATTCTGAGTCAGGAAGAACAGGGTAGTCGAACTAGCCAGGTCCGACGAGCAAAAAACCTTTGCAACCCTGTGGAAGATAATCTTTATTTCTTGCCTTATCAAGAATTGGTACTTCCCATATATATTCTGAGTCAGAAGGAACAGGGTAGTCGAACTAGCCAGATTCGCAGGGCTTGAAACCCTTTGGAACCCTGTAGAAAGTTATCTTACTATCTGGTAATGTCAAATCTTGAATTTTAGCTCCTCATATATATTCTGAGTCAGGAAGAATAGGGTAGTCGAACTAGCCAGCTGCACCAGGCATGAAACTCTTCAGAATCGTGTGGAAGATAATCTTTCTTTCTTGTCTTATCAATTCTAAAGAATTGTGACTTCCCATATATATTCTGAGTCAGGAAGAACAAGGTAGTCGAACTAGCCAGGTCCAACGGGCAAAAAACCTTTGCAACCCTGTGGAAGATAATCTTTATCTCTTGCCTTATCAAGAATTTTTGCTTCCCATATATATTCTGAGTCAGAAGGAACAGGGTAGTCGAACTAGCCAGATTCGCAGGGCCTTTATCTTACTATCTGGTAATGTCAAATCTTGAATTTTAGCTCCTCATATATATTCCGAGTGAGGAAGAATAGGGTAGTCGAGTTAGCCAGCTGCACCAGGCATGAAACCCTTCAGAACCGTGCGGAAGGTAACCTACCTATCCTGTTTATCTATATTTCTGATTTAAGTGAGAATTATTACAAGAATTCAATACTTGGAAACTTGGAACTTAAGCAAACATATATATAATTGAATATAAAATACATAAATCTACATATTCCAATCTGATAACTTACTATATCCAACTAACTTAAATTTTCTACTGCATAATTAGTTGGGATTTCTTTCAAGGCGGAGCTGGTTCCTCGAACGCCACAGGTGGAAGTCAAGATCCTACGGGCGCTGCTCATGTGTAGATAGACACACATCTAGCTAGTGTGGGCGTGTGTGTGTTTGGGTAGGCAAGGGGGTCAGTAGGTTAGGGTAACCTCTCGTTAAAGTTTGAGCCTTGTGGCACATAAACAAATTTACGCCCAGTCGCTCTCGCAGTCGCGCGTTGCTCATCAGCAGCTACTCAAGAAGAAGGAAGAGGAAGGAAGAGGGGCATGCAAGCAGTGGGCGTGTGTGCAAATGGCAGGGGGGGTGCAAAGAGGGTGCTAAGCGGGGAGTAAGCGTGGTGAATGTGTTATCTGCTCGCACTCAGCTGCCACAGTTGGCAGTTTCTGTTGCGTTGCGGAGCGGGGCGGTGCTTATTAACAAAAGTCAGTCAATGCCGCGTGCCACACACACACACACACACGCAGGCAGACAGGCAGGCAGCCACCCAGACACACATAGACAGCTTCATCTGACCTGCTGCCCTGGTAAAGGAGGCACGAGTCAAGGTTGTGGGGAGGAGGGTGCTGGCGTTGGCGTTGGCTTTGGCTTTGGCTTGTTTGCTGCTGAGTAAACAACTTCTTTATCGTCAGGCTACACGCCACAGCGGCAGCAGGAGGGGAAGTGCTGTGGGTGAGAGCAGTGGCAAGGACAGAGGCGTGGTCGCTAAGAGGGGTAGAGGCGTGTCTAAAGGCAGCAGCAGTGCGCGTGGAGTGGAAGTAGCAGAAGGAGTCGCAAGTGATCAGTTCGTGCATTGTGCAACACTGTTACTTAAAATACTAATGATTAAATCTCTCAGTCCCTCCCCCCCCCCATCCTTCTCTCTGCGTCTGCTCCACTCTCTGGCACACGCGTCTTGGCCGCAGCTGTCTCAGTGCCAGCGTTGCCAACCAAATTGCCGTGATTTCATTCAATTTGTCGCAGCAACTGCGACGTCGGCTGCGACGCAGGCAGCAACAAATGTTGCCACTTGCTGTCCAAATTGTTTTCGTAGCCAGATTGAGCACACACACAGATACACACACACACGGACACACGCAGCCGTCGCCGCAGCCGCAGCCTGTGCAAAATGCGCATAAAAAACTCGACTGCCTCCTCCCCGCCCTGCTCGCCCGTGTCGCTGCCACTGCCCCAAAGCGCTGTCAATACGTTGTGGCATATACCTCACGCCCACACAACACGCCTCCTTACTCACGCCTCCCCCCTCCCCATCGACTACGTCAGCTGCGCCTGTGCGCTGTGCGCCCAATGCACAATTGTTGTTTGTATGAGAAAATCTCGCCTAATGGCGTTTTACATTATTCGCCGCCTGATGCCACTGCTGCCAGTGCTGCCAACTGCTGCCAAGTGGGCAGAGGCGTCTGGCAGGGGGGTGAGCTCTGCGTCCGACTGTGTGTGCGAGAGTCTTAGAGCGGCATCAGGACAAGCGCCATTCCGTTTCTAGCAGCAGCAGTTGCTGTCGTACGTAGATTTCGCTCTCTCCCGCTCCCGCTCGCTCTCCCCCTCTCACTCAGACACTCAAAACTTGTGGTTGCGCACAGGGTGTTTCGTCTGAGAGTGGGCGCGTGAAGAGGGGGGGGGGAGTGAATTGTAGCCAAGCAAGATGAATGGCCACTTATTGCTCTCGTCCAGCTTGGCCATTGTTGGCATATTGAAATGTTACTGCAACTGAGGCGACTTAAGATGGATCGCTATAGGAGAGATCGCAGCTGTATTGGAAGAGCATTAAATAATATGTACAGGGTATAATTAGGGTACAGGGTATAATTATAATTAAAAACTACATATTATTGAAATTTAAAGTATTTATAATTGTTTTTTTTTTTTGCTCTATTTTCATTTTCAAAACCCTTTATTTCTATATATTTTAATTGTATTTAATAAATTTGTATCATTAAAATTCCTAATTTTATTTTGAAAGAGTGATCTTAGTCCACTTTGCATGAATATATATACTACTAATAAATAAATTAATATAAATCAATAAATACATAACTAACTATCGATAGGGCTCTAATGGTTTAATTAAACTGCTTAAAACCAAAGCATATAGATAAGACATATGTTTGACATGATTTCCATGCACTCTTAGATAGTTAAATAGGTATAAATAGATAATAAATTAAGCCTCAACTAAGTTCAGCTCAGAAATATTACTCTTTCCTATGTGCCAAACCCCATTTTAATGTGAATACAATTATTTTATTTTTTATTTTAGTGAATGACATCTTATACCCATCAATTTTTAAAACTATTTAAAAAAGGGTATGCTAACTTTGTGTAAATGTATATGACCAGCAGTAAGAGGGTTGGCAGACCCCAACAAAATATAAAAATGCTGGTAGTATCATTATTCTTGTCATTTCATCCACGTCTGTCCATCTATCGATTCGTCTGTTTGAACACGCAGATCTCAGCTATTATAATAGCTAGGGGTGCCAAATTTGGCATGAAAATTAATGTATAAATAAACTTATAAATTGCATTCACATTTTTGAGTGCTACGCCCAACGCCCACGGAAAACAATAATTTGTCATTATTAGGCGAAGTATTACAGTTTTAAATTTGTACTTCAACATATACAAAGATAAACACTTTTTGCAACTATCTTGAACATTTTACAATGATCGGACCATGAACACAGCAGTTATGCAAGTTCTTGTTTTACGCATTTGCGGGCAGCGCTGCCTGCGTTCGCAATTGCATTTAAGCAGCGGTTTAGTGCACTTTTAATATGTGTAAACTTAGGAATTGACTTTTTATAGTAATTATAGTAATTGCTAAGCGTGGCAAAGGGTAAATTTACTTTACTTTTATCGGAAATGATAAGGGTGAGTTTACAAACATATCTAGATAAATATCTCATATAAGTACGTCTTCAAAGTAATATCTGATATGTTTGCATAGTAAATGATAATAATATCGTGCATCTGTTTAATGTTTCAACTGATTCCGCAATTCTTCCTTGTATAACATGTGATATCCTATTAATTTTGCCCAAGACTGAGGCCACAACCGACTGTTGTCAGGGGTAACAATTGAGCACTCCACCCTGCCCCGTCCCTTCCTGAGGCGCCTGCTGATGGTAAGCGCATTCCCATGTCGCACATAATCCAACGCAGCTGCAGAAGAATCCCAAATCCCCAATCCGAATCCCAATCCCAAAAACAAAATCGCCTTTAATTTGCTCGCTCATTTCGACGCTGCGCTGCGGGCTTATGACGCAGGGAGTGTGGCAGTGGGAATGGGAGTGGGAGTCGGAGTGAATGAGAGGGGGCACCTTTTGGTGTATGTGCTGTGGGTCTAAGCATTTGACATGGTGTGAACACGCGCATAAGGCCATTTTGAATGAGCAGCGAGGGGTGGCTTGTACCCAGGCCACGGCTCGCTCTCTCTCTCCATCTCCCTCTCCAGCTGGCGTGAGAGCGTGCGTGAGTGTGTGTGCACAATTGGTTGGCAATTTATTTAAATATCGGCACGCAGTTGGAAACGCAATGCCAACTGGAATTTCAAGCCAAGTGAAACACATTTCAGCGAAAATAAAACGAAACGAAACGGCAGCAGCAGCAGCAGTGGCAGAGGCAGCGGCAGCGGCAGCAACAACTGAGAAATTTGGGCTGCCAAAAAAGAATTTTTCAGCTGCTGCCGACTGCGCAGGAGAGGGAGTGAGAGGGAGGCTGCGACAGCGACAGCAGCTGATGTTAATAGCCCAGCGGGGCCAAATGCCGGCTGCTTCGGCTGCGTCTGCTGCCGCTGCTGCAAAGTAAAGGAGAAGAAGCAGCAGCGCAGAATGTGACGATGTCTGGACAGGCGGCGGCAGTTGTTATTCTGCTTCGACAGGCCCAAGGGTGTCGCAGAGGTAGCAGCAGCTGAACAGCTGTTTCTGACGCGTCCAAGTAGCAACAACAATTGCGCAGACGCCTTGCAATATGCAGGCGAACATAAACGACACGAAGCCGAAGCTGAAGCCGAACCGTAGCCGAAGCCGAAGCCGAACCCGAACCCGAAGCCACAGCCGAACGGCGAAAACGAAACGTGCTCAGGTAGCTGCGTTGCTTGAAACCGAAACGGCGCTCACAAACAAATTCGACTTTCGACTGAGCGGACGTCACGCAGCAGCAGCAGCAGCGGCAGCGAGACAAAACCATAGCAATAGCAGCAGCAGCAGCCGCATCGTGTCTCTCTCGCTCGCAACGATTTCGTCCCGCGTGAATAATTGAGAAACGGAATTCCATAGTTCATTCATTCCCAGCGCGTGCTTTCAGTCGTTTGGCAGAGGCCCGACATGCCGGTACAAGTGTCGCATGAACGCATTGTTCTATCTCAGTGTTTGTCGCCATTGTTGTTGTCGTTCGCGTCGCAGCGCGTATAACAACAAATCGAAATGGAATAAAATTTTTAAAAATATATATGTGAATTGGAATAATTAATAAACAAAACACAAGTGATAAACTGGCAGAACATGAAACAAACAAACTGAGTGCACTAACAACAACAACAACAAAAGCAAAAGGCAACCCAAGTGCTCTCGCTCTATTTACCGTTGCAAGTGGACGCAAAAACAAAGTGCCAAAATGGTAAGTCAATCAGCCGCTAGATGGCGCATCTGCTCTCTGTCTGTCAGTCTGACAGTTCCCGCTCTCCCGCTCACCCGCTCTCATTGTTCCTGGCAGACGCAACACATGTTGATTGTCCGCGCCGCGATAACGCCAGCTGTCCCTCACACACACACACACACACATGCACACAGGCAGACAGACACACGCACAGTGGGCAGCTGCGCGGGCTGCGCTTTATTTAAAGATATCTCTAAATGCGACGCATCTGTTTTTTATTTTGCCCAAATAGAAAGAGATAAATGTGACTATGTGTGTGTGTGTGTGTGCACTTTGCATTGCTCGAGCGGCTCCACTCGCGTCTTGCAGAAAATTCGTTTTGTCAGTTTCACGTGCGAAATTATAAATTAAGCGGGCAGAAATTCCATTTCTCTTATCCTTCTTGCACTCCCCCCACTCCTCGCAGGCACGTGGTATAACTGTCGGTCGGCCCCACTGTCTGTCTGAGTGCGCTGTATGCGGAAGCAGCCTCGTCTGTTCATCTGTTTCTGATGGCCTTGGCCAGAGGAATCCCAACTGCAAATAATTGCAATCCCCCCGTCCAACCCTCACCACGACGCCACTGTATTCCAGCAAAATCCAAAACTTCTGCTTCAAAAGTCCTGCCATGATATATATAATGATATATGTATGTACGAGTGCAGGCAATAATATATATAACATTTCCAAATCAATTGGGGGAGTTCCAAGCTTTTTGGGGTTAGTTTCTGGTTATAATTTACCAGTAAATTTAGCTATAGCTGATCTATAAGATATTTTCTGAGTTTGTAAAGACTTAAAATAGCGATACTAATTATTTTGCTTATCAAACTAACAGTAAAATTATATGATAACTGGCTAAATATATTATTTTATAATATATTTGAGTAACATTTCTTATTGTCTCTAGATCATTTGAAATTCCACATACAATCTGAAGAATTATTAGCCAGTCATGCTTAGTATTAAAAAAAAAAAAATTACTTTCTATTTCAAAATAATATTAAAATTTAAAATCAATTATATATTATACTTTTGAATAGTTAAGCTA
Source organism: Zaprionus inermis (assembly GCA_018151445.1). NCBI lineage: Eukaryota > Metazoa > Arthropoda > Insecta > Diptera > Drosophilidae > Zaprionus > Zaprionus inermis. The sequence continues at coordinate 3,273,120 of JAECXD010001572.1, read as the reverse complement.
AATTTCTTGACAGTTATGCGTTATAAATGATAAGTGAATATTAATTAAATACTTGAAATAATAGATTTTTTTTAGAGAGCTCCCGCCCTATATTCTTAACTCTCCCACTCTCTGTTCCTTTGTATTACTTAATATCTTCTTAGAATAAGCATATTTGCCTTTCAAGGCAAATAAATAAAATATAGACTGCTTCCAATTGAAAACCATGGAGCGATTTTTAATCATCTCAGACTTAGTTTTTTATAAGCTAAGCGAAGATTCATAAAAATCGAAATTAATATCAAAACTTATAAAATACTAAAGACAATCTTAATTAGTTTTAAAGAATCTTTACTTTATATTTTCTTTCCCATATTTCCCTATTTCTACGTAAAATATACCAAAAATATAAAAACTTTCCATTACAGACCAACTATTGAGTTTAGAGTGTAACTGTAATATAAACTGGGTATATTTATAGATCGCATTAATAGGTAAATAAAAATATTGGCGTTACTAAGTCGTATATAGTATTAGGCGAGCACTTCAAAGGGGGCAATTAAGTATTTTTATGTGTTTTTAATATAATATTTTTGTGCTTGCATAAGTAGTGCCAACCCGAAGCACGTGACAGCGAACTGGCTGAAACAGAAGTGTTCGCAGCTGGCTAGGTTGGCAGGGGAAGAGGGAGGGACAGCGGCGCCTCTTCTCTACTAGCCAATCCGACGATCTTTCAATTTCGGGCAGCATCTGCGGCAGCAGCTGTGCCCCTCCAGCTGCGGCTGCTGCCTTCGTAGACGTAGCGTGAGTCACAGAGCAAACTCACCTGGCCCTGCTGCAAAACCTTGTTGTGGCCTTGACTAGGCGGCAGCTGTTCCCAAGCGCGCCTGCCAAATGATCTGCACTTGCTGAACGAGCAGCAGGGAGAGGGAGAGCGAGAGAGAGACAGGTAGAGCGGCAGAGAGGGTAGCCGATTCCAGCAGCTGCTGCTTTGTCTTTCAACCCGAAGGCGTCGTTACTCGCTCTGCTCGTCTGCCAGCGGCGTGACACCTGCATAAACATTGTGCGCCTGTTGGGTTCTGCACTCTACACGCAGTGAGGGTATGCTAAAGTCTGTTCGAACGCGTATATCTCAGACACCCGAAAAACTAGAGCACTCAAACTTGCTGAGAGCACTCATAGGTATTGCAGTTGGTGTAAGAACTTGAGCACGCCCACTTGCACTGCCCTAAAGCTATTTAAAATGCATTTAAAATTTAATTCTAATTTTAAAAAGTGTTCGAATTGATTGCTGTATGCATTGTGTTGGTATAATAAGTATAAAAGGTTTTTTGCAGTGCATATAGCACAATATATTAACTGAAAAACTATTTAAAAATACCATACTGGAAAGGGTACACTTAAGTCGTTACTGTTCTATGTTATTTCGCTATTTATTCAGCTTGCAGTTCCGTAAACATTCAATGAAAAGCGCTCTACAGACTGTCGAAGGTGGAGTACTTGACCGCTCCCCGCTCCCTACCTCAGGCCGAAGTGGGTGTGTTTCTCTCTCTCTCACTCTCTATCTCACTCTTTCTCTCTCTCTCTCTCTCTCTCTCTCTCTGTTTGTTGCGATGATTAGTCTAGCCCAACCACAAGCAATGGTTAAATCCGCGTTGAGAACTCGCTAATTTGGTCATTGAATAATGCAATAGACGAGGCTCGTAATGATGGCGGGCTTGTTAGACTGCCAGACTGATAGATTGTTAGACTGTCGACTTGACTCGCAACATTGGAAAATTGGCGCAGGACTGGGCTCAATTTGTTGGTCGAGTGAAAAGGGCAAAGTTATTAGCGTAATAGCGAGACGGAGCAGGAGCAGGTGAATTGCCGCTAGGACTGACGCAGCTGTCACTGTGGGCGCGTATGTGGGAGTATGTGGCATGTGGCAAGTGGCATGTGGCATGTGGTGAAAAGCAAACCCAATTCCTGCCCCGGGGCCATCCATCAAGTGCTCAATCAATCATTTGCGCTGTAAAACTTCAGGAGCAGAAGGAGATTCCCAACGCCCACCTGCGGACAGCTTTGCACACCTTGGGAATTAGGTGACACGCCCCACGCCCCTGCCTAGACGACGGGAAAGGGGCGGTGGGGGATGACTAATGAGAGACAATTTCGCTTGGCGGCTAAGCAGCTGCGACAACACAACGATGGCGACCGGAAATAAGTCAATTTGTTTATTAGCAGAGCTAATGGAACCGGAACTGGAGCTGGAACTGGTGGAATTCTTCTTTTCAAAAATGTCACGCACAGCACTACAACAGGCAACACACACACACTCTCACACACACATACACCTGAACGCGCCATAATCGAAAAAGTCAAAAACAAACTTCTCGTTTCACTCTTTTTATACGTCCTGGCGCTGCCAGTGGCAGTTTATTAAAAAGACGTGGCCAACGCAGCCGCAAAACAGCCAAAAAAAAGCGAGAAAAAAAGCGAAAAAAACTGAGAAATAAAACAACAAAGGTCGAAGCGTTTATACGCTAACTGCGCGAAACTGTGGAAAATCTTGGCTGGAATAACTTTTGTGTTTATGCAGCGATTGTGTTGAAATTTGAAATACAATTGCATAAAATATGCATCTATGTGTGGGTAGAAGCAGAAAGTTAAAGCTTAATTACTTTGCATAATAATTACATTGTATCGCTTTGAGTGTATGCTATGCCAGACAGCATATGAAATAAACCTTAAATGCCTTTCATATACAGCTGTCTACAGGGCAAATTTGCTGTCTCTAGCTTTCATAATAGCTGAGATCTGCCATGGAATATACATACAGAAATATAGAGCGAATTTCTAGTAGGTAGAATACATACCTTATAAAGAGCACACACATACACATATCTACATATATTTACGTTTGTTTTACTAAATAAAACACTGCATAAAAATAGCATACTATGAAACACGCACTAAATTTGATATAGTTGAATATAACCGATATATCAAAGCATTTATTGTGAATTTTCGATGATATGGCAACTCTTACTGTTAATTTAAGCATACCCTATACATTTAAATGTTTAAAAACAAGCCTAAGCTTGATTTGGGAATATTTTAGCTGTGAAGCTGAGCAAACTCTGTTTGATTTGAAGCAGCAATAATTAACAAGGTTTTCAAGTGTTTGCAACAGATCAGCTGTATATATATATATATATATCTATCTTTTTATAGCTTTTATCAACATGATAGTAGAGTTCTTTTTTTACAAACATATCTCGATCTTCTTTGTCAACTGTTGAAACTTGTGTCTGTGTCTCAGCCGAGTACACTCTTCATTCATCTTGCTCATGTTGTTGCCTGCCACTTTCAACAGTCCCCCCCTATTCCCCCCTCCTGCCTTCCCCCCCCTCCGCTAACTGGCAACCCTTTAGCCTCTACGCTCGCCTCTTACGTTTTAAACATTTTCTAAATAGAAAAAAGAAGAAAAAATGAAAGAAAGAAACGACACGTTACGCCAGCAGCAACGTCGTGTCCAGCGCAGGCAGCATACTATTTCCTCTTATGACAGCACCCTCTCGGAACCGACTGCTCCTCCTACTCAGCTCTCCCTCCTCGCTGACCCGCTCGCTGTATTGTTTGCTGGCAGTCGCCCAAATTGTCTGCCTCGGTCTCTGCCTGCTCCGCTTGGGCTTTTCCTGCTGCTTTGGGCCAAAAACATTTGAATTGAATTTGCAGCAGCAACTGCTTCAATCTCCAGACACATTGTTGACCTTGTCACACACACACACACACGCACATATAGAGAGAGGGGCGTCGCCCAACGTTGATAAAGGCAATGGCAACGGCGACAACGCAGCTGCCGCAATATTTCTTGCGCCAGATGAAACGCAGATGATGCCAGGCAAAGGCAAGCAGAAGTCGTGGAAGAGGGGAGAGGAAGATAGCAAGAGGGGGGAGCGGAAGAAGCAAGAAACGAGGAAAAGGCAAAGGAAGCAACAGCAGCAGCAGCAGCAACTGAAAAACTGCGCCCGCCAAGTGGCAACAGCTGCACGTTTAAGTGTGTCTGCCTCTCTCTCTCTCTCTCTCTCTCTCTCTGCTTATCTTCCCCTCTCACTCCCTCTCGCACACACTTTGCCGTTTGTTACTTGTCATGGCACAGTTGTTTGAGCTGCTGCTCAAGTGCCGGCAACAGATTTTGCTCATGTTGCTGCTGTCACAACGACAGCAACAGCAGCAGCAGCAGCAGCAGCAGCCGCAGCCACATCCATCGATTCGAGCATGTGTCGCTAATGGCTCTGTGTGTGAGTGTGTGTGTGTGTGTGCCCCAAAAAGTTTCGACTGTGCCACTATTAGAGGCGCACAGAGGGGGCACAGGTGCAATGCCGCCGGCACAGCTGCTGCTGCTGCTTGCGAAATTTTTAATTGAAAAAACGTCAGCAACAGCAGTGGCAGTGGCAGCAGTGGCAAAGGCAGCGAGGCAGCTGTCTGTGGCAGCGCTGGCCGCAACATCAACGTCAATGCCGTATGGCACGTGCCAAATGTGCCCAGCCCCCTGCCCGCCCCTGCTGCCCCGACACGACTGCTGCAGACAACTTGGCTGCACAAGCAATCAACATCAACAGCAGCAGCAGCAATAGCAACGGCAACAGCAGCGGTAACTGGCAGCGGCAACTGGCAGCACGTGCTGCAACAACTGCGAAAATGCTTTTCCAATCAGACAAGAGAACGAGCGAGAGAGGCAAAGACAGGGAGAGAGAGAGAGCGAGAGAACGTTGGAAAATCTTCAACGATGCCTCGTCTCGTTTCGCTTGAAAATTGCATTTGCTGCTCTGCAGCTGCAACTGTTGCCCGTCGGGGCATCAGCTGCATAATTGAAATGCTGCAACAGTCGCCCAAAATGTTCTAGCCGCAGCTGCAGCTGCAACTTGCCACTTAATGTCCACGCTGGGGCATAAAACAGTTCATATCGCAAATAAAACAGACCGTAAAGCCGATTAAGCGCGACACAAGCTCAAATGTTTTTCCTGCTGCTGCTGTTGCTGCCGTGGCTGTTGCTGCTGCTGCTTTTTTGTCACTGTTGTTGTTGTTGTTGTTGCTGGCTGTGACACGCCATTATCTTATTATGCCTGCTACACACCAACACACAGACACACGCTGAGAGAGAAAAAGAGTGAGAAGAGAGACACGTGCGGTGACTAGTGCAGAAGTGTTGCTGCTGTTGTTGTTGCTGCTGCTATTGCTGCTGCTGTTGTTGCTGCTGCTGCTGTTGCTGCTGTGTTGCACTGATGTGTAATTTAAAATGACGCCGTTGCCTTGCGCCACAGCACGTTGCAGACGCGAGCAGACACAAACAGCACTTGTGGCAAAAGAGACGCACAGCAGCAACAGCAACAGCAGTCAGCGAGGGCTGCTTGAGCAGTTGTTGGACAAAATAGATTAATTTAGTACAAATGTTTGATGTACATACATATACAAACAAATTGAATATTTAAATATATTCAAACAAATTTTAAATTTAAAACAGAAAAAGCTTTTTATAATATAAAGATATTTGATTGGTTTATGCAGATTTATTATAAAGAGTTTTATTTTATTTTTAACTTTCAGAAAAATGTTTATAGCATACAAAATACGTTTTTTCTTTATATTGGAATATAATACACTTTTTCTTGCAAAACACGGCTGGTTGTTCCTTTGGCAGTTATATGTTAGAGTGCGCTGATTTTGTTTAAATATGTCTAGCGTATTAGTTATAAAGAAAAAGAGAGCTGTGCTTAGTTTGCTTGCTTTATGTAGAGAACTAACAAAGATATGCCGATAGTTTGTACGACAGGTATACGATATATTAGTGCCATGTTGCTCTTCTTGGCTTTATATGCAGCATACAGCAAGAAGCAGTATGTGTGTTGAGTTTCAGCAAGATAGCTGCAAATTTGATATACTTATTTGTATTCAAATAGACGGAAAGGCGAGGAGACAGACGAGCAGACAGATGAGCAGACAGACGAGCAGACGAACAGACCGACAGACGGATTGACAGACACACATAGCCAGACTTGCAACTTGGGTTTTCCCTAGTCTTTGCAAACATTCTGAATTACATGTTATAGACTGTAGACTAAAATTACAAAGTATACGACATTTATTTAGAATCTATTTTTATTATTCAGAATCCTATAGAAACTGCTAGATGATGTATTCTCTTTGAAAATACAATTGCCTATGGTTTGAGCAAATTTCATTGATAGCGCTGGCATTGCTATCGATGACGCTTTAAGCTACCCCCTGGCAGAGTCGTCGTCGTCGTCGTCGAGCGTCGTGTGTAATGAAGCAGCTGACGTAGCGAGCTGTAAAAACTTTTCACACACACACACACACAGAGGGAAATCGAAATATGTGTATCCTTTAGTCCGTTTGTTGTTGTAGTGATTGTTGTTGCTGCTGTTGCTGCTGCTTCTGTTGCTGCACAGGTGTCGTCGCCCATAATCTCTTGCAGGCGGCGTTGGCGTCGCTTGTGCATAATGACGCAGTCCGCAATAACACACAAAGCTGGACTGGCCGTATGGCTGTGTGTGTGTGCGAGTGTGTGTGTGTGTGTGTGCAAATGACAGCAGCGTGAATGAGTCCAGCACGGACACAGACACGTAGCAGGAACGTGTGGCAGCTTACAGCGCGCAGCACATGCAGCTGTGCTGTGATTTTAACCGCCAACCCCCCGGCGCAACCCTTGACCCCGTCTGCCTACGCCTCTGCCCTGCTTGTGCCCCGGCAACAAACTCTTTCTCTCTCCTCCCGCCCCTCTGCAGCAGCAACCCTTCTTAGTTGCCGCTGTTGTTGTTGCTGTTGTTATTACAGTTGGCGCGCCTTTTTGCTGCCTCACTTCTGGCCTATGGCCCTGTACCCCAGCCTGTCCCTATGCTGCCCTTGCTCTTGCTCCCTGCCCAAGCCTCTGCTCCTCATCCCGCCTGCTGCTGCTGCTGCCTTTGCCTTTGCCTCTCTTCCTGTGTTTTTGTTAGCAAAAGGGATAAAAGTATAAAATGCTTTTGCCGCTGTCCAGCGCTTTGCCCCTGCCGCACCTCTACCTCTTTACTTACCCCTATCCCTCTACCCCTCTCTCCCTCTTAGCCCTCGCCCAGTTGAGTTTTAACACGATTTAAATGTCGTTGAATTTTTTATGATTTGTGCCGCAATCAAATTGAAAATTATGCGCGACTTGTGTTGCTTTTAATTTATCATTGCTTTGGCTAATAGTTGCCACACACACCCCCATACTGCCCCTCACTCCCCACTTAAATAATTACTTTTTCTTTCATGCAATTTCGCCAGCAGCTGCCCCAAGTTGTGTGCGTGTGTGTGTGTGTGTGACAGAAGTTCTGCGGGCGACATTTTCCATTTTGTTGAAGCTGTTGCTGAGGCTTTGAAGTGCCTGAGCCAACAGGAGCAGCAGCAGCAGCAAGAGGAGGAGGCTGTGGGCGCAGGGTGAGGTGTAGCCGGGTAGGCAGCAACTTGAGTTGAAGCCGCCAGCCGCCTGCTGCCTGCTGCTGGCGCCGACGTGCGACAGCTGCTTGAGCGACGACACGGCTGTGTCTGACGTTTGATTCATTCGTCATTCTACCTTCTCCCCGCCTGCCTGCTCTTAGCCCACTGCCTGCTCTCTTAGCCCTAGCCATGGCTATTAACCAAGTCAGGGCAAGCTGCTACGCCTCACCCACTCACCTGCTGCTGCCCCTCCACACACACACACCCTGGTTAGAAAGAAACACTTGTTGTTGCCGCCTGTCACGCATGTTTCGCTTTGTTAGCCAGCCCCCCTCCCCACTGCCCGCTACGCCCCTGCTCAAACAGTTGACAAGTGTTATAGACGCCATATGCCGGTCTGGATCCGTCATTAGTCGCTGCGCTGCCTGCGTCTGCGTCTGCGTCTGTGTTTGTTTTTAATAGAATTTCATTAATTCGCCTGATGCGAAACAGCTGGCCAAAAGCACGCTCTCTCTATCTCACTCTCTACCCCTCTCCCTCTCTGGTGTAAATACTGCCCCCAGCGAGCGCGACGATTGACTGAAAACAGTGTGCCCCAAAAGTGTTTCCACACCTCCATGCAGATTGAGCATGATAACATGCATGAATGAAAATGAGCAGAGATTTTCTCCCGTTTTTCGTTTTCCGTTTTCCGTTCTCCACTTTTTCGCTTTGCATTATTCTTTGCTGTTTATGCAGCCGCAACAAGCTGCAGAAACTCCCACAGTGCCACAGTGGGTGTATTTACATATTGTAGTGATAAAAATCAACAACAAATTGGGCTGTCTGCCTTGGCCTGCGACTGTGGGCGGGAGCTGGACATGAACACGAGCAGGTGCGTGCTCAAAAAGGGCTGCCGAAAGGGGGTGGGATTATGGGAGGCAAAGGGAGGTATTGTAATGGGAGGGAAACGTGTTTGGAGAGGATTGAGTTGGCAGGGATTGGGACAGTAGAGAAAATAACGAAGCTGCAGCTGCTGGAATTTTTTGAGCAATTTCTTTATGTTTTCTTTAATTTATTTTTGGCTTATTTTCAATTTTATATCATATACTGAATGATCTTGATAATTTGTTTAGCTATCAGTCATACATAGTATATCAAATATTATATATAATAATGTCAGATGGGAAGTTTCAAGGAAGAAGAAGGCAAAATTGAATTAATGGAAGTCTTCAATATTTGTTGTACAATTTACTTGGATTATATGGAGTATTTCCTACAGTCTGCTTGTCTGTCTGCTCGTCTGCTCTTCAACTCGTCTGCTCGCCTGTCCGTCTGTTGTATTGAAAACTTGCCTATTAGCTCTTTAGTTCTCAAGCTAACTTGCTGAAGCTGGGTAGACAAGCTTCTTATTAGTCTATGCAGCGCATAGGTCGAAATAACTCACATTGCACTTATAAATCGCATAGCTGCCATAGAGACTATTGGCGAATCTTTCTTAACTCTCAAGATATTGTAGCCAAACTAGCCACAGCTATCTTTTTATATATTTCCCGCATGCTGTTTAAATTTAATCAAAATCGTGCTAACATAACAAAGCAAAAATCCGCGGTAATTAGTGTTTTCAAAAGAAATGCGAATATAAAGAAAATAAGCTACTCAGCTTTAAGCTGTATACCTTTTGTAAATAAATAAATAAATGTAAATAATAGAAAATTTATATAATATGGTTATTATAGGAATAATTGTTCGAAATCCAAGACTTTTAGTGAAGGAAACCTTGTTTAAGGTTATCTTTCTTTCCTGTTACTCTACTCACTTTCCACATTATATTATTATATGATCTTGTCCACCTATTGGCTTATAGTATTTATAGTTCGGTATATATACTATATAGCTCCGATTGTCGCATTAACAATTCCGTTAAGGCAATTCTCAAATTACCTTCGGGCGTCTTTTCCAAATAATTCTGCAGTCACAACAACAAAACAAGAGAATGGCAGCTACAGCTGTCTATAATGAGGCGAGTCCCAGGCATTGGTAGGAAGAACTAGGCAGCGAGTGGGCAGGAGGAGGGGCTTGGGGTGTAAAGGGTGCTGCCAAGGACTCGGACAACAGTGCGCCCAATTTGCATGTCAGACAACAATTTAATCAAATTGAAATCAAATAATTTGAAATCATAATGTGAGAACTTTGTCACTTGATGTTTTTGTTCTTTGGCCCCCCTTTCCCCCCCTCGAACACCCCTCTGGGCATGGGAACCGGAACAGACACGCCCATGCTTTGTTTATAATAACGACGTGTTGTTGTTGTTGTTTCCGTATTTTGTTGAAATTCTCAACTAATTTGCGACTATTTCCAGATGGCGCTCGACGGCAAAGCGATAATTAAGGAGGAGATTACCGACAAGGACGCATATGACGCGGCAGCAGCAGCAGCAGCGGCAGTGGCCGTAGCAGGCGGAGCGGTCGCAGTGGCCACCACATCAACAGCTGCCTCATCCGCGTCATCCACAGCCGCGGCGGCGGCAACAACTGCGGCTGCAATTAGTCGACGGCTTAAAGGTGAGTGCCATGGACAGCGCCAAAGGGGGTGGGGGGTTACGTGAGGGGGCTCACTTTGGGTCGGTGGAAATGGGTACCTCGTATATTATGGCGTTTAATTGGGATTGGAATTGGGAGCACAAGTGCAGCCAGGCGACAGGCACGACGATTGATGGTGTGAATGGCAGCAGCTGCGTGTGTGCGTGTAGCCCCCTGCTACCCCACCCCGTTCTCCGCAGCAATTTCGTCGGCAGTGTGACAGAGAGAGAAAGAGATAGAGAGAGAGAGAAGGATTTATGTAGAGGCAAGTCTAGTGAGCATTACGTAAAACTGCTGTCAAAATGAGAAGAAAGTGACGTGTTTATGTGAAGCAGAAATATAAAAAGATATATCTATAAAAAAGTAGAGTAAAGAAGGCTTCGGCGTAGATCTGAAACCTCTGATACCTTCACAAACATAAGTGTGACAAATAGTGCATCGAATTACTTATGTTTCACATGTGCAATCGTTTTGAAATTTGTGGAATATATGTACAAAACATACAGCTTTATATATGCCCAGGTAGCAAGTTCTGACATAAAAACTCAGCGGAGGAAATGCAAAATACTAATTTTCTTGAGTTGTAGGCGTGGCATGTGAGGTTTTTATACAGCACGAACTGCATATGATATACAGCTCGCTGCAGTTTAATTTTGCTGTCCCTAGGCTTTATAATAACTGAGATCTGCGCGTTCATACAGACAGAACCTTCAATTGGCCTGATAAATGCGCCCAAACAAGCATATATTATTTATGCAAACTTAGTCTAGCTTTGAGAGGCATAAATAGGCACGAGTAGGCAGTATTTATTAAAAAGAAATTGTAATTTAATTAAAAATAATAAACAAAATAAAGCAAATAATAAATAAATATAATTAAATACAAAAAATAAAATAATGTTAAAAATAAATAAATAAAATATCAAATTAAATTACATAATATATATAGAAATTGTTTATTTCTTTAATTGTTCAAATACAACTCAGTACGGTCCTATACCGTGTACGTTTTGCACATTACAGGGTAGCTTAGCCAGCTTAGTAGCTCGCAAGCATATTTCGCTTATTCTTTGCTTTATTTTTTGTGCCCTGACTAAAATTTTTGTTTGTTTGACCGCCCCTCCCCCGCCCGTGCCGCTACCCGGCTACCCGGGCCAACTGTGCGCTGGCACCGCAACCCACAGTAAATTTTGTTTTGTGTGTGCGGCAAAGCGAGTGAGAGAGAGAGAGGGTAGAGGGGCAGAGCGCTGCTGCCCGCAAGCTAGTGCCATCTCTCTTTCTGTGCCGAAAAAAATGGCAGCCGATGTTGGCATTCCCAGCAGCAACAGCAGAAGCAGCGCCGGCAGTGGCAGCCCGCATGCGAGCAAAAAGCGTAGTCTGCTTTTAGGGGCTGCTTTGATTGCTGTCGCTGCTGCTGCTGCTGCTGTTGCTGTTGCTGTGGTTATGTTGCTGCCGTGCGTACCTGTGTCAATTCCCAGGCCTGTTAAAGGCGCTTAACTTGCATCTCTAATTAACATGCAAAACTGACTGAAAAGAACAAAAAGAAACGTAGCACAAGTTTTGCACAGCAAATGTTGCTGCCGCAGCTTCATTATGGCCACCTGCTGCTGCTGATGATAATCACAAGTAGCAGTAGCGCATGATGAATATTTGCCAAAATGATTGTTTTCCCAAATGACTCTGCCAGCAGCAGCAGCAACGGCAGCAACAGCAGCAACAGCAATAACAGCAGCAGCAACACAAACTAAACTTGCCAACGTTTCGTTTTGTGCGCTTCACTGCAATCTATGGAACGCAGCTGTGCAAATTCTGTTGCCCGCACACACACACTCACTACCACACACACACGCGCAAACAGACCAACAGACTGGCCCATGCTGCGTATACGTAACCTTAAATCGATGGCTGCTGCTGCTGCTGCTGATGTTGTAGTGCCAGCAGTTGAGGCTCCCACAATGCTGCATTGCCAACGTGCCCACCCCCCTCCCTGCCCACACCACACCCCTCTCGCCTACCCTTCTGCCAGCCTGGCCAACATTATGTTTTAGAAAATATGTGAATTGTCAACACAAAATTTTCGTAAATAGTTTTTCGTTGCTCCCACAAACATTTTTCGTGCACAGTCACAGCTGGTCAGTGGTACCAACAGTCCCATTCCCCCCCCACCCTTGACAGCTTGCCCTCCCCCGCTACCACTCCCCCTCCCCTGGGTCAGTTGTGGTTGCTGTGGGGCTCTACAAAACTTTTCGAAACGAGTGAAATATTTCATCAGGCTGCAAAAGGTTCGCTCGCTCAGATCAGCTCCGGCTTCGGCTCTCGGGGAATACAGTTACAATTACAGCTAGACAGGGAATACCGTTAGCTGGCGGCAACAGCTGTTTACAGTTACAGCTGCCGCCATTAGCCGCGTCTCGCTTCACTTTTTTTTTTGCATAGCCGCCAATTACCAAGCAGGCACATCATGTGATCCATCATTGTCTATGTTTGGCGTTTGATAAGCCGCCGCCAACTCAGTTGAGTGATGCTGCTGCTCTTTGCCTGCCCCTGCCCCTGCCACTCCCCCCTACCCACTGCCTCACTGTGTTTGTGTCCCTTCGATTGGCGTGCCTGAATGGCTGTGAAAACACAGCCAGTTGCAGCTGTATCCACAATCATTATCACAAAAGCAAACTCTGCAGCAGCCACAGCAGCAGCGGCAGCATCGACTGGTTGCCATCGTCATTCTCGTCGTCGGCAACATTTGCACTCACACACACGCGCACACACACACACACAGATGGTACCGCACACCCACACACGAACAATTTCCATTAGCTTGGGCAAACAAACTGTGTGTGTGTCGGTGTGTGTGAGTGGGGAGGTCTTCCGCTATGTGTCCATGCAAAACAGGCGACAAAATACTCACAATGCGAACTTCCCTTGGGGAGAAACTGAGTAGAGAACTTCGAGAGAAAGGGAGCACGAGAGAGGAGTGTAGTACAACAGATTCTTGTACTAATATACTACTAATATAATTAATGAAATACACATCTATAAAATACAGTCGGGAGTTAAATAAACCTATTTAACTTAAGTCTAAAATAAGCAAAAACAAATAACTAAATTTGCTGCTTACTAGAGACAGACTAGAGCTAAACATATACTATATATATATTTAATAGTATATATATTAATTTAATATTTAATGGCATAGAGGAAAGGCAAGGCCTACATTTATCAATGTAAAAAGAGAGGAATGGCATGTAATACATTCCTAAATTAAACACACATTTATAGCGAAATGAGTGTAGAAAAAACTATATAAAACAAGAAAGCAAGGCTACCTTCGGCTTGCCGAAGGTTTCATACCCTTGCAGTTATACAAAATATAAAATATATTTGGATTGCTGGTTTCTGTGGTATTTATTGAACAATTATAACAGTACTGGAAGTCAAGATTTTTACCTGATTAAGGCTATGAATCAAACACCTGCTTCGAAAAAAAATAATTCTACCTTTTTAATGCTCTTGTATATACCTGGATTTCTTATATACTTAACACAAAATGTTATGAGGAAATGTCTTTGTGTTGTATAGGATCTGTTGGTCATAAAATATAAATAAATTTGGAAAGTTCTCATTCAAAAATGCGTTTGAATAACAGCTACATGATTTTTTGTTTAACAGCTATATGTAATAGTACTCAGATTTCCATAAAATTGCAACATGAACCTTCATTAGGCCGATCGTTGATCGTTATATGTTATAAAAGTTCGATTTCGAACTTTATTATTAGGGACACACTTAGATTTGGATGTGGTAAGCCTGATAGCTATATCTTGAAATATAACAAAAATCGGCCGATAGGCTCCATGACAGCTATACGATATATCAGTTCGATCTTATTTAAAGAGGGCAGAAATAAGAAGCTTGTGAGCAAAGTTTCATGAAGATAGCTCAATAACTGGGGACTATATTGCGTTGCAACAGACAAACGGACTGACTGCTTGTTCCTATAACAGCTATAGAATATAAACGTCAGAGATATTTAAATGGAAAAACTAAGGGCGGGTTACTGTATAACATTAAAAAGTATTGATAATGTGCGGTATTTCCAAAAACAAAACAGGTTTGCATACAAAAACCCTGATTTCAGCCGATTGTTCCTATGGCAGCTATATGTTATAGTGGTTCGATTTTGATACAATTTTGACAGCACATTAAGAACGTAATAAGAATAGGATTTGCCAAATCTTGTTGCAATATCTTGAAAAACAACAAAAATCGGCCGATAGCTTCTATGACAGCTATACGATATATCGGTCCGATCTGGCTCGTTCCGACTTATTTACAGCCTACAGCAATAATAAGCTTGTGTGCCAAGTTTCATGAAGATAGCTCAATAACTGGGAGACTAATTTGAGTTGCAACAGACAGACGGACTGACTGATTGTTCCTATAACAGCTATAGAATATAAACGTCTGAGATATTTAAATGGAAAAACTAAGGGCGGGTTACTGTATAACATTAAAAAGTATTGATAATGTGCGGTATTTCCAAAAACAAAACAGGTTTGCATACAAAAACCCTGATTTCAGCCGATTGTTCCTATGGCAGCTATATGTTATAGTGGTCCGATTTTGATACAATTTTGACAGCACATTAAGAACGTAATAAGAATAAGATTTGCCAAATCTTGTTGCAATATCTTGAAAAACAACAAAAATCGGCCGATAGCTTCTATAACAGCTATACGATATATCGGTCCGATCTGGCTCGTTCCGACTTATTTACAGCCTACAGCAATAAGAAGCTTGTGTGCCAAGTTTCATGAAGATAGCTCAAAAACTGAGAGACTAGTTTGCGTTGCAACAGACGGACGGACGGACGGACGGACGGACGGACGGACGGACGGACGGACGGACGGACGGACAGACGGACATCCATTTTTCGACTCCTCTGGTGATGCTGATTCAGAATATATATACTTTATAGGGTCGGAGATGTCTCCTAAGGTGCGTTGCAAACTTCTGGCTAAAATTAATATACCCTCTGCAAGGGTATAAAAAACTGAATAAACCTAGAGAGACAAAGGGTTAAGAGGGTTAAAACTGGTCGTGGTTTTGAATAAATTGCTTCAATCTAGGAGTTAGTCATCCCCTACTGGTTACTATAAAAGTTATCCAGCCGCTGTAATATTAAAAGGAAACATCAGTTAGACTAATGACAAAACGTACATATAAGAAATATATATTAAAAAACATTATAGCGTACAATTTCGTAGCTTGTCGTACTTAAATAAGTTAACATCTAAGACATCTGCTCTAGCTGAATATATAACATTTATAAAAAGAAATGCAGGCAGCAGACAACTCTATATGCCCAATTCGCCAATTGCTGTCTGTATGAACGCGTGTATCTCAGAGACTATACAAGCTAGAGCCGTCAAATTTGCAGACAACTGACGCATATATTGGCGTGTTATAATGCTTATTTTATAATTGAGCCACGCCCACTTTTAAAAGCTTAAAATGATATTTTTTCATATTGCACATATTTTAGCTATATTTCATGTAATTGTAGCCAATTATCACAGCTGTTTCGCTGCTTTAATCATCGCTAACTCAAATTAGGCATGGAAAATCAAAAAGAAAATGAATTTCAAGTCTGATTGTGCAAAATATCGATAACTTATCGATTTTCTACGCCTATGCTGACATTTTTAGTCGACTATAAACTTGTTCTGTTTGTCGCCTGGCAGCCATTTCTCAGAGCAATTTCCCGTGCCGCTCCCTGTCTCCGCGTGTCAGCTCCATGTCAGCGTCAGCTCGATGCTCGTCCATCTGCGTGCCGCTGCTGCTGCTGCGGCTTTTCCGTTAAGCTTTTCATTTTTGAGCTACAGTGGCAAGTAGCAAGTGGCGGTGGGGCGTGGCCAGCAGGCTGCTCTGCCGGCCCCCGCCTCCGCTACTGCTGCTGCCTTGCAATTAGTGCGTGCTGCTTGATTTGCTTGCTCTGCGCTGCATGTGGCAAGTGGCAAGTGGCAAGTGGCAGTCCAAAAATGTTTGCTAATTTATTTGCAATGTTCAAACAAATTTGTTAATGTTGTGTACCCGCAGGCGGTGGTAGGGGGAGGCGGGCAGGGGGAGCAGGACTAGACAAGTACGGTTGCTTGTTGTGGTCAGCTGCATGTAGATACTATTTGTGGCATGGCCGATGTTGCAAGTTGCGAGCGAGCGTTGCTAATGCATTTGTAATGCGCTTGGCCTGCACATCCTACACACACTCTCTCCCTCTCAGTATGTGTGTGTGTGTGAAAATGACTAACGAGCTGCCTTCTTCTTCTTCTTCGTCTTCGTCTTCTTGCAGCCAACAGCAGCAGCAGCAGCAGCGGCAGCAGTGGCAGCAGCAACGGTGGCGACAAGAGCAACACCTCCATCTCCACATGCATCTCCTCATCCTGCAGCAGCAAAGACATGACCGGCAGCAGCAACAACAGCAGCAGCAACAACAGCAGCAGCAGCAACAACAACAACAACAACGGCAGCAGCAACTGCAGTAGCAACAGCAACAGCAGCAGCAACAACAACAACACAGCGAACAGCACAGCCAACGGCAGCCGCGAGCGGGAGCGGGAAAGGGAGCGAGAGCGCGAACGCCTGTGCCGCACTCCGCCCGATTCACCGCCGGATCTGGCCAGAAACTTGTCCCTGGCGCCACGCTCGCCGCACTCACCACAGCAGCAGCAACAGCAACAGCAGCAGCAGCAGCAACTCCATCATCAGCGACCGCAGCGCAATGCGAGCGTCTCGCCCGCGCTCAATGGCGGCGTGAGTCCCACGCCGGCAACACAGCATGCTGCCAGTTTGGCAGCAGCAGCGGCAGCAGCGGCGGCGGCAGCCGCACACGTCGAGCAGGCGCGGCTGCTGGCCAAGCTGCGCAAGTTCCTGGGCGCGCTGGTGCAGTTCTCGCAGGAGCTGGGCCAGCCGGAGGTGAGCGAGCGGGTGCGGGCGCTGGTGTTGTCGCTGTGCAGCAGTGCCATCTCGCTGGAGGAGTTTCGACTGGCGCTGCAGGAGGCAATCAATCTGCCGCTGCGTCCCTATGTGATGCCGCTGCTCAAGAACAGCGTGGCGCTGATGCAGCGCGAGATTCAGGCCATGGCGCGGGCAACTAATATGACGGCGTTGCAGTATGTGACCGGGAACGAGCAGGCGGTCATGGAGGCGCCACATGGCTCGGCTGCCGAATTCGCCGACATTTTTGTGCAGCTGGAGGCGCCGCCCGCACAGTCATTGGCAAATGGCGGCAGCGGTCTGTTCAAGCGTCGCTCCTCGGACTCCATGATGGACGGCGCACATGCTGCACACAACGGCGGCGCGTCGGGCCTGCAGGAGTGGGGCGAGTATGCGTATGCGCCGCCGCCGCCCAGCAAGCGCCTGGCCATGCATGCTGCACCGCCGCCCGGAGCAGCAGCAGTCGCAGCGGCAGCAGCAGCGGCGCCTCCTCCTCCACCCAGTCACGCGATGCTTGCCTTTGACTACAGCGCAGCCGCTGCTGCTGCCGCTGCCGGCGATGTGGCCGGGTTCATGCAGCGCGATGAGCGCGACTTGCGTCATGCACCGCCGCAGGTGGCGCGTCCAGGTGCGCCTAACGGCGGCGGCGGCGGTGGCGGCGAGGAGGAGTGGAAGAACATACACACCATGCTCAACTGCATCTCGGCCATGGTGGACAAGACCAAGCGTGCGATTACTATACTACAGCAGCGTGGCATCGATCCGCAGCATGCGGCGGGTGCCGGCGGCAGCCAGGAACAGGTGACGCCCGCAGCCATGGCCGAGCTGCGTCGCCAGACCGAGGAGAAGGTGGCCGAGTTCAAGCGGAATGCAGAGGATGCGGTGACACAGGTGAGTGGGGAGTGCAGGTTCAATTAACAGACTTGCTTATCCAATCTTCTGCTCCCGCTGCTCCTCCAGGTCAAGCGTCAAGCTGTCATTGAGATACAGCGCGCG
The DNA here is from genome assembly GCA_018151445.1 of Zaprionus inermis. Taxonomy (NCBI): domain Eukaryota; kingdom Metazoa; phylum Arthropoda; class Insecta; order Diptera; family Drosophilidae; genus Zaprionus; species Zaprionus inermis. Next base: position 3,255,131 of record JAECXD010001572.1, on the reverse strand, counting down.
GTGGTTGCCGCCGAGACACGCGCGGCGGAGATCATGACGCAGGAGCGTCTGCGCATGGAGAAGTTCTTCATGGAGATGAGTCGCCATTCGAGCGGAGAGCGTGACCTGGACAACAAGTCGCCCTCCATAACCAGCGGGCAGAATGTAAGTGAAGGGGAAACCCTAAAGCAGACAACTCTATATGCCAGATTAACCAAATTCTGTCTGTATGAACGCGTTTAACTCCACGACTATGCGAGCTAGAGCCTTGAAATTTGCTGACAACTCTGGCATATATGGGCATGTTGTATTGCTTATTTTATAAATGTGCCACGCCCACTTTTAACGAAGTAAAACAATTATTTGCGAGCTGCACACATGTTAGCGTGGCTGTAACAGACTTCTTTTTGCTTTAATCCTGCATAACTCGAGCTGATCGACAACTTATTCACCCCCCTCTCTTACTTTCCCCTCCCCACAGGGCAGCAACTTGCAACAGCAGTGCTGGAACTGCGGCCGCAAGGCCACCGAAACCTGCTCCGGCTGCAACATGGCGCGCTACTGCAGCGCCTCGTGCCAATATCGTGACTGGGACAGTCATCATCAGGTTAGTAGGGGGCAGCAGCACGCCAGCAACTCGCACGCCCTCTAACCCTGCAACTATCCCTTTCTCTTCCCCTCTTCCTCTCTCTCGCTCTCCGCAGGTCTGTGGCAACTCTAGCGCCAAGCATCTGCACTCGGCTGGCGCTGCGGCCAGCGGTCTGCGCAGCGCAATGGCCACACGATCGCCACCGACACCCACAGCAGCAGCGGTAGCAGCAGCAGCAGCAGCCACGGCGCATCTACAGGCAGCAGCAGCCGTCACAGCGGCCACGGGCGTCGGTTCCAGTGGCGTCGGCGGCGGCGCTGGCGGCGGCGGTGTCGTTGCTGGAGGCGGTGGCACGCCCAGTGCGCTGGTGCCCAACGGACTCGGCTCCAAATGACGCATTCGCATGATGAAACCGAAGAAGAAGTACTTGTGCTAGTCAAATTAAGCAAGATGCCCTGCCAACAACCCAATCCCAATCCAGTTTATAACTATTTCAGCCCCAGCCCCCCTTCCCCCCCTGTCTACTAACTACGTATAGCATAGCGAGTTCAACTTTACCAAAAAGATTCAAAAAAAAAAAAAGATCGAGTAACATTATCAGCATTATCCAAATAGTTTTCTAAATGCACAGCTCAATAGAGTTAGAGACGATAAAGAAGAATAATACGATAAATCGATATACAGTTAAATACCGATAGAAATCTCAAGCGTTTCCTTACGATATTCCCGATAAAAAAAAAAAAACAAAACAAAAATACAGTGTGCACCCGATAAATAAACTAAAAGATAAATAAGTTAGTGCACCAGTTTGAAGTCTAATCGATGATATAATGCAAAGAGAAACGATGCTGTAAGTAGTTCATAAGTAACTCAAGACCCCAGCGGAAACGGCAACGTAAGCGTAAACGTAAGCGTTTACGTAATTGCAAATGCAACTTAAACTGAACATAGTAGTCTATTATCGCACAGAAATACAACTATTATTACGATTATTGCAAGCATTATTAATTATTACTACTATTATTATTATATAATACTATGATTATTATGATAATTATTATGGCTAATTTATTGACTACATACGTATTTAATTTATTGATTAGTATTTATTGTACTACCTAAACAAGCGTATTTAAATGTACTTTAACTATAGTGAACACAACCAAATGAAAGAAACACACGCCCAAGCGGAAGTAAAAAGAAAATCATGTTACGAACTACGAAAAAGGCTAAAAACGAATACCAAGAGAAATAAAGTGTTTTAAACAAAATCGGCGAGAGAGAGTGAGATAGAGAGAGCTGAATGGGGCAGGGGGAATCGATACGTCTTTTATGTGCTGCAGCCTAAAAGCAGGCAACACAAAACTGCTCGCGCTGCAGTTGCAGCCATGATTTGCGCATTAGTGTGCGTGTACGTGTGCCCTGGCCTGCACGTGTGTGTGTGTGTGCTACAAAACCACAAACTACTGTGATGAAATTTCAATTATCGTCACTCAGCTGTGCCGGCTGCGCGTGTGTGTGTGTGTGTGTGTGTGTGTGTGTGTGTGTGGCACACCTGCTGCTGTCGCATTTCTAGCAAGCAAAAGCTCGTTAGTACCTCGACTCGCCTTGCCTCGCTTTGCCTGCCTGCGGGCATGCACAACATTTGTTGCACACACACACACACGTACATTTCAGCCACACACACACACACACATGTGTAGCTACATTTCAGAATCAGCTTGCCTTAACTTTGCTTTGCTTTTGTCTGCTCTGCGCTTTTTTGTTTCAACCCTTCCACCTCGCACTGGACGACGACTACGTCTACCCTGATGCTGACGATGTTGATGCTGATGATGCTGATGATGTTGATGATGATCATGTTGATGATGATGATGGCATTTTGCTACCTGAGTGATTTTCTAAAGCCAACTCCGGCCCTACTCCGGCTTCTTGCTCAGTTCCGGCTACAACTCGTCTCGCATTCAAATACGAGCTGTGCCGCAACCAACAAGAGGAAGCTGCTCTGGGGCTTCCTTCTGGCCAGCATATGCTGCCGTTTTGTTTGTTTCTGACTGCTCTGCCCCACTCCGTTGCCTCTCCCCCGTCTAGCTCTTCCTTCCTCTTCGTTAGCTTCTATTTAACATGCAGTTATCGTTTGTTATCGCCAGCAGCCACAGCTCAGCTCAGTCAGCCACAGACATGGACATGTTGTCAACGGCAATAAACGGGCGGCTCCTCCTTCAGTTCCCTTCGGGTTACCTCCTGGCCAGCCTTGGCACATCAAAGACTTGACTGCACCTCTCTATGCAGCGCTTATGGCTACCCGAGGGTACTACACGTACGTGCCAGTTTCAAGAAGATATTTACTGAAATCATTGCATAGTTTGGAGCATCGTATAGGGGTATTTTATTAGCTAGGGTATTACACAGCCTCTATACGTATTGAAACTAGCAGGAAACTCGAATAGCTGCAGTAGGTGGTTGGGATCTATAGCGATCGCTCTAGACAGCTGCCTTTCTTACAAACTCGTCAATTGTTTGTATGAGCATCGATAACTCAGTTAAACCAAGAGCCAGAGAGTTCGTATTTGGTGTGAAGGTAGCCTTTCATCATATACAGAATAATATTCAATAAAAATAATAATATACTTTTAATTTATTCTAGTTGTTATTAGGTAACTGACTGTCTTAAATGATTAAACGTGATATTTGTAGAAAAGGTTAGTATAAATATGTTGTATATGTAAATTATTTGTTAATCAGCATAAAAAGAGTTCGGTCTTGATAGACACTTCTGCAGATTTTCGATTCGAGCTGCCTTTCTTACAGACTCGTCAATTGTCTGTATGAGCACGGATTACTCAGTTATGACAGAAACTAGAGTGTTTGAATTCGATATGAAGGTAGCTGTACATCATATGCAAAATAATGTTCAATAAAATGATAAACTTCTTAGTTAGTCAGGCTAAATATTGATCAATTTCTAGTCCTACTTCGTGGCACTACATTTGTCTGTATGAACACGATTAACTCAGTTATTGCAAGTGCTAGGAGCTCAAATTTGAAATGTAGATGGGTTTATATTGGATGCTGAATAAGTTATCACAAAAATGTAAGCTTGACAAATTTAAGATTTCTGAATAAGCAATAAAATCGATCGCTTGCTACATGAAATAATTACACAAATTTCCCGTGGATTGCGAGCAACTTTCTACGATTTGTTTGAGCTCATTTCGAGCAACTCAAGGCAGATTTTTGCTTGATTGGCTTAGGCTAATTCCCATCTACCTCAACTCTAGTCCATGTAACTCTCGCTTAAGCTCTATTATAATCGATGCCTGTCGACACAAGCACTTTGCACACAGCATGCTGCCTGCTGCCTGCTGAAGGCACAATGAAGTCTACTCTTTGTTTTGTCTTTGGCCTCTTCGATTGCCTGAATTGCATTAACATTAACAAAACGTGAACTTAGAGCGCAAATTTTAATTAAAATGCTGGCAACTAACGCCTGTCATCTGCCGTCTGGCTTCTGGCGGTGTCGCCTCGCACTGTGTGCCTGGCATAAAAATATTCATCATAAGTGGCAGGCAACAGCAGGAGGAAGCAACAGCGGCAGCCAATGCCAGCTGTGCAACGAGGTGAGGAAGCAGGGGTGTGGGGTGTGGGGGGGAGTATGCTGTGGCTGCGGCGGCTGAGGCAGCGAGGCAGGCAGCAATTGTGCCATTTCAATCGACATCTGTTACTGATTTCAAAGAAACTTTTGTTGACAACACAAACAAATGCCAAACACAGCGGCAAGTGGAGGTGGCAGGGTAGGCGAGGCACAACGACGACGACGACGACGATGATGTCGCCTGGGGGGCCAATGGGGCAAGGTAGAAACGTTTGACGCTTGCCTGCTCATGACTTCGCCTCCGTCGCCGTCGCCGTCGCCGTCTCCATTTCTGGCTATGGCAACGAGTCTAAGTCCGGGACTCACGTGTGCCCCGAGCCTCAGAGTATCGCACAGCTGACGTTAACGTTATCAGCAAGCAGGCTGTGCACCCCGTAGCCCACACAGCACCCCTCCCCCCAGCCACCGTCAGCCGCAGCCACGACACGAGTGTGTGTGTGTGTGTGTTTTTTGTTTTTGCCGGCTACAAACAAAGTTGACTGAGGTTGCCTGCAGTTGAAGGCTGTGCAACGCACATGTGCGTGTGCCTGCCCCGCTAGCACTCTCTTCCCCTCTCTCCAACTCTCCCGCTCCGCTCCCTCTCCCTCCCTATGTGTGTGTGTTTTTGGCGGCGCCATTGTCGATAATAACGATTGGGCTGGGCGCGGGCGAGACGCAGCGGCGCAGTTAGAGCGCAAGCTGCCGTTGCCGTTGCCGTCGCTGTCGCTGCCTTTATGCGCGTAACATGTGTCAATTACAGGCGCACACTCTCTCACACACACTCACACACACACGCTGGTACACTAGCGCACTAATACAAGCGCGCGCGTGGGCTGTGTGTGGATCGTTCCTCTCTCACCGTCTATAACTCAAAAAGCTGCCAAAAAGTATGCGCACATTTTTTATACACGCCGCCCGAAAGTATGCACATATATTTTTATATATTTCTGCTGCCGGCATTTGACAGCTACGCTAACGCTAACGCCAACGCCAACGCCAGCGACGACGTCGACGTCGATGCCGACGCCGCGAACGGCTGTGCCGGCAGCTTTGCCGCTGCCCGGCTTTATGTTAATTTATTTGAGCATTGGCATTTTTCTGCCTTGGCGACAAATTGTTTTTCTCTCGTTCACGTTTCTCACGCTCGTCGAATGCGTTTAATTAAAGAAAAAGTCAAAAGTTTTATTTCAAGTTTCGCAGCGGCGGCAGTGTGTGCTAACTGTGCCGTTAACTGAATGGGCGCGCGGCACGCGGCCTGCACTCATTAATATTACAATTATTTTGCTTACTAATTCATTTCATTTTTTTATATTAATATTTGCTTATAACTTTAATTTTTGGCAGCTAAAAGTATGCCAAGCATTTGCTTTGCTCAATATGCTGTCGGCCGAAAGTATGCAACAGAATGTTGGGCTAGTTACAGCAGGCTGATTCAAATTATATGTAGCAGTGCAAAGGTATGCAATAGTTTTTTATTTAGCTTACATCACATTAGACACGGTCTTTATAATTAATTCATATTATTAATAATAATGTATAATTTTAGTTTTTCAATTTAAAATAATTAAAAGCAAAATTGGAATTTGAATTTGAATTATTTTTTTATTTAGATATAATTTATTTATTTATATGTTAAAAGCCAAGCCAAGCAGCTCAATAGCAACTGTTGCCTTTTTCAATTAGCTTAGATCACATTAGAGACGATCTTGATAATTAATTAACATATTATTCATAAGGTATAAATGGAAAAAAAATAATAAGAAAAATACTAATTAGAACTAGTTTTTATTTACTTATAATAATATTTTTTTTATTTACATATTAAAAAGCAAACAAGCAGCTCATTTACATATGTTGCCTTTTTCAATTAGCTTAGATCACATTAGAGACGGTCTTAATTATTTTTTAATATTTATTTTATTTATTTATTTAAAGTAAATATATTTAATTTCAAATATTAAAAAGCAACATTTTAATTTTAGTTTGAATTATTTATTATTTACTTATAATTTATTTATTTATGTATTTATTAAAAACAAAACTAGCAGCTCATTTACATGTTACTTTATTCCGTTTAGCGCATGTTCTGATCACTGCAGATAACTGTAGAGCTCGCAGTGTCTCTCTCTCCCTATCTCTCTCTCTTTGTATCTGTTGCTCTCGCGCTCTCTCTGCATGTGTTCTATGCTCTCTCGCTCATCTTGTATTACTGGTAGAATAAATAAATAGAACCGGCAGGCAGCCAGGCAGCACATAGAGTTCAGTTGTTGTTTGGCTACCGCCGTCGATTGGAGCGAGTAGTTGATTCGTGCTGTTGCGTGCTGTGACGAGAATATTGCAAAAAGTATGTCAAGCGTCGATGCATGATGCGATAACAATAATAAAAGTGCATGGGGCCCGAGTTAAAAGTGAATTGGCCACAGTCCATCGCGCTGGCCAATGCCAAAGTCAGTGTCAGTGCAGACAGCGAGAGAGAGAGAGAGAGAGAGAGTCGCGTCGCGTTGCGTTAGCCCAGTTAGCAGAGCGCGGGGTAGAAGCGTTTAAAGTAATGTGCCTTGCATACGGAATAAGTCAAGGTCCCAGTAGCGTTGCCCTTCCCTCCTCCCCGGCAACTCGCAAAAAGCACATTCATATTTATATGCGACGCATATTCAAGCACAGTGGCACAAAGGTTACACAAACCATGAACAAAATAAGTAAAATTCACTTAACTGTTTGGCGTGGGTTTCTTCTTAAATTTCGCCGAGTGCAAATGTATGTTGTACCACTGTCTATGCTGGCCATATATAGCAGCGCGCTGGTAGCAATGAACTCGGTCTGCCTGTTGCTATTACCGCTGTCTCTGTCCCCTTTTCCCTTTGCTTTTCTTCTGCCTCTGCCTCTGCCTCTGCCTTAGCTTATCAACTCATTGCCTGCTTTCGCTCCACGTATTCCGAATTTCTTTCGAGCTGCAATAAAACCACTTGAGATAAGCCCCTAAGCACGTCAGCCCCTGCATCAATTTTGTTGACCCTCTGCCTCTGCTCGAAGACCCCCGCTATCGACAGATCGTTCACGGCGATTAGGTTCTCTGGGTGCATCGGATTAGCCGGCAATCGGTTCTTTATAATACCAAATGTGCCATAATCTTGCGATTAGTCGCAGTCTCGCTGAAGTATTTTTCATGCCCAGAAACATTTCCAATTTCGCCCAGTGCATACCAGGGTATTTATTGGAACTGATTGCTCAATGGAACAGTTGTTGCTCCATTATGTTTTCTTTCGCACATCGAGAGTCTGTTCTCGGTTATGCATGTGGAGAGTGTGTGTGTTTGTATATCGTAGACTTACAGGTGCCATACGATACCCAACCCAACTGGTCGCTCAATGGGCCACATCGCACTGAGCTAGATAATGATATGCATATCGGGCATTATAAAGCGAACTACATCGCCCAGACAAGGTTCACTAGTTTGCATAGTTGCTGCCCGACCTTGCGTGTCTTGCAGCTGAATATACCCTATGCGAATTATACCCAGTCTCCTCCACCCTCATGCACACCTCACTCAGTTAAATCAGGGGTTCTCTCTCGCTCTCTTTGTGCCTTTCGGAATTACTCACATCGATTGATAAGGCACTTGGGTTCCATAAAGTTCTGTAATGCTTCGCGCTAAAACCATATCAGGGCCCACGCTGATAACAATGTTTATAGCTTGGATATGGCACACGAACTATGTCTGGGCTAGTCGGTAGTCGATCGGTGTCGGGCGAACTTACCCTGCCACATTACATTACTGTAGTCATATCTAGTTAGAGTTCCCAGGCCTGTCACTCTCCCCCATATAGAGAGAGAGAGAGAGTCTACAATAATGTTGTGCATATGTCTACTTTAAAGTGAGCCAGTCGAAAGTGCAACCAGACCGGGAGGAGACCGAAAAGAAAATGGAAATACTGCTGGAACTAAATCTGAAACAGAAGACGGCCACCCGGCTGGGTATACTGCTAGTCGGTAGCCTGCTCTTTGCCCTCTTCTGCTGGAACTCGGCCCTGCTCAGCCTCACGCTGGGCGCGCTACTGGCCCTGATGCTGCGCAGCCCCAAACATGTCTACGCCCTGGTCATGACTTGCCGCAGAGATCTTGTGTGAGTCCGAAATGCAGTAACATCATATATGACAATTACTGATCGGGACAGTTGGGACTGGGTTAGTCGACTATGTGAGTGGAAAAGAAATGATTTGTGCGCATTTCAGAACTGTTTTTTCAATATTATATGCGGAGTAGGGATAAACTACATTTAACAGGCAAAAGAGACCATCTAGCCATGTCTAGCCACGTGTGTATGAACGCGTTGTGCTCTGGAACTAAGCGAGCTAGAGACATTAAATTGGGTATGTGGGTGACTGAGTACCCTACTTAGCGTAAGCGTATTTCAAATGCAGTACACTACGCACACCGACTCTAGAAAGCTAAAGTGCATAGCTTGAAAGTAGCAAACAGTTCAAAATACAAGTATATTCCTATTAAAACATATGTTAAAAACACTGAATTTAGCATGAAGTTACCTGAATACCCTACACGGATTTAGCTGAGTCGATTTAGCCTTGTCTGTCTGTATGAACGCGTGGTGCTCTTCAACTAAGTGAGCTAGCGACATAAAATCTGGCATGTAGCTGCCTGAATGATTTACTCAGAGTAAGCTTATTTCCAATTAAGTACCCTACTCCCATCGACTCTACTAATCAAAATTTAATAGCTTGACAGTTGCAATCAGTTCAAAATACAAGTATGTTGCTTATTAATTGGAATTCCTTTGCAATAAAGACAGTTAAGAACACTCAACTTAGCATAAAGTTACCTGAATACCCTAGACAGCATAAGCTGAGTCGATTTAGCCTCGTCTGTCTGTATGAACGCGTTGTTCTCAGCAACTAAGCGTGCTAGAGACTTCAGATTTGACTTGAAGCTGCCTGAGTACCCTACTCAGAGTAGGCGCATTTGAACGAAGACATACCTCGACCACGGACTGCACAATCAATCCATCAAATTATGATCCAGCTAAAGTTCTCTTCCATCTGCAGTGCCTTCTATCGCTTCGTGGGCCTCAACATTTACCTGCTAATCAAGGATCGCAAGGGTTGCACCGTGGCGCAGTGCTTCGCCGAGGTGGCACAGCGTCAGCCGAACAAGCCATGCTTTGTGATGGACGATCGTCAGCTGAGCTTCGCGCAGGCCCTGGAGATCAGTCAGAAGGTGGCGGGCTACTTCCAGGAGCGTGGTCTGCAGCGCGGCGACTGCGTGGCGCTGCTGATGGAGACGCGCGTGGAGTATGTCTGCATCTGGCTGGGCCTGAGTCAGCTGGGCGTGATTACGGCGCTAATAAACTCGCAACTGCGTGGCGATTCGCTGCTGCACTGCATCCGAGTGGCCAATGCCAGCGCGCTGATCGTGGGCAGCGAGCTGAGCGATGTGTTGCAGTCGCTGCCCGCTCTCGACTTACACATCTATCAGTTTTCGGAGCGCGAACAGCTCGAACCGCTGCTACCGGGAGCAACGAGTTTGAGCGAAGCTCTGGCGGCACAGAAGCCTTTGCCGCTGCCGCACAAGACGGAGTTCTCGGCGCGCGACAAGCTGATGTATGTCTACACATCGGGCACGACGGGTTTGCCCAAGGCGGCGGTCATAACGAATCTGCGCTTCCTGTTCATGTCCGCCGGCACCTTCTACATGCTGCGACTGACGCGGGACGATGTTGTCTACAACTCGCTGCCCCTCTACCATACGGCAGGCGGCATTGTGGGCGTGGGCAATGCCCTGCTCAATGGCAGCACCGTGGTGCTGCGCAAGAAGTTCTCCGCATCGAATTTCTGGAGCGATTGCCGACAACACAAGTGCACTGTGGCTCAGTACATTGGCGAGCTGTGCCGCTACCTGTTGGCCACGCCGTACAAGGACACGACGCCGCCGCCGTCGGCGCCGTCGGAGCAACTGCATCAGCTGCGTCTCATGTACGGCAACGGGCTGCGTCCGCAGATCTGGACACAGTTCGTCTCGCGCTTTGGCATACCGCAAGTGGGCGAGATCTACGGCGCCACCGAGGGCAACTCGAATCTGATTAACATCACCAGCCGCATCGGTGCCATCGGTTTTGTGCCCATCTTTGGCACCAAGCTGTATCCCGTGCAGATCTTGCGCTGCGATGAGCTGACGGGCGAAGTGCTACGCGATGCCAAGGGCAACTGCATGCGCTGCGCGGCGGGCGAGGCGGGTCTGCTGGTGGGTCAGGTGGATCCGAGGCGTGCGGTGAGCGCATTCCATGGCTACGCCGACAAGAGCGCGTCGGAGCAGAAGCTGCTGCGCAATGTGTTCCGCAAGGGCGACTGCTACTTCAATTCCGGCGACATGGTGGTCTCCGATATACTCGGCTACTTCTACTTCAAGGATCGCACCGGGGACACGTTTCGCTGGCGCGGCGAGAACGTGGCCACGCAGGAGGTGGAGGCGATCATTACGAACTGCATTGCGCTCAGCGATTGCGTTGTCTATGGCGTGCAGGTGAGCAATCCGGGAGAACCCACTCTAACTAGCTAATCCGCTCTCGCTCTCTAGATACCCCACGTGGAGGGCAAGGCGGGCATGGCAGCCATAGTGGATCCCACGCGCAAGGTCGATATGGATTATCTGTCGATTGTGATACGCGGCAGTCTGCCCCCCTATGCGCGGCCGCTGTTCATACGCCTGCTCGACGCGATTCCACGCACGGCCACGTTTAAGCTGCGCAAGCGTGAGCTGGCCCAGCAGGGCTACAACCTGCACGCGATCAGGGATCTGATATATTATCTGAATCGGGATGGGGTCTATCGTCAGTTAACTGAGGAGCAGTACGCGGCGCTGCAGGCGGGCACAGCAGGACTCTAGCGCGGGTTGAGGGGGGTAACCACTTCTCCCCAGACGTAAACTCCTAGCTTGTATATATTCATACTCACACACACCCACACACACACGCACACTCGCGCACACTCGGGAGCATGTATTTTAACGACTGATGAAATTTTTAGCCAAAGCCTTGCGCGTTTTATTCCCATAACTTGGCCATAAAAGTGGCAGCTGAACCGATAATGGCCGCCAATACATTTCCGCTGGCTCAAGCAGTTGCTGCCCCTCCCTCTGGCGCCTCCCCCTCTCCCTGCCCCCCCTGCACAGCCAAGACAGCAGACAGCAGCCATGGCCAAGATATATCGAAAGTGTTAAATCCCCAAGATTAAGTTCTCGCTCATTGGCAGCTGCTGCGGCTGCCGTTGCTGTTGCTGTTGCTGTTTCTGCCGTTGCTGGCACTGTTGCTGCTGCTGCAGTTGCAACATTAACGCCATTTCCGTTCGCCAGCGTCAGCTGCGACGCAGCAAGCGCAGCCCAGTCGCCCTCTAAGATAAACGATGTGCAAAATCCATACAAACAACAACAGCAGCAGCAGCGCCAGTTCGAGTTACTTGCCACAGTTGCAGCAGAGGCAGTGGCAGCGGCAGCGGCAGCGGCAGCGGCAGCGAGAGTTGCAACCACAAGCTGCGCTGCGACGCCGCCAATATCGATGGCGAAAAAGTTGTGGCAGGCAATCATAAAAAACAAAGAAATAGCAAACAAAGCCGAGCTGTGCCGGGTAAGTGCCACATGAGGCAGGCGCAGCTTGGGCATACTAATAAAAAAGCAGAGCGAAAGAGAGAGAGAGAGAGGGAGAGGGAGAGGAAGAGCGACACTTAGAGCGTGCAAAGGAAGCGGACAAATGCGAGGCAACTTGCGTTTTTTGCTGCATACTTTTAAGCTGCATGCGCAAATCAATTTATAATTATGGCAAACCAATTGTGTAGCATACTTTTAGCCTGCAATTGGTAAGCGAAATCAAATGAAAATTCAAGAAACATAAAAATAAATATATATAAATTGATTAATTATTGCACACCCGTTTATGTCATTGTAGTGCTCAAACACCTTGAAACTCGTCTGCCTGCTTCACTCGCAGTTTCATATTCAAACGATGTGTAAAATAGTTTCCCATTTGGCGGCACTGTGCAACTTTTGCTCTTACCGCAGGCAACTTTGCACCCAGAACGCTATCAATTACCCTATCAACAATCCGCTGAGCGGCAACAACAGCAGCAGCAACGTCTGCAACAATGTATCCGAGCTGAGCTTCAAAAATGCGCATAAAGTTTCTCGCAGTCGTTGCTCGTGCGAGTTTTGTCACACTCTACACTCGTTGCCATTGCCATATCCCTTGCGCCTTCCACACCTCCCCCCCCAGCACACCCAACTTGCTGCATGCACACGCAGCTGGCTGCCTCGTCGCCGTCATAAACAAAATGGCAGTTGCGCCAGTCTGGGGCCACATGCATAGCTAATATCAATAAAAACAACAACAGCAACAGCAGCAACTACAACAACAGCAGCTGCCATTGCAACAGTTGCTGTTGCTGCCGAAGTTTCCGCTGCGCGTTTTAACATCGCGTGCTGCGCGCATTTAAGGAGAAAAATTAAAAAATTTTCAATAATTTTTCGAAATGTTCGACGAGTTTGCCCGTCGATTGCCTTCGCTTCCTACGTTACTCTCTCTCTCTCTCTCTCTTTCTTAACCTCTGCCTCTCTCCCTCTCTTTGCTGCTTCCTTTTCTTGTTGCCATTTCTTTTGCTCATTTTGGGCACGGGGCAATGGAGACCGGCGCCACAGCTGCCATTGGAATTTCAAAGCTATTAAAACGCTGCCAGGCGCACAGCGACCAAACGGGCTTTTTCCGTTCGCCCAACTGCAGCCACTTCGCATTGAAATTGAACTTGTTGTGCTGCCCCTCACCCCCCTCCACTCACCAACCGTTACGCTCCTCACCAACCCCCTTCCTCTCTCCCTGCAGGTCGAACAAAGTGAGGTCCATTGCCTGTGGCATGCGTTTTGTGGGCAAAAAGAAATTCCAGGCCGTGCACAAAAGCATGCTATACTTTTGGCTAGCGCAACAAATTGAACTGCGGGCAGCAGCTAAAAGAGTGTAGCATACTTTTGTATGCTGCGTGTAAGTACAATGCATTTGCAGCATGGCAATTGTGTTTTCTTGCTGCGCACAAAAGCATGCTACACTTTTATATTAGACAGCCAATTTGACGTGCTATTAATTGCACTTTAAGTTGTAGCATACTTTGGCATGCTGCGCATATATGCTATGCATTTTCAACATGGCGTCGATATTCGCGGGCAAACGCATTTAAATGCTGCGCACACAAGTATGCAGTGCATTTTATAAAATACAACAAATCGAGCAACTAATTGCGACGCAAGTTGTAGCATGCTTTTGTGTGTTTTCTTGTATTTGTCAAGCGTATACGTTATTCGTTTAGTCTCAGCAGCTTGTGCTGCCTGCATGCATTTGGGCTTAAAGCGTTTGCTTGCTTTTGTTTTTATGTAGCGCCTCGCCCTTTGCACTTTTTTGCTGCGACGGCGACTGCGACTGCCGTTCGTGCTAATTACATTGCACCTGTGCGTGACGTTTGATGCTGCTGCCTGCGCAGTCCGAGCAGCAACTGCCGATTACCGATTACCGATTACCGATTGCCGACTGTCGCATGTTGTTGTTTGGCTTAGCTTAGTTTGCCACGTCTCTCGCTCTCGCTCTTTCTCTCTCTCTCTTCCTCTGCCTCTGCCTCCCCGTGTTGCAGCTGCAGCACTTGGCCAGCAAAAATTAATTAAAAGCCAACGTGCGGCAATGCAATTAAATTCGATTTGGCTCTGGCAGCGGAAGCTGTGTCGGCAGAGGCGGCGACGGCGGCGGCGACTGCAGCTCAGCTGGGCGGCTGTTGTTGACATCATTTAATACAACAATACAGCAGAATTATATTCCACACACACAGGCACACACACACACTCACGCAGGCACAAGCTGGCATCAAAAAGTTCATACAATGCAGCTGCCCCCCGCCTGCCCCCCGCCTGCCCGCCCCCCCCCGGCCTGCTGCCTGCCTGCCTGCGCCTTTTGTTATGTTTGTTTTTGTATTTTTACTTCGCATACGTTGGCAGCTGCTGCCTGATCTGCCTATTTTCCACGCGCGTCTGTGTGTGTGTGTGTTTCAAATGGCTGCTGCTTTTGGCATGCCACTGCTGCGCGCGTGTGTATGTGTGTGTGTGAGTGTGTGTGTTACGCTCGTTCATTCGTTCGCTTGCGTTGGCTTCTCGGTGATTCGTGGCACCTTTTGGATTTGACAGTTTTGTAATTAACTGCAGTCAGCATGTGCTGCTTGCAGCAAAATGTGTTGCATACTTTCAGGCAGCGCAATTGAAATTGCCAATAAGCAGCGACCCGTTAGGCAACTGCGCAATTAGTGTCCGTTCTAGCGTGCGTGTGTGTGTGTTGCTTACACTTGCCTCAACTATGCTAAATTCCATCTAAAGCTGCCTGGGCAAATAAAATATGTTAATTAGGCAGGCAAGCAGGCAGCTGCTCCTCCTTCTTCTATTGGCAACTTGTTATCGAGCAGCGGCTTATACCTGCAATCCAACCTGTGTTCCCTCCCCCAGAGCCAGCAGCTGTGGCTACACACAGACAGGAAACAGGACATTGGATACTGCAGCAGGCAGAGACTGGACACACGTGTGTCGCGAATTGGCTTTGGGCTTGCTTAGGGCTTCTTGGCCTTTCGCCTGTGCCTGAGCCTGTGCCTGCTGCTGCTGCTGTTGTTGTTACTTCCGCTGCTGCTACTGCTGCTGCTGTTGTTTTTTATGGGCAGTCCTTGGCGGGCTTTATGCGCCCGCATATTAAACAATTATTGCCAAATGGCAAACGACAGCTGCGTTGTGTCACCATCGGCCATGTCGTTAGTGTGGGCCACGATGTCGATGTCGATGTCGATGCCGCTGCCGAGGCCTATGCGGCATGGCCACGTTTTTTAGCAGAGCAACAGCAGCAGCAGGACTCTTCCAGCACTTGGATTGAGTTTGAGTCCGGGGTCGGGGAGTGCGAGCTGAAACTGGCCCAGTGCCTGCCTGCCTGCCTGACTGGATGCCTGCCTGACTGCCTGCCTGGATGCTGCCTGCATTGGCTTACAGACGTTTTTTCGCGTTTCAGCGTCTGCTGCAATTTATGTGTATAAATGACAAAAGTACCGTTATTTATGGCCAGCAACCGCAACGCAATTTGGCAACACTTGTTGGCCAATTGGCAAAAATGTGAAACGAGCAACGCCCGCACCACACGCCCTGCGAAGGCAAAAAACCTCCGCATTCCGTATAAGTGTGTGCGGCTCTTCCTCTCGCACTCTCTCTCTCTCTCTCTCTCTCTCTGTCTCTCTCTCTCTCTCTCTCTCTCTCTCTCTCTGCCTGTGAGTGTGTAAATGTATTACAGCCATGAGTATTGTTGTAATATATGTCACGCCGGATATTGTCTATATTCCATAATGCTAAATACGAAGACAAGGCGGAAAAAGGAAACAGGTTAGGTGCGACGAATATTAAATACCCTAGGAAGATATAATTATGGCAAACTTGAAAAAGCCCAGATTACACATGTAGAATAATCATATCTAAACAAAACCTAGAGGTTAATTAAGTAAATTAATTTTAATGATGGTATTAATAAATAAATATGTATAATAAATAAATTGATTAAAATAATAGTGATGCTTTTATTATGGTGATCATTCAAAATAAAGACTTTGACACAAATATAAATGTATATTGAATATTGTTATTGTTAATTAATTAAATATATTTGTCATTAATATTAAAATTAACATTTTTAGAATTTATTAATTAAAAGGGAAACAAACTGAATTTGCAACTGATTGGCTTGGGGTTTTCTATAACTTTCCCCAGCATACTGACTAGTTTCATGACTATGCCAATTATAATATGAACAAAATATATAAATTTACTATTTAAATTTAAAGCTATTCAGCTAAAATAAAATCAGCTAATTTTAAATTACTGCTTAGTAATTAATTGAATCTTTATTTAAATCTAAAGCAATTAAAACAAATAATTTAGTCGACTGTTTTCAATATATAAAACTTTAAATAAATATATTTTATTGCGAATACTTATCTTCCTGCTTTTGGTATGCTGCATATGCCTTGCCATAGCGCATATACCCATCGCCTTGGAGGGAGCGCAAAGGGGCAGCTGGGCAGCTATTTTCGGTGACTTGGTTGCAACAGATTTTGTGCCGTCCTTGGCAAAATTTGAATTTTTATTGCTGATCGATGCGCGCGCTCCATTGCCACGCCTACTGGATGGGGGAGGGGGAAGGCTGCCAAATTATGCGTATTTAGGTTGCCGACGCTCCCTCTCCTTCTCCCTCTTTCCATCCCGTTCTCTGGCACACTCTCTCCTGCCGCTTGTTGCTGCCATAAATTCAGTCAACGGTTTTGTGTGTAAATGTGCCAATGCTTTCACCCACATCTCCAGCTTCAGCTTCAGCTACGTGTCCCTGCGCCTGACTCCCTCCTGCTCCTCTCCTGCCCCCTCCCTTCTGCTGCCTCGCGCGACATTGACCCTTCTGTTTTGCTGTCGCGTTTTTATTATGCTAATATTTTTTAGGGGGCATTGCAAAGATTTATTGAAATGACTGCGGCGTGGAATAAACTAGAAGGCAGCCTCCTTCCGTTTCGTTTCGTCAGGATTCGTGTTGGCCCACGCGGCGTATGCGTCATTTGCGCATCAATTAAAATGTCATTTAACGCGCAGCTTGTTGCTCCTTGTTCCTGCCTTGTCCTGCCTTGCATAATTGGCATTGTTTTTTTCCACGCAAATTAAAACAACTAATTGCAGGCAGCATAGTTGCACAAAAAACTATTGATGCAAGTGCAGCAGCTGCCTGGGCAGCTGCAGGCAAAAAACTCGTTGAAAAATTAGTTGCATAAATTGCGAATAACATTTTTAGATGGGCACAGGCTGCCCTGCGGAATTAATTAGTTATTTTTAGGGAAATTCCCAAAATCTTTTTTTTTTCTTCTTTTTCAATATTTTTACACATATTTAAGACGCCTGCGGGCAGCCTGCCTGCTGCCTCTGATTGATATAATTCCCTTGTTATGCGTAATGAATTGTTTGCCCGAAGGTTTTTCGGCAAACTTATTTAACACATACTCGTGTTTGTTTTTGTTGCTGGTTCGTTTTTCTGACAGCTGGGCCGCTGGCGGGGCCAGAATTGTTATGATTTTACAACAATATTATTTTTCCATCAACAGTATCAGCAAAAATCAATCAAATTCAATTAAACTGCAGCTGCAGGACATGTGCAGCGGAGATCGACAAAAAAGCGAGAATCCCCTTCGACAATTATGCAGAATTAATTTGAAATGCATCGCAAAAGCGAGAACAAACAAGACTAGTTACATAAAAATTAAAATATGCATTATAATTGAAACAAAAAGAAAGACTAAAAAATAAATTAAAATTTATACAAGCGCCCAAATCAATCAATTATGCGGCAGGCTCCGGGAGCGGGTTAAACTCTGCGAGTGTGTGCGTGTGTGCGAATGTGCGTGAGAGATTTTATGTATGCTTAAATACACGTGTATAACATGTATGGCAACTAATGCGTAATTTTGTGGTATACTCGACGAGAAAATGCTCTGCTTGTCTCTTTATATGCCATAAAAAACGATATCAAATTTACTGGCATAAAGTCTTGTTATTGCAAGCAAATAATTTATTTAACTTATTTAGTTAGATGCCACGCCCGCCCACTTTGAAAAATGCTTAGTGTAAGCTTATTAGCTCAGCTGGAATATATTTTGAAATTGGAATTTTTCCATGTGTATTATATATCATAACCCTAATGATTCTGAACAATTTGAGCTCTTTTAAATAATATATAACAACTCTATATATTAATAATATAATTATAATATAATTAAAGAACAAAATGTATTACTCTGGGCGCTTCAATGGTTTATGCGTACAAACTTATTGTGCTGCTTCAGGGTTTTATCTAACTTATAACTCATTAAATGCAAATAATAAACGTTGATTATGCATAGAAAATTAATGTTCTATACATGATATATTTTTATAATTACTCAATTTTATTTTTCAACTTTTATACTAATTAATTTATAAATTAAAATTCTATTGTAGCCTACATAGCCCATATACCCGCTGTCAGGGTGTTAAAACTTACGCAAAGCTTCTCAGCAGTCGGGGAAAATGGTAGATGGAAGGTTTTTGTTTTATATTTCATTGTCTATGTTTATGTGTTGTATAATTTTTGCTTTATTTATGTGTATGTGTGTGCGTATCAGTGTGCGTCGGTATGAGTGCCTGTGCGTGTGCGTTTGCGAATGTGCGTGTGCATGGGCAACATTTACACAAGTGCGGAAATTCCCAAAACACAAATCCTAAAAAAACATTTGTTACTTTTTGTGAAACGTTTTATACTATGGTATATATATTTTGGAGGGCGGTGCCTGTGGGCGTGGTCGGCGAGAGGGGGGGTCCATGCGCTGGCTCTGACCGCACACAACAGTTGAGGCAGGCTCGAAAGAGTCAAGCGTGGAGGGTGTGTGTGTTGTTGTAGCTGTGTTGACACAAGCTGGACCCGAGCTGGGTATAGATCTGCTTTACGCACGCTTAAATAAAAGTTGAAAAATTTCCCCGAACAAGAGTTTAGGGATTTAAAAGTAGTTAGATACAAAAAAAAGGGAAAATAAAATAAAAACTAAAATATCACAGGCAGATTGCGTATTTTTCTTACAAGTTCTTTCGACAGATTTCATAAATTACACTGTGCATTTCCCCCCTTCGCAAAAGTATTACTCGGCTTGCCCCAATCTGAACCTGAACCTGAACCTGCAGTCTGCTGCTGTTAGGCAACCCTGGCCACCTCTGCCATGGGTTAAGCTGTCCGGCTGAACTGTTTGGTTTGTTTGGTTTTGTTGTTGCCCCAACAACTCTGGAAATAAATGTAATACATTTTATAACTATTCATGCTCGTAAATTCCAGATTACTCTCTGTGGTATATATATATATTTAAATTTAGCCCGGGCACACACTCACATGCGGAGTACTGCAAATTGAATTAATGTGCATTTGGTGGTTCAGACTGCCGACATATGATGGAGCCGGCACTTGAGCCCAGTCCCGGGCCCGGGCAAAGTGCGAGTCGCCTTTCAACTTGAAAGTAATTAGAAAGCGAAACGACTACAAATTGTCTAGAATGCAGCAGCAGACCGGGCGACTAAAGGCATTGATTGATTTCCAAGGAAAGAGCGTCTCCGTGGCAGTCTTTCCTCGGGGTTTGGCAGTGTGGCGGAGTGGCAGAAGCGAAGTGCAGCCGAAAATAGACACAAGTTGCACGATGCGTTTTGGGTCTTAGCGAGAAACACATGTACAAAAATGCTCCTAATGACTGTGCTGACACTTTTGTATAGCAGAGAGAGAGAGAGAGAGAGAGAGACAGCGTATAAGAGGAACTGAGACAGAGACGGAGACAGAGTGCGTGTATATGTGTGCGACATACCTGTGCATTTAGTTCTGATAAAATTAGAACAGGAAAATCGCTGCAGTTGACAGCGTGAAAATCTGTGAACTTAAAACAGGAAAAGGCGGCGGGATGCCGTCGCTCAGCTCAACACACACACATACACACAAACATGGAGAAAAGTACTCGAATATTTCGGTATATACCATATATATTGCGATGATATATTGAGATTTAGATAAATGTAGTAGAAACTCTCTTCGAGCTACTCAGATACAGCTAAACTTGCGTTTTATTTTAGATATTATTTTATCATAGATTTATATTTTATATTTCTTATTATATATTTTTTTTTTAGATCTTAAAAAGTTTCTAGTTATCTATACCATATATAGCTACCACTTTTTCTTGCTTAAATTTATAGTTTTTATTATGAAACTCCGCTTCGATTGAATCCCAATCATCATCAAATTTTTCTAAAGCTTGATATAAACTCTTACCTAAAACAAAATATTACCACGGTTACTGACGATTTGAATTTCATCAAACTCTATACCATATAATTTATAGAAATAATCGGTAGAAAATAAAGTTTTACTAGACCAATTCGAAGACTGCCGCAATTAATATTTTCTTTGAACTCCAACCATCCTTAGAAATTAAAAACTTTTGATATATGACATGTATATAGAAACATAAATATACCATGCATAGAGTGAGAGAGATAAAAATGTAAAATGAACTACAAATACAACTAAGAGGACTTGGGATACAAATGCATACACAGATATCAGATCTTTAACATACGAGATTCCCATCTAGAATCAAAAATAGCATATTCCCTTGCATTTGTTGTTTTGGGATTGCGGTCTGTCGAGCTCGCATGATTGAAGTTGTCACAATAAACAAATCGAAAGGCAAAAGTCAAGGCTGTGCGCTGCTGCAGATACCCTGTAGACCGAAATAGGGAAAGAGCATAATGAAAATGTGACATCTAAATGCGAAAGAAAGTCGAGTGTGCTCGACTGTGATATACCCAAGCCACCCCAAACTATTACCTATGCAATTATTTATTTAATATTTTCTGTGTTTAATATGCGATTGTTAGGAAATTAAACATAGAGATAAAAGAGCTAAAAATTATTGTACACGCCAAAAAAAACGTACTAGCTTTAATATTTAGCTTGAGAATTGTAGTTTTTTAATTAAGAATTAGTCGCTATGATATTGTCTCGAAATTTTGTTGTAATACTCTACTAACCTATGGAAATCTCTAGAAAATATGATTCATCTGGTATGACTTTACATAATAAAGTTATTTAATCTCATTCTGAATTCAATCTCTGTCTCTCTACTAAAATACTTGATCTTGCTTCGATTATAAGAGAAATGCAGTTCTTCTAATACAGAGGCCAAGCACACTGGCTCTATATGTGCACGTGTGTGTGTGTGCGATCAGCTCTCTCGCTCTAGCCGAGGCGACAAGGCGGCACAGCAACGCAGCATAACGACGACGCGACAACGAAGCGATGTTGCGTTGGAGCGAGGCAATCGTTCGGTTCGGTCGTTCGGCTGTTCGGTCTTTCGGTCGTTCGGTCGCCTGGTCCGTTCGTCGGGCTGGGTTGGGTTTGGATCTTTGGGTTGTAGACTTAAGCTGGGCACCGACTTGCGATCAGTTGAGTTTTGTGCGTTGTGCGGTTAAGTAGCGCGTTCTGCTCCGTCTGCCCCACCCTTGAGACTCATCGCCATCATCATCATCATCTCAGACACACTCAGAGTGAGCGATAAATAAGTGCAGGCACTCCCAGAGACAGAGACAGAGAGAGAGAGAACACAGGGATCCACAAGCCACATCCAGATTCGAGATTGAGTCCTAGCCCGCTCGAGACTCGCCAGTCCCACGCAATCACAGAGTTCGCATTAAGCTAAATTGTTAAATCAAAACTCATAAATCAAGATGAGAGAAATTGTGCATCTCCAGGCCGGACAGTGCGGCAACCAGATTGGCGCTAAGGTAAGTCTTATTTTCCTTGGCTTGGATCTTGTTCGGGTTTTTTTTTCTGATTGTTTTTCGATTCGACTAATTTATGCACATTGCCCGAAAACGTTTTTCAATGAGTTTCCAAATTGATCGCCGCCTTTTACAGCGTACTTGGCAATTAAAGCAAAAAGAAAATTAACACACACACACTGACAGAGAGAGCAACGAAAAAAGGCAAGCGAATAAACATAAAACAAAGAATAAAAATAAAATTAAAATCGTAAAAAAAAGAAAACTTAAATGAAAGCAAATAAAATGCCAAGTGCAAAAAATGAACGCCGCGACGCGACGCAGCAAAGCAAAAAGGAACGAGGGAAAGGCAGCGAAATTAAAAAAAATGAAATTTGTTTGGGTTTACCCGGCACTTGATATGCCCTTTGCTACCTCGTTGCTACCTTTGCTGCACTCCGTGATTACACTCGGCCCCCTTAATAAATGAGCCGGAATTTTACAGCGGCTCTAAACAGGCAGCGGGTACTACGACTGCAGCTTGCACCCTACCTTACCCTAGCCCAGCCACATCCCATGTCTTCTTCGCATTTCACACAGACGCCAAATACCCCTTAAATTATCATTGCGGTTGTATCTCTCCTCGCTTTACTGACTTTCCTTTGCCACGGCTACTGCCCCAGCCCCTGCCCCCGCCCATGCCCCCCACTGAAATATGCCATTCAAGCAGCTCACGAGAGGGAAAATTTTAGTGTATAAAAAATAAATTAAATATAATTAAGTTAGGAATTCATTTTACAGTGAAAACAATTAGTTTTTTTATGATTTTAGGCAGTGTAGGGGGGCAGGGAACATCTGCAAGACCATACACTGCATGTTGTCTAAGCCGAGTCGCTATAGACACATATGTCTGTGTGAACGCGCAGATCTCAGCAAGTATAAGAGCTGGAGTTGCTTAATTTTGAGACATTACTCTTCAAGTAGTGCAGTTTATTTTAGAATTAAGCCACGCCCTCTCACGCCTACGTAAGTCAATAAAAATCGAATTGCAAGCAGAGTTTTAAAGCTGGAACATGCATTTTTGATGGGTTTCTGAACAAAACTCAACTGTAGTCATGTCATTCTTATTAGAAATTACAGCTACCGCTGATTACTATGTATTGCCTTAGCTGTGTCGCTATAGACATAACTGTCTGTATGAATGCACAGATCTCAGGTACTATAGACGCTAGAGCTGGTAAATTTAGTGACATTACTCTTCAAGTAGTGTAGTTTATTTTCGAATTAAGCCACGCTCTCTTACGCCTTTGTAAGTCAATAAAAATTTAATTGCAAGCAGATTTTCAATGCAAGCAAATGTGTTTTTGTTGTGATTCCAGTCTAAACTCTTATCTAGTATTTTTATTCTTGTTAAATAATCACAGCTGTCCCTGCTCGCGCGTTATGGACCAAGTTCTCTAGCGTAATTATCTGCTAGCGATAATTTCCGATACAGATCTGCGCAACAGATGGTACGGGTCGCGACCCTTGTTAATCAGTGTGGGGCAGTCTCAGTCCGCCAGACTCACGAGCGCACTAACTAATCAATTGTAATTCTTGCAATTAAGTGTATGTGCAGCAATTAGCTTTGGCACGGGAAAGGGGAAGGGGGGGGACCGGCAATTACAGTGCGTCGCAAAGCCAGTCAGTTAATCTATATAGCCGGGCGAGCAGAACGTGTGCCGCGTTGGGCCGCACCCCAGCGCAGAAAACCAGAGGCACAGACCGCACTCGTTGCTGCAACTTGACGCATATTTTTGTTGCAGCCGCAATTTTTGGCAATATCGAACCGGTTCTCGAGGCATTGACATGTCCCAGTCGGGCGACCAGAGTCGAGAGTCGAGAGTCGAGCTGCAAGCTGCGAGGTGGCTCCAGTCGAGTTGCCTCGACTCGAGTCGCGTCGCGTCGAGTCGGAAATCAATGTCAATGCGAAAGTGTGTCACGCTGCACGAATGCTGATAAAAGCCAATCAGGCGATGATTAAACTATATGTATACGTATGTGTAGATAAATCACGGTCTCATAAACGTAATAGTAAGCAAAAAGCAAAAAAAGCAAATAAGCTGGCGAACTTTTCCTCTACTTCTTCTACTTGATTCTCTCTCTCTCTCACTCGCCGTGACTCAATTGAGGTACGCGAATTTGTGGGAAATGAGATTCAAAGCGGTAACTGGGAAGTGCTCAGGGCGGTGGGGGGGGGGCTCAGTGCAGGGGGAGGGGGTCAGTGTCGCTTAATTTAGCGCTAACGCTTTGCGATTCTTGGAAATTCGGCATAGTAATGGTTTTATGGAGCACACACTCACACACACACACTCACTCACTCACCGACATGTGTGTACGCGGTTTGCGGTGTGTGTATTTACTTGCATACACATAAAAATACTTGTATGTACTCGCACTCATACTCGCCCGTACTCACACTCGTATCTAGATACTTCTTTGCATGAATGAGACACGAAGACGAAGGTTTATCTGAGGGCGAGCGGGTAATCCGAGACCGTAGCTCGTCTCGCATTACCGAGCACAGAGCGCGAGAGAAACAGCTGAGTGGACATTTCAAAAAGTACTCCCTCCCCCCTGGTAGGGTACCCACATTACGCAGTACACAGTTCTAAAGTTTGATATACAAAATCGACATAGAAATCGACAATCGGCAAAGAAATCAAACCGCACAAGTGCACAAAGGAAGTGAGTCACTGCCTCGTGGGGAATAGGGATACTTACAGCAGGGAGTGGAGTGAGTGTGGGCGTGGATACTGCCAGTATAATGCGTATAGCAGGATAGGGGACCTATATATATTTTCGAGTTTCCGTCTTCGAAACCGAAGTAGCGAACGATAAATGCATGTTAAATAATCAGCCTACGTATTTTAATATTTCATACACACACACTTTCGTATAGATTACTAAATATACTTTATATATACAGCACATACATCATACATATTGCGCTTATTTATATACCTACCCAGTGCACTGGGCAGAGTCAACAAACTTGACGCCTTTTTTTCAGCTTCTCGACGAGATTTATTATCGCGAGTGGAACAACAAAGCAGCTGCCGAGCGAAGACAAATGTTTTTGATAGGCGGCAGAGGGGGGCGGGCCTGTGAAAATGATTTTCTGCATATACATATATATTTTTCGTATTTTCAAGGGCTGCCGGAAAAGCTGAGAGCAAAGCTGCAGGCGATCGCTGCAGACCCAGACTCGCAGTTGCAGTCGCAGTCTGTGCCTGCAACTTCGACTTGAGAGTTCATGCCCGAGTGATTTCGAGTGGCACAGACTGACGACGAGTCTCTGGCTGAAAGACAGCTACAAGTCCCGGCTACGGCTACAGACATGCAACACTTAATGAGGGCGTCGGCAGCAGTCGGCAGCTGATCGCATGCGCTGGGGGGGGCGTGGCATTTAAAACTAATTGGAAGTCTAAAGTTTCTAGTTGCCGCTGCGGCAAGTGTGGCATGCGGTAGAAGGCTCAAGAGGAAGAACAATAGAGTGAGAGAGAGGCAGAGGGAGGGATAGAAAGTGGCAGAGAACTGCAGAGGGAGCACGCTACAGCCAACCCAAGCGGGAGAAAGCGAGAGCGCGCTAGGTTAGACCGAACGACCGAATGACTTGAGACTTTTCACTAGAATTCGCTGCTGCTTTTGAGGGTTCTCTCTCTGTCTCTCTCTACAAAGTGATTTGTAATGCAAACAGCGTAGTCAGACAATTTAACTGTAAATCGCGCTAATGAAGAATTAGCTAAGTGAAGAATTGCCTCGGTAGCCAGTCTTCGCAACAGCACCCCATAAATATGTATTAATCCACAAATAAGCGCCAAATATCACTTAAGAAAATTGTTTTTTTTCCTTAGCTGGAAAATCAAGCTACTTTTTCGAATTCGTGACTCAGTCTTAATCTTTTATTTTTTTTTAATGCATGAATCTTCGAGAAATCTCCGCTACCTTTCCCGCTAAGAGGCTTACGCGCTGCTACTTGCCACGATCGCTTTTTGGCGGCTGCTGCTGCTGCTGCGGGGAATTTGAAGAATTCTCCGTATCACGCTTACATTTATCACATTTTCCAAGCATTTTCCGAGCATTTTCTTGCCCGCTTTATGTTCTTATAATTGTTTTTTGTCGGCTGCTGATCGTGCCACAGATAGCGCAGATGTTGTGGCGCTTTATTAGCTGGCCGACTCACGTTCTCACAATTTGTAGGTTCTGTCAGGAGAGAAGTATGACGCAGCTTGAACCAATTTTCACAGCTGGACACGCAGCAGTGATAGATGCCCCAACTGGCGATCACTCCAGCCCCCCCTTCCCCTCCTTTTCCTCTGGTAGTAATCACAGCAGTTAACCGAAAAAAAAGTAATTTCCCGCAACTATCAGTGTGGCAGCATCATCATCAAAAGGAAGAAAGGAAAATTCGAAAAAATGAGTTGAAAGTAAAGCGATCGCTTGGCAAGAGAGCAATCGAGAGAGAGAGAGAGGGAGGGGGAGATAGAGAGAGGGAAAAGTAGAAGAGACATGAAAAACGACTTTTCACTTCAACAGTTTTGTGTGCTAATTTATTTTTGTTATTACCCCCGCCCCAACAACTCTTCCTGCCTCCCTCCCTGCTGTCCCGCTGCTGCTGCTGCTGCTGCTGCTCCATCATAGTTGTGGCTGCCCCTTTGTTGTTGCTGTCAGGCAGCCAGCATATTGCATGATCGTGTTGTTGTTGTTGTTTCTTTCTCAGCTCCGACTCCGTCCGGCGCGCATAAAGAGCGCTTTGTTGTGCTGCCACCGCACTCGCTGCAAGCTTCATAATTGCAACGGCCACACTCCAATTAAATTTGATGATCTTGCGGAGATTGTACAAAATAGTTTTGAGCTGACTTTCAAATAAACAAAAGCAAACACTGAAAGAAATCGAAGGCAGGCGAGACAAAGCAGATGCAGAAGCAGCCAACGCTAATGCACTTTTCCGGCCAGAGTCTGCGCCTGTAGATCGGCAGATCGGTAGAGACTGTAGACTGCAGACTGCAGACTGCAGCCTGCCACTGATACTCCCCACCGGGGCGGCACGTCAAGTTCAAGTGGCAAAGGGAAACGAGACAGACAAGGCGATTGGGAATGGGATTGAAATTGCTATTGGGATGGGCTGGCAGGGGGTGCAGTGTTGGGTAATGCGGGAGGGAGAGGAGAGGAGCTACTTGAAGCGATAACATTTTTATTGCTTCCTCTGCGTGAACCAAAAGCGGAAAATGCCAAAGTAATTCGAAGTCGAGAGAGATCGAGAGTATTATCAAGAATTTCAGGCGTTGCGCTTCATTGAGCGAATTCCGATAACGATTACCGAATTGCCGCCTTGTTAATGAACACTAATGGCAACCCTATATGGTAACCGTTAGAAATAGAGTAGAGCAGCGGGGCAGGAGGCGGGCAAGAGCTAATGTTAAACGCAGCAAAACATTTGCAGCGCGCTTCCGCAATAAAGGCCAAGCGAGCGGCGTATCGTTTCCCTCTCTCTTTCCTCATTGTATCTGCAAGATACGACGCGCATCTTTTTGATTTGCTGTGCAGCCTGCTTCCAAATGATGTTGTCGATGTCTACAACTGGCGTCTGCCGGGTTAATTTAGTATATTGCCAGGCTGCCTCCGGCTCTGCCTCTGCCTCTGGCTCTGGCTCTGGGTCGTTGGCCTATGACTCAGCAGCGTCTACATTTGTATCTTGTATCTTGTATCTTCTGGCCAGTGCACGTACGAGTGGCAACCGGCAACGTGCAACGCCCATGGCAGCGCTATTTTTAACACTTTCGCCGCATAAGGTTGCACCGTGGCACCCCAGGAGCGCCGCTGCGTCGCGTTGCATTCAACTTGGAAATGTCCCATGCCGCGCACTCGAGTGAAATGTTCAAAATGAAAACCGAAAACTATTTCTGACTCCCTGTTGCCTGCCACATGCCACATGCCGCATGCCGCTACGTTTCGCTGGCTTCCTTTAAATTTAGCACTAAATCAGGGCATGCTGCAAGGCAAGCAGGCAGACCCGAGTCCAACTAAACATAAATTCTCAGCCTCTCGCAATGTGTCTCACTTCTCCATCCATCCATCCATCCATCCATCCATCCATCCATCTATCTAAACCCGAAATAAAACAACTTTATGCCGCTGTCACACAGTGTCAAAGAAAAAGAAATTTTCTAATAATTTTCCACAATTTTCGAGTGGTTTCTGCTGCGGCTGGCAACATGAACTGCGACATAGGTTGGGTGGCCCCGGGCGGCTCGTAACTCAGTTTGGGGTCAGATCTCTCTGCAGTCTTGACAGATTGTCGCCTGGAAATGGTATATTGTGTACTAAAGTCCGCACAGACCTCGAAAAGAAACTTTTTCCAAGCAAATAAAGGTAGCATAGGCCTGGAAATTATAGTCTCCCAAAACATATATTATGGGAACGCGCTAAAATAAACCTCAGTATGTTTGCGTTTATTTGGTGATTCATTGAGTGCACACTCTATATAAGGCCAGAAAACATAAATAGATCATCTAAAGTCGTAGCACGCCAAGCACCAAGCAGAACTATGGCAATAAAAATAGCTGAAGCAGCTCCTATATCTTTTTTATGGCAACGCGACACAGTGCACACAGTCATTAAATTGATGTAAACATGATCATTACCAGGTACTGCTGTTTTCTCCCCTGGGTCTTTCAAAAGAAATTACAATCGAAGAGGAGGCGAGCAGCAGGGGAGGGAGCAGTGTAAGCTAAGCAGGGAGATTAGGTGACATCTTTGATTCTTGGATATATATATTGATTTCTTTTTGCTTTTCTCAATGATTTGTAGTTTTCTTGGTAGTGTCGATCGCAGCATATGAAGGTTCTGTATTGCTATGTAAGCATTTGCTGTTAGTTTCTAATTCAGTTTAAGTTTTGTTATGCTTGCACTTGATTAACAGAGTACATATAGGTAGGAAGATCATTTAGCTCCCCACAGAGAGGAAGTATACTAGATAATTTGCGTTTATTAGAGAATATATTGAAGCCTCAGCTTGCTGCTTTGGCACACACATAGGTGCAAGTTTCATAACGATCGTAGCATGCATACAAAAGTTGTGCAATTAAACGCAGTTTCTGCAAGTTAGAAGGCAGCATGGTAGTGCAGGGTATCGCGCCGCCGGCCCCACGCGATTGTTGCTCACATGACTTGTTTTCCTACTCGACTAATGCGAATATGCTTTATTCTTCTTATTTTTTCCTTTCGTATTCCCTTGCAGTTCTGGGAGATCATATCGGAGGAGCATGGCATTGACAGCAATGGCATCTACGTAGGCGACAGCGATTTGCAGCTGGAGCGTGTCAGTGTCTACTACAACGAGGCATCGGGTAAGTACTGTCGTACATCTCGTTCTGCGAGTTCCTCTTCAGCCCACATGATCGCTGTGGTGACTCATCACATTGCATTCGCATTCGGTTGCAGCTGTGACACGCTCGTCCGGGGGAAAGTATGTGCCACGCGCCATCTTGCTGGATCTGGAGCCGGGCACCATGGAGTCGGTACGCTCGGGACCCTACGGTCAGCTCTTCCGTCCCGATAACTTTGTGTTCGGCCAGTCGGGTGCCGGCAACAACTGGGCCAAGGGTCACTACACAGAGGGTGCCGAGCTGGTTGACAATGTGCTCGACGTGGTGCGCAAGGAGTGCGAGAACTGCGACTGTCTGCAGGTACGTTTGATCCTCTGAACCGTTGATCGGATCGTCTAATCGTAATCGTCGCTTTCGCAGGGTTTCCAATTGACGCACTCGCTGGGCGGCGGTACCGGCTCCGGCATGGGCACCCTGTTGATATCGAAGATACGCGAGGAGTATCCCGATCGCATTATGAACACCTACTCGGTGGTGCCATCGCCCAAGGTCTCGGACACTGTGGTCGAGCCGTACAATGCCACGCTCTCGATCCATCAGCTGGTCGAGAACACAGACGAGACGTACTGCATCGACAACGAGGCGCTGTACGACATCTGTTTCCGCACACTGAAGGTATCGAATCCCAGCTACGGGGACCTCAATCATCTCGTCTCGCTGACCATGTCGGGCGTGACCACCTGCCTGCGCTTCCCCGGCCAGCTGAACGCCGATCTGCGCAAGCTGGCTGTGAATATGGTACCATTCCCGCGTCTGCACTTCTTCATGCCCGGCTTTGCGCCGCTCACCTCGCGCGGCTCGCAGCAGTACCGCGCGCTGACCGTGCCGGAGCTCACCCAGCAAATGTTCGATGCCAAGAACATGATGGCCGCCTGTGATCCGCGCCATGGTCGTTATCTAACCGTTGCTGCCGTCTTCCGCGGACGCATGTCCATGAAGGAGGTCGACGAACAGATGCTGGCGGTGCAGAACAAGAACAGCTCGTACTTTGTCGAATGGATACCGAACAATGTGAAGACCGCCGTCTGCGATATTCCGCCGAAGGGTCTGAAGATGTCGTCGACATTCATTGGCAATACCACGGCCATACAGGAGCTGTTCAAGCGCATTTCCGAGCAGTTCTCGGCCATGTTCCGGCGCAAGGCTTTCCTGCATTGGTACACGGGCGAGGGTATGGACGAGATGGAGTTCACCGAGGCCGAGAGCAACATGAACGATCTCGTCTCGGAGTATCAGCAGTATCAGGAGGCCACCGCGGACGATGAGTTCGATCCCGACGTCAACCAGGAGGAGGTCGAGGGCGATTGTATTTAATGGTGTGGCCAGAGGAATGAGGTGCGTGCGTGAGCGTCTCCTCCTCGGTGGCCATGGTCATGTGTTCTTGCGCGGCATGCGACAGCAGCTGCGCGGTGCCAAACACTGCCAGATACTCTGAGGAGAGCGTTATACAACACTGACACACACACATACACGAAACATACTGCCACACACACGAACCAACACACTCAAAAAACACACACTCAGATACAGAAACTGTCAAGCGTAGTTTGACCACAATCGAAGCTTCATCGGGCAGAAGTATCCACTCAGTCGTCTCACTTGTCTTTTCTACTCACTCTCACTCACCCATCATTCACTCATCCACTCATTCATTCATTTCTAACTCTACTTCTCTACTTCATTCTACGCTACACTTTACACGGAGGCACGTCTATCGCATTTCTCGCAGCCATTTTCTTTCTCTTCTCGCCCCACTCTTTGTCTCATTATCTCATTATCAACTATTTCTGGCCCTGCTCTCACTAATTTAAGTCTCCATCCTATAACATTTTTATTATACTACATACATAATTATTTATATACCCCGATATCGATAATAACAAGAAAAAAACGCAACCTTTAGTATCGTATTATATTTCCAATATATACATATCTATATAAACAAAAAAAGGTTACAAATTGCACGATTTTCAAGATATCTACAAAAATATATTCGACAAATAATACCCTCAATTAATGCACCGAAGACTGACGGAATGGGCAAAAGTTTGGACTCAAATGGCAATACGACACCCAAAGATCGATCCTATTGAATCAATTTGAATATCGCATCATTATGTATTATTCTCAAGCACGAGCATCTCCTTTGTATTCCTATTCCCGTGCGTATATAATTCTTTCGTAGTCTTTAAAGAGTACCCAAGTAATTAACTAATATGATATACATGAATAATAATGCTGCAAAACTTTTTCAATAAAATGCAAATTTGCGAAAAAAAACGTAAACTGAAATTGTTTTTTTTATTTTTGGTGGTTTTCTAAAGTAATATAGTAGGTTAGTATGTAAAACCTACTTAGGCAGTTGAACAACCATTATAATCAAAAGCTTAAATAAAGAAAAGAGTATAATATATATTTAAAAACTGTTTTTTTATTTTCAAATATCTATTGCACTAAGTTTAAAAAACAAATTTGTAAGTCCTTTAAGACATTTCCTCAATAACTTAGCTTGGTGAGAGACCTCAGGGTTGTTGACAAGATAAGCTGCGCTTAGTCAAGTTTCGAACCACAATAAAAGCGTTGCCACTATATGACAAGCAAAGAGTGCTCAAAAATGCCCATAGATGGCGCTTTCGAACAATGCATGCTGTGTTGACACGGTCGGGCGAAAAGCTTCATGCCAAAAGTTTTAGGGTGACCAGTTTACTAACTTAACTGTTTTTCGAATTTAAAAATAAATAAATAATCTATAGTATCTGTAAATTATTTACTACACAATTTTGGCATTATTTTAAATATAATTCAGATTTAAATGAATTTTGAAAATAATATATAACAGTTTGGCCAAATATTAGCCACATTTAAATATAATATTCAATGATTGCTTTTCTTTTTATATTCTTCCCGCCATCCCAGCCCGGTTAATATGCTTATATATCTGTGGACAATCTCACAGTCGTACAGAAGTTTCCATTAACAAAATTGAAGGCATATGCCACAAGTTCTGGGAAATCAAAAGACATTAAAAATGTTAAGAGTTCCCGCCCGCTCCTCTCTCTCTCTCTCTCTCTCACTCAGCTGGCCACCAACCGCGGTATGGTCTCGTGACACAAACGAGCAGTCCGAACGCTCTCGACTCCATACGATGTGCTTGAGAACCTAACAGAACAGACACGGAAGAACAAGAGCTAAGCGATAAAGAAGCAGAACCAAAACAAGCACAAGCAGAAATGAGAAACCAGTTTTGCAGAAAGAGCCGGCCGGCGTTCTGTGTAGACGGCAACATGTTCTTCCGTCCGTCTAGACGGGCAGAGGAGAATCGAGACCCGTCCGCGCGGCACGAGAATCGCTGAATGAGAAGCGAGAAACGAGAAACAGTGCAAAGTGCGTTTAACAGTTATGTCACTGATAATTAAACGACACGAACAGAACTCGAGTAGGTCGCAGGTCGCAGGTCGCAGGTCGAAATTAAGGCAGGAACGGAAGTGCCTGGGTCTGAGAAATAAATAAATAAAGCTCGTTAGGTTGCCGCTTAAAAAGTGTTTGCCACTTGCGAATGGTCACCCCAAAATAGGCAAATGAAAAGACAAAATGGGAAAAGATCGCAATTTACACTCTTTGGCGTTGTACTACTACCTTTACCTCCCCCTCCCTCCTTAGCATTCTCCTCGTACCGCTGCCTGCCTATCCCAACCAGTTGTTCATCCGAAATCCAGTCGAACCAGGCAACGAGATGCAAGACAACCCAACAAAACTAAATAATTTACGTAGACAACAACAACAACAACAGCAACATCAACTCGACTGCAGCAACAACATCAACAACAGCCCAAGCAGCGATTGACCCAGTTTTCAAGACGACAACAAACGACAACGCGACGACGACGACGACGACGCCGACCACGACGTGATGACGACGAACGACGAACGACGAACAACCGCCGAGCCAACAACAACCCAAGTGCCAAAACGGAGACGGACAAGGCACAGTGGGACAGTGGCTGCGGTCAGCCGAAAGATTTTCAACTTGTTAAAAGATGGCTTTGAGATCAGCCTAAAGTAAGATATCTTGTATCTCTATAAGATTGTTGTTTAGATCACTTTAAGCAATTTTAATTGCTCTCTATATTATATTATTTAAGTTTCTACGCAATTTGTTTTTATATTTATATTTAATTATATTTATTTTTTATAAATAATGTAAATTAAATAAAAAAAATACATATTCTTTGACTGTACGACAGTAGCTTTATTATAACACAGAATGGTCATTTATTTCTAAATAGCCAACTTGTTTTGAAGCTTGGCATTGCTGCTCCTAATTTCTACACGTTTTAAATTAGGCCGGGGAAGACCTATCTATTGTTTATAAAGCTAACAAAAGAACTATTAACACAATGTGCCTTATTCGTTTTTATTTTATATAAGTAATATGTCTAAAATAATGAAATATCAAAAAATTGAATTAATTTTAAATATAACAAATTAGATAAATATATAATTCGATTATTTCTATAGCATGTAGACAGCCTCACATAGAGTTGATAATGATGAAATCTAAATAAAACTTCTATACAAATAAAATACTACCTAAATTTGTATGTTATGTTATATAAGAGTCTCGGAAAATTGACTGCCAGCAAATGTGCTCGGCACCACTGTACGATATCGCACACTGAAGCGTACCTGTATGCGGTACCGATCCTCAGCTCGGCTCAAGCACGCCAACAACACCAGCAGCAGCAACACTTTGACTGACTCCATCTGGAAACTGTGTCTGTAGTTGTAGCAGCTGTTGTTGTTGTAGTTGTGGTTGTTGTAGTTGTAGCTACAGTTGTATATGTAGCTGAAACTGCGAGTGTAGCTGAGGTTGCGGCTGCAGCTCGAAGTGCAACGTACTCGAGACGGCGAATCGAAAAAATCTCGTTTTCTGCAATTTTCCGATTCTTCAGAAATAAGCAAAAACGAAACTTGCTTGGCTAGAAGAGTTAGGAGAAGTGCGATCAGACACAAGAGGGTGCAGGGGGGCTAGGGGGGCAGAAGGGAGGCGTCGGGCAACAGAGATGGGCTGAGCTTTAGCTGTTGCTGGGGCTTCTGTTGCTGTTGTTGTTGCCGTTGCTGCTGCTGTTGCTGGCACATGCAAACAACACGTCAATGCACTCTGTTACCAGTTGCAATTGTTGTTGCTGTTGTTGCTGATGTTGTTGCTGTTGTTGCTGCTGTTGCTCGGCTAGTGGCCACGACGACCGCAACGCCTCAACTAGTTTAGATCGGGCCGAGCCAAGACTAGACAACGCTGACTAGACTTGATCTGGGCGCTGTTTACTTTTTGTTCATTTGCTGTTTAGTTTTTGCCATCAATTTTTGCGATACTTGTGCACTCGTAATTCTGTTGAGGTTTTCTTTTCGACACACACACATGCACACACACCAAGAGACGCTCAATTACATGTGTAATTGCTGGCAGGAAAAGCGAAAGAGCCCCCTCCCCCCACACACACTACAGTTGGTCATCGATGCAACCGCAGAGAGCGCGCCACACTGACTCAAATATGCTTGCTTAGGGACATGTGGCTTGGAGCCACGCCAAGGCAGACGTTCACTTGCGGCGTTGCCAAATTTCACAGTGTCAGCGGCAGCGACAGCGACGCGTCAGCAAGTGCTTCTCGACAAAGTGCAGCGGAAGTGACTTAAGTGAAGTCTGTCATCTATTTGCCCCAAAGGGGTTGGGCCGAGCACAACTCGGCGGCGCTGTTGCCAATTTTCACAGGCTGAAACTGTCAGAAATATATGATATATGGTCTAAGCTAAAGTTAAGATCCGAACATAGACGAAGGCTGCGTTTTACAAGCCTACAAACCATATTTCAATCTGATCTGATTAAATTAAATAGCTTAAATATTATAAATAATTTTAAAAATTTAATGATTCAATAAAAGAGTTGAATATTTCTTTATTTTCTGACGAGCTTAAATTTAAATTATGTATATTATGTTATTTTAAATTTGTCTGCAATTTTTAATATCTTTAAGTCGACCGCACTTAGTTTATATTAAATAAATAAATAAAGGTCTAAATAATTTTAAAAATCGAAT
Organism: Zaprionus inermis; assembly: GCA_018151445.1. NCBI lineage: Eukaryota > Metazoa > Arthropoda > Insecta > Diptera > Drosophilidae > Zaprionus > Zaprionus inermis. The sequence goes on along the minus strand of JAECXD010001572.1, from coordinate 3,219,986 downwards.
GATTCAAGAGTTTAATTGAATATTCATTTATTTCTTAACTAATTTAAATCTAAATTATGTATATTATTACATAATTTTAAATTTGTCTGTAATTTTTAATATCTTTAACTTGACTGCTCTAAATTGACGTAAAATAAATAAAGACCTAAATAATTTCATTATTAAATAACTTAATTAAATATTCCTTTATTTATTTCAACTAATTTAGACCTAAATTATTATATTATTTTAGAATGTCTATAATTCTTTTATATTTTTGAGTCGACTACACTTAGTTGGCGTTAAATAAATAAATTGTATTGTTGTATTCAATTTTACACATTTTAATGCAGTTTAAAGAGTGTAAGGCACATAGGTATTACAGAAAGGTTCTCAATCTATTTTCAATTATTAAACTGTCATAAATAGGGAATTTAATATCTTATTTATATTTGCTTTAATCTATCTTTATCTATGCAGTTGATATGGGTTGAATGCATGCCGCCTTACTACCTTCTACCTGTGCCAGAGGGTAGAGGGTAGTGGGAGACCTGTCTCATACATATGCGCTTGTGTGGGCTCCGATTCTCCGACTCTCCGATTCTGCAGTTCTGTTTTCGATTCCATCTGATTCGCAGAGTTCAATGTATGCCGCAAATCAGAATGTTTTTCGTTTCTTTCTTTCTCTAGCCACACTTCATCTAAATGCGCATTTATTTAACGCCAGTTTTAGCATACATATCGATGTTGTATATCTATATCTATATCTATGTCTATTCAATCAGCCCACTGGAGGTGGGTGCAATGTGCCGCTGCGACTCAGGCTGCTGCTGCTGCTGTTGCTGTCGATGCTGCAATTGCGCCGGGACAATTGAGACGGGTGGTTGCATTTTATTGAATCGAGTGATTTGAGATGATTAGCACCTCGACGGCCCGGCTAGCCTGCTACCTGTTGCTCACCTGTGGCAACAACTCATTAGACAAATTGCCCACATCGTGTCTCGTCGCACCTCGCCTCGCCCCGCCTCGTCTCGTCCCGTTCCGATTTGATTTGATTGATTTGCGGCAACTGCAGGCAATCTTGGCAATACGCAGAAAGTGTCTCGCGGCACGCTGCGTTTTGTAACTGGACCAGGCGAAGGAGGGCGGGCAGGGCGGGCAGGGAGGTAGTACTGTATATAGAGCACACACAGCCGCATGCGGTACTGTGGCTTTTCTTGGGAATTGCTCGCATAAAACATGAAAATGTGCCATAACGGCACCGGGCAGCACTACCAAAAGCAGAAGAGAAGTAACAACATTTAAATGGAGCTAACTGTAATTGACCAACAACGACGATGTGACGTTAAGCAAATGTCAACGGTTTATAAAAACCCCTTAGAAGCGATGACATTATGACCGCCTGCTTCCACGAATTAGCAAGTGATAAAACCGAAGAGAAAGACAGTGAGGGAGAGGGAGAGGGAGGGGCAAGATATGTGGTCTGATCGCCGTTCTCAGCCACAGCCGAAAAGTGCATTGTCTGAAGCCAAAGTTAATTAACACACAATCATCACACACAACAACAGTAACAACTATAACAACAACAACAAGCAGAAGGGGGTAAGCTAGGCAATAATAACAAAAAAAAAATATATACGAAATTAGCCAGACAACGGCGTCGGCGACGGGGCACTTCAATGCGAGAATGCACCGAAATTAACCAAAGAAAAACTCAAGAAAACAGAAATTAAAGTCGTAAGATTACAACAGTGTGTGGCACGGTGGCAGGCACAGACGGACAGACCGAGTCGATGTAGAGTCATGCCATGTGAACCAATTTGTGGCATCAATCTCAGACATAATGCGAAATTGGCCAAGACTCACACTCGGCTAAGATTCAGGGAGCAGAGCAGAGCTTCTTCTGCTCTCACAGCACGCAGACAGTATCGAAATCTCCAGCTGCATTCTCCGCCAGATTAGATATTGTTGTATTTGTCTGTTGCAATCCAAAACTCGTCTCGTTGTTTGGGAGATATCTTCATGAAACTTGAGAGATAACTGAGAGATCGAATATATTGTAAACTATGAAATTTGTATTTATTACTTAACCATTTTCTACTATTCTATTATACATTTTATTTAACCTATTCTATATTTTACTTCTATTAATTTTTATATTATAACATATATGTTTTTATTTAACCTATTCTTTATTTTATTTAATTTTTAAGCTTTTGAATTCGATATGACTATGAAATTTGTATTTATTATTTAACCCATTCTATATTTTATTTGATCTTTTCCATATTATTTAACTTATCAACATATATTTTTCATTAAACCTATTAACTTATTATTACCTTATTATTTTATTTAACCTATTTATTTAATTTAATTTTGAAGGTGGAATGCAAATTTGATTTATTATTTTACTTATTCTATATTTTGTTCTACCTATGGCATACTATTATATTTTATTAAACTTATTATTATTAACATATATTTTATTTAACCTACTCTTTATTTAATTTAATTTAATAAGCTATCGAATTCGAGAGATTAGACTGTCAGATTGCAAATTTGATTAAAATAGGTTGTGTATACTATAAGCTATAGAATTTGATTAAAATAGGTTGTGTATACTATGGAATATTAAGAAAACTATTGCAGATAACTGTACAGCAAGGGTAAAAGTCCTAATAAAGCATATTATAATTTGAAAAAATCTAGAAACTTGCAATTTAATCGACAGACATATAAATGTTTGCCACCAATATGACACGCGAATTTGAGCTGGCGCTATTTAGATAAGCAGAGGTGTATGCTAACTAATTGTACCAACTTTGCCTGCACTACTCTCTCTCTGAGTGGAGTGTACTTGAGTGCACTCACTTCTTTTACCTACTGTACCCATTTTAATTGTGATAAGTACCTTGTTACTTTCATACGTATTTTATATAGATGAATTGCTCGATTTGTGATAGTTTTTCTTACGATTTTGCCATGTCATTGTGTGCTATTCAAAGCATAACGTTTAACTGGAACCTTTAATACGTGTTTATGGAACAAAAAGCTCTGAGATCGTGGCCAATTGTGGTACATTAAATCATGAAAGGAGAGCGCTTTGTCGCACTGTTTACATGTGTGTAAAACTTGATGAAAATGTCAAATGTTTCTGGCCTAAGACAAAGGCCAAAACCATACACAGAAACAACAACAACTCATAATAAAAGTTTAAGAAAAATGGGGAAAAATGTGGCGACAACCACAGCAAATAATTCAAAACGGAGATACGTGAGCTCATGAACGTGTACGAATACGAATACGAATACGAATACGAGTACGCGCATGAATACCCGAAAAGAGCCGAGTACAGTCGCAAACAGAGCCCTAAACTGTACCGCACGCTGAATCACGCTGACATCTTCGCTGCGTACCCAGAGAGAAAGAGATAGAGAAAGAGAGAGAGGGAGAGAAACAAGCGTGGAATGTGCGCAGGTTATTGAGTTGGTTAGCGTCGAAATAGGGTTAATTACACTAAGTAGCAGTTAAATGAAATTAATCAGCCATGAGGTTATGCGAGTCTGGAAGATTCGCTCGGCAAATGCGTGCAATATTATGCAATAGGGGGATCCACAGCATTACCTATCAATATTTGTATAAATTCAAGCCTTGTCCAAAATATTTGTACAAATTTGGCACAAAGGGATTGAAAATCAAGAGAAATTCCTTGGAAACAACAGACCTAAATAGTAAATAAGCTGTTTAAGCTGCACTACCAAAGACCTTTTTGTCTGTCTGTTTGAATGCACAGATCTCAGCTATAAGCAAATTTAGGGACATCAAATTTGGCATACAGATTTCTCTATATCTTGTGCAGTTCCAGCTTATTTCAAATATGTGCTGACATGCAATTCGGTAATTTTTGTTTATTAAGAAAAGTATTTGCTTGACCACTGTCTGCTTGGACATACACAAAGATAAATAACGCTTGCATATATCCTACAAATTTCAATTCAATCTGATGGCATTTTACTACATATTTCCTTACTTGTTAAGTACTTTTATTTCAGATATACTTTTCCCTGCTTTTCTTTGTAATTTCCCCGTCTCTTATCATCACATTTTGTATGACGTCTTTGGGTAAATTGTTGAATCCGGCTTCCACACATAAATACATATTTATATCTCATTCGACAAATACAATGTGCGAGTTATTTATAGTTATTTTGTTTACTAGTCAGACGAACTTTCTGCGAAGGCAGTCGCTCAAGGACACCGGGGCCTCTCGCCGCGACTCTGAGTCATTTATTTTCCCCTTTTGTTTACGCATTTTATAAAACCTGAAAATAATTTGTTGGCCGGCGTGATGATGCATTCAAATGCATAACAAACGATCGTAGCTTTTGTTCAGTCGATCAGTGATAAGCCAGATCGTTGGATAGTTAGGATCCCTCGAAATTGATGCGGGTGCGGGTTTTAACACCCGAAACAAATGATTTTTGACAGCTTTTCACACGCAGAAAAATGGCAGCTGGACAGCAACAACAATCAAGCTAAAGAAGTGTTTGAGAAAAAAAAAAGCTAAACGAAAATTGAAAAATAAAAGTGGAAGTCGAAGAAGAAGAAAAAAAGTGAAAGAAAAAGCAACAATTGTTGACTTTTCAGCTGGGCTTTTGTGCGCTGTAACTAACTCTTTCTTGTCGGCCAAAAGCGCGCGCGCGCACAAAACTTGAATTTGGGTCAAACATTATTCAAATGCGGACAGGGCAGAGGAGGGAAAAGGTGGGCAGCAAGGGGCGGGAGAGAAACGAATGAATGAACAGTGAGAGTGAGAAGGCAGCGTAGAGTGAGAAGACGCTGGCGAAGACTCTATGGCTGACCAAGCCAAGTCAAGCCAAGCCGAGCCGAGCCGAGCCAACTAGTTGGCCAGTCGAGCATTTAGCGCGCCGATGTTGTTGCTGCTGCTGCTGCTGCTGTTGGTGTCCCGCTTTGAAAATGCATAAAAACGCGCACGCGGGCTCCTAAGTCGGTCGCTCCAGCCCCGCTGACCATTTGGCTATTTGGCTATTTGGCTGGCACGTAAGAGTGCTGCGCCGCGCCGCGCTGCGCTGCGCTGCTGATGATATAACCGCGGCGCGGGCACTCGGGCCCAGCGCTAAACAAAACAAAGCTTCGGTTACTAGCAAATATGTGTTACAGCGGGGCGAGGGAAGGGGCAGGGGAGGGCGACTGCATACCGTGGGCCGACTGACTGACTGACTTAGTGACTTGGCTCAGCTTGATTCGACTTGGTTCGACTTGGCTTGGCTTGGCCTGCCGCGACTCGAAGCGACTCGGCTTGGAGTATCTTCGCTGTTTTGGCTTTCGTAATCGCTTGGCTTTTTTTTTCTTTTTTTTTGCAGCGCTTCGTTGATTTTAGCAGCCGAGTCCAGCGCTATATTGGCTTAGAGCCGCTTCTCTGGCAACAGCAGCAGCGGCAGTTCTGCCCACACTCACACTCGCAGACCGCATCAGACTAATCACAGCTTGTAAATCTGCTCAACGCGCTTTCTTGTTTTGGGTGTGGCTTTTCCTAAACCGGTCGAAGCCTTCCCTGGCATCTCCTGCCACGCGTTTCTCTCTGCCCGTCAAGATCCTCTCGATTTTCTTGTCTCTTCTGCTGCCAACTTGTAATTGCCTGATCACGTTTCGGCGCCTGCGGTCGATTTTATTTGCACAGTTATCGCGCTATTGCATCTGCCAAGAGGAGGACCTTCTTCCCTCGTTGTCTCAGGCAGCCTCAATCGATGACACATATTTATTTCTGCTTATTTCGATACTTAAGGGAGCACTACGAATACCAATTGTTTGCCACAAATCGATAAACGTGCAAGCGGCAACGCGGCGTATGAGCAACATAAAGGAAAACTCTTGGATTGCCGCAGTAGAAAAGCAAACATTAGACATTTATGGTATGATATTGGCAGATGCTCTATGCGAACAATGAATGCAGAAACATTCACTTAACATTCAGACAGTTATAGCTCGATTGGAGACTATCAGATTTCAGTTTCAGCTGGAAAATCGAGATTTCACTCATGGTTTTTGAAAGTTTAAGCATCTTTAAGCATCAAGGACTTGGGGTATCTTCTTTTATATCTTTTCTTTTTCTAGACTTTCCTTTTTAATATCTTTTTAATTTACAGGCTTTAGTGACTATCTGAGTCTACCTTAGGCTGAAAAACATTTACCTTACTCAATGCTATTGGTAGTTTATGGGCTTATGAGGCCGTTCTTTATTAGCTTTTAATTTAAAGGTATCTTGAACTATCCAAACATACTATCAAAGAAATAACTCACAGATTTTGATAGTGCAGGCATTTGTAAGGAGTTGGGGTATATATATGGGGATATATTTTGAATCTATCAGGCTCCTTAAGCTGAAAAGCAAAGTCTGGGCTCACAGCAGCTGCGATTTAATGGATTTCTAGGGACTTGCTCTCTATGTTTTTAATTAAAAGCTTCAAAGGCTTTCAAATATTACTTTAGGATCAAAAATATAGAGCTGTCCCAGCTGGATTTACTTGCTTTATTTTTATATTATTCTATATTGAAGGTTCGAAGACTATTAGAGGCTTCTTTAAGCCGAAAAATAATTACATAGCTCTAAGCTCTCGATAATGCATAGAGCTGCATAGACTGTGTCTATATCTATTTTAAATTGTTCATTGTAATTGTAATCTGTAGCAGAGACCATTAAACTCTAGTTTAAATGGGAAAACATAGAATTGTTTTTCCGTTTTCTGTAGTTTATGGATCTTTACTTAAGATCCCACAGGTCTTTGTTTTGATTGGCATGTGCTTAATTTCGATTTTTATTATCATTTACTTGCTTTTTTATTTTTATTTTTATTTTTACAGTGCTGCGTGCATAATTTTCCCTAAATTATAATTCGTTTGCCGCTGCTGCTGTCGCTGCTGCTGCCGCCGCTGCTGTTGCTGTCGGCGGCGATTATGTGATTTTTCTTGCCGTTCATTCGTCATAGTCTCATAGCCATTTTGTTGTCGTAGTCGTCGTCGATGTTGTGGTTGTTGTTGCTGCTGCTGCTGCTTCGTTTTCACTTTCTATCGCGCGCCGGCAGCAACACTAACACCAACAACAGCAGCAGCAGCAGCAACTTACATGTGTGCATACATTTGTGGTGAGTTTGTGTGTGTGTGTGTGTGTGTGCGAGTATGTAAGCACAAACGACACGCTGACCCAGTTTCTCACACAACTACAAGCAAACGTGGAAGCACACACTGGAATTAATATTATGATGGTTTGTTGCTGTTGTTGTTGCTGCTGTTGTTGCTGTTGTTGTTGCTGCTGTCGCTTTGGTTTGCTTGATTTTCTTGCTGGTCGCTTCGTGCCGCCTCGGCCGCTGCCTGATTCGGTTTCTTATGCAGTTTACACTCACAATCAAGCAAACGGGTACTCGCACTCGCACTCGCACTCACATCCAAACTCGTAGCCATTATCAATTATCGTATGCCGATCATTATACCCTTGCCGAGGGTGTATACCCATTCAGACTTGTGGCTTGCAACGCATAGAAAAACCTTTATATCGCATATCATATCACTTTATATGGTTTATCTCTGTATTTACTGATTGTATCGCATTTGTTATCGCACAATTAACATGCTTGCTGCAAACTATCCAAATTTCAGCTGAATTGAACAAGCATAACTATTATTATATTATTATTTATTATCAAGATAGCGTAACCATACCTTTTTAGTTTGATGGGCAACATAAACTGTTTAAATATCCTTAAAATCTCCTCCCCCCCCCTCGAAATCAACTACCATTTTAAGTATGAAAAACAGGGTATCAAAGCTTCGCCAAGCTGAAGCTCTAGCTCTTCTCTCTTTCTTCGATATTATGCAGGCACAGCAGGCGCATGAGGGCCTACGCCTGCGCCCCAAAAAAAATAATAATTCGAATTCGAGTCGAGATCACAAATCGAAATTGAAGTTCGTATGTTGTTGGGGCTTCGCATTTGCCTAAATTGATGGACTGCCCAGTTGAACCCTCCCCAAGCGCGCTCTATACAAATGGAATGGACGCATCTGAGAGATGTGGAAGGCAGGGCAGAGCAGGGTATGGTTAGCTAGCTCGCTCACTCGCTTGAGGAGCATTTCTGTTTCTGTTTCTGTTTCTGCTTCGTTGACTATGTCTGCAACAACAAGAGCTCCTCTATTAACTAGACAGACGCTCACTGCCGTTGGCTCTGGCGATATCGATCAGAATCACGAAAATGTAATGCACATTAACTAGGCTTTTGTATACGCTGTACTGCGGGCCTATACGAATCGACAGGCGTTCTGGCTAAAAAACAAATAGGGAAGCTGCAGTTGAGTATTTCCGACATTGGTATAGACGAAACCTTTTACTGAACGCCCTGCAAAATGATTTCTTTAATAACTAATATATTTAACTGATCGTGAACATATATAAAATTCAGTTGAATGAGAAAAATTGTTGTATAAGCCAAAATTAAAAGTTTCAGCTCACCAAATTTATTTTCCTTCGATTTATTGAGTCGCTAGAGGGCGTGGCTAAATTCATAAATATGCCATAATCTGTGTGCAACAATAAGATATACTGTCAGCAACTTTGGCAGTGATAGCTTGTATAATCGCTGAGATATAGATGTTCATACAGACAGAAAAATGTTTATATATAGAAATATGCCTAATTCGAGCTGAACAATGACTGCTTATGCCTTGCAAATGCTATTCCTTATTTCTCGCTCACTTAGTTATTAGTTGTGCCTGGTTAGGGTATTGCAAATGCTGAGAACCCTTTGCAGTATGTTTGCCTAGACTACGTTATTCCTGTGCTACGTTAGGCCACTTCACGCGTCAATGAAAGCGAAAGGAAAACTGCCTCGGCCGCTGTGGCTCAGTCAGTGCCTCGAAAAGCGGCACTTGTTGAGGAAATGGAAAATATTGAGCAAATACTTAGTTCAGATTTTGCAAGCCGCAAGAACCACAGTAGCGTGACAAGGCAGATAGTGTAGGTGCACAGTGGGCAGAGATGGCTGGAAAAAGAGTGAGAGAGGGAGAGGAGCGGGGTAGCTAGTGGGATGCGCTGCAGCAGAGAGACAGAGAGAGAGGGCGAGAGGCAAAGAAACCAGTATCAAATTCGAATACAAATATTAATAAGTATACGAATACGAAAATGAAAATGAAAATGAATATGAAATTAATTTGTGCCCGACGTCGCATGCAAATTAATGTCATACGCATAACGGTACAATGATGTAACCTGCCTGTTAACTAAACCTAAAAATATACTCACCTCTCTTTTCTCCAAGTCAGTCTCTCTCCCTCTCTCTATCTCTTTTAGTTAGGCTTATAATGCATATACTTATAAAGCGCGCTTGCTGTGCCTGTTTCTGTTTCTGTCTCTGTTTCTGTGCCTCGGCCCAAAGTGTGTGTAGTAAATATGCGAAAACCAACAACAACAGCAAAGCATAACAGCAACAACAGCACAACAGCAACAACAGCACAACAGCAACATCGACTACGAGCAACAAACGAGTTTAGTTGTTGCTGTCGTTTTGTTTAATAGATAAATAAATAAAAATTTTTGAAAACATGTTAGCATGCCGAGCTTACAAGTGTGTGTATCGCCCACCCAACACCCCTCCCCACTCCCCGCAAACTTATCCCCTCTTGCACTCCTTCCTGCCTAGCTACACCCCTCTGCATTGGCGCACAGTCTCCCAAGTTGCCCCACTGCCAGTTCCAGATCCATGTACCTGTATCTTTCCTCCTCTCCCTGCCCCCCAACTCTACCTGTCCATCTTCGTCGTTCTCCCCCGGGTTTGTTTGTCGGCTTCATGCTCCGTGTTGTTGTTGTTATTGCTGTTGCTTGTGTGTTTGTTTGTTTGTTTGTTTGTTCAAGGCACTTCAACACTTGCGTTCAGTTTATCTGTCTCTGTCTCGGGTTGTGTGTGTGTGTGTGCTTTTCTGTTTTTCCAATTTCCTTTCTACAGTTTTCCTTTTCACATTGCTCACTCAGCGACCTGTTTCGCACTGCAGTTGTGGCAGTGGCGCCCCAAAACGCAGCATGCCCCCCGCCCGAAGTGTCCGGCATACATGGATTTATTTATTTATTTTTAACCGATTCGAGAATTATTCAAATTCATAGCTCAGGGCCCAAACTGAATTATGCATTGCACCTGCCCCAGCTTACGTAATGCCGATTTAAAAGATTGAATATATAGTCAATAATTTGCAAAGCTTTATATAATATGTTCAAGAAGTTTCTCTTATTTGTATTTCTTTATTTCAGATATTTGATACTTTTAGGCAATTTACTACTATTTTTATAGCATACTCTCCCTGGATTGGCATTAAATCGCATAAGTCATGCATTAAAGACAACAAAAAGCATAGGGCCTCAAGCGGAACATGATGAAATTCCAAATGTTTGCTAATTCATACTCATTTATGCTAACTCAATGCATTCTCTGTGTTACTGGGAGTTGGTTCTTCTACTTTGTTTATAGTTCTATTGCTATTTTAGGTACAGTTTTATACAATAATTAGCTGAATAACCTATTGTATTAGAAAGTTATCTCTGCACTCAGTAAACTATTTTAAAAAACTTATAATTATTTTAAGAAGGCTGTGCGTATGGTAGACTGAAAATTAATAACTCTTGCTCTGCATATACTATGCAAGAATAAGTAACCCAAATTTGATCTCGCTAACTTTTTTAATAGCCGAGTTATATGCGTTCATACAAACAAAGCTACAGGCAGACGGGGAGGGAGGCAGGCAGGCAGCTAAAGCAGTACACAGAAAGACAGTGCGAGCTAAAAATAAATGAATAACTCCTTCTGAGTGTTCCACGAAGTGTATAATACCCTTTTTATAGCGTTTTCAATGTTGGTAGGGTATAAAAGGTAGTGCAATCTACAGGGATCTCTAACTGTAAGATATAGGAATGTATTGGAGAAATGGTAGGTTATATATAAAGTCAAAGACAAATCATTTCCGTATTTAAATTGTGTGGCATATGACAGCCTATGCTGACCTGCGCATTAAGTCGAATTTCGCTGCATCATGCGCTGGCTAGGAGCGACACTGGATCTAAGCGCCTGACAGTAGGCAACGGGGCAAGATCAGATGCAGAAGCTGGCCAAGTCAGGTCTGGGCCAGTACAAGTCAAGCTAAGCCGAGTCGAGTTGAGTCGAGCCAAGCCAAGCCGAGACATTGCCTCATTTCGCCGGCTGCGCTTGAAAGTAAAAGTGGTTTGGCTTTCTTTTGTGGCACACGCTTTTGGCGCTGCTTTCCAAGACGTCGGAGACAAGTTACCGAGTCTGCTGCTGCTGCTGCTGCGCCGAGTCCAAGGTCAAGAGGAAGACTTTGAAAATGCCACGAAATGCGGATGAATAATGCAAAAGCAGAGGCAAAAGCCAGGCCAACAAGCTGAAGAAGAAGCCAACAATCGGCGCCAACTGTGTGTAAGAGTGAGAGTTTTGTTCGTTGGGTACGATGGGTGAGCGTACCGGGTACCGTTATGCGCGCTAGTTCCGGTTACCAAACTGGTTCCGAGCGCATCTCTCGATCTCGATAAATGTAGTTCATGTAACTGGCACACAGCATCGCAGTTTGGGGAATCGGAATCGGAAACGAGTTTAGCTACGTTTAGCTGGCTCTAGCTATCTCTCTCCTGCCCTCTCTCTCCCTCTCTCTCTGCCTTGCTCCCTGCACCCCTCGCTCTTGCTGTCACTGGTTTATGATTACGCGAAAAGTGATTTGACGTGGGCTTCGTATTTATAAGCATATTTATGTTCGGGCATATCTTCTTTGTCTGCCCGTATCTCTCTGTATCTTGTCTCTCGTGTCTCCCGTGTATCTGCTTGTCTGTTGTCGCCTTGTTTGGGCCCGTGAGCTTTGCCTTTTTGGCTTAACGCGTAACGCTTTTGCGTATGCATAATTAAGCACCGTTAACGGAACTGTGTTTTATTTATTCATCTTTTTGCTGTCGGAAAATGGGCTTAATTAATGAAATGACTTAGTTTAGGTTTCGTAGGTATTTTGCAATAGTGCGACTAAAAAAACCAGGCTTAAATATATATGTAATACTTGCACGGGTAGTTAAAACAATTAAATCTCCAACTGCGTGTGTGTGTGTGTGTGTTTGCTTACGTGCTGCCTTATATAATGGGCCGCCCAGCTATTTAATTGCCACAAAATGTTTTTTAACTGCAACTGCTTATGAAATGAGGTTGCCAGTTGCCCCGTTGCCAGTTGCCAGTTGTCAGTTATCTGTTTGACCAGACAATTTAGCTATGAGCTTTGACTAGGCAGATTTTATGCAAATGAGACAGGCAAGCAGACGAAGAGACAGGCAGACAGAGAGACAGGCAGACAGACAGACAGGCAGACCGAGAAACATACAGAGCTGCAACTCATTGCTGCGACTGCTGCACGTGGGTGTTGCCTGACATTTGTTAGGCAGACTGTGTAGATGAAGGCAGGCAGGCAGGCAGCAGCAGGGCAGGCGAAGAGGTAGCAGGAGGTACGGAAGGAGGTGCGAGCTGCTACGAGACCCAACGAATGCAAGAGAAGTGCCAGAATTGGCGCGACGTTTAATTGTTGTTTAAATTTGCACTTTAAGCTTGTCGGCAAACACAGAGTTGCCTCTTCAGTCACACACACACACACACACACACACACCTACGCAGCTGCAGCGGAAGGTACTCCACACACACACAAAGAGAGAGACACACACACGTGCAGTAAGTGAGGTAGAGTCGCGGGCTACAAAAAGCGAAAGTTTTTGTCGCTCGACACCTTTTCACTTTCAAGGCCGCGTAATCGACATACGCTTGTCACGCACACACAACAGGCACACACATAGACAACAAAACACACACACACAACACTCACAGCACAAAGCACACACACACACACAACACACTCAAATCCGAAACAAACACACCCAATCCAATCGAAATGCGGACTAGACAAACCACACGCATGTGACCCGAAAATGCGGAAGACGCAGCACAAGCAGCCTGAGCCGCACCGCAAGTCGACTAGCCAAATACCCTAATATATTAAGAAAAATATGCTACATATAAATAACAACTAAATAGATTGAGTAATGATCTGTGAAAGCGTGGCCTGCTCCTACCCAAAACAGACAAAATGTCTGCACTCACGCATGTACCCCGAGCAGTAAAAGAGTATTAGAAAAAATGAAAATCGTAGAAGCAACAAATCCGAAATGTGATTGTAATGCTGAGCGCATCGTATCGTATACTTGTTGTTGGGGGGAATCGTTGATCGTCGGCGATCGGGTCGGGTCTGATTGATAATACAACGGCCTGCACATTAGAATCATGAATGGGATACTGCTGCGAGCGAAGTGTGAGTGTGAGTGTGAGTGTGTGAGTGTTGGAAACAGACAACGTTTTGGGCATTACGTAACTCCCGTTAAGCAGTCGAACTACGTAGGTCAGTTACGTAAAAGATGTTAATGTGGCTACGCATCTCTCTCTCGGTCTCTCTTGATCTCCCTCTCCCTGCCTCTAGATCCTGGCTCCAGTAACTGCCCGCTGCTTCGACTGTATTATGCTAAAGAGAGAGACAACAATATAATGTTAATAAATCTATGAATTATAAATAAATACCCATAGTTGCTCAGATCTTGGCATTGTTCGTCTAAATATATGATATTCATATAATATATTCACTTGCATTCGCCACGAGACTGCATTGCTATACTAAATAGATTCAAATTTATTTCATTTATTGTTCCATTTTATTATAAATTCTGGCAGCTAAAGTTTTCTTTCTCTTTTTTTTGGCAAGAATCAGCTGCAAAGAGCAACCCGAGGAACCCGTTTCTATTCTGCGCTATTCTTAGAGCCGATAAACGGGTGGAGAGTAGGATAACGAATAGGTTGGCAGACGAATGCAAATTGTATTAATTAGACAACAATTTTATACCCTTGCAGGGCATACCTATATTCGAAAGTAGAGTAGTCGTAGTATATAAATTATATATATTCATGATCAGTTGAGTGAAAGCAGACTAAACTCTGTTAGACTGAATAAGACTCGAGTCAGTATACGCTTCGAATAAGTCCAAAAATGGCCTGATTAGTCCTATGTATGATTCAATATATATATACTTTAACGTCATTGATCGTTTTCTCTTTTTTTTGGGTTTTTTTTAAGAAGACTTGAGTTTCTTTTCACCGCAATTCAACTATTTCAGTTTTATTTATATGATATATAGCATCACTCAGAAATCTCTAGAAATCTCCAGAAATCTCCCTAGCTCTTTTATGAAAAATTCCTCACTATACCTTATCTATAAGTTGGATTTTTATTAAATTTTGTTTTGTTTTTTATTAAATTAATATTATTTTACATGTGATAGCATGCAAATATGAAACTTCTCGTATGTCTGCGGTACTGCTTATTGATTGGTTTTTATTTAGAATCATTTTTATTTTTAATAAATTAATTTACTCTTTAAATACTGATGATATTTAATGTCAGCTGAGCTTGCATTATTCATTATCAAAATAAATATTAGTTGTATATGAGAATAAACTGAAACTTTCAGTAGAGCTTGTAGGGTTAAGCAAATTGAATGCTTTATGGCGTAATAAAAGCTTAAACCTAGAAATACTGCTGCAATTTAAGTACGCTATAGTTTTACTGCCTCCCGCTCTCCGATCATATTAATTCTTCTGGCTCCCAATTTTTTTTTAGCAGACTAATTGCAGCTGTATCATTACTGGCGATCAGCTGCTTTTAATGTGATCGTGAAAACATGCAACGAAACTGATCTGTCCGATCTGCTCGATCTTCTAGCCGGTGCTGACCTACTTAACTGCCGACCGTAGTCCGTAGTATCTGTCTGGGGGCCCTTTGAAGAACAGCAGACTGGGCGGTAGAGAATGCCTCAAGCGAAGAATCATAGACACAGCCCGTCGTCGCCCTGTAAACGGATCCAGATGCACATTCCCCAAACATGCTCATTCCCATTTCCCTGCCCCAACCAGTTGCTTCAGCTATGCCCCTCTCTCTGCCCCTTCCCGCCTTTCTCTCTGCACCTACAGCTGCTGACCTACTTCAGCCCAAAGTCAAGCGAACTATGTGATATTGTTCTTGCTCTGGTTCTGCTCGCACACTTCTTCTACATTTCTATCAATGCGCCCAAATTGAAAGTGAATTCTGCTGTTCTGCTGCACCAGAAACCCCTGCCCCTCCCCCCTCTCTTCCCTCTCTCTCTCTCCCTTTTTGGGGCAGCAACAGCAACTGCAAACAAACTCAACCATGCCGCAAAGCAAACAAAAATTAACAACAATTTCAATTTCTCGTTCTTTAAGGGAGCTTTTCTTTATGGCTCGAGCGTTTTTAGGTTTGTTTGTGCGTGCGTGTGTATCTGTGTGCCTGCCTGTATCTGTGTGTGTGTGTGTGAAGTAAAAATATGTTTTTTTTTCTTGTATTTGAAAATTGGGTCAATTTTGGTTGTTTGTGCGCTGCGCGCTCGCTTGCAACAAGTGTCTGGGGTCTGGGTCCGTGCCTGGGGCCCTACGCCCATCACTCTGCGACGGGCGGCGGGTCTTGCCCTAAGATAAGTTAACACACTCCTCCCCCCCCTACTCACGCCGCTGCCCCTGCCGCTGGCCAGCGAGCAGATTGATAAAGCGACGACTGCGACGGCGACGCCAACGCGCAGCTGAAAAATGAAAATAGCGCGCGCGCAACTTGTGCGAGTTTTTTTTCGTTTTATTTTTTTTGGTTTTCAAGAAGTTTTTTAAAAGGGCGCGCTGTAAATTTTGCTGCACCAACACATACACACGCATGCAGTGTTGATTAGCAGCACGCACACACACGCACACGCACACGCACACCCTCTGTGTGTGCTTTGAGATTATTTTCTAACATATGTATATATTTTCTTTTATTTTTTTATTGTATTTCCTTCGGTTTTCTAGGAAAGTAGGCCAATGGGTCTCTGGGCGAGTGCTTGAGATTTTCGATTCAGTTTCTCTACACACTGCCCTTGCTGCCTGGAGGCAGCAGGTACTATGTGGGTTATGTGTGTGTGTGTGGAGCGAAGGCAGGAGCAGATAATAAAAGGGGGCTAATAAAATGCGGGAATATTTGTATAGTTTAGTTTTATATATTTTTAATTGATTTTCCTTACTTTCTTGCTGCCTTTGCCCATTGAAGTGTATCGAAATATTCGTTGTAGTGCCACGAAATATTTACACTCAATATATTAGACTAAGTGGGGTCGAAAGGGAGGACTACGTTCGTATTTTGCACTTCGAAGCGAAGGAGAGAGCAAATAGGAGAGATATACAGAGGCGTAAGTGGGCGTGGCTGTATGCCAAATATACCATAATCTGTGTATAATATTAAGGCACATTGTCACCAAATTTGACATCTCTAGCTCTCATAGTCCCCGAGCTATAGATGTTCACACAAACAAACCTGGCTATATCGACTTGGCACAGCGCTGTGCAAGAATATATGTGCACTTTGTGGAGATAGAAGACTGCAAATCACAAATGTTTGCTTAAATTAAGCTTGCATTGTTGTTGTTAGGTTTTGTGCTGCCTGAATGAGCCTCAAAGTGAATTCGATCTCGGGTATTGCAGTCGATGGCGATGTTGTGTGTTGCGTAACCCGCGCGAGAGGGCAGTCCAAGAGTAAAAGGGAAACTGCAGAGAGCGAGAGAGAGAAAGATGTCTCTATTTTTGCGTTTACATTTTATTTATAACGATTTATAACGGTGGAAAATCGTTTAAGCACGAAAAACAACAACAAAGCCGAACGCAAAACAAATTTTGTAGGTCACGTTAATAAGCGCAACATAACGAACATAATATCTTAACTTGGTCATCAGTCGCACTACAAAAGAAAAGGCATCTCCTACAACAACAACAGTAACAGCGATAACAACAACAACAAGCAACTGGGATTACATAAGAGACCCGTACTCAGCTAGATGCACACTCGCAGAGACGCAGCAGTAGCTCGCTGGGACCGTCGAAAAGAAAATAGTCAAAGCATTGTTCGGGGGAAAAAAAGAGGTGAACAGACCAACGCCGTTAACGTTGATATACCCTGGAATTGACTGAGAAAGGCAACCAAAGCATGTACGATTGGTATGCTACATTTTGACTGAGAAGCCTAATTGCAGTTCAAATTATGCACAATTTTTAAGAGTGGGACATAATAAGGTAAATATACTTATGTATACAGATTGAACTACCATTGTAACCAGAATATATCTAGTGTTA
This sequence comes from Zaprionus inermis, assembly GCA_018151445.1. Classification (NCBI taxonomy): domain Eukaryota; kingdom Metazoa; phylum Arthropoda; class Insecta; order Diptera; family Drosophilidae; genus Zaprionus; species Zaprionus inermis. The sequence continues at coordinate 3,202,701 of JAECXD010001572.1, read as the reverse complement.
TCAAGAACCCTATACAGAAACAGTATATTAATAATACAAAGCCTGAAATACAACTGGAAAATAGGTTTAAGATAGGTTAGAAACTGGTTTAAAAAGCTTAAAAATATATAAATTATAAATGTTTTAAAAACGGTTTCAAATATGTTAATAAAAAAATTAAAAATAAGTTTCAAATAGGGTTAAAATAAGTTTAAAGAGGTTTAAAATAGGTTTAAAATATGTTTGAATTAGGTTTCAAATATGGTTTTAAATAAGAGATCTAAAATGGGCTTAAAATAAGTTCAAAATAGGCTTAAAATAGTTTTATTAATTTTTCTCAAGATTCTAATCGTTCGTATTTTCGGTATCTACCTGTCGTGCATGCCCGACTAGAGCACTCTCTTACTAGTCACAGTCTGAGTCGTTGCTGTTGCTGGATGCTTGACGGCCTCATTGTTATTGTTGTTGCTGCTGCTGCTGTTGCTGTTGCTGTTGGTAGATAGCAAAAGTCAGCGGCATAGAAAGTGAAACCACGTTTGCCGCCGCAGCAGTTGGCCACACGATCAACTCGCTGAGCCCAGTCGAGCGATCTCCAGAGGGGCTCGCGACGTGCACGACGAGGATCGGCTTTAAATATAAACCAAACAGCAGCAGCAGCAACAATAACAACAACAACATCTACAACAAACTATTACTCAATCTGTGCTAAAAAAAAGATAGACCGATAGATGCAGAGATGAACGCGAGCAGGGAGCGTGTTACGGGGGCAGGGAAGCATGGCGATTGGTATTGGTAGCTTGAAAAAGCAAGAAAATGAAATGAAGTAACCCACTTTTTTCCGTTATAGTTTATAGTTAGATTGTTGTTGTTGGGGCAGCAATGATAAAAATGTGATGCAGTCGAAGCTGAAAATGAAAACGAAACTGAAACTGAAATTGAGATCGAGAGCGCGAAGTGTGAAAGAAGAAAGATGGAAGAGGGTTGGGGTATATCGTGCACTAAATTGGAGCAGAGTTAGTGCGAGGAATTTGGTAACGAATCAATGGCTTATTCCAGCCTAATAGATCGAAAAGATTACCCGGAATAGCTTTAGCAAGGATTTTACTTGAATTCTTGCTTTACTCGTCTCACGCTTTGATCTTTTTATGTTCTTAAGTCATTTTCCTGATCAGCTTATCAGAACTTCAACTCTTAGCATGATCTTTATCAAGTTTTGTTACAGCCACGTGGTGGATTTCTGTGAGAATGATCTTCTCTCGATCATTTTCTTTCTTTCTCGCTCCTGCTTTCCATACCTCTCTCTCTCTCTCTCTCTTTCAAAGTACCATGTACTTTGCCGATTTCTGCTTTGACTACATGGGGGAGTTCTTAGAGAATGATCTTCTCCGAACTTCTCTAAGAGATCATTCTTTTTCTTTCGCTCTCCTGCTTTCAATATCTCTTTTGCCATGCACTTCACCAATTTCTGCTCTGTCTCTATGGTAAAATTTTTTGAGAATGCTTTTTACCGATCTTCTCTAGAAGATCATACCCTTTCTTTCTTTTCCTATCGATCCCTATTACTCCTACCATGCACTTGACCAACTCTTGCTAAAAGAATATGCTGGAGTATCTTGGGAAAGATTTTCTCCGATCTTGTTTCGATGATCATTCTCTTTCTTTCTATCTCCTCTTTTCCAAATCTTTTTTACCATAAACATTACCGATTTCTGATTTGTCAACATGGTGGAATTCTTTGAGAATGATATTCTCCGATCTTCTCTAAAAGATCTTCTTCGATCTCCTCTAGAAAATCATTCTCTCTCTCCCTCTCTCGTCTGCCTTAATTAAAAACTGAAAAGAATGAAAATAAGTGTACGTGCGGCATGCGAAATGAATTTATGCGCCGCTTGTTGCGAATTTATCACTTGCCGCTCATAACTCATACGCCCTGTTGCGCCGCTGTCGTGCGTCTGTGCTTGGCGCTTAGTTTAACTGAAATTGAGCATCAATTTGTTGGCACACCCCAGGCAGGAGAGCATAAGGAGACAGCTAGACAGACGGGCAGGGAACTGCTGCTACGCGATTGCGATCGCGATCGCTTGAACGAGCCGTACGCTCCGCTTTCACTTAAGCCGCATTAGAATCCTTATCAAAGTCACGTTTCGACACGGAAAGAGAGGGTGATCTGGCGGAGGGGGGGGTGGGTTAGTGAGGTGAAAAGGGAGAGTGCGAGGAAGACAGCTCCCACACAAGCAATTTCACTTTTGGTGCGTGCTGGCTGCGAGTGCAATCGGAGGCTGCAATTAGCTGTCATCAATCAAAGGCGCAACAATGCAGTAACCCATAGAGAGCTTAGGGTAACCCTAGCCTAGACAAGTTGTACGCACAAATGAAAGCTAAATATATTTTTTTGATTATACACTTTTGTTAGGGCATATGGACTATGCACAAGAGTATGTCAGGCGCAGTTAAAGAGGAAGTGGAGCTGCGAGTTCGGCTGTCTATGCATTTGACTAATACTTATATTTCCTGCAATTTTTAGCCCTATATCATTTAAAACAGATTGCGTAGTAGAGTAGAGTTAGTAAAGAGCCTCCATGCTTAGTTTCAGAACCTTAGCTTGAAAGTTTTGCTTGGAAAACTAGAAGTACTCTAGCTTAACTAACTAATTTAATATATTTATTACAGAGAAACATAAGACAGTGATTTCAGAGGGATTTTCTAGCTTGAAACTTGTTAGAATTGCAGCTCAGATGTTAGTTTAAATTGCTTAACTTTACTAGCAGAAAGAAGGGTATACAGTTTGCGGCTTGTCTAAGCTACGTTTTTTTTTTAATTTTTTTATTTTGGGGCCAGCCTCAGGTCTCCAAAAAGGGCTTAGCCTATGAGTTTTTAAGTGATTATCTGCCCGGGGCCTCAATGCATTTCAGTTGTGGTTGTTGTTGTTATTGTTGCTGTTGCTGTTGTTGTTGTTGCTGCTGTTGCTGCTTTTTGGCTTTCTCTGCGCGTTAATTTGTCTTTTTTAGTTGTTGCATTCATTTGCTTGTCGTTTATTAATTTGCTTTTCGTTTCGGGTTTGTCTTACTGTCAAAATCGTGTCAACGCGCGAGTGGACCTGCCCCCCGCCTGCGCCGTGCAACCCTACCTCATTCCTGTGGCGGGGCAACTTGTCGCGCCTGGCAGGCCATAGATCGCGCTGTCGCTGTCGCTGTCGCTATCGTCGACCCATCGGCAGACGTTGCCTATTCCTCGATGCGCCTTCCCCCTTTGCCAGGAATTTTTTTGGCAAACGCCACTGGGTCGAAATGATCCGTAGCCTCGTCTGCACAGAACTCTAGAGAGTTCTTAAATTTGGCCACAACTTTCAGTAGCTTAAATAAAGTACAAAAAATGTGTTTAAAAAGCAAGAACTGCAAGCAAGTGGGTAGGAAAGGAATATAACAATAAAATCTAATATTATATGAGGAAATAAATTAGTATTATAGTAATTCAAACATAATAAAACTCTGTTTTTATTTTTTTTATCTATACAAATTTTATTAAAATTGATTTATGTATATATTGTAGATTATGTATTTAGCTTTACAGTGTGTTGTGTTTCTTTTCCGTTTTAGATTATAAATTAAAATGAGAACATTGCGTTGGCCTTACAAATTAATAGCATTTCTTCTAAAGCGTGTTATTCTGTCTGTGATTTGTTGTTGTTATTTCTCTTTTCTTTTTTTTCATTAACATATTTAATTGTTTACCCTACCAAAATGTTGGGCGGGGCGCGAAAGAGGGTACTGGGTCGCAGTACCAGAATTAGCTAGATAAGAATTATAAACGATTCTTGTTTAAGTTATTCCTGTGCAAATGAAAGCGATACAAGTCGGACTTAGCTTAAAGCTATAGATTTGCTAAAAGGTGTGTGTGGGAGTTGGAGCGTGGGCGTGGCTAAGCAGTAACCGTGTGCGAGCTGCATACCAGAGCATAGCCAGCTGTTGCCGCTGTTCTTCTTGTCAGTTTAGTATATAAGATAATTCGATTTAAATATAATATTTATAAATAGTTTTTATTTTGTTTTTTGTTTTTGTTGTATTTTCTGTTTTCTTTCCTGCACGCCTTATTTATTTATACACACGCACACACACAAACACGCATACAGCGGTGGAGGTGCCGTCTCCTTCTTCTATTTTTTTTTACATAAATATTCAACTTTTTCTTTGGCTTAACTTATACGATATATAAGGTTTGTATCAAAATGTGCAAAGTAATTTACAATTCACTAAGATTAAGTACAATGTAGAAAAGCGATAAACGAAGCGATAACAATCGATAGATTTCTTAGAGTTGCCCAGCCAAACGAAAGAATGTACAAAGAGAATAAAAAATAAACGAGGAATGCCGCAGACAGCGGAGTAAATGTAGAGGTAGAACAAGAGATAGAAATAGTTGTAGTAGAGACAGAGAGAGAGAGTGAGAGAGAGAGAGAGAGAGAGAGAGAGAAAGAGAGAGAAAGAGACAGTAGAGTTAGGCTAAGCCAGACTTAGGCTAGCTCGCAGTTTATATACAGTTATCGATAACTTAGTGCGATAGTTTTGCTTGACAAACTTGACTCAGCTTTCTCAGTCGCACACACGCACACGCAGACACACGCAGCACACACACACACACACACAAGCACGCACTGCTCTCCGCTCTCTCAGCAGCTCAGTGCGCTCAGTCGTTCACAGTGAATCACACAGCTGAAACTCAGCTAAGCCTGCGCCTGCTTCGGCTCCTGCCTCGGCTTCGGCTCCTGCCTCGGCTCCTGCTGCAGCTTCGTCTCCCGCTTCGGCTACAGCGCGTGCTCGTTCGTATTCAGAAAGCTTCGGCAGACGCGACTCACTTCGGGATTGGTGTGGTTCATCAGCTGCATGTAGATCTGTTTGTGCAGCGACAACTCGTTGGTCATCTCGCTCAGCTGACGCATGAGCGCGTCCTTCTCTTTGAGCAGCGTCTTCACGCGCTCCTCCACCTCCTTGGAACGCACCTTGGCCTTCTCGCGACTCTTGCGCACCGCAATGTTGTTGCGTTCCCTGCGCCTGCGATACTCCTCGGTGCCCTTGTCCACATGCTTGTTGCTGTGCTTGCGATGTTGCTGATGTGCATGCTGGCCCTGCCCCTGCTGTCCCTGGCCCTGCTGCTGCTGCTGGTGTGCATGTTGCTGATGTGCATGCTGTCCCTGCAGCTTGCTGTGATGCTTGAGCAGCTGCTGCGCCGTATTCACCGCCAAATGCGGCAGATTGTGATGCGCCAGCACATTGGCCGTGGTCAGATTGGTGAATTGAGTTGCCGCCGAGTTGCTGCTGCCGTTGCCACTGTTGCTGCCGGCACTGCCGCCACTATTGTTGCTGCTGGCGCTCTGATAGGCGCCGTACAACCCATTGCTGTTGCCGAACAACGCCGCGGCAGCAGCCTGACTGCTCACCGACTCCTGCAGATGCCGCCGATACTCGGGATCGATGGGTTCCTCCTTGATCGTGCTGCTCGAGTCGCTGCCCACCGAGCTGTTCTCATCGCTGGAGTGATGTGAGTTGTAGGTGGCGTTTGAGTGCACCGCCTGCGGCATGTAGGCGAGTGCGGCGCGTCCGTACGAGTGTTGCTGCTGCTGCTGTTGCTGCTGCTGCTGCTGTTGCTGCTGTTGCTGCTGCTGCTGTTGCTGCTGGCGTGCCAGCGACTGTTGCTGTTGCTGCAGCACCTTGGCAGCGGCACTGACCATGCCGCTGGGCGGCAGTGTGGCCGACAGTCCACCCGGGCTGGTGACCATGTCGCTGAAGATGCCCAGCGTCTCCGTGTCGCGGAACTGATCGTCGATCAGATGCTGCAGATCGAGCGTGATCTCCTGCGTGGTCAGCTCGTCCAGCTCGGTCTGTGCGCTGTATTGCTGCAGCATTTGCTTCTGCAGCAGGCTGTTGCCGTTTGTGTTGCTGTTGTTGTTGCTGTTGCTGTTGCCGCTGTTGTGTTGCTGCTGCATCTGCTGCATGGCGTGCTGCTTCACCAGCAACGCCGCATCCTGCACCGTCGCATTGTTGTTGTTCGCATCGGTTGTCACCTGTTGCTGCTGCTGCTGTTGCTGCTGCTGTGCACTGGACATCGCCGTCAGCGTGATTTGGCCTATGGTCGCCTGCTGCGGCAGCGGCAGCGACTGCGGCTGCTTCTTCAGTTCCAGCTGCGCCAGCGTCGACTGCACCGCATCCGCGTACATCTGGGGCGATTCCATGTTCAGCATTTTGAGTTGCGCGAATGAGGGTAAAATTTTGATGCCTTCTATGTCCTGGGAGGGGGTGTGTGTTGGTGTTGGTGGGGTCGAGGGGGGGTGGGTATGCTAGACACTTGTGTTATCGATAAATGCCACTCGCGACGCCGCTCGAGGTAAACTGTTCTTTGGCAGTGGCTGCAGACGCGCTTAACATTTCATTGCATTTTTTGTATTTTTTTGCAGTTTAGTATTTTTTGCAATTTACTATTTTTTATTTTATTAACTTCTTATTATTATTTTATTTATTTATTTATTATTATAGTTTGTATTTCTTGTATTTTGGTTCAATTTAATATTTTATTTTATTTGATTGATTTTGTATTTATTATGTATTTATTTTGGTATTTTTTCAATTTAATATTCTTTTATTTTATTGTTTTTGTATTCTATTAAATTTGTATTTTTGTAGCTTGGTATTTTTTTTGTATTTTCAGCTATTGCTTTTTTGGTATTTAAAAATGTCACTTTGCACAGAAATTTTATTTAAAATTTTTGAATTTCTTTTGCCTTAATTAATTTGTCACTGCATTTGCGCGTTTTTCTCACTGTTTTGTGTTATTGTTTTCTTAGTTGTTGTTGTTGTCGCGCTAGCTGTGTATGTGTTGCCTGCACGCACGCGATTCAGCGACTGAAGTGCTTCGCCAGTGATGCAACCGATTTTATACGCGCGTGTATTTCTTTATTTACAAAGCCAACGACGCTGCTGCTGACGTCGACGCAGACGTCGTTGCCGATGCTTGTATTAGAAGTGCGCACAGCTCCTGAAGAACCGTTATGCGCTGTGTGGCTGCTGCTGCTGCTGCGACCGCCGCTTACAATTGGTAAATTGTAACTGTGACAAAAAGTCTTTGGCGCAGCAGCAGCAAGCGGCGGACAGCGCAGCGCGCAAAGAAAATGAGACGCAGCGCAGCCGAAAAAATAATAACAACGCACACAGGCAAGAAGCGGCTCACCAACACACACATACACGCGCGCGCCACGAAGAGCAGAGAGGCGAAGCGCCATAAAAAGCCCCAAAATGACGACGTTAACTGCGCTGCTTTTACAGCAACTACCTGTGGATGGTGCTGCCTGCGCTGCTGGTCAGGCCAGAGAGCGCGCAAAAGCCGAGAGAGCGCGGGAGCGCGCGATCCAAGCAGCAGCAAAAGCAAAAGTTTTTCCCAATCACTTTTACTCTCAACGAAACGCCAAAATCAACAGTAGCGGCGGCAGCAACAACTACAACAACAACAGGGAGTGCAGGCATGCAAGTTGTGATGGCGCGAGAGAGAGCAGAGAGCAGAGAGCAGCGAGCAGAGAGAGCGCGCTCGCGCAAAGAATTTCGTATTGCAGTGCAATAAAAGAAAACAAATGACGCTGCGTTATTATAATACAACGATTGATTGATAAAACCAATACTAAAATTGAAATTGTGACAGTGCCTGTGCCTGTGCGTGTGAATCATACACATGCATATTTAACATTACCTTAGTTTATTATTAATCAGCGCATTTCTATTGCGTTCGCCTGCCGTGACACAGCGCTTTACTTCTTCGCGGGCTCGTGACGTCACGGCGAGCCGAATAAACACACACACGCACGCACACAGTGTCTTTGCGTTCGCTTTCATTTTCGTTGGCTGCGCCGCCGCCACGCCCGCATCTACGTTGGCGGCGCACTGCTTGCGATGCCTAGAAGCAAGCGCAGTCTAGTGCTGCGCATGCGTGACTGAGCGCAAGTAAGCAGCGCGAGAGCGAGAGAGCAGGCTTTACAGTGTGTGCGTGCGGCGAAGGAGAGAGCTTGCGTCGCTGTTAAAGCTTTCACGTAATAGTGTGGCTGCTGTGGTTGTTGTTGCTGCTTTTGTTGTTGCTTTTGCGTCTTATGTTTATATTAAAATGCTGTTATGAAATACTTAAAAATTAGCACGCTTCGTAGTTTTGTTGATTTAAATGCAGCGATTTGTTAGGGCGCCGCGCACTCTGCCGCTCGCTCTCCCCTGCTCTCCGCGATTTAGGTCAAGTTGCTGTGCGTGTGTGTGCAAGTGTGTGTGTTTTAAGGTGTGCGCATCTGTTTACAGTTACTCACAGGCAGCGACTCCCCAAGCGCGCGCTTATCGTGCATTGCAGCAGCAGCAACCGCGCTTATCAGTCAGTGATATCGAGTGCTATCGTTATCGATGACTGCACCGTGCACAAAAGTTGTGCAAATGCGCAACGCTTCCTTCTCCTTGTGCCGCGTATTGCCACACACATACGCACACACGCACACTGCTTGCACTGTCAGCTGCACCTTTGCTTACAAGCAGTGTTGTAATACGCACGCCCCATGTGCCAATCGGCCATCGATAGCTGATAAGCAGTGCAAACTAAGCATAACAAAGCGCAGCTGATGCAAGCAGTGCGACCTGCACACACCCACACACACTACTCCCCCCAATTATCGTTTCTCATGCGTGTGCTTCTGCTTCTTCTGTCGCTTCTTGCTTTGGTTTTTATTTTGGCAAACGACAGATAAGCGCGAACTGCACAACGCGTGCGCGCTAAAACAAAAACAAATACGAAAAAACACAACAAATACGACATAATAATATTAACAACAATAAACCGTCAATTTTGCGTTCATTGCACTCGCGCGCTGTCTAGAGCGGCGGCGGTTTCGACCCGCAGGCAGCTTGGCCAAAATACTAGAACGCAGAAATGCAGTGACAAGTCCAAAGATTATAAAACAATTGACACGAGCGTGCATGCCAAGGCGAATATATTCAAAATTATCTTCTACTTTATAGGGGGCATGGCAAAAGAAAAACGGAATATAAATATAAACTTTAAACTTTATTCTGTATTAGTTTCTAGCCTTTTTTATTTTATTATTATATTATCAATAATCTTATATCTCTGTTATAGTCTCCCTGCAAATCAGTTTTTATAAGTACTTCAACCTTTTATCTATCCTATCCAAACAGCTTTATAAATAAACTGTACTTTATATTAGTTTCAGCCTTTTATTTATTTTATTATTATTTTATATTACTTCTAGCCTTAAACTCTGTGTAATCCTTCTCTATTTCTATGATATTCAAGCAACCCAACTATTTATCTATCCTATACAAATAACTTGATATATGAACTGTACTTAATATTAGTTTTTAGCCTTTTATTTATATCATTCTTATATTATATATAATTTTAATTTACTCTCTATTTCTGTGATATTCATGCATTCAAACTATTTATTTATCCAGTCCAAATTTCTTATATAATATAAATATTACTTAGCACCAGTTCTTGCCTTATATTTATATTATTTTCATTATATATTATTTTATATTTTTATACCCGCTACTCGAAGAGTATAAGGGTATTATAACTTTGTGCCAACCGAAAATGTTTGTAACAGGCAGAAGGAGACATCTCCGACCCCATAAAGTATATATATTCTGAATCAGCATGAACAGCCGAGTCGATATAGCCATGTCCGTCTGTCCGTCTGTCCGTCTGTCCGTCTGTCCGTCTGTCCGTCTGTCCGTCTGTCTGTCCGTATGAAAACCTAGATCTCAGCTATTATAAGAGCTAGAGCTACCAAATTTGGAGACAATATGTGTTAATTATGCCCGCAGATCAAGTTTATTTTGGATTTTTGCCACGCCTCCATCCGCCCCCAAAAATCGATAATAAATCGATAATAGCTGCAAATATAGCTCTACAGCATTCATTTTTTATCCATGTGATAAAAACCACCATCCGGGCGTGTTGCGAATAAGATCGGCCGATAAATAAGGAAGATATTCAAGAAATAGTATTGCCTTGTGGCCATGTGCCTGTGTCGGTTTTTCCTAATGTTAGTACCCGAGTTCAACACCAGCAGCAGACAACTTTTTTTAATTATGTGGCAACTTTTTTTTAAATTATGTGGCAACTTTTTTTTTAATTATGTGCACCGAAAATATTCATGGTGCAATTTTATCGGTTATTGCGAAAGAAGTGCAGTGGTCGAGTGGTGATGGTAGTTGACTGTTCAGCGAGACGTCCGGAGTTCAACTCCTGGGTGTGCCTGGGCGACTTAAATTTATTTTTTTGTATCTTATATTTTTTTTTATTTTATAGTGTGTTGCAAAATTCAAAATAAATTTTTAGTATATTTAAAGCCACTTAAAATCGAAAGAGACATTGAGCAGCAACACAAAATACAAACGACAAATCTAATTAGATATGTTGAGATGTATTGTGAGGCAGCATATATGTATGTATGTATAGGCGTCTCTATCACACATGCATAATTTATAACTGCAGAGTAATAAAAGCAAAGGGCAACATCCAATAAGAATCGAGTGGAACTTGCATAGGCAAAACAAATTAGAGACGGAAAGAAATAAAAAGCAAGAACGCATTGTTCACATTTGGCACGTGTTTTTCCGAAGAATTGTAGCGGGTATATCACAGTCGAGTCAGCTCGACTGTAGCCTTTCCGACTTGTTTTTAATATTTATATTATTTTGAAGCTTAAGCTTCGTAGTATTTCCCCCGTTTATATTTACGGCGTAAATTTCTTGATGTTTGTTCGCTAAATAAAGCGGAATTAATATATGGTATTTTAAAATATTATCTAAATAATATAACGCATAATTTACAGAAGAAAAGTCCCTGTGCCTAGCAAAGAAATGGTTCATCAAAATTTCAAAATTCTTAGCCTTAAATCCCGTTGAAATCCCGCTATAAATCAATGAAATTCAAGCATGCTCATCATTTTTATATTCCGTTAAAGTTGCTTGAAAATCCTTAGCTCTTTTGTCTGCTTATTCTTTACATTCATTTTTATTAATTTTATTTCTATACAAACTTCAATAAAATATGAACACACATTGCTAAGCTTTTGAAAGAAATAAAACTACATTTATCTATTGTTAATTTAGGTAATCTTAGCTAATGCTTGCAGAGTATCTGCCTGTCGAGCAAAGCCTGAGTCTAGCCGAATTTTCAGCTGTTCTAGGCAACTTCTACACTATCTGACTCTCTCTCTTCCTCTACCTCTTCCTCTTCGGCCACCTCTTTCGCCGTGTACTTCTTGTGCAGCTTGTGTTAGTCACCGATAAGCGAAAAGCGACGTTTACTTCCTTAAATTCGAACTGGTCACAATGAACCCGATGCGGGGCACTCATACGATCCATACGATACATATACCCGGCTGATATGTGTGTGTATTTGCGGGTATATCGCATATCTAGAACTCACCGAAAATTCTCACGGCACCGCAACGCGACGACTTTCGATTGAAAAATTTTGTTTTCAATTTGATTTGCGGCAGCAGACACAAAAGTTTTCGCCGAAAAGTCCGAACTTTCATTGTAGAATCGAGTGGAATCAGCATTAAAAATCCAGAAAACCTCAGCGTCATCAACGGCCAAGCCGGGCAAGAGAACGTTATGGTGCCCCCTTGCTTGGGGTCGGGCTAATGAAAAACTCGAAAGAAAAATATTCGAGAAAAAGCTGAAACGAAAAAGAACAAAACCACGCTCTGCGGTCGTTGCCCTATGCCATTAAATGGTGTTAAATACACTGCAATTAGGTGGAAGTAATGTGCAAATCAATATCGATAAGGTTAATACTTGGGAAAACAAAAGATTTTCTGTAGGGGATGTGATTTATAATTTGAACAAGTTCATGGGAAATTATTCAAATTTGATATGAGGGAATTTTAGTTCATTTTAATTATCTGCTAGTTAAGTTTACTTGGTATATATAAATTTATCATTTATTTTTGTTTAAAAATTGCGGGCTTTGCTGCTCGAAAGCAGTGCCTGCACTGCATTGGCGTCGAAGCAGACGCAAGCAGTGCAGTTCACAGCAGTAAATTCGTTGCCGCTCAAGCAGTGCCAGCAGTACCGCCCTCTGTTGTTCATTATTTGGCAAGCAGCAGTATTGTAGGCAAGCAGTGCACACACACTGCTTGCGGCTTAGACTTGGGCGCGCAATTTAAATTTAAATTTAAGCTGCAAATGGGAAATAATAAGCAAATATATAAAGAAAAATTCGTAAAATGCATTGAAAATACGAAGAATATTAATTTTAAATGCATAACGTTTTCAGTAAGCAGAGGTAAGCAGAGATAAATAAATGAAAACCGAAATTGTAAAGAGAAATATGAGGTATATGCTATTGCATTTGCTAATAAAGTTGCCTGATCTTGTTGCAGGGCTGATTTAAATAGCAACTGCTGCACGCACTGCGCATCTAATCGACTTACAAATGGGCTGCAGCTGCTGTTGTCGGCGATAAGCCTCGACCTCGGCTCCACTCAGGTGTCTAATTGGGCGCTGGGGGTGACAATGAAGCACTTAGTCAGGCAGGCGGGCAGGCAGTGGCAAGTTGCTCCTTGCCACACAGTTGCAGGTTGAGCGAAACTTGTGGCAATTGGCAATTGGAGCTGAAGCTGCAGATCGCTTGAAGGAGTCGCAAATGTTTCGCGAAGCTCATGAATAACGCATAAGCTGCAGGATTGAGGATTGGCAGCAGCTCCCAATTCAAGTCTGTCTGTTTCTGTCTCTTTCTTCGCCTCAGTCTCTTTCTCAATTTAAATAAAATGCTAAGCCAAACAAAAGGGAAAAGGGACAGGGAAAGGGGGAACAGGGAACCGGGAACCGGGCAAAGGCTTTGCTTTTCTCTTGATCAGTCGCTTTACCGTTACAGGAAGCGAAGCACCGCTACAATCATAAAACGATTAGCAGCTCGTGTACATTTCACCTGATTACACACGCTGCTCCCCTCTCTTTCGCGCTCTCCCTCTCTCTGCCTCATTTGCATGCAGCGATCGCCGCAGTGCGGACAAGTGCAGGCGGAAGTTCAGCTGGGCTGCCACCCCCTCCCCCACCTCCTCTGCCCACTCGCTCTTCCGATCCGCTCAGTTAGAACTTCCTTCAGCATTTTAAGTATTCAATTATTTCTGTTTCTCTCTTGCTTTTCATTCGCTCTCTGTGTGTTTGTGTGTTGCACGTGCTTTGCATGCCGCATGGCCTAATGAAAATGGCCTGCCTACACCCCCCCCGTCCCCCACGCAACGCCCCCTCATTACGCGCGCTTCCCCAAACTGACGTCAGTCACCGGTTTAGCGGGTTTCGGGTCAACGTTGGCTACAAATTAGAACAGAATTATCCCACGCATCTCGGATAATGTACGCGAAATGCTTGATCGATTGCCAGTGATCGATAGTTGTTGTTGTTGCTGCTGTTGTTGCTGTTGCTGCTGTTGTTGTTGCTGCTGCTGCTGATGTTGCCACTGAGCAAAAACTGACAACAACTGCAGACGCAGAGACAACGACGATCGTCAGGACAGACGGACAGGCGGACAACGGCGACAGGCCGCCAGGCACTGCGCAGCGAGCCAGTGCTGCGCAAGTTAGCCTTTTTTAGGTTATAAATTCAGGCAAGTTTTGGTTGTTTAAATAACTCATGTGTTCTTTGACTGAGCGCAAGTAAATGCAGTTAAAATTAAAGCGGGCAAAGCCAATATAAGCCTACTCGCCTTAAAGGCAAGGCGATTTCTATGGATCCACGTAGGCGTTAGGGGCGTGGCTAAGCTAAATAAATTATTCCAAAATAAACTAGTAGTTGCTATGTGCCTTGTCATAAGATTGAAAGGCTGCAGCTTCTATAGACTCTGAGATATAGGCGTTCATACAGACAGATATGAATATATCTACTCAAATGCGTGCACAGTAACTCTGCCTAAATTTATAAGGCGGAAGTTGTCTCCTGCTGCCTCTTGCACATATTCCTACAAACCCAATTGGCTTTAAGGTCTTTAAAGTGTTTATTTAGCTATAAAATTTTATAGCTATATATTTATTTATTATATTTCTTTTTATTTATATTTCTTTGTGTATTTTTAGCTTTTTTATTTTTATTTCAAAGGTATTTCAAGTAAATATTGCAAGTACTGCAAGTAATTTAATATTCAGTTTTGGTGGGATTTCTGGCCATGGGTTTCGACCTTTTTTTAGCCTTTTCTGCTTCTAATTTTATAGTTTTAAACTTAAGTAATACAAGGTAGCAATTTCGTTAGTATTAAATTATAAAGCAATAAATTTTAAAATTCGAATAATTTATAATTATTTGAATATATGTAATAACAATAATAATGTTAATAGAATAATTTATAATTATTTAGCTAGGATTAACTTGGATCTTAACTGGCTAAACTGATCCCACTTGTGTCTCCAGTTACTCCAATCTTGTTAGCCTTTTCTCAAGTTATTCGAATTCAGTTTGACTGAAAGTTGGCCATTTTGCGGCCAGATTTGGCGCGCAACACTCTGCTGTAGCTGGCGCAGACATAGGATCGTCTTGCGATCGCGCAACAAATTTCAGCGCGTAGAACGGTAACTTATTTTTTCCACTTATTGTCATGCGACAGCGACTGCGACAGCGAACTGAGAATTGAGAATTGAGAACTGCTGCGGGGCTGCGCGGCTGCGCGACTGCGAAATCCTCCAGCTGAGGCAGCTCGAGGCTGAAGCTGAAGCATGTCTCCAGCCTGGCTGTGATAAAATGTGCGTAAGTGATCAGTGGAAGACGACGTTGCACAGACGACTCAACCAGAGTTGGGGTTCAAATTCCTCAAGTTTTTCAACCTCAACTGTTTTTTCTCGCTTCGCTTGGCAACTTCTGCTGCAGCATTTTAAAATTACAAGTATGTAATTTTGCTGAAATCAAGCGCTCATATGAAAATTCCACAGCGAAGCTGTCGATCGGTCGGCAGATCGATCGATCGAACGAGAGGATTGGCCTGGGGCGTGTGGGGGAACGCAATTGCGGTCGATTTTTAATTTGTGTGTCTTGGCTAAAATCAGAGCAAAGCTCGGCGCGACAAAACCCTATCGCGCCCACTGTACGCACAATGCACAAATGTCATTCTGTGCACGTCGCCTCACAAGGCATCCCAATCAGTCGCAGGCACTCTATGGCGTTTCAGGTAAGGCACAACCTCTGGCTCGAGCTCGGGCTCGGGCTCGGGATCGGACGCGGACTCGGACTCGTACTCGCAGTGTAGCCTGGTCTTCTGCTTGTGTCTCCGACTGCGACTGCGACTCTGCGGCTCTGCAGCAGCCTCGCTGGCAGCTCGTCATCATTATCTCTGCGCTGCCAACATCACAAATAATATGAAAAAAAAAAAACAACGAGGAGAACAACAACAATTCCCTGGCACAGACAGCCGGGTAGGGGTAGGGGCAGGGGCAGGGCAGGGCAGCACGGGGAGGGCAGCGCAGCATCTTGAGCCACCAAATCGAAGCTGCAAATAAACTATTTCAATCAATGCGCTGCCCTCTCGGCCCAGCGAGATCACTTGGGGCTGCTCTTCAATCGCTGCAACGATCGATCGATCGCAGGAATTTCGACTCTTTTTGGGCTCAAATTGGAGAGGCGGCTGGAGTGGCGATCTCTGTTCTCGGTCTGCCTGTCTCTCTCCACTCTAGTTAGACCTAGAAGTAAACATATATCTGCAATATAGCTCTCTTTTGCAATGTTTAGGTTAATTATGCTGGGGTTAATTAGATCACACACTGATCGCAGGAATTTGGACGCTTTTGGACCCAAATTGATGGAAAGACAAAGCATACATCTCTCTCTCTCTTTCTTATGAATTATTATACGGTTTATATATCCCATAAATAACTCTCTCTGATTAAGCTAAGTAACATTCAAAAGATCACACACTGATCGCAGGAATTTGAATTCTTTTGGACTTAAATTGAAAAATAGACAAAGTATATATCACTCTCTCTTCCCACAAATATCTCTCTTAATTAATGATAAGTAATATTAATTAGATCACCCAGTGATCGTAGGAATTTCGATTCTTTTTGGCTTCAAATTGAAGAAAAGACAACACATATATAACTCTCTCTCCATATCTTTAATAATTCAGTCTATAAATGCCACAAATATGTTTCTCTAATATTGATAAGCAATATTAATAAGATCACCCACTGATCGCAAGAATTTGGAGTCTTTTTGGGTTCCAATTGAAGGATAAACAGAGTATATATCTCTCTTTATATTTTTAATGATTCAGTCTATATTTCCCGTAAATATTTCTATCTGATAAAACTAGGTAACATTAATAAGATCACACACTGATCGCGAAATTTCGGCTGAATTTGGCTTAAAATTTATGAGTTTGCGGGCAAGATTGGAGCTTAGACAATGCATATTCCCTTCTACATATATCTCACACATAACTCTCTCTCTCTCTCTCTCTCTCTCTCTCTCAATTATGATTAAGTTATTAATCAGATCACACACTGATCGCAGTTTCCGAAATGCAACGAAAAACTCCTTGCACATTTGTGTTAAATTGAATTTAAATTTAGTTTCGAACTCTATAAATAACGCCGGCAGTCGAAAGCGCTCGCAACGTAAATGGAACAAACATATTTCCAGCTAAAAATATCAGATATGCAGATATAGTCGAAGATTAACATATATGCACGCTATAAATGCATGTTTGTTGCTGCTTTTGAAGGTGAACTCCCGCCGCACACGATCGCTGCCTGTCTCCGTCCTTCTATGCCTCTCCCTCTCTCTATCTCTCTCTCTGCCCTCTCGCTCTCTCCCTCGCTCTCTCGCCATTGCATAAGTGGAGCAGTATGGAGCGCGCGATCGGCATAGAACTGTTCCCTACATAGCTGAAATAAACGCACGTAAAACGCCTGCGAAACGCGCACAAATAATTAAGTATTAGAAATGCTGAGAAATTCCTAGGAAAATGGCCAATGACAGGCAAAAAGTTGTTCCCAGCTCAGGGCAGCGGAGCACTGGCAGAGAGTGGGGCGGGGGAGGGGGGAGGGGAGGGGCGATAGTGGCAAGTATCGAGCCAGACGCGGCGACGTTCGCTTCGATAGACAGCCGGAGTGGAGCCAGGCAGGCAGGCAAGCAGGCAGGCAGGCAGGCGGGCAGGCAGGCAGGCGGGCGGACTGACGGGCAGGCAGGCATCCCCCTGCCTGGCTGCGGCTGCGCACAGTCAATACCAATTAGTAAGCTCGGCTCGGGCCTCGGGCTCGCAATTGTGAGAACCTTGTGGCCAGCGTGTGAGTTTGAAGAGCAGCCAGGAGTAGGAGGAGGAGCGGCGGCAGGAGGAGGAGCTGCTGCAGTGCACCCGCTGCGGCACAGGCCATATAGAGCGGCAACGTTCTATTTTGACAGTCATTATGATTAATTTAAATCATTAGGCAGCTAGAACACGCTCGAGCCGTGCAGGAGGAGAGGGTGAGGGGGCTTTAATTAAATGCAGCCAGCAGGTTGGACTATTCCTATTCCGCGTAAGAGAGACAAGCTGGCGACACACACAGACCGAGCGCTGCCTGGATATGGCCATGTTTGCCATTTGCAGCCGCGGGGAACGAGCCAGGAATGCGACGATGTTGCAAGTTGCGGCAGACAAGCCGCACTACGCCCCGTCGCAGCCACATCAACTGGGAGCAATAACTGCGCAGAGTGTATCGATGGTTGGATGCATGGATGGATGGATGGATGGTTGGATGGATTGTGCTGTGCGGTGTGGCAGCTGTGTATCTGTTAGTCGATGCACGTGGCCAGCGCGCAACATTGCGCGTTTTCTTGCGAACGGGCTATTTAAGGACATTGCGCAAATACTCGCAGCGCGACAGGGACACGAGCAGCAGCAGCGCAGGCCTGAGGGCAGCCACGCAAATCCTCTAGAGCATTTGACTGACCATATTGGCCCTGGTCAGCTGGAATTCCTGGCATTGTTTAAGTGTATCGCTTTTTTTTTCTCTTGCCTGCCTCCTTAAATTAACTTAATCAGCGCTGATAAGAGCGGCTCAGACACGCAGCAAATTAAAAAATCAATCACGTTGCGTATACGCGCTGTGGGCGGAGCTGTCGAACGATCGGGCGATCGCTCGCTTGCGCGATCTATGCGGCGGCCAATCAAATGCACGCAAATGGCAGATGTACGCGCAAATGAAGGCTGTAAATTATGCACGCGCTGTGCCAGAGAGAGAGAGAGAGAGAGGGAGGGAGAGTGGGAAAGAGAGAGGTAGAGAGTGAGAGAGCGGCAGACTCAGCTATGTAAAGCGCGTCTAATTAATTAAGCCATAAAAACGCAGGCACAGACAACGCAGCGCGCGCTCTTCAGCACGCTCAGCAAAGAGAGCGTGTGCGCTCTCTTAATCGCTTGTGCGCTCTCTGTCTCTCTCTCTCTCTCTTTCTCTCTCACTGCCAACCGGTTGTCGATGGCACCAAGTTTGGAGGCAACGCTAAACGCCGCTGCGCCGTCGCTTGCCATACGCGTGCTTTGTTATTAGGTATTTGCACGCCATCTGAAGCACAACGAAGGCAACAATCGATCGCAAAGTTAGCTCGAGGCGGTCAGACGCACCAAAAAACAAAGCAAAAGAAAAAAGAAAATAGAATATATACAGCAACAAAAACAACACGAGAAGCAGCGTCAGCAGCAGCAACACTCACGCGCAGTTCGCAGCAAATACGAATTTGGCAGTTCCACATTAAAGCCGCAAATAAAGCGAAACAGACCAAAACAAGTGCCAAGCATCTCGCTGACAAATAAGTCAACTACATAAAAGAAAAGCAAAAATAACGAGAGACAAAACAAGCAACGCCAAATACAAATCAACTCTAAAAAAATAATAAACAACATAAACTGTTATCAATTGAAATAAAAAAAGTGCAACGCAAACTGAACTCGCAACACAAATGCTGAACTGCAACTGGAATTCAAATTGAAATTCAAATTTGGCAATTTGCGCGCGCTCAACACAACTCTCACACGCAACCCTGTGCAAGTTCGCGGCGGCGGCGACGGCTGTTAAGCAGGCTCTGTTATTGAATATTCCCAGAGGCTGTTAGTTAGCAGCTTCAGTTGTCAGTTTTTTTGCGTGCTTGCGCCGCGTGTGTGTGTGTGTGCGTGCGTGCGTGTGTGCTGCAGTACGGAATTAGTGCATTAATATTTAAATAAAATCGCAACAAATTAATGTAAATCAAATATACAATAATTGTGGATTGCGCTAAGCAGCAAAGTGCAAAGCGGGCAGCAGCAGCGCCCCGTAGATCAACTGTGCGCAGCGCAGCGCCGCCAACGGCAAACGGCGTAAACAGCTGAGCAGCAGCAGCAGCAGCAGCAGTGGCGACAGCGACGGCGACGGCGACGGCAGTAGCGCGCGTTTGTGTGTGTTTTTTAGTGTTTATTTTTGGAATAAAAAAAAGCTAGCAGCAAATTGTTGAGTGCCGTTATTGTTCTTGTTGTTGCTGTTATTGTTGTTGTTGTTGCTCTTGTCGCTCTTGTTGCCGCTGTGTGGTTGTTGTTGTCGTTGTTGTTGTTGTCGGGGCACAACTAAAGCTAAAACCTAAAACCATCTGAAGAAAAAGTGTGCCGCAGCGGCAATAATAGACGCGCGTGGTGCCTTGGATTTCATATACGGCTCCACGGTGGAGAACTTTTACCTGAGAATGGATCCTACGCGCGGTGACTCGCGCTACAACCTAAACTACTCGATGAGTAGTATAGGTCTCAGTCTCGCCGATCAGACGGACATGTACGGCAATCCGGCGGTCTCCGCGCTCGGCGTGCGTCCCCCCAGCGGCGGTCTGCTACAGAGCATGGGCGGGGCTGGCGGCGGCGGCGGGCCGGGCCTGGCCATGCAGCGTCCGAATCCAACAACGGCCGCGCAGCAGCAGCAACAGCAGCAGCAGCAGTGTCAAACGCTGAGCAACAACCAAACGCACAGTCCGCAACATCAGCAGCAGCAGCAGCAACAGCAACAACAACAGCAGCAGCAGCAGCGCGGCGTCAAGCGCAGCGGCAGCGACTGTTACGAGGATCATCGCGCCAGCGGCGGCGGCGGCATGACGCTGCAGGGACTCGACAGCTGCGCTGCGGGCAGTGTATCCGGCGCCGGTGTTGATGTCGACGGCGTCGATAGTTACAACGCGCTGCCCAATAAGAAATCACCGCCCGCCAATGGCAAGAAGACGAAGGGGCGTGTCAAAATCAAAATGGAGTACATTGACAACAAGCTGCGCCGCTACACAACCTTCTCCAAGCGCAAGACGGGCATCATGAAGAAGGTAAGTGGAAGAAGAAGGCGCCCCACCCCTGCGATCGACCCCCCACACACACACTCTCTCTCTCTCTGTCGCTCTGCGAAGAATTCTTCTTCTTGTAGTGTGTGTGCACGTTTTGGGCGCATGTGCAATTAATAAATGCTACCGAATTCTCAATTCTCTCATTGTTCTGCTGCAAGTGCTTTATTGTTGTTGTTTTCCTTGCAATACCCTACCCCCACTTCTGCTTCTTCTTCTCCATCTTCTTGCTCGCGGCGGCGTTGGCGGCGCCGTGTAAGCGTGGTAGCCACGATTCCCTGCTTCGATTCCAATTTTCCTTTGTTTTTTGGCTTCATAAAATGTTAATTTGCCGCGGCTGCGCAATTGCATTCAAAGAACCTCGAGAGAGGCAACAGCAACAGCAAGAACAGTAGGCAACTCTGTTGGCAAACAGTGTTGCCAGCTCAGCCTTTTTTCGGCTCTTCTCGATCCGTTTAACCATTTTCCTTTAGCCGATAAAAGGGTAGAAATCTTTGCTGTTTTTACTGCTCTCTCAGAGACTGACTTTAAAGAAGCTTGAAGACATTAGCCATAGCGCCTTAAAATTCAAAAACTGTATATCTTTTTTCGCTTTTTTTAAGAAAAAATCTTATTGAACCCATTTTCAAACTATTGCTCTGTTTTCTGTCCTGTTTTAAAGTTATTTTTTCCTATTTTTCATTTAAATTCCCTTCATCAAAATTATTAATTCAGCTTTGCAACTCATTTAAATATATATTTTTGTAAATATTAAGCCTTTTTAGTAAAAAAAAAAAATATTGAACCCACTTTAAACCTAATGCCATGTTTTTTATCCATGGCATGTTTTTTTTTTAAGTATTTCACTTTATTTCCGTTCAAATTCTCCATATCTATTCACTATATTATCAATACAGCTTCAACACTCATTTAAATATTTATTTTTGTAAATAGTTAGAATATGCTTTATGCTAAATACCTTTTGAACCTTTTTTAATCTGTTTTTTAACTAACGTATTGTTTTCTTTACTGTTTTAAGTGTATTCCATTTTTTTTTATTTAATAATTTTATTTTTATTTTATTTGTCCTGTTTTGGTGACATTTTTATATAAGACACATTTATTTATTTACTTTTAAGCTATTGTTAACCTATTTGAAATCTGCTTTAAACCTATTCTCCTATTTTTTGAGTTACTTACACCTACTTAAATCTATATTTAAACCTATTATTTATATTAAAAACCTCTGCTTCAACCTATTTCAAACTTATTCTCCTGTTTTCTGATCGTTTTTTTAATTATTTGTCCCTTATTGGCTTTTTTATACTCTACATCTATCCCATTTTTTTGAGGCTTGCTGGCAACACTGTTTGCCATACCGAAACCAAACTCAATTCCGGTTGCAAGTCGTCCGTGCTGTGTGTTGCGTGCCGCTTGGCCTCATTGTCATGCGAAGATGCAACTGGCACTATCTCTACGCCGACCCAGACCCAGCCCCAGCCCAGACCCAGCCCGACCCCAGTCTCGTCCTCCTGCCTGTACTTTATTTATTCTTCTATTTTGCCCATTTTCCTTTTCAAATGACCAATTTTCACACAGAAAACTTACATAATGCGCCGCTCGATCGCCGCTCGATCGTCGCGATTCAGCGCGCTTTCGCATATGAAATGCTTAGCATTTTTGGCCCCAAAGTCGCCAAGCGAGCTGCCAGTGTTGCCGTGCTAAATCACGATCTCAGCACGATCTTAACTGCAGGCAGCGGCAGCGGGCGACAAAAAATCTTATGAAATTTTGTTGGGATAAAAATCGAGACAAAAAGTGACAAGCAAAAAAAGGCGAAAAAAAACTTGCAAGTTTTGACCTGACTGCATTTTTTGTATACCCCAGTATACTCCTTAATAAATGGCAGGATGTGTGTGGGTGGCAACAGCTACGGGCTGTTAATATAGTTAATTAGACAGCTCAAATTTCATTGGGTATTTGTAAGAAGCAATCACTTTTTCTGTGGTCACAATACTGTGAAGTGATTCGAGAAACATGCGTTGATTTCTATTTCCGAATACTTTGATTGCGTTTCCTTTTTCTATGTAATTTAGTTTATAAATACTCTGCTATTCATGCCCAGCGACACGTGTAGTCTTCCTTGTGTGCTGCGATACCCTTTCCGCCTTCTCCTTTGACTGCTTTGGGGGCTCTACTTATGACAGGAGCGCGCGCGCCTCTTGACAGAGGGACAAAACTTTTGTTATATATTTTTACTGACTTTGATGTGGCCCTCATCGATGTCCGCGTCGTGGACAGTTGACAGGCAGACAATGGATACGCTTGGCGCTACGCACACACACACACACACGCACACACTCACGCACAATCCTGGCTACAAATTGCGGTTATTGAACTTGATCGAACCGCTCGGTCCAACCTGCTCCAACTGCTGCCTTCCACACTGTCGTCCAATTTTGGGCATTTCGCAAGCAACCAAACAAAAAAAAAAGACACAGCTCACATGTCTTAGAGCTACAACGGGGCGTGGGCGCTGGCTCTCCGGGCTCGCCGTAACCTCCAAAAAAGGCCAAAAGTGAAAAGTGAGCTAATGTCAACGAAGTGATCTCATTTGTAGGCCTGGCCTAATTGCGTAGGTCGCCACGTTCGCCACCCACCTCCCACAGCACTCGTCTCCTCTCTCTCTCTCTCTCTTTCTTCCCAGCTTTGCTGTTCTTTTTGGCAGAAGCTGAAGCCGCGCTCTAAAGAACATCTTTTGTGATATCAAGAAGCACAGCGTTTCTATATAGGATGGATAATGCAAATGCAAAGTAGTTCATTGACTTGGCGTTTTAATAATTTAATCGATAACCGATTATTAAAGTTGCCTAGAGATCATTCAAGGGACTACTTAAGAGTGTAGAGAAAATCAATATAATCAACCGATAAGACGCATCGATACAAGGGATAAAGCGCATTCAAGAGGGTTTCTTTTAAAGGGATCTCTGAAGTGGATAAATAGGGTCATATTATATAAAAAGTAAGGAGTGATCTGCAAAAATTCTTTGGAGAATCTTCTGTAAAATAAAATCAAGAAGAAGGCCAGATTTACATAGAAAAGATAAAGCAAAAGCAATATAATAAAGCTGGAGTCTGAAGAGAATGTGATTTACAGAAAAAAAAGCTATATAGCAATGTAATAATTAAATAAATCGATAAAGCGTTTCGATAACAGTCAAAAACAGCGTTGCAGCTTTTTGATTTCTTCTTTTCTTTTCAATTCTTCTTCTAATTTGTCTCATATGCTATGCAAGAAGAATAGGAACAATCGGTGATGTGTCACGGCTTAAGTCATCTTTCTCTCTTCACGATTTGCATAATTAGAAACGTATTAGAAAGCGCCTAAATCAATATTTGCTGCGATTCGGTGCTGCGCTGTGCGCGCACATGCAACACGTGTGTGTGGAGGGGGGTGGGAGGTGAGGTTGATTGTCCTGCTGTGTATGAGTGTGTGTGTGTTGGGCCTGTCGTTTGCCATGTAAAACGCTTCAACAATGGAGCAGAGCGGCAGGCGCAAAATGCCGCCAAAAGGTGTTAAATTGAAATCACGAGGCTCCAAGCTCGAGGCTCGAGGCTCGACCTGAGGCCAAGCTGGGGGCCAAAGCGCTTCGCTTGCGGTTCGACATGGACCCGGCTTGGCTTGGGAATTGTTTGCGCCTTGCGTTGGCCAGCACGGAAGCGGCGTATTGATACCCGAACAGCAGCAGCGGCAGATTGTGCGCAGATAAGACAAGAAGCGAATAAGCCGGTTGCGCAGTGCTCGCCGACAGTTTGGCTGCCTCGCTGAGTCGGCTTTGCCTTTGGGCCACAACATGCAACATGCAACAGCAGTGGCTGCAACAACAATCGCCTTCTAACAAATGACTGGCTGCCTCTTGCCGCGGTCTCTGGGGCTTGTCCTGTCAACGTGCCCGCCTGCTGCTGCTCCTCCTCCGGCTGCTCCTTCTCCCACTCCTCGCTCCAGCTTGTCGTGTCCTTTTGTCTTTGTGTTCGAAATTCAAATTGACATGAATTGTTGAATCGCTGAAGAGAGCTCTGCCTAGCTGAGCAGCTCAGCCCGGCAGCAACACCTACTCGCAGCCGTGTCAATTGTTTGCATTTACACATGTTACACATAAAATTGGCAGCCCCGCAGCAGCTGCTGTCTTCACTCTTCTCTCCCCATCTCTGTCTCAGTCTCAGTCCCTGTCCCCCCAGTCTACGGTTCCATCCTCAGTCACAACAATGTGTACAACAATTTCATTAATATTAATAAATGCTCTGTGAGCGCATTGCGCTCGCGTTCTCTGCGCGTTTCTTGCGCGATTTTTGTAGACTCAAGCTCGCCAGTTATTTATGCGTCTATCCCCTTTGCCAACACTCTCTCGCTTCAGTCCGTGCAGCCTTATCGGCTTGAAGTAATTACGAGCTGATGATAGGCAGCTTAAGCTACCGACGCCAGGCCCGAAGGGGCGACAGCTCTACTGCCTCTTAGAGATGTGTGCGTGTGTGTGGGAGAGAAAATTCGATTAAGATTTGATTTCTTATAATAAACTGAAACTAAATATATTTAAATTATATCTGCTATAATAATATAGTAAATAATATTAGTGGGTGTGTCACTAATTTAATTCTTCAATTACTTCTTTATTTGTGCTTCAAACCCAAATAAACGTTTGCAAATCATTTGTGTGGTAAATAATTATTTTAGCACTAAAATTAAATTGCGAATTGATTTCTATCGATTTTCTAAGCCCAAAGAGGGCGTGGCAAAATTATAAAACAAACTTCAACCAGGTGCAGTAATAATAGATATGTGTAAAGAGATTCATTGACCTAGCTCTTCTAGTCTCCGAAATATAGATGTTCATACAGACGCATACAGCTATATTTATGCCCCTGTTAACCCGGCTCACTATTAAATATATTTTATAGACTCCGAGATTTCTTCACCCCGCTTACATACGTAGATTGTATATTATAGAGTATATTAGCAGCGGCTATAAACAGAAGATTGGGCCTGCAGGGCGCGATTGTAAAGCGCGCTGATAAAAAGTGTTCTATTGAAAGACAGTCCTTATATGGACTGCCTGGGCAGTGATAAGATTATATTGAAGTAAATAAGGTTGGCAACCAATACGAAACTGTAGATAAAATGCTCATTACATAAATGTAATGTAATGTAAAATGTAAGTGATCTCAGATTTTGAGTATAAATATTTATTAAGCTATATATCGACTCGAGCTAAAAGAGAGCTACAAAGTGGAACTTAAAGTTTAGCTGCTTAAGCCGATATATATCAATATCGACGTGCTCAGTTATTAATCGAAGTTTATGCGTCAGCTCAGTATTCTTTTTGAAGATATATTAGGGAATATATTAATTTAGCTTATTTTTTATTATTAATTTAGCTTATTTAAAATGAGTTCAAAACAAAAACAGTGGCTTAACTTAACTTATATATAAATAGTACACACGCGCTTATCTCTAGTTTATTCGATAGTTTTACACGTCTGCTAATTATTGTTTTATATATATAATAAGAAATATATTTAACTTTTTCGATTTGCTCGGAATGAGAAGAGTGTTTAAAAATAAAACCAGCGGCTTATCGTGCAATATGCATATACCGATAGTACGCACGCGCTCATCTCTAGCACGACAGCAGCAGCATTTGGCGCGCCGTCTGCCTTATCGCTGCAGCAGAATCGCATAGTTTACTCGCCAATTTATGTGCCGCTCTCAGCTAAAATCACAGTTAACACAACACTGTGTCTGTCTCACTCACTCACTCACTCACTCACTCACTCACTCACTCTCTCTCTTTGTGTCTTGCCCACAGGCTTACGAACTATCGACGCTGACCGGGACACAGGTGATGCTGCTGGTGGCCAGCGAGACGGGGCACGTGTACACGTTTGCCACGCGCAAGCTGCAACCCATGATCACATCGGAGGCGGGCAAGCAGCTGATACAGACGTGCCTCAATTCGCCGGATCCGCCGAGCGTTGGCGGCGGCGATCAGCGCATGTCGGCGACAGGTTTCGAGGAGACGGAGCTGAGCTATAACATCGCCGACGAGGACTCCAAAGTAAGACAATTGATTTACGGTCATCATGGGCACGCTCATCTCCCGCATCCGCAGGCGCCGCCCTCGCACTACAGTCTCGAGCAGAGCCTGATGCAGTCAGGCTATAGTGGGGGTCAGGCATCGCCTCTATCGCATGCCCAGGCCTACGGCGGGCACGGGCATCATGCGCATGTGCCGCATGTGCCGCCGCCACACTCCACGCACTCGCACATGTCGCACACGCATGCGCAGCGCTAGACGAGAGCAGGAGAGCTGCATGTGGGGATGTGCAAGAGAGTGTGTGTGTGTGTGTGTCTAAGCAGATCCAAAGTGTAGGGGGGGAAGGGAACGATCTCGCCGCTCGTTTTGTTGTTGAAAGTAGGCAGGAAAGAAGAAAGGAAAGAGAAAATAAAAGCAATATTTTTATTTGTTATATACTAGTCAAAACATAAAACTTACTTAATTAAAGGCAACCTGTGCCATAGCAAAGCTACAACTCTCATACATATGCGCATGTGTGTATATGTATTTAATCTGCAATAGCAATAGCAATAGCTTATCTCAATCTCAGCCATATAAACCGTACCGAACCGATCCGAATCGAACCCAGTGCCATTCTACAGGGTAGCTGCTGGTGCAGCAAAGCAGTCTCCCTCTCTCAATCACCAGTAATAATATCTAATAGATACATAGATATACATTTACAGATACAGATACAGATACAGACACACAACCGAGACTGCTTTAGTTAGTCCTTAAGCATAAGTGCAGTAGAGAGAAAGACAGACAGAGTAGAGGGGAATGAAAAGAAATAGAGAAAAGTTTCGAACTGTTTCACAGAGAGGGAGCTCTGTGAAGATTTGCTGCACAGAGTCTACAATTCTTAGTTAGTTATGATCTTAACTATTAGCAAATATACATATAGTATATATATATTTTGTATGGGGGCCTGTTGGGACGATGAGCGTGCTCTACCCGAACCTAAAATGTAATTTATATAGTCTAGTATAGTCTAGTATATATATGTACGTATAAAAAAGAAGATTATATGCTTTGATTTTTGTTTGTTTCTCTGCCCCAGGGCCACCCCTTTTTAATTAGCCTAATTAAGCGTTATTTATAATTTGTAGTTTATTTTTTAAAGGATTTTTCTTAACATTTTTAAATGCATTATGCAGTCGTTCGATTTGCTAGCAAACTGAATTTTATTAATGTTTATAATCGATTTAAATTATCGATAAATACTTAATTATTCCCACTCGCAAATCGAACCGACTTTACTCACTCTTTGAGCTGCTCTTTTGCTACCGCTCTCTCGCTCACTCACTCTACTAATATTTATTGTATATCTTAATTTAGTTATAAATTCAAAACCAAATTCAATGGCAGCTCAAAGCAATTTCTCGTCTTCTTAACCGTCTGTGGCATGACAATAAGACATATACGTAATTCCCCCCGCCCCGAAACTACCTACTACATAAACTGTTCAATTATAGTTCTGCAATTAAAATTCTGTCAAACAGAAGGAAAACTAAATGCGAAACAAAAACAGATTGCAAGTTAATTAAAAAATACACATAGTTAAATTAAATTTAAAAAATGCTTGTGCAATTCGCTAAAAGAGATTTAACCACAAATAGTATGATAAGCTAGAGACATATGTTTAAAATCAAATTAGTAACTTTATATATATATATATCTATATCATATATCATATATGCATAAATAATGAACGAATGAATATATATTTTATTTAGCGCAATATTATAAAATAATAAAACGAAAAATAATGATGAAGCAAAATTTTCAAGCTGGAAAACTAGCCAAAAAGTTTAGAGTGTCAACGAGTTTTTCAGCTGAGTTTTTTCAAGAGCAAGGTTGTTAATAACAACTGCCCCCACACGATTACGAGTGCTACAGTCGAGTGTGCTCGACTTTTATATACCTGATATTTCTTGTTTAACTTGTATGTTTATTATGCGACCGTCATGAAGCTTGCAGTAATCGTTTGCTTGCCGATATTGAAAAAAACTATACTAGCTGGCTGCGAAATACTTTCTTGTAATACCTTTTTTCGATTTGGGGCGGATTAAGTTGGCATGCTCAAATTCTAATGCCAGCTTGAGCTGGTCGCAGTTATTATACATATTCTCATTTAATTTGATAGCTCTAGCTTGTATAGTCTCGCAGTTATAGTTGTTCGTACAGACAGATAAGTTTCTTTTGCCTCTACATATGCACACTGTACTTGTAGCTGCCCTCTGCTGCTTGACAGGGTATTCCACCCTGCGTGTATCAAAAACCCTTACTGAGAACTGAGAAGTAGCTCGTAGGCAGCAGCAGCTACTCAATGAATTTGTATCTTTATCTTTGTTGCGTTTCATCGCTGTGTTGTAATAGCTTCCGATTGCAGAGAGGGTCTTGAACAATAGACTTGCTGAGATTGATAACTGCATGTGGGCATGAGCTTGTGACGTCATGGGAGCACACACGCTCTTCTCAACGAGTTCATAAATCGATCAGTACAACAAGTCATGCATAGCCCCCGTTTTCCTTTCTCTTCCTCCCTCCAATCTTGACATGCAAATCGCGCGCGCGGCTTTTTCAATGCCAGCTGCGTCGCGTAGGCTTCAAAGCAGCTCTCTCTCTCTCTCTCTCTCTCTCTCGCTCTCTCTCTGTCTGTCTCTCTGCGCAGCGCGATGACGTGTGCCAAGCTGAGCTGAGCCACTCTTTTTCGGCCGAGACGACGACGACTCGACGACCAACTGTCGTTTCATTCAACTAAATGCGATGAATGAATGAACCGTCGAGGCAGCCACCACACCACGCAAATGTAGTGGGTGTGACACCAACGCCGCTTCAGGTCATAACACACACACACGCACACACCGAGTTGTTTATAGTATAGGTAGGTGTGTTGTGTGAGTGACTGCTGTACTAGCAAATACCCTATAGACTAAACGAATGTTGAAGGTATACCTTACTTACTTCAGATATACCTACTCTACTTCTATAGACTCTGCTGCACTACTGGGTATATAATTGCCAATTGATTTATTTGATTTTCTAAGCATTAAGAGTGCGTGGTAAAATGCTAAAACGTACTTTAGCTGCGTGCGGGATTAATGTATTTACTCAACAAATTTCATAGACCTAGTTCTTATAGTGTATGAGCTATAGATGTTCATACAGACGGAATTTGGTATATTTTTCGCCTGTTGATACGGCGCTGTAATAAATATAATTTGCAGAATCCAAAATGAGTTCTACAGCCTGTAACATACGATTGAGAGTATATTATGCGCAGGTTGGGTATAAACTGATACTGCTGCTGCTGTAGGTCGTTCTCTGGCTTCAAGTCCAGCCAAGGTTAATTGTTCACATTGCAGTGGGTTGTCGCTGTCGCTGTCGCCGTCGTTATCGTTTTGTTGTTTGGCAACTCTGCGCCACATTATACAATAGTTATGTATAGCAAAGTCTCCCTCGCTCTCTCTGTCACGCTGCGCGGGTGTTTTGACTATATAGCATTACCTTCTTTGGTCGCTCACCTGCGCATCTTAAAGACGCCTCCACACGCCAAAAAAAACAAATAAAAAATAAAATGATATAGGAAAAAGCTGACTAAAGCAAAGATAAATAAACAATTAAATGTTGCGGGTTTGTGGAAGTTTTATTTAACTATTTTGAGTACAAGTATTGCTTGGTTATTATATATACGATATTAAAGGGTTTTTCGGACCGGGATTATAAATAGAGGTCGAAAATTCCAACTAATTGTTGAACTTTGTTGAACTGCGGCGTATTGCACGACGGCGAGTTCTGCCCGCAGTTGGGGGAGGCAGTTGGGCTGGCACACACGTAGCCCCCGGCAGCACTGCCTACCCCCTCGCCATCCCTCCCCCCTGCTAAGTACATATCAGTTTGAGAAATTAAAAGCATTTTGCGGTTCGCCTGACTATCGCAGCAGCCGCGTGCCGCCGTTGCCTCTAACGACATTTCAATGATTTGCTGCCGGTTGCTGTTGCTGCCGTTGCTGCTGCTGCTGTTCTTGGCTGTTGCTGCTGCTGCTGTTGCTGCTGTTGTTGTTGTTGCATTTTGGGGCCAAGCGTCACCAAGTTAGCCACGTGCGCGGCACAAGGCACAAGCAGGAACGAGAGACAGAGCGAGACGCGGCACAAAAGCAAAAGCATTTGCAATGCTCGCCGATTACGTACGAGGGCGACCTCTGTCAGGCTTCAGCTTGGGGCGGCAACGGGACGGGGAGCGGGCAGCGGGCAGTGGAGTCGCCACCAACAACGCAACAACGCAAAGAATCTTGCGTGGCATGGAGCCTGCTCGGGCAGCTTGGCTTGCTGTGTTTAAGCCGCCGTCGTCGTCGTCGTCGTCGTCGAGTTCTAACCAGATGCCGCCACAATGTCCTCTTAATTTCCTAGGTCGCGCTGCGCAGCTGCGATGATATCGCTCGTCGCCAGCGACTCGTTGTGCTGTCTCGCTTGCTCACTCTTCTCCTCTCTCTCACTCTCTTTCCCTCTGGCTCGCTGTAGCTGTGCTCGTTTTTTAATTCAACTGATTGTACTGCGGCTTCTGGAATTCGGCATTTCTTAAAGCCGCACAATGTGCGCCTTCGCCTTCGCCTTGCGACGTCGGCAACATCTTGCGGCAAGTTAACTGAATGCAACCTCCTGCGCGGCAACTGTTGCTGCTGTTGCTGCTGTGGCAACTGTTGCTGCTGCTGCCGCCTTCGCAATCTGCAAAACAAAACGAGAAGAAAAACGTTTCAGAAATGACAATTTGTGAGCTTCTTTTTGTGTATTGTTTTTGTGCCGTTGAGCCTGTCCGGCGCAGCCGGCTTGGACTTGGTAAACTCTTTGCTTTCATTGTGATTATTTAAAGGCCCGCCTGTCCAAGTTTCCACTCCACCCCGCCCCTCTAACCAGCCCCCTTTGGACAGGCTTAACGAGGCGCTTGTGCCTTGCCTTGCCTTGCGTCCTGGCGCATTTAGTTAAGCAATTATTGGTTGGCAATGCAAACAAATAATGCGTACATTGTATGCAACTCGGCAAACTGTCTAAGCAGCCCCTAGCCCCTCTACCCACATCCCCTACCCCTTCTGCCACCTTCTACAGGCACTCCCTGCTGCTGACTTACTCCAATGATTTTCCAAGTTAATCAAAATTCTTTGCTATCGTCTACGAAATCTCAACGACCTTACCTCCCGAGCTTTTCTAACCCCCCTCTCGCCGTAGCGCCATGTCGCGTCGCACTGCCACGCCCAAAAAAAAAACTGGAAAAAAGTATTGCCACTCAAGCGTAGCCGAGGGCTGCTCCCGGGCCCGGACCCGCTGATTCTTGCGCTTCACTGCGCATTTTCAGGCCTGAGAATCACAGTATTCCATATAACAATGTTTTTTATAAAGCATTTAAATATACATATCCATTTGTATTCTTGGAGTGGCGAGATTTATTTAAATGTTTTCCGCTAAGATTATGAGCGGATCACTTTGATGATTTTTTGTGTTCTGCTCTTAACGTGTTTATATTAAAGTTTTCATGAGGTTTTACTTAATATTTTAAAACATTTGAAAATTATATAAAAAGTAACATTTGCATATTCTCAGCATATACCTGGCTGTCTTAGAATAGAAGGAGAATCTGCAATTCCTTAAAAAATAACTTGATCGATTAAACCCAAATTTGTACACAGGCTACTCAAAATATTTGGCACAGTTTTGATTTAAAGTGTGTTTCAAACTTTCAATTTGCTAAAAAAAAAATTAAGAATGCAAATATATGAAAATATGTTGAAGAAAAATATGTTAAAGGTGCAATAGAGTCTCAGTTTCTTTCTTTCTAACCTATTAAGAGAGGGTGAAAAGGGAAAGGATTTTTTTAAAGTCAGTATCTGAACCAAAAAAGAATTTGAATAATTGATATATATTTCAAATTTTTAGAGTGTTTCAAAGTTCAAAAAAAGAATCGCTACAAGTGAAAAAAAACTTCAAAATTACAAATTTCAAATAGATTTAAGAAAAATCGTTTAAAAAGTTGATTGATAATCGTTTCTTTGCTTCTTAATATCCTGCAAGTATTATTTTTTCAAAAGAATTTTAATTTTAAATATTTATATCAAATTCGCAGAGTTTTTCAAAGTTCAAAACTGATTGCTACAGAAAAAAAAAAATAAAAATATAAATTTCGAATAGGTTAAACGTTGTTAGATACTCGTTTCTTTCTTTATTTATATCTTATACAAAGCTGCAAACCTAAGAGTTCTAGTTTCTTGTGTTTCTTCTGAGTTGGGCTTAATTGAATTACGATGTTTCTGGCGATTTGCTGTAAAATATCGTATGTATTCTTTTTTTAGTAGTGTGTGGAAACAGTGTTGATTTCCACAAATCGATTTAATTGTGGGCAGCAGCAGATTGTTGTTTTCTTGTTATTGTGCTGTGGCTTCAGACCCGGTACCGCGTGCTGGGTATTATTAGCGATAGTCGACTGTGGGCAGCTTGGCAGCTCGGCAGGCTGTGTGGGATGTCCGCGTGCCACATTATATAATGGGTAAATAGATAGGCCAAGTGTTGGTGCGCCTAGAATTTATTACCGAAGATGTTTTGTCGATCTTGAGACAGTAGAGAATAGGGAATATAATGAGTCGTTTCACTTTTACACGTATTTTGTATACCCTGCATAATAAATTTAGTTTACCATTATTTTTTTAAATCGGAAAACAACTTTAAGAAATTCAGAACCAAAAAAGTTTACAGATAAATGGTTTCAACTTCAATAGATTCTTAGTTTAATTTGTTCTTAATATACCGAGCTTGGAATCTCTTTATAGAAAGAGTTCAAAACTATAGAGACCCAGAGTAAAAATGTTAGATCTGTCTGGCTTAGGCTTAGCTGGAAACACTATCATACAATCATACATAAGGTATAAATTTGTAAAAATAGATAAAATCTTTGCACTAGAAAATCATATTAATTATTAAATATTCGTGGAAATATTTAAGGATATATAAATTTGTAGAGATATGTTTTATCTTTATACTTGAAAATTTTTATTGAAATATTAAAGGATATATAAATTTGTAGGCATAGATTTTATATAAAATCTTCGCACTAGATATTCATCGTCGAAATATTTAAAGAAACTCTCAAGTTCTTTAAATAACAGTCTAGTTTCATAAGACTGAAATCCTCCGTTGCCGTAGCTTATTTGCCAAAATGCAATGTCTACTCTACAACTGAAGCTGGTCACACTGTGCATTCGCAACCCGCTTAATTCCCTTCGCAATTCAACTTGATGAAAGTGTCATAAATTTTCAATTAAACCTTATGCTTCTGCAGAGATTTTGACAAATTTCTTATAGCGACGCGAGGCGGCGCGACGCCTAGTCTAGACGATAATCAACATGCTGCAGACGACGACGAGGATGGAGTTGGTGTCGATGAGCTGGAACCCAACCTTAGTTTCTGCTTTTCTTTGCCTTTACGATGTGATCATCAGGGGTCGATTGGCGCCGATTAAGCCATCGCGTTGCCAGACGTGTTTGCATAATGTGTGGCAGTAGTGTGGCAGGCTCAGCGACTCGCTGAGGTTGCAATTATTTGTGAATTAACATTTATAACACTTGATCCTGTGCGTATCCGTTGGATGCGCAGTGCGAAGCTGACAATGAGCCAAGCCGAGACTGTAGAAAGCGACGCGCTTGGCTGCATTTAAAAAGTATTTTCAGCGTGCCATGAAAAATATTTGCAGCAGCAGCAGCAGCAGCAGTGGCAGTGGCAACATTGTGTCTGCCTGCCTGTCTGTCTGTCTGCCCGTCCAGCTGGGCATTTGTCCATTTGGTTGTATGTCTGTTATGCGGATTCATTGCAACCGCAGCCGCTGCTGCCACTTGTTGCTAGTTGCCACTTGTTGCTGTTGCTGCTGCTGCGCTAAATTTCACGCCAACAATGAGCGCGCGCGCGCTGCAATGAATGACAAACTGCATGAGGAGGAGCTGAGCCGAGCCTGGACTGGCCTGGCTAAAACGATACCCCTTAATGCGAAGGCATGCGAGACCGCATTTCTGTTTAATCAACTCACGCTGATCGCTGCCACAGCTTGTGGCACGCGTGAGATTTCCTGTCAAAATGCTCAGGTTGCAAGTAGCCAAAAAAAGGCCAAAAAACAAAGCCAGCAGCCCGAGCAAACAAAAGGAAAAAGAAAACATAAAAGCGACCATTTTTTATTGGCGCTTCCGATGGCTTATCTGGGCTTGGGAACTGTGGAGCAGAGCGAGGCTAAGTTGTTGCTGCTGCTGCTGTTGTTGTTGTCGCCTGTTGCTGCTGCTGTTGTTGTTGTGCAATTGCCTTTAAAAAGCTGTTAACATGCGTTGTCATCGCTGCCATATGTTGCACGACGCGACACACTGCGACGCGACGCGACGCGTTGTCGCTGCCGTTGCTGAATCGACTCCTGGTCGCCGCCACACGCCACCTGGCAGCGTTGCACCAATTTTGCATCGCTTGGATCAACGCGGTGAACTGCAGTTTGTCAGCATGCGTTGATTTCCATTGAAACCTATGCGAAAGTCAAGAGACAAGCGATTTGCGTAGCCCACAGCGCTAGTTATAGCTTCCTCAGTTCACATGTGCCGTCCCTTATTTGGAAGCTTGTGCGCAACAGCAACAGCAACGCAGCAGCAGCAGCAGCTCAAAACCAGCACAGCCAAGCGTAGTCATGCCAGCGAGAGGCAGAGAGAAAGAGCGAGATTGCGAGTGCGAGCGAGCCGAATGCAACGTGGTCGCCACATTGGCTGACTTATGACGAAAATAATTGCGGCTATCGCGACTGGCGATCGCGTCATCGTCGTCATCGACAACGTCGTCAGCTTTGCGCTGTGTAGAAAGCTCAGAGAAGCTGTCCCCGTACGGCATCGCATACCCAGCAAAAGGTATATTCTATCGAAAACTGAATACAACTACTAAACACATCTACAAATTCACCTTAAATTGGCTTAACTCTTCGGCAAAAAGTCTAGAAAAGTGTATATATCATACAAAACAATTAGGTACACTACATAAGGGCAGAGGTCTTTTATGTATACGTAATACGTATCTATGTTTAATATGCTGATTCAGAAGAGTACCCTGCAAAATGATGCATAATTCTAGAGAAATATAAATAAAACTGAGTATAGCTAATTTGAATACAAAAGAATAAGGATTTTGATTGTACATATACGTATAAAACCTCTATATTTCTTTTGCAAATGAATTAGGGAAAGTTTCAGCATTAAAATAACACTATAAAGTAGCTTGCTATCAAATCTTAGGGCAGTAAGGTGCGTTAATGCATTATATAGGAAACCTTCAGACACTGCAAATATAGACAAGTATGTTATTGTGGCTAAATTTGATAGCTCTAACTCTTGTAGGGCCCGGAGATCTAAGTTCATACAGACATATAAAGTAAAAAAATAGTTTTATATGTATTTGTATGCGTTTAAGGTCTTAATTCTTTAACCGAATTCATTAGTAAATATTCTAGCTTTATAATAACGCTGGATATACGATTCATGTAAATTTTTGAGGCTGTAGGTGCGCTATCTTATTATATAGGAAACTCTAAGGCACTGCAAATATATACGAGTATTGTCCCAAAATTTGATGACTTTAAATAGAGTAATACGCGATATCTAAGCGTTCTTACATAACTATAATAATAGTTTTTTCTTAGTGAAAAACTTTCTAGTTTACAGCGCATTCGCGTTGCCTGGCATACTCCAGACTTTTCACAGTCAATCGCTTTGCTTCCTTTAGCCGTTTAACGCTGCGTATGAGTAATCAATAATAATTTTATCGCCCGTTTGCCAGTCGAGCCGCGAGCGCGTGTGAGGTCGCTTTTTTTTTGAAGACGCACACAATCGATTGCCATAATAATTTCACGCAAATATAGCAGCACTCCCTGCAAGTGGGGGAGTGAGAGAGATAAATAGAGAGAGAGAGAGGGAGTGAGTGAGATCGAGCGACACACGACAATTTCACATATTGTAATTTAGTTAATTCGCATCGTTTGGCATACGCAAATTCGCCAACATTGTCTATGCATTAGCTGTATGTCGTTCTCGTTGTTGTTGTTGTTGCTTTAGTTGTTGTTGCTGTTGTTGTTGTAGTTCTTGTTGTAGTTGTTTGCGTTGTAGTCGCTCTTGTAGTTGTTGTTGTTGTTGTTGCCGTATCGAAGGCGACTGTGCGGCGTCTGTTGTTGACTGCGTTTGATATGCAAATTTCAGTTGCCTTTTCTTTCTTTTTTTTTCTTCTTTTTTTTTAACTGCGACTGCGACTGCAGCTTGAGCTACAGATACATTTGCAGATACTATAGTCGTCGCTGCAGCAGCTACAGATACATTGCTACAGATACAGATACAGATGCATGCAAATGCGAATGAGAATCGCCCAAGAAGTTCAATGTGTTTTTTCCAAACGAAAATTATAGTTTTGAAATTGCATAGGGGGATGATATAAAAGTGATAGAGATAGAGAGGGAGAGAGAATGAGAAAGAGAAAGAGAAAAAGACAGTTGGAGTGAGGGGAAGAGACAGAGGAAGATCAGCCCTAAAACGACCTGTTGCAGTGTATTTCGGGCGCAAATCATACTGAAGAAAACAGCTCAGAAAAGCTCAATCTGTTTGTATGAACGTCTTTAGCTCTGAGATTATACAAGCCAGAGCCGGCAAATTTGGGGAGAGTAATCCTAGTGTCTTAAAGTTTGTTTTAGTATGCAACCACGCCCCCT
Organism: Zaprionus inermis; assembly: GCA_018151445.1. Lineage (NCBI taxonomy): Eukaryota > Metazoa > Arthropoda > Insecta > Diptera > Drosophilidae > Zaprionus > Zaprionus inermis. The sequence goes on along the minus strand of JAECXD010001572.1, from coordinate 3,165,514 downwards.
GAAGCCCACGTAAATTCGTCAGAAATAGCTAAAAACAGCAAGAATGCTTTTTTTCCGTGAGTGAAACAACTATAAAGATTAATAATCGTATTACAATTTTTCCTAGCGATTGTTTAATATATGTAGAAGTTAAGTTAGAAATAATTGGATTTTTCCAAGGCCCAAGACAGTCAAAACTTGCCAGTAATCGTTGCTAAGTATGCTCCATAGTGTCCAGGCCAGAAGGCAGCTTAAAATTTGTTCAGCTCATGCCTTCAAGACGTTTACCGTTGCGATAAATGCTCCGATCGCGTTCTTAACATTTTCGTCGCTTCATTTGTCGCATTTCATTTGCCAATTGTTTTTTTTTTGCCTGATTGACTGCGAACAACTGCGACGGCGCACATGGCGTATGCGCAACTTTTCTCAGCTACGCGACGCCTTGACATGCCCACACGTAGCTGCAGCGCAGCAGCAACAGCAGCAGCAACGCGGCAACAACTTTGCAACATGCCACAATACTTTTTGGAATTTATGTTGCGCCGTCCTCGTTGTTTTTCGTATCCTTTACTTTTCGTTTGTTTTCCAATTTTGTGTGTGTTTTGCGCGTTGCGCTTTGTCGGGCGGCGGCGGCGGCGGCGGCGGCGTGTGAGAATTTCTTTTGAAATGCAGCGTGCAGCGCGCGTGTTTAGAGCGAGAGCTCAATGGAACCTTTAATAAGTTTACTGGCAACACGAAATTTATAATGTGCCACGCAATTAATTCACAGCTGCCACAAGCTGCTGCTGCTGCCGGTGGCACCCAAAATTATCACACCATTCAAATGACGCTCACCACGACGAGGCTGTCGCTCCTTGTGTGTTGTTGCAAGTTGCTGCTGCTGCTGCCGTTTGGCGGCAAAACATTTAACAAGCTCAGCTGTCCAGTTAGTCAAGTTAGCCAGATGCGGCATGCCACCTAGAAAGTGCACGCTAGGCGTCCAATTGGCTGCCCCGACTTCCACTCTCAGTTGGGGCAGGCCGCCGCTCGCTACGCGCGGTGCGGTCCTTTGTCAGACGGCGGCGCGCGCTGTCAGCGCTAATTTGTGGCAAGCAGAATGTGGCAAGCAGCAGCAGTAGCAGTCGGACTTGCCACTGCAGAAATATAGCCATAAATGTTTAGCACTCCGCCATCGATTCTTGGCTCAATTAAAAAATCTGCATGCAACGTGCGAGTTTTACAAATTACTCGGCTCAAGTAATACGTGGATATTTTCCCACGTCTCATTAAAATTGCAGTTAAAGAATACTGCAGTAGGAGCCGCATCTCGTTGCATCTGCAACTTCTTTTACTTTCTATGCCATCGCATCGCATCCTCGGCTCCAACCACGCCGTCATTATTGTCAACTGCCTGTGCGTCTGTCTTGCTCTCCCCCCTCTCCTGCTCTCCCGCTGTCCTGCCTTCTGTCTGCCTGTCTGGCTATCTTTCAGCTTCTGTCTGCCTGTTCTAGATTGATGTCTGCAGGCAGTGACAACAACAACAGCAGCAACAGCAGCAACATTAGCTCGTTGCAGATGGCACAGTTTGGGCTACACGAAACTTACTCCGAGGCTTGCCTTGAAATAAAGAAGTTTACGCGGTATGCCAAAGTTCTTATAACTCTACATTCTTCATTATTAATAACTATTTGTCCATACTGCATTTATTAAATGCTGCCAGCTTTCGGAAACAAAAATAAAGCTCTTTTTGAAAAAAACCAAACCAAATTTGCACAAGAAAAAGTGGGAAAAGGCTAAATAATTTATAATAAAAAACATTAAACAAATTCGAATATCTTAAAATAAAAACTAAGCAAGAAATATAAAAATGATTGCTAAAAAATGTAATTTGAAATAAATTGTAAAGTGGAAAAAAGCTTTATTAATCTAAATAAAATCTAGAATTGCCGCTTCCCGCAATTCTTAAACTTTTCCTGCGATTGGCCTTCAAAAACAGCCAGATTTGACGGGAAAAAATATGCCATTTGCCATATCAGTTGAAAATATCTTATATCTTAGCTGAAATGTTTAGGTTGAGGTTTTAAATTCTTTTGAGTTTGATACAAGTACAATTCTTAGACTTATTCTTCACATGATTACCAAAAAATTAAATATTAACTTAAACAGATCTAACAACTTTTAGGCTGCTGGCTTGTAGCCTGAAATTAAGTATTGCTTTTCAAGTTACCCGAATGGAAGTAGTTCTTAGTCCTTTAATATTTAAATTTCTGCAAAAATTACTGTGCAAAAAGGCTGGCAATTTAAAAAAAAAAGCTGCCAGTCGCGCAAAATTTGAGCTTTTGTTTTAGCTTAAAAGTAAGCGGTTTCTTAATTGCTGTATGCAAAATTCAGTAGATCTTTTCAAGTTAATGCTACTAGACTGTACAAAGTGATTTGGTGTTGAAATTTCCTTATATTTTATTAAATAAGAAATCACTGAAAACATGCAGTTTCCAAAAGGCATTCCCTCAGCAGCTTATTTATTTTGGTTTTATTAGGTTTTTTACTTTCAGTAATGCAGTAATATTTTTTAGGTTACTAGGGATTTATTCACAGCTTTAGTGTTCAAAATTTGCCCATAACTCGTTTTAGCTGGCATAAATCACTGGCAATTTTTGTAACTCGATGTTCTCAATTTCTAGAGATGCAATACATATATTTATAGTTTGTTTGCTTCGAAACAGTTTATTAATTCAATTTATAGTTTTAAATCCAGTACTGCTTTTCAAAACACCTATACTAGGTTATATATTTGTTGCTTGAGTACTGGAATTTTCCTATAATTGTCTATAACTTGTGTTTTAGTGCCTAAATTCCCCACTAATCGGGGAACCAAATATTTGCTAAGTAAAATCACAATTGCATTAGTTAAGCTGTTAAGAATAATTTATTTTTCCCCCTATAGGCACAGCAACTATCGGCTATGCCCTACAGCGGCAAGCGTATACAATATTCGTTGTTATTTATTACTCTGCATTGTAGAGTACAGTGCGCGCTAGCAGGGGGCGGCCCACACTCAACTCACTCGGCTCGATTGTTTTGCTGTTGTTATTTAGTGCTTTTTATACACATTTGATTCGTATAGGCTACACTTATATATCTATATATACACTACATATATATCTATATATACACTACATATATATCTATATACACTACATATATATATATATATATTCTTTATATACATTTGTATTGTTGCTTACTTAATTAGAACTTGCGCTCTCGTAGGAGTTAATTAGACTGCGGAGGTGTATGTCCGCACTGCCGCACTCTGCTTCAGCTGCCCCTCTCTTTCTACTCACTCCGTCTCACTCTACTCCCGCTCCCTCTCCCCCCTCTGCCAGCAGTTCGTTCGTTTTCAAGTCGAGTTTGAGCTATTAGTCGCTCAATATTACGCGTTTTGGTGCCATGTTGCTGCTGCTGCTGTTCTTATTATTGTGTTCTTTAACTTGTTGCTGCTGCTGCTGCTCGCGGACATTTGGGACGCAGCTTGCCGCTCGCGGGGGTGTGTTGGGGGGAGGGGGTGGCATTACGAACGGGGCCGTTCGGTCTGCCGTTCACACGCTGCTCATCAACAATTGCTGTCACGAATTTTCCACTCGGCGCTTTTTGCTCTTGCGTTGTTTGTATTTTAAAATTTATTTATTTGTGCAGCATCCACACACACAGGGGGAGAAAGAGAGACAGAGAGAGGAGGAGCAGCGAGACAGAGACAGCACACACTCCTGCTGGAGCGCTGCGAAGAATGCATTTGATCAGATAATGTAATTCGCATTTTAAATTGAGGCGCATTCCCAGTTAGAGTTCTTCTCACATGCATTTGCCGTGCGCGTTTCTCTCGCTGCGTAGGCATCCTTTGGGCCTGCTCCACCAGCACAGCACCAGCACCAGCTCCAGCACCGTCTCTCTCAGCGGACTCCCCGGCCCGACTGTGCTGCGCAGACCGGTGTGCTTTTCTGGCCTTCTGTACTTCTGTTCTTCTGGTCTTGCGGGCGTTGCATTATTACGCACAAGTAAATCATCGAAGACGCGTCTGCCGAGACGCGTCTCGTCTCTGCGGCTCGTTAAGTAATTTAGTTGGTTTTTTATACCCGCTATACATAGAGCTGAAGGGTATTATAAACCGAAAGTGTATGTGGCAGCCAATAGGAGGTATCCGCCATTGCATAAGCAACATATGCGCGATCAGCGTCAACATTTGAGTCGATTTACGCAGGTTTGTCGGTATGAACATCTATAACTCAAAAACTAAAAGAGCTAGGGCTATCATATTTGCTGACAATGTGTCTGGGTACTGCACGCATATGAAGTTTGCTTTAAAACTTAAGCACGAACTCTTTAACATATGTAAATCGGAAAAAAAATGAATTTTAAATGTTATTCTAAAGCTAGCAGCTTCATTCTGGAGTTTAACATAAAAAATTACTTTAAAATTTCTTTTTGAAAACCTTGTTGAGCTCGTTTTACAAAAATATAAGTAATTTGAGAATTAGCGGGTATATAAACGACGAGCAGCCTCTGTATAACTTCCCGACTTTCTTCACTTGTGTTTTATGTTGTTGTTGTTGCTTTTTTTCTTATTGTTTGATTTTTAATTGCCCAAAAGGTGTTTGCATTAACTTCTTTATATCAATTTGCACAATTCTTCGCCTTCCTCTCATGCATCTCAATCTTCGCAGAGTTTTGCATTGCCTTCTATGGCCAATTGCAATTAATCAATCATTCCGCCGTCTATTTTCAACATTCGCCTCTAATGCATCGCATATGCTGTTAATTTATTCAATTCATGCAGCTCTTAAAGTATTATTACAAACGATTACGATGTAGCTGCCTTTTAAAGTCATCACAAGTTAATAAACTCGGGTTGGTCTAGTTTAATTGATCAGTTACTTGATCTGTTTCTCCCCTGCCCTCTCGAGCATGGCAAGGGTATCTGCTGCCAAAAGATACTTCCCGATTTTGTGGATTTGATTAGACTGGGCTATAGCTGCAGCCAATGCTGAGCAGATCAGTTGAGGATCAGTTTAATTGCTTGATCAGTTGGCCCCCTGGGCATGGAAAGGGTATCTCCTCTTAAAATATACTTCCCGATTTTGTGGATTTGATTGGACTGGGCTATAGCTGCAGCCAATGCTGAGCAGATCAGTTGAGGATCAGTTTAATTGCTTGATCAGTTGGTCCCTGAGCATGGAAAGGGTATCTCCTCTTAAAATATACTTCCCGATTTTATGGATTTGATTAGCCTGGACTATAACTGCAGCCAATGCTGAGCAGATCAGTTGAGGATCGGAATTGAAAGCGAGCATTAGCATATCACAGCACAGATCTATAACTCCTTCTCTAGCTCCTGCTCCTACTCCCACTCCCACTCCCAATCCTCCTCCTGCTGCTGCAGGCACCAAACAATTTGAATGTCAGCAGCGCGATCAGTTGGCCCGATCTGAGTACGATCTCAGTATGATCGTACGCTGCAGCTGACGGATCGCTCATACGTTCGCTGCGCTAGTCGAGTCTAACGATTTGAATTTTGATATTTGTGACACGCAGATTTTCCATCAGTGTCAACAAGGCATTGTTTGGCCACGTCAACGTGGTTGGTCCGCGGGCTGACACTGACTACCAGGACCGAGCTGGGAGACTGACAGAGCTGATCGTCGATTTTTCAACAAAAGCAACAACGCACAAACATTTGCATAGACACAAAATTGGCCAGAAGAAGCGGGGAGTAGAGTGAGAAGCTACGCAGGCAACGCTTTCTCTCTCTCTCTCGCTCTCGACGGGCTTCCTGGTGTACCGTTTGCTGAATTTATGTACCCACACAATGGTCGAAGTCGCAAGTCGAGTCGAGTCTGGTCTGGCCTGGCCTGGTCTGTCCTGGTCTGTCCTGGCCTGGCCCGGAGTGTTGGTGCAAACACCATTCTAGCGACTGGGCCAGCTTGGCTTTATTGGCATGAAAATCTATCAAAAATGCATCATGCATTTATATTTATTATACGTAAACACAAAAATAATGTGCTTGACATTTGACCCGGCCCAAACGACAATGTGGCCACATGTTGTTGCCACGTAGCTGCGGCTGATTATGAAACTGCGCTCTGGCACGGCTCGGGCTTCGGCTTCGGCTCTGGCTCCGGCTTTGTCGGTGCCCAGGCCAGGCCAGGTCTGCCCGTTCATTGTCTCACAGCTGGCCAAAGGGGTGGGGGGAGCAGCGGGTTGGGGAGGGTATTTTGCATTCTAACACAAATCAAACGTTGCCTCAATCGTTACCCGAAACTCGCCACTTAAATGCTCGTTTATAATGTTGTTAAAATTCAATAAATAGCCAGGATTCGCAGCAGGCGGCAAACGCAGCGAGTGAGCGAGCGTGCGCCCTGCCTCCCTCTCGCTCTCTTCCCCTCGCGCAGCACATGCTGATTTATGAAATGTGGACGCCGACTTGGCGGCCAACCAAAGGCCAACTCCCCCGTCCTGCTGCCTCGCACACCCCCTGCGGAGCAACTGTTGCTTGCGCGTTTGTCTGCGATTGCAGCGCTTTGATTGAGTTGTTGTTGTTGTTGTTGTCGTGCCGGGCTACTGTACGCATGTACCCCGATCTACTTGGTTAGGGTATGACGAAGTGATCGCTACAAAACCAATTTTCAATATCAACTGGCCGATTAAGCTTTGCACATGGAAAATGAATTTCAAAGCTTGCAAGTTGCTTGTGCTATCCTTTGCAAGATCTACAGATAGGAAAGATCTCCAGCTCAACAAACAAATATTACAATTAACAAACTTAAGTCTTCTGTACTAAATATTGCTTATATTTATAGAAAGTGGCAATTGCAGCACTTACCGTTGCCTTGCATCGCCTAGCGATCAGTTTGTCGATCTCCAAATACGTTTACACTGTCTTCAACTTTATTTGTCACACACTTGTCTATTAGTTTCAACATTTTTTCTGAGATTCTGTTTTGTATCTGCACACTCAAACTCAACGGAAATCACAAGCCACGATCAACGATCGCTCGATCGTTCGCTGATTCGTTGTGGATCGTCGTGCGAGTCACGCAGTTTCTCACAGACTGAAACGCAAACGCAGCGTTGCGACTGCGAGAAGCTCTGCAGAGTCGGCGCGGCGATCTTAAGAGCGCGCTCGATCAGTTCTCTCTCGCTTGAAACTCTCTTTGCGCCCGCGTGCGCTCTTAACGGCGCGCGCTCAGCCTCGGCCCAAGCGTACATAGGCCGCTGCATCGGCACACAGTGGGCGTGACTTACGATCGTGCGCGTATTAGATTTTATAGACTCGCTTGCGCGACTCGCTCGCAAGTCCATTTTGGGACGGGCCTTATGTACATTGGACGAGACGCGACAAATGGCCAAGCAAATGAGCACAGGTTTATGGGATTGCTGTGCGCGATTAACACGATATTTGATATACTATATGCTGTGTACGAGCTATATGATCACCTATAGCAATAGATAGCCGAACGACTGCGATCGTATACGTTACGTATATCGAAATCTTTGCTGGGTGTAACCAGTTTTTTTTTATTTTTTTTTTTATTGCCGTGCTCGAAATATGAAATCAGCTTTGGTTTTTTGTGGGCGTGTGCGCGCACGAGACATGTTTTTGCTCATTTTTGTCGAATGACACAATTTAACAAAATCTTTTCAGATCGCTAGAGATCTTTCAATTAGGCTTTGTCTCTAAAGTTGTTTAATGAAGCATTTTACTCGCTAAATTTCAGGGGTATTTGATTAGTTCGCGCTATCGCTGATGCTTAATCATTCCGTTTTCCTTGAACCGAGCGATGAGATCAATACACGTTTTTGTTTAACTATAGATATATTTTACTTTTTTTTTATGTAGTAGACAGTTCCCCTTTTTGTTTATTTTTTTTACTAGTTTTAAAGCTAATCAATATTAATTGTAATATATTAAAGAATTTAACATTTTGGTATATTCTGCCTTTATATTAGTTATTATATTAAATATGCTCTATACTAAGTCTAGATAAGCAAGAAAAAGTAAGAGTATATATAAAAACTAGGGTTGAGATTAATTCACGTTTATGCTTAGTTATAGATATATGTTATTATTTTTGTTTAGTTTTTAGCTTGTCAATATTAAATCGATTACATTAAGGAATTGAACAGTTTGTTCTGGTATATTGTGACTATATAAATAGTTTAACGTCAAAAAAAGCTTAACAGAAGAAAATCACATACAAGAAAGAAATAAAGGTTAAAGCAGATATCATTTCATATAATACTAGTCTAGCAACACAGCAGGCTGATTTTTGCAGTGTACACTAATAAATACCATATAAATAAGATGTGCAAAATTTATAGCAAATGCCTAATAAACATAGGAGTTATTAGTAGTAATAAAGTAGTTTAAAATTAAAAAAGCGTGTATATTAATAATTTGACGCTTATTAATATACACGTTTATCTATTAAACTATAAACCAGGTTTCTTTACTGATTCTTAACTGTTTTCCAATTGTGAAATCTCTCTCTACTCCTAAGAGATGCTCAGTTTCGTGTAGGACATATATGTGCTGCCTTTGCCCATTGAATTCGCTGCCAGTTCTAATCACGCTGTCATTGTGCAGATTTCCGGGCAAACGGGCCCAAATGCCCCAAGTGCACCCACAATGTTTGCTAGTCGAGTCGCTCTGGCCGTGCCGGGCATAATTGCCATTCAACTGTTTCGTAGTTTCTCGTTTTGTTTGCGGTCTTCGTTTCGTTTTGGGCCATCATAAATTTTAGCGGAAAGTGGGCGCCAAGCCAAACGCCGACCTAATCGGTGGCGTTTCATCTGCATGCGGCAGCTAAGCGGGCGCCTGCTGCAACTGCAACTGCAACTGCTGCTGTTGCATCCTCCTGCTGCTGCTGCTGCTGTCCAGGGCCAGATAAGTTGTCGTTGTCTGCTGTTGTCGGTTCCTGCCTGTTTTCGTTGTCTGCTGCTGTCGTTGTTCGGTACGCATAATTAGGCCCGAGCGCTGCTCTAGGCCCTGTGCAGGTTGGCCCGATAGTTTGGCCAAATAATTGCTGGACGAGAACAATAAGCTGCGCTCTGCCTGCCCCCCTCATGCAGTTTTGCCCGGGCCAATCGTGGCATCTTAATGCACGCTGACATTTAAATAGATGCTAATTCGCATCATAATCGCAACAACTCAAACTGTAACCCGGTACAAAATGGATGCGGTGCGCGGCGGAGGCGATGGCGATGGCGATGGCGGTTGCGGTGCTCGTCGGTGGCGGCGGCAGTTAAAGCGGCACGATGCGCTCTGCACTTTCTTGCGTGCGCGCCCGCTGCCAGCACTTCCTGCTGACCGCTTTCTTCGGCGCGTGAATCCGTGTAACCGCAAAACGCAAACTCTGATTTGACCAAAAACAGAAAGCCGCCAGTTTTCTGTTGCCAATTGCTCGCTCGGTTTGCGGATATAAACGCTTGCTGCTTTCGCCCGGATGCGAACGCGAATGAAACCAACAAAACTGCAACCGGCAATGTCTACGCAGAGTTGTCGTTGTTGTTGCTGCTGTTGCTGTTGCTGCTGTTGCTGTGTGTTGTTTCGTGTCAACTGGCTTCGACTTTGGCCCGCTTTGTTCCACAGCCGCTTGCCGCCGCCCCTTTTCGCCGGCTTTTGGCCCCGCGACTTGGCCTGGCCATAACATTTGCTTAACGTTTCCTGTTGCACCCTTTGGCGCTGCCTCACTTAGCCCAGGCCACGGCAGCAGCAGCAGCAGCAGCAGCAGCATTGAGATTCGACTGTGATTCCGCCTATCACGCTACAAGCTCACTTACAATTTCATTTAGATATTTTCAAAGTTCCTTTAAAGTCATAAGCTTATAGAGCAAGAATCTCATATATTCATAAATCCAACACTAATAGGAAAAGTATTGATTAGTTTTCGAAATATAATAAAGAGGCTTAAAACAGGTTTATAATATGTTTTTAAAAAGGCCTAAAACAGGTTGAAAATTGGTTTAAAATGGATTTAAAATAGATTTAAAAAGGATTTTAAATAAGTTGAGTTTTAAAAAATGTAGAATAGGTTTTGAATAGGTATAAAATGGATTTAAAAAAAAAGAGTTCTAAATAGATTTGAACTATTGTAGTCTTTAAGTATGTTTAGTATAGGTTTATAAAAAGTCTTAAAACAGGCTAAAAATAGGTTTAAAATAAATGTTGAATATATTTAAAAATATGTTAAAAAAAAAAAAAATTTGAATAGGCCTAAAATTAAATATTAAATATAGGTTTCAAAAAAATTTAAAATGGATATAAAGTAGGTTGAAGAATATATTTTTAAAATTGGTTTAAAATAGGTTCTAAAGAGGTTTAAAAAAAAAGATATAAGATATATTTAAAAATTTTGAAATAGTTTTAAAACAAGTTAAATACAGGCTTAAAAATGATTTCAAATTAATTAAAAGTAGACTAAAAAATAAACGTACATTTAAAATAGGTTTCCAATAGGTATAATAGGTACTTTGCTTTAAAAAAAACAAAAATAAATAATAATAAATAATTCATTTAAAACAAAAATAAATAATAATAAATAAGTCAAGAAATATCAACAATGTTGCTTGTAAAAGATCATTTAGTAAAAATCATCTTCGAAACACTGTATTTGATAAAGCAAATCTAGAACAGATCTTTCAGATAGTAAAATATATATAGATCTTTCCAAAAAAAGCTAATCGGGCTACTAAATATTAAACTGACTCAACTTTTATCTCTATTCTGAGATTCCCTTATTCCCTTTAACAGTTGATTGCATGAATTTCGAATTTTGGCTTAAATTTCTTGTGCCACTGTTGTTGTTGTTGCTGTTGTAGTTGTTGTTGCTACTGTTGTTGCTGCTGCTGTTGTTGTTGCTGCTGCAGCTCGTGCAATTGTGCGTTAGATTTAAGTGCTTTCGTTGTGGGGGCTTAATTTGCATTTTTATTTTTATGTTTTCATTGAAAGCGCCAGCATCAATGGAGCCCGCAACAGCAGCAACAAGGAGCGAGAAGGGAGGGAACGAGGAGTGAGGGCAGTAAGGGGTTAGGGGGAGTGGAAGGGGAAGGGGAGTTAGCTGCTGCTTGCACACATTTGGCTATTCTTTTGTTTTTTTGCGGCGTGCTGCTATCAGTGTCGGTAGATGCACACGCCGTCAACGGTAGCAACAGCAGCAGCAACAACAGCAGCAGCAGCAGCAGCAATGCTAGCAACAACAATAGGATAAACATGCAAATGCAAATGTTTATTGCTCGCAGAGCTGCTGCTGCTGCTGCTGCTGGAGGGGCCAAACACGAGCTGCAACTTGAACGCAAATTGAAGCCGAAGCTGAAGTTGCAGCTGGAAGTTGTAGCTGAAGCTAAGCGGGTGCTGACAGTCACTGGCAACTGTTGTCGCCATCGGCATCGCCATCGCTTGTGGCATATCCAAGTGGCCATTTTGGTAAAGACAACTAATCAATCGGCAAATGTGCCATCCGTCAATCATTGAGCTGGCGTAGGTCACACGACACCAGCAGCAGCAACACCGGCAACAGCAGCAGCAGCAGCGAATTGAATTGCATTCACTTTGGACCAAAACAAATGCCACCTTGTGCTGTTAACTTGGCCCGTGTGTGTGAATGTCAGTTGGCCAATTTGGCTTGAATTTGGCTTGTACACTCGCTCATTCATGCTCACACGTATGAGTGTATTCATTCGATGCTGACGAACTGACTCAGCTGACAGGCAGCAGCTGACGGACTCAGGACAGACGTATCGCATTTATTATTAGCCTTTCCCAAATTGACTATTTTTGGCGCTTTCGATGGCCACACAGCAGCAGCAGCAGCAACTGTTGCTACTGTCGCTGCTGCTGCAACTGCAACATGCCGCACATATCACAGCCAGACAAATTTCTATATAATTGCATTTGTTGCAGCCTCCAGTCGAGGCCAGCTACCTCGGCACACACACACACACTCAGAGAGAGAGAAACAATGCTGCATTATTTTTATTTTTATATAAATTGCATGCCACTGGCCACAGTGCATTCCACGCCCCCCCGCCTGCCCGCCTACTCCTGCCCCACACTCGTTTGGGCTGGGCTTCAACTCTGGCAGCCTCAACTCGCGCAGCTCTCGACTCTAATTGTCATTTAATGAGACACGCTCGGCATTTGCGCACGACACACGACTATCAATTCGCGCAGGCGCAGCGCTTCGCATCGATAACTATTCGATTTCGTCCTCTGCGCCCCCTGCGCCCCTCTGCCCCTGCGCTGCTGCCTCGTTCTGCACTGATTTTCGTAAATTAATTTGTTCTTCCACTGGAAACGCACGCATTTTTTGGCAGTTCGAAATACCTAAGTATATTTAACTTGATGTGCTCTGGCAGATGACTGGGTTCAGTTTTTATAGAATTTAACAACATATTCAGATGTTAAAATAAAGTTGATTCCTTTTCAAAAAAGCCTATTAAAACTAATTTACAAAACAAGCGCAAAATTAATAAGTTTTAGTAGAAATCTATGCCTAAGTGTATTTAAGTTGATTTGCGCATCAACAACACTGGCAAAAAGGCTTCAGTTTATAGAGAATTTAACAACATATTGAGATGCTAAGTAAACTTAATACTTTTCGAAAGAATCCACTAAAACTAATTTAACAACACATGCGGGATTTAAATGATTTCTTGTAGAAACCTATGCCTAGGTATATTTAAATTGATTTGCGCTTGAAGAAGATTGCAAAAGGGTTCAAGTTTTAAAGAAATTGTCAATATATTCAGATGTTAAATAAAGTTGATTCCTTTAGATAGAATTCACAAAACAAGCCGAAAGTAAAGTAGAAATCTATGGCTAAGTAAAATATTTAATATATTTATTTGGTTTGCGCATCAAAACATTTGCAAAAAGGATTCAAATTTTATAGAAATTATCAACATATTCGGATGTTAAATAAAGTTTACTCATTATAAGTAGAAATCTAAGAACATTTGCAAAAAAGGAGCAGTTTATATAGCAGTAATACCCCTTAAAGTTTTCCACATATTCAGTTCCTAAAAAGAGTTAATACTTTTAGGAAGAATACGCTAAAACTAAATTAAAGAGCAGAGCATGTGAAAATTGATTGAGTTTTAGGAAAATTGCATGTGATTTAGGAATATTACATGAATTATAGGGAAATTTAATATATTTCAGCAGAAATATCGTATATATGTGTTCAGTTGAAACTATCAATTAATTAAAACGCAATAAAATATATAAATAATACATTATCTGCTGCTTATCGCCCTAGTAAATGATAATCATAATCAGAACAACAACAGAACTTGCAATTCACCACCAGGTAGCCTATGTTCTGCTTTTGTCGGCTGAGATTCGCAAGCCTCCGTGGCGCAATTGGTTAGCGCGTTCGGCTGTTAACCGAAAGGTTGGTGGTTCGAGTCCACCCGGGGGCGAATAATTTTTTTATTTAATTTAATATTTTTTTAAATACTTAAAACACAATTTGAGTATTTTTTTAAGCAATAAATTAAGTAAGGGCTTTTATTTTAATTAAAACTTATACACGCTTGGTTTCAGGCAGCCTGCTGCTGTAGCTTGGCCCTGTTGCAGTCTATACTGCAGCGCGTGCATTTGCCCGGCATTTTCGCTTAGTGTAAAATTATCTGCGCATTTCGTGTGCACTTGCTTTGGCCAAAGCTCATGCGCTCTTTAGCTCCAAAGCGGCGCAGCCAGGCGATACAGCTGCAGCGTCTTCTTCTATTGTCTTTATCTTCGAGTGCAACTGTAAACCGCGAGCGTAACAACAGTTGCGGCTTGTTGCGGCCAAAATGAAAACTTGCACCAGTTTGAGTTAAGCTGCTGCTGCTGTTGTTGTTGTTGTTGCTGCTGCCACAGTTGCTAATTAAAATGTCTTGGTGCTGTCATTCAAAAGGCAGCAGACGATGCTGCCAGTCGAGCTAAAAAAAAAAAAACTGCAATTGCAACTGCAACAGCTACGCCCATTTTGGGCAGGCGGCGGCGACGACGGCAACAATGCAATTTAGCCATACGCGTTGCTGCTAAGATTTCATTGGAAGTTGGCACTGACGAGGCACGGGCGGGGCGGGCACGCGGCGTATGCGCAACCAGTAAACAAAATGGCGATCGCATTGTTACAGTTTGCAATTATGCCTGCCTACGAAGGGGGCAGACTAATCAAAATTAAAATGATGCACAGACGATGAGTTGCTGCTGTCGCTGCTGCTGCTGCTGCTGTCTCCCTGCCACGTTCGGCCGCAGAGACAGAAATCAATATTCTAAATTCTTTAACGCGTGTGCACATTTAAGGCAACGAATTGCGCGCTGGCTTCATTGAAATGCGCGCCGGCGTGCAACGCGGCCAGCACTTATACGCAATTTCGCGCCATATTTGGTGCAAGCGTATTGCTTTTTTTTTATTTGTGGCACAGGCACACACTCACACACACACAGGCAGGCCACTTACTTGCCTGGCATATAGAACAGGCGCAGCATAGACCTAAGATCAGACCAGACTGTTTGGCTGCAACTTGGCTAATCTCTCTCCCTGTTTTTCCCTCTCTGTCTTCGTTGCAGGATGAGCGCCTGCCCACGTCGTCGGGCAACGAGTCGGACGACTCTTCGGACGTGGAAATGCCCATGCCAGCTGCAGATGCGGAGCCAGCTGCACCGCAGGAACACAAAACAGAAACAACAACAAGCTCGGCATGCGCCAAACCGAAGCTGCCAATGTCGTCGGCCACATTGAGCTATCAGACTGAGAGCGGACCGTCGACGTCGACGGCAGCAGCAGCGGCAGCGGCTGCGACGGCTGCGTCGACCGCCTGCGCAGCAACGGATAACAAATACATCTATCCGGCCACATCGTTTGCCAACATACCGCCGGATATGCTGCGCCAGCTCATACAATCGGGTCAGCTGCAGCTGCACGCCGAGGAAGGTGAGTCCCGCGCAGTGTAGTGCCACGCCTCAATTGATACGCTACCTTTCTCTCTCTCTCTCTTGCAGATGGCAATCAGTATGTTACCATCCCGCTGAGCTCGAGTGCAGCCAGCTACATCAAGGCCAAAACCATTGCCAGCGCCAGCCCCAAATCGGATAAGAATGGCGAGAAGGTGCTGAGCATCAAGCAGGAGTACGACTAGCCTAGGCTGCTTTCGAAACATCATACTGAATATATATACACATTTAATAAATACATACATCCATATCGAAATTCACCCTATGCAATCTAAGACAACCACACACACATACGTATATATATCACATTTATAAAGCATATTTTTATACCTATATAAGCCCACGCCGACTGGGCCGATCAATAATTGCGTAAGTTATATACAGTTTTGCAAGTGTTTTTTGTAGACTTTTCGAGAGAGATTAGAGAGAAAGAGAGAGAGAGTGTGTCGCGCGTGAGAGTTATCGCTGATACCGAAGATGATAATGATGCTGATGATGTTCCTAAGCTGCAGATATAGAGTTGGTTTGTTAATAGTTTACACGTACATATATATTGTTTTATTATACTTAATACAGAAAGCGTAATTTTTTTGCATTAAACAATGAATGAGAAATGTTTCGAAATTGTATTTGAGAATAAATAAATTGAAAGTAAATGTAATTGAAGCAAATATCACTCTAAATGAATTTATTTAATGGGTAATTAATTACTTTTGCTACACTGTTTTGAACTGTGCGCTCTACAGTTTGACAGTCACTAGTATGTTGTTGCTGTTGTTTTTGGGCTAATATTGATAAAGCTGAGTGCAGGTACAAACATGGCGGCGCTCGCTGTGTTGTTATTTCCCTTGCATGCTTATGCGTGCTCTATTCCTCTCTCGCAACGCAGTGTTACCACCCTGCGATCCCTGTACATCGCTCGTCTCTGTTAAATCATCCTGCTGTTAAGTATCGGCATTGTTTTATTATTATTTTTTTGCATTAAACAATGAATGAGAAATGTTTCGAAATTGTATTTGAGAATAAATAAATTGAAAGTAAATGTAACTGGAGCAGGTAAATTAATTTTTTAATGGGTAATTAAATCCAATTCGCAACACTGTATTTCCAAATGCGTTCTACAGTTTGACAGCTACTGGGATGTTGTTATTGTGGCTGTTATTTACCGAATATTGCTGAGAGCAAACACAAACCTGGCTACGCTTATGTTTTGTTCTTGCAGTATCAAATACGCTTTCTGTGTTTTTGTTATTTGCTGGCATTCTTATTCATTTGCTTATACGTGTTCTACTCCTCTCTCGCAACGCAGTGCTGCCACCCTGCGATCTCTTAACATCGCTCGTCTCTGTTAAGTCATCCTTCTTTTAAATATCGACATAGGCTGTTAACTGCTTAATATTTCACGTTAACATCCCGTCCTACTGTCCTACTGTTAAATATCGGGTCACACTGTTAACTGCTTGCTCGCTTACACCTGTATTCTGTTAGTGTATTCTCAGCAGCAGCGCTCTCCCGATTGCACAGCCACCATAGCAGCTGTGACTACGCTTTGTGTTGTTGTTATTTGCCTAATTTTAACAACAGAGAGCAGGCACAAAGATGGCGTCGTTTGCTTGTTTCTAAACTGCTGCATGTATTTTGTTGCTGCATTGGCGAATGCGCTCTCCCTTCTGCTAAAACCATGATGGCGGCTTAGGGATCACGTTCTTGTTATGCGTGAAAGAGATAGTACTAGTATTTGACTAATTTTAATGGCGTCGTATGCAAAATCAAAACAAAATGAAATACAATGGGCAACGGCAGCAATTTAGCTTAAAGAAAAACATAAACAAGCTAGAACAAGAGGTATTAATCCCATGATTGACGACACAATCTCGTTGACACTTAACCTAATTAAACGTCGCCCATTACTTGGTTATTATCGGGAAATCGGAAGAACGGAACAGGAGAAGTAGGCAGAGGCGGAGGCGGAGAAGGGAAGTTCTCAAACACCTGATGTGGCTTGTTATATCGTTCTGCTGTTTGGGTCTCGTTATCCGTTCCATTTCGTTCGACTGACGGCTTCGCTTCCGTTGCAAGCACTTTGCATGCCATGAGCGGCCACTTGACCACAAAGACGCAAAGACGCGACGCGTGGCACATGCGTAATGAGCATGTGAACGCGCTGGGCGGTGCTTGGCACGCGCCCTGGGCTTCCGCAGACGTTCTGGTGGCGACTCAAGCCGGAAGCCGTTAAGGCTTGGGCCAAGGCTTTTATGGGCAGCCAGCACAGTGCGACGACAACATTGACAATGGGCAACTGTAAAAGAAATCAAAGGCCCATTGCGCCCCCTTCCCCCGCCCTGGTCAAAGTTGAGTGGGTCACTAAACTTTGCCAATGCCCATGCGTGTGTATTTACCTGTGTGTCTGAGTGTGCGTGTGTTTTGCCTGCCGCAATTAGCGTTAATAATGGTCGCGAGCCCCCGAGTTGATTGACATTGGTCGCGGCACGAGGATGAGGCAGCACCTTGTGCACTAACAGGAGTGGACTGACTGTCTGTGTCTGTCTGTTTTTGTTTTGACTGACTTTATTGGCCACTCCCACGCAATTACACTAAGAGAAAAGTGTAGAGTGGATTATAATTATAGATATAAGTCTGAGCATATGTGAGCTGAGAATACTCTAGGTCGAACAATTTAAAACAAACCTGGCCAGCTTCCTTAGCTGTTTTGGTCATGGAAAAAAATATTATATTATATAATATAGTAAAATAAATATTCGCTCTATTGGGTTTGTCGGAATGTGCGTAAAAGGCAGCAGGAGATATCTGCGACCCCATGAAGTATATATATTCTCGCTCAGGATCGATCTAGCCATGTCTGTCTGTCCGTCTGTCTGTCTGTCTGCCAGACTGTCTACTTGTCCATCTGCCCGTCTGCCTATCTGTTTATGCCATTAAGAAAAATATTCAAGTCTCAACTTTTTGCTTTCGCCTACACATAGATAAATGCAATATAAGCCTATCCTGTAACTTTCAACCCGTTTGAATAATAAACAGACAAGTTATGCGAGCTAACGTTCTGCATTGCCTTGTGAAGCGTTGCCTGCGAATCCTTGTTGCCTTTCCGATTAGTTTTTGCAGTGTATTCACGTGCCAAATGTAAAAACTGTGTACAACCTGACACATGAATAAGTATTGATCCTGTGAGCGGACAATTGTCCGCGCGGGTCCAGTGAGCTGGGCAGCGATTATTATTAATGACCGCGACAGACTATGCACTGCAATTTTTAGTTTCAGTTTGAGTTGCGACGCGCAGCCTGCTGCAGGTGTGCTCCGTTCTACGTTTAATCTTTTCCTGTGACCTGTGCCCCGTGTATCACTCTAAACGCAGACAAAATCAATATTAATGCGCGAGCTGCGTCTAATGACTTCAGAACTGGCAACTGCCCGAAGCGGAAATTGAATAGCGACGGCGGCGAAAGAAGCTCGACGGATGCAGCTAAAGCTGCACGCCAGTAAATCACATTAGCATTAGCTGTGGCAACGGCATCAAGTGCGCATCAAGTGATTCCGCTTAAAAGTCACAGAAGCGACTCAGCCGCGTTAAACGGAAGTTTCAACGAAATGCGCCTGGGCATGGGCTGCTCCAGTTCCAAGTCGACGACGGCAATAGACGAGACGGCAAAGGATAATTGCAAAATGACGGACAAGCCCGGGCACGAGTACCGTAAGTGTAGCCAGCCACACTTAGCCAACCCTTTTTGTAATCAATAAACCGTTCTTGCAGCTGCCTCGCAGGCATTCACCATACCGTTGGACAATGTGGTCGACGCTGCAAATGATCAGCTGAACGATACCCTGCGCCAGCCGCCGCGCCGACTGCAGCAACTGATGCAACATGCGGCCGAAACCGAACCGCTTACACTCGCGGAGCTGGAGGAGAAGCAGCTGCGTGCCGAGCAGCGGCGACAGGAGCTGCTGCAGCAGAAGATTGAGATCATACAGAAGAACACGCAGATGCTGTTGATGCGTGCGGCGAGCGAAGAGCAGCCGGAGGAGGAGCAGCAGCAAGAGCCGCACTGAAGCAGAAGCATGCATCAGTTACAGATACAGATGCAGAAACAGATACATTTACAGCTACAGATACAGATATATATTTACAGATTATAGAAAGACGCTGCGCTTCGTTCACATTGTTTTATTGTTAGCTATTATTTAATTATATTATTCATTAGTTTATTACTTTAGCATATGTGTCGTCGTATTTATATATATCCGAACAATTAGATTGTATGCAATTAAATCTCGTCTCATATCGTAATATGCTGAATCGCTGTGATCTGCGCTATATAGTATGTATTTAGTTGGGGTTCGTTCACAGATATATATATATATATTTATATACCTGTGTGTAAGTGTGCGTATTTGTAAATCATGTCTCTTGGGCTGGGTTTACTTAATAGCTTATGGGGCTGTAAGTAGCACTTATGCCATATATATTTTGTATCTTGTTTTGTGGTTCGATACTACAAAAGTTGATTTGATTCTTCAGCTTCAGTATGCGATTCGTTTGCCATACGTTGAATTAGTTAACTACACATTGATACAAAGTTTTGGTTCTCCCCGCACAGTACTCTAAATACTCTTCAATCGCATTGATTTTCGATATACTCTATAATGCTCAAAAGTGTGTGCTCATTTTGGTGTTTTTTATTTACTTGACTTTCGGTGCATTGTGTAAAGGTTTCTCGGATAAGCTTAAGAACCTGTAACACACAATTACCAGGGCAAGAGCGGGGCGGGGGCAGTCGCTGGAGTCTGCATGATATATCTGCTTTCTATATAGCAAGTATTTTGCTTAGATTTCGCCTGTATTTCTTTATCCTTTCGCATTCCTTAGCGGCACAACCATTTTGCTTTTTAAATATTTAACTATGCATTTTGTTGGAGTTCATCTATGGTTTGTTATGTTGTCTATAAGGTGCTGGTACTCTGTCCAGCGACTGCCCGATCTGTGCCAGGAGAAAAGTTCTCTGTTTCTCTATTGCTTTTATGCTTAGTTCATTTTTTTTAGTTAGTTCTAACAATGTTTTAATCAACAGTTACAAAAGTTTTGTTCTTAGTAGTTGAACTATGGTGGGTTACGTTCTTAAGTAATACACACGCTTGTGTCTTATTTCTTTGGAATTCTTGGTTATACCCTTGCAGAGAGTCTATTAACTTGAAGCAAGGCTACGAGCTTCTTAAAAGTTTGAACAGGGTATGCTATGATTTCTTGAAAAAAAAAACAAATCGATTTTCATGTGCATTAGGATATACCCTCAGACATATCAGTTATAAGGATTGCAAGGGTATAACGCTATTCGGCTTGCCGAAATTCACATTTCTAGCTTGTTTCCCGAACTTGTTTGGTTTACGCTTAGTTCAGTTTTTTTTTCTATTTCTAACTGAACTGAAAAACTGAACAAAATCACGTATATAACAAAATCGCATCGGTTCAGTTGCGAATACGAAATATTATATATATATGTATAGTGTATGCCCCATTTCCCTTTGGCGCTTCGTTTCGTTTTGCACACTTTGAACTGTTTTCCTCTTGTTTAAAGCTTTCTTTTTGTGTCTTTGTTTCGTCTTTCTCTTTCGTTTTCTTGGCGCACTTCAACAACTTAAGCTTATGTATATTTGATTAATGTGTAGTACATATTATATACTCTATATATGTGTGTGTGTGTGTGTATAATGTTTGCTCATTAAATTTAATAATCTATGCCAAATCGAAATCCTTTATATTTGTATTAAATTCTTGTTGCATGGAGCACGTGCCTACCTAAAAGTAAACGCCTAACAAAACGCTTCATACTCTTCCCGTGTGATGTGGTTAGTCAGCTGCGAGGGCGGCGGATGCTGTGAGGGCTGAGGGGGAAGCAACTGCATTATATCTCTCTCTTTCTCTTTTTTGATTTGCTGAGTTGACTTTTGGAAGACTTGCTCTATGTTCAGTGCTGCCAATTGCGCTTTTTTCCGTCAATCTGGCTGTTTTTGCAGGCCAACTGCGGGTAAAAATTGAAGAATTGCGGCTAGCGGAAATTCTGGATTTTATTTGCACTCATTTAGCTTTTTTCAATTTTTTGGAATTGCCACTATTTTCTATAAAATTTATATCAAATTACGAAAATTCAAATTTGTTGTTCAATTTCCATTTGAAGATATTATATTTTTAGCTTTTTTCTGATATTTATTTTTATAAATGCTTAAGCATTTTTCCGCTGTTTTTGAATTGCCAATATTTTGCAATTTATCCCGAATTACATTTCTAGGGATCATTTTCAAATTTGTTGTTAAGTTTTCTTATTAAGCTATCATTTTAGCTTTTTTTTACGTTTTCAATTAAAAATTCTTTTCTTTTTTTCCGCTTGGCTTGTGCAAATTTGGCTTTGGCTTTTTATGAATTTTAAGATATTATTTTTAGCTATTTTTCAGGTTTTTTATTATAAATTCTTTAGCTTTCGTTCGCTTTTTTAGAATTGCCAATATTTTCCATGCAATTTCACTCAAATTAAATTTTTTAGCGATCATTTTCAAATTTGTTGATTAATTTTCATTTTAAGTTTTTATATTTTTTGGCTTTTTATGCTTTTTATTATAAATTCCTTAGCTTTTTCCCCGCTTTTCTTCCGCATATTTTCTTTGGCTTTTTTATGCATTCAGGCCCGTCAAAAACAGCCAAAAGTTGGCAGCACTGTCCAGGTGTGCGCTTCGTGTGAAGTAGGAAGGAATCGGCTTGGGTTCAGCTTAGTCAGGGAGATCGGCGCCCTCGCAGGCTGCAACTACAGGTCGTACTTTATATATATATAACTAACTGTGTGTGTGAGTGTGTGTGTATTATATAAATCGGGGGCTAGACATCAAAAAATCAGTACTGCTGCTCAAAGTGTTCGCTTAGCCTAGTTTTGGTTTACGCTTTTTTACGCTAACAACAATTTCGCGTTTATCGTTATTGTGGTATTATTAATGTAATTATTATTGATTTGCCGCCTAGTTGTAGACGCCCCTGACCATGCCCTCGCGATTGCGCGTATGCCACTTGCAGGTGAGGATGCGTATGTAGGTGCGCCGAAACGAGGCATTGCAGAGGGCATAGCACATGGGATTAATGGTCGAGTTGATGTAGCAGAGCGCGTAGAAGAAATCCCACAGCTCGGCGGGAATGCAGTCGGAGCACGTGGTCAGCGGCTTGATCAGCACGAGTATGTTGTACGGCGTCCAGGTGATGATGAAGCTCAGCAATATGGCCGACAACGTTTTGGCCGCCTTCGATTCTTGGCGCTTCTCCTGCGATTTCTTCTTCTTTTTGGCCGCATTGCGCGCATTGAGCAGCGCATGCTGGCCCGCCGCCCCTGCCGCGCCCGCCTGCTTGCCGGCCAGCTGCTTGGGTATTACCTTGGCATTCAGCAGACGCACATCGTGCGGTGCATGCGACATGCGTCGGCCCAGCGGCAAACTGAACTCGGAGTCGCGCGACGGTAGGGGGCGGCGTGTGGCCGACGGCGGCGGCTGCGGCGGCGCCGCTGCAGCGACCAGGCCCGCCGCTCCGGCGCCCACGCCCACGCCCAGTCCGGTGCTCGAGCTGCACACATCCTCGTGTATCATCTTGATGGAGGGCGTGCAGTCCGTGTGGACCGCAGCGTTGCCCAGGCCGGCGCTGGCAACGACACCCGCAGCGCCTGCGCCTGCGCCGCTGCCGCTGCCATTGCCATTGGCCGCACTGGCGCCATCTGGCGGCAGCCGTATGAGTATGGTATAGACCGAGTCCTGGCTAACGGAGCGCGAGCCGATGCGATTGCCCACGGGCAGCATGCGCGAATCCCGCAGAGAGCTGCCGCTCGCCGCGCCCAGGCCGGCGTTGTTCAGGCTGTTGTTGTTGTTGTTGTTAATGTTGCTGCTGTTGCCGGCGTTGTTGTTGCTGTTGCCGATGTTGTTGCCGCTGGGCATGATGTTGCCATTGTGATTTCCCGTGACGCACAGCCCGATGCCGCTGCCATTGCCCGCCACGCTCATTTCCTGCATCTGCGAAATGGAGCTGAGCGGCGGACGCAGCGGCGTGGGCGACACATCCGCCAGCATTATGCTCGGCGGTCGCACGCTGCCGCTTACACTGCCGCCCAGCGAGTAGTTGTCCCGCATCACGTTCATCGAGGTGCATCTGTGGCGGGGCCGAGAAGTAAAGAGAGCAGAAACAAAGCGTCACACACACACACACCCGGGAAGAGAGACGGAGGTGCGTCGGCTGCGTCAGCTGCCACACTCGACAATCGATTGATGTGCCGTGCAAGCGGACAGGCCACATCCCAACGACAACACGAACAAGTACAGTTACAACAAGAACAAGAGGTGCGGACACACACACACACACGCACACACAGCAAGAGGATTAAGGTGCCACAGTCGGGGAAAAATGCAGTTGATTGACTCGGGCGAAATGAAATTGTCCAGGCATAAAGGAATGTGAAATGCACAGGGGAAGCACAGGTGCGGAGGAAAGGGTTCACACGCCTGCGGCATAAGTCTTTAAATTTACTACATATTTGTAGTAAAATGAAAATATAAAAAAAATATTGAGTAAAAAATAATAGTAAGAGCAGGCAAACAATATAGATATAATACTTAATAATTTTACGTTTTTAAAATAAGTGTATTTGCTCTAAATGAAGAAATTAATAATAAATAAAGGCTCACAGCTATATATACATGAGATATATAATAATATTACACTTTTGTGTAATGTCCTTGAAGAAATAATAAAAAAAAAAAATGAGAAGTAAATAATGGCAAAAAAGGTGTATATACTCCTGTCATATTTGGCACAAGTCTTTCCCTTTAATATATAAAATATATATAATAATAAGAAGTTTTTAAAAAAAGGTAAAACAATAAGAAGAAATCGGCCTGCAATGTTTGACATAATATATAAAATATTAATAATAATGTCAAGTTATTCAAAGAAATTTCTCTTAAGTAAAATGAAGAAAACAAAAATAATAATTAAAAAATAATAACATATACGCCAGCAATATAGTTAAGATACCTATAATAATATTAAGTTTAAAATAAAAATAAAATAAATTTCTTTAAAATGAATTATAAAAAATGCAGACGAAAATCAAAATAAATGAATAATACGCCTGCCGTGTTTGTCATAAGCAATTCCCTTTAATATATAAAATTGATATGTATAATAATACAAAGTTTTTAAACCAAAAACTATTTAAGGTAAAAAGAAAAATGTAGAAAGAATATATAAAATACAAATAATACTCTTATAAAAAAAGACAAGTTTTTAAAACAAACTTCTTTAGAGTAATTATTTATTCTATATATAACTAAATAAAAATAAAATAAAGGTTTAAATGGTTGGCATTACTCTTTAGTGCTTCAAAATACATATATAAATATAAAATAAGTTTAAATAAATATACATATATTTAAATTTAGTTTTTTAATAATATATTCTTAAAAGAAAAAGAATAAATGTAGAAAATAAAGCTAACGTCATGCATATTCCAGCCTCAATAACTAGCCATATAGCAATTATAAGGCTACAACCCATTATGAATTATGTTTAATAAGCCTAGTCAATTACAAGCTTTATTTTTATTTATAACCTATAGGCTGTGATCCATTGAGAGTTGTTCCTTGAGTCTCTTGAAAATGTAAAATGGGTTTTGTTTGTCTATTCTTTTTATTTATATTTGTATTTATTAAAAAGGAACTAAAGTTAGGTGACTCAAGAAAGATTAAAAAATTAATAAATATAAAAATATAGTTAAAATTATTAGTAATAATAATAAATAATAAATAAATAAATAATAAATAACATTTAATTAATTTTAAAGTTACAAGAACTGATTTTAAGTGAAAAAAAAATACAAAATATTTAAATACTCTTGAATTCATTTATAGTTTGTTACGTTGTGCCTTTAAATAATAATTATATTAATACAGAAATTATAATAATTGTATAATATACATATGTGTAACTGCAGTGAGAACTCTTTTTTATTAATCTTAAGCGTCAGCTAGTCTTTCGCCTCTTGGTTCTTGAATTTAAATCGAATGTCTTTATCAAGTGCATAGGTGATTTGCAAAAAAGACAAATACTATTGCAAAAGGTTAAGATTTGCTTGGGGCTGGAGATGTAAAGTTCTTACAGCGCAGAGTCTGATATAGAAGATGAAGTGACCGTCTAAGAGGCATAGATTTTTACAAGAGAGTGCACGATGAAAAGGCGTCTAGTTTGTGACATTATATCAAGAATTAAGCGATATACTATATACATACATATAGTAGTATTATGTTTGAAATGATATATAGTATTATGTTATGCCAAGCATTTGGGCAAGGCTTGAGGTTAAACGGAATTGAACATTCTTAACTTCTTTTCTTTTTTGTAAGGGTTTTGTTTAGCCTCCCCGGTTGGGAAGGGGAGGTAGGTGCAGGCGGTGGACTAAGGTGCTCAGTGCGCTTTGTGGATTACAGAATACAAGAGTGTGTGCCGTGCTATCGGTGCAATGGGTGCGATCGGTTAATTAACCGACATATTAGACGATTAGAGTAGAGAAAATATCTGCATTTTGTTTACTACCTGGAGACGGAGCTTTGTAAAGGAGTTTCAATTGTTACTGGTGTTGCATACCCTAAATCAGATGGCTCCTCCGGCTCGTAGGCAAAATCGTCCGAGTCCTCGCGGCCCGAGTGCCACCACGCGATGCACCATTCCTTGATGCCGCCAAAGCAGGAGTATGGCTTTTTGATTGTGTTCGTGCTCTTGATCTGTGTGTGTCGAATCGAGAGAAATTAAAATATTGTACAGGGTATTTGATTAGTTGTGTGTGTCTTACGCTCGACTTGCGCGAATGCATGCCATGGTAGCCGGAGTCGATGACCATGTTGGTCATGTACACGCTTTCCGCATCCGCCGAGCTCTCCGAGCGCGGACGACGCCATGTGTCGTGATCGTTGCCGCCCAGCTGCGCGAAGGCGAGCAGACCGCCGGCGGTGTGATTGACCACGGTGTTTTCATCGCTGAGAGAGGGCGAAAGAGCGAGAGAGAGAGCGAGAGAGCAGTCTGTTAGTTTGGCCCCGCTAAGTAGGCAATGGAATTTTCACACTCACCTGCTATTCGAACGTTTGCTCGAATCCTTTTTCCCCGCCTGCAAATTGGGCAAATCCTTCTGCCGTTTCTTAGTTTCGCGCCAAATACGAAAATACAAATAACACATAATCGTGACGGGAAAATAGAAGGCCGCAATTGCCGTGCCGAATGTGATATAATGATTCGTTTCGATAAACTGTATATAACACTCGTCCTTGGGCACGGTGCGTTTGCCCTCGATATACGGCCAACTGTAGATCCAGGGCGGCCAGAGCAGCAGGCTAACGCCCCAGGCGGCGGCAATCATAACCGCAGCCTTATTGGTCGTACGCTTGGCGCGATACGTCAACGGCCGCGTCACACTAAAATACCGATCGAAACTGATGATCAGCAAATTCAGCACGGAAGCATTCGAAGCCAGATAGTCCAGGGCCAGCCACGTGTCGCACACGTGCGGCCCCAGCGGCCAGTAGCCCAATATTGTGGTGACCGCAAACAGCGGCATCGATATAGCACCAATCGCAAAGTCCGCTATGGCCAGCGAGAATAGGAAATAGTTGCTTATGGTTTGCAGCTGCTTGTCGATCTTGAACGAGATCATTACCATCACGTTGCCCGCAACTGTTAACGCGCTCAGAATCGCCGCCACGAAACCCATGACCACCATTGAGGCGAGCGAGTAGCGCGGTCCCTTCGTCTCGAATCCGAGCACGCCGGTGCCATTCGTATGATTCCCGAACGGATCGTACATTCCGCTTGCCGCTGTCGTTGTCAGGTTCTCGAGCAGCGCGGTCAGCAGCGTGCCGCCGGCTGTGCTGGTGCCGCCGCCGCCGACGGCACCGCTGCCGCCACTACCGCTGCCAACGCCGACGCCGACAGTGGCCATGGTGGTGCTGCTTGTTGTGGTTGTGGTTGTGCTCGTGGTGACGGTTTTAAACAGCGGCTCCAGTATGCTGGGCGGACCGTGAGCGGCGAGTGCGAGGCTCATTACGGGCTCCATGGCGTATGCGTAATGTGCTTGTGATTGATTTGCGTTTTTAGTCGAACGATTTTCTATCTCTTTTTGTTTCTCTCGCACGCTCGCTCTCTCTTTCCTTGCTTTGCGGGTTGCTTCTGCTTCTATTCTGCGCTGCGCTTATCCTGCTGGCTGCTGCACCCACGCAGCGCTGGCGCGGGCTTCCTCGCAAGCATTTTGTGCACTCTGCTGCTGCGAAATGAAAAACAAGAAAAAGTAAAAGAAGGCGAAGGCGAAGCAGACGAGAATTATGAGCTGTCACAGGCCTTTGATACACACAGTGGCTGGGCAGAGGAGGGAGAGGAGGGGGAAGTTGGGTAGGGCCTGCGGGCGCAGCGCCTTTTTGTGCTTTCGCTTTGCAAATGACATTTTCAGTGTGATTTGTTTTAATGAAAATGTAAATGAAAATGAAAAACTGCTTAAATGCGTTTCCTTGGCAGGCCGCACACACACACACACACACACACACACACAGAGAGAGAGAGGGAGAGAGGGAGAGAGGCAGTGTCTCAGTCACAGTCACAGATAAACATGCCACGCCCACACGCCACGCCCATGCTTAGCCCGTTGTTGGTTTTCTGCCAACAATGGCGCGCACATGCAACAGTCCGCCCCGCCCGCCACGCCCCTGGCGGAAATGTTCAAGGCGGCTTCCCCTGACGCTTTTCAAAACTATTGATGTTGTCATTGGCTATATACATATATATATATATATATGTGCCGCTTTGTGCCTTGATTTGTGAAAGGTTTTCTAAAAAAGTTGCGCATACGCAACGTTGCCTTTTCATGCGCCTCGTTTCGAGTGTGACGGCTGCAGATAGCGCCGGCATTGATTGATCTGCATTGAGTCGCATTGGCAGTTCGCTCTTGCCGGCATTGTCCGCGAATCACGGCAAATATGACAAGCCGTCGTGGGGGGGAAGGAGGCTACACAACACAACTTTATAATTGAATTGTGCGCTCTGACAGGCTGCTGTTCGCCTGCGCTAGAAATAGATTTTTGTGTTGCGCCCGCTACAAGTGGCATAAGCCATAAATGAATTAACTGTTAATGGAATGGTACAAGGTCACACGACAAACGGAAAACGGCAAACGGAAAAGAACAAGCGGAAATGCGCAAATAAACGCCTTGAAATGACAGGACTGCAAATAATAATAATAAAATAAAGCAGATAAAGAAGCAACAGTTAACTTTGTGGCACAGCCCAGGCAGCTGGCTAGATACTTGCTATTATAGAGATATAGATATATATCTATAGAGCAAAAATGCAGCAATTTAATTTAATTTAACTTAATTTATAACAGACGCCTAGAAGTATGCAATGGCTTTTGGTTTTGTTTATTTGGTGAATAATCTTATGTATTTTGCCTAAATTGCCCATATTATATATATATAATCCGTCAACATTTCAGCCAAAAACTAAGTAGTAACAATTTGTTTAAACTCGTTATTCACACGCAAAGCCCAATATAATTGCTTAAAATTTGTTAAGCAAAAGGTGTGTAAATAGTGCATAAAACTGAGAAAAATTATGTATAGAGATGAGCACATAAGTCTGCTTGGAAAATGTAGAAAGTTCTTATAGCAAAATCAATTCTCTTTAATTGGAATTGGAAATTGGTTTATTAAAAACAAAGTTATTTAAAATCTCGAGCAAATATTTTAATTTACCGCGTTTACCGAAAACTCCTACACTTTTTTAATAACTGAGTTCATAAGCGGCTTTAGCAGAGTATATTACAGTTGGATTGATTTGTTAGAACAAAATACCTGCAAGCTAGTCTAATCTATACAAGTTTCAAGCGGAAAACAGGCAAACCAGGCGAAACATGTTGCAGACTGGTTAGATACATGTTTTTTCTGCTTCTAAGAAGCTTTGCAAGTCTAAAATTCTATAATTTTCCAGCAGAGTTCACATATACAAAAAGGCAACTAAAATTATGAAAACATTACCACAATCCGCTCTAAACTTGCACTTTAAGCTGTCTAATCTACAGGCATGACTACCTTCTACTCTTTAATCGCATAACTAGCACAAGTTTTAAGCTACCGTATGCATATTTGCTGTGTATTATAGCTAGAAATATGCCAAACATTTACCAAAAATTGGTTTGCAATTGGCCAATAAATAAAGCAGTAATTTAGCTAATAATGCAGCTGCCTTTGACAGGCTTTGTGCAATTAAATGTTTGATTTATTCAACAAAATGCTCGAAACGGGGAAAGAGGCAGAAAAGGGAAAAGATAGCGCTCTGCCCGCTGCATTTCGATCAATTTCAATTCCTTGGGCAACAGGAATTCCATGTGAAAATGCTGGGCCAAAACTTTTTTTGCCAGCGCGAAGCATGAAAACATGCAGGGGCGTTGTGTGCGGGTAGGGGGGAGGGGCAAACTTTTTGGCATAGCACACGCGCCTGATGCCGGGCAGAGGCAGAGGAGAAGGCAGAGGGACTGACAGAGGTACAGGCAAAGGAGGAGGAAGCAGGAGCCAAAGCCAGTGTCAGACATGTGACAGAGAAAGTATTTAGAAAGTGGAAACAATTTTAATAACATGTAACGAGAGCGCTGGAAACAAGCGTGTGTGTGGGGACGTGGGGATGTGTGTGTGTTGCATAGGCCTGCGCTTGCTATCAATATGACACGAGCTTAGGCTGCCTACTTGCCGCTCGCCCCCTCCCACCGCCCCTGCCAATTGCGCTGCCGGCCAGTTAATAAATCAATCGGAAATCCAAATGTTTATCTCAGCCCACACCCTGATTTATGGGTGTGAGTCAGGGGGGGACGCCTAGGGCTGGCAGCAACTAGCAATGCGGCCAAAAAGCAGTTGCCAAAAAGTGTAGTTAAGTAGCGGCCACGTCAGCTTATGTTGGGCAAGGCCAAAAGGCAGTGTCAGGCAGCGAACTTGGCCAACACATTCAAATTTGTTAGCCTGGCCGCTGCTTGGCAAATAATCGAATTGCTTGCCGCGCCCGTAAAAAAGGATTTATGGATTTATTATGAAAAGCGACAACACGCTCGCACTCACACACTTAGGCAGGCAGCAAAGCCGCGCGCAACCTGCTGCTACGCGCGGAATTTTATTTGCCAATTTATTTGGCTATTTTTATGATAAGCGAACACACACACTCGCACACACACTCGCACACACACTCGCACACACACTCGCGCTTAGCTGCCTGCCTGATCGGCTCATCAGCAGCTGCCTAAGCTGCCATATACAATTTTATGTACAATCTCGTTTTCTTTTTTTTTTGGGCGCTTAATGCGGGCCCTGCCAGCACACACACTCACTCGCCACTCCCACCCGCCCACACGCACAGCTCGAGCTTTTGCAAGCAAAAAAAAAGAAGAGGAATAAATAGTTGCCTACTTTTGTGCGCGCAGCTTTTATGTTAATTTCTTTTTGAGCGAGTTTAATTGCTGCCCCGCAGCACGCGGTGCGGCCTCTGCTTATTTGTGGAAATTGAATTGCTGCTGCTGTCGCCGCCGCTGTTCGCGCCGCTGCCTGCCTGCGTACACCTTATGGCAGCGCGGCAGCGTCAACGCAAAGCATATTGCAAACAGTTGCCGCGCCCCACCGACCTACAACTCGCAAGTTTAATCAAAACGAGAGCACTGGAAACGCCGCGGCAGCGGTAGCGGCAGCACAAGACGCACCACACACACTCGAGCACACACTCATACGGATGAGATTCGCATCCCAGCAGACCGCAGCGCAGCGCGCTCTCGCATCACTTACACTTGTCAGTTGGCGTTGCGCGCAAGCTCTGTTACTCTCCTGCTCTCTGGCTCTCGCGCTCTGTTAAGCTGCTGTTAGCAGCCACCACCACTGTAACTTATTTCTGCACACTCAGCATCAATTGAAGCGTCGACATTGTTGTTGCTGTTGCTGTTGCTGCTGTTGTCTCTGCCAGCTGCGGTTCGCTGCTACTGCTGCTGCTGCTGATGTTGTTGTTGGCCTTAGCCATTTGCCGCTCCCAAAAGTCTGCTTTGTTATTTCTCGTATTGTGCGCGCACATCTTTGCTGGCCTTAGACGCCGCAGCTCGGCGTCGACGTCGCGTCGCTGCCTGGCTCAATTCGCTTGCGTTGCTCTGCGTGTCGTTGTTGTTGTTCTAATTTTTTTCGCCAATTTTATTATACACAAGGCGGGCTCAACGCCAGCGTCAACGCCAGCGCCGACGACGCCGCCAACGCCGCTCTGACGCGCTACGCTTCGCGTGTGTTTGCAGGCCTGGCCCCAAAACTTTTTACATTCGGCCTGAGCTTAACATTGTAATCAAATTTATGCTTTTGTGTTATAGATACATATACAAAAGGCCCAAGCGCTGCGCACCGACTCTACTTAATTGCGAACTCAATGATAATCGCAGCAATTACCGCTGCTTTTTATTTATTTATTTACTTTTTTTTTTATTTTTGTTTTATTTGCAATAGCGTGTAAATTTTAATCGCTTCACTTTTTACACGTTTCACGCGTTGCACGTTGCGCTACCGTCGCGTTGGAGTGCTTGTGTGTGAGAGCGAGAGAGCGCGCGCCGAGTGAGCCTAGCGCACGTTGCCAAATCTCGTCCGGGACTGAAGCTGAAAAGCTTCAAGCAGATACCTTAACGGTAACTTTGGCGCGCACGAGAGCACGAGAGCAGACCGAAGGCACGCAGCTGAGCGCGCTCTCGTGTTCGTGCTTGCTAATGCGCTCTCCTCGGTGATTCTCATACTCAGCCTCTCTCTCTGTCGTGCGCTCAGCCAGGAAGCTGTGTGTACGTGTGCATGTGCGTGTGTTTAAATGCGTGTGTGTGTTTGTGTCTTAAAGCTGTTATCTTTCGCTTTGTGCTGGAATTTGTGTTTGTTGGGCAACATGGCGAGCATCCTCAGCAACACCCTCAATAATGGCAGCAGCCTCAGCTAATGTGCGAGAGAGTGGGTGAGCGTGTGCGTGTGTGGGTGTGGGTGTGGGTGTTGCCAGCAGAAGCGGAAAAACTGTTACAATGCGTCCGAGTGTGAGTGTAAGAGCGCGCGCGCTTGTATGGCTATGTACACTGAGCGCAATTTAGCACACGGAAATGCCAAAAATTCTTGAGTAAACAAAACAACAGTTGAGAGTGTGGGCTATAAGGTATACCCGCTATTACTTATATAACTTCTATATTTAATTTTTATATTTATTATTTAGATGCACATAACTATTGTACACAGTAAATATAATTTTTGCAGCTAATAATTAATGAATTTGTTTAATTTTACTTTTAATTAATTTTATTTCAATGTATAGGGGCAAAGGCAGGCGAATTAAAATTCCAGCACAAATTTTAGCAAGGTAATAAATATTATGCCAAAATTTACTTGCTCTACATTTAAGAATAAGCGAGATTTTGCTTGTTTTTAGTTTATATATTTTTATTTTTTATTTATATTTATAAATAATTGCAATTTATTTTGCTTTAAAATCATGTTTCAAGTAGAAAACATCGTAAAAGTGGCTGTGTTTTAAGCATCATGTGTGATAAATATACATATAATATTATGTATCTGTTCACACTTTTCTAATATTAAAAAATATATATTTTGTTTTGTATCAATCTATTTTTTATTTTTATTTTTTTTAATTTATTTATTTATTTCTTGTTAATATCTATATATTTTTATTTATTTTCTTAATTTTATTTATTTATTTAAAGTCTTGCATACATATATAAAACTATATAAATACATATAGTCGTTCAGACAGCTGATTAAGCATCCATAAAGTTCATGTGTTCCCAAAAGTCCTCCTCTACCCCTCTCTTTCTGAGTGTACTGAGGCCAACAACAAAACACGGCACGGCACAAAACTAAATGGATGAATATGAATGAAAACGCCGCAAAACAGGCAAGTGCAGAGCACAACTGCTCAACTGTTTCCACACAAGGTATGGTTGGGTAAGGTGTGAGCGCTGGTCGTGCCTAGGAGAGCCTGGTGTGCCCCAAGGGGACATTGGCTCAAGCATGCTTCTGCTAACTGTAGCACAGTTGCCACTGTTTGCGCTCTTCATCAGCCTGAACAGGCCTCGGCCTGTCTGAATGGGACTCGCAGGACGACGACGACGATGGAGATGCTACTGCTGATGATGATAATGAAGATGATGATACGGATGCGAATGCGAATGGAGAGCAGCTTATGCCGATGCCAATTGGCAGGGGGCCTGAAGTGGTTTGCTCGAAAAGCGCATTCTCACATTTCAATTAAATAATACCGCCAGCGTATTTGAATTTTTTATTTCCTTTGCCTTTTCGCCTTGGCTTTTATATTAATGGAGGCGGAGCGCGAGACGGCCAGTGGCCAGTGTAAGATG
Source organism: Zaprionus inermis (assembly GCA_018151445.1). Lineage (NCBI taxonomy): Eukaryota > Metazoa > Arthropoda > Insecta > Diptera > Drosophilidae > Zaprionus > Zaprionus inermis. The sequence continues at coordinate 3,132,076 of JAECXD010001572.1, read as the reverse complement.
TTTCCATGCTCGTATACCCTGTAATTTCGATACATAGCATATACAAGTTCTTTTTTCTTTTGGTCGTTTATATTTTAATTTATTTTTTTTTTGTTTTTTTTTATTAAATTTAGATTTTTTATATATATGTATACATATATAAAATATATAAGCATAAACGTTTACAAATATAAATATCTATTATTCTCCAGCCGTCTCTCTCTCTCTCTCACACACGTTTCATTTCATTAATTGGAATCCCCATAATCGTATCTCATTAACTTTTGCTAAACCCTCGCATCGTTCTCTCTTTCCCTCTCTCTCTCGCTCTCTCTCTCTCTGATATATAATTTTTGTTTTCGTTGCGATCTCATAATCATCATGCTCGCAATATACTTATGCATGTTAAGTATACGCATCGTATGCTGCCTATGAATAATACATATGCATGTGTGTGTCTGTCTAACTGTGTGTGTGTATAAATATATTTACAATAGCGATAAGGTAAACAAAAAAAGATCTGCAAGTGTATGTGTGTGTGTGTGTGCTGGGTATCAAGTATAAACTAGTGTATACTATAAGTAGACGCTGCGTTAGATATATATATGCTTTACATATATGTTTGTATATAAATAGTTGCCGTTTCAAATTGGCAGGACATGTACATGGTTATAGTTATAGTAGGAGTAGATATGGTAGATATAGTAAGTAGATAGGCTAAAATACAGTGCAAACAAATAAAATTACGCTTAAGTTTAACGACACAAACAAGTTTTCTCTGCTCCGCGCTGCTTGGCATTAATATTCTTCTATAAGATATATATACTATATATATATATGTATATATATTATGCGCTACGCTTCAATAAGTGTGTGGAGTAGTACAGGGAGTGCGGGAGGGCGGGCTCGAACAGGCGTCAACCCTCCGAATACGAACTTAGGCTGCTTCGCGTGGAGCCCGTGAAATGATCGCGCTGCAACGTATCCGCGGGCATGGAGACTATCAGTGAGCCGCCATACAACGTTTCCATCTCGTCCAGCTGCTGGGCAAATGTCTCCTCCAGGCGCTGCACAACGTACACACAGAGTAAAGAGACCAGAATAAAGATTACTAAAGGCCACTTAACTTTTCAGTTTAACTTGTAATTAAAAACAAAATATGCAACTACTACGACTACATCACGCATTATATTTACTATATATACAAGTTAAATGCTTAGCATGCAGTTACGTTAGACTTATGTGTATATAGATAGATATCGAAAGATACTAGATAGTTAGTTAGTTATGTAGATAGTTGAGAGCACTGACGACTCATGGACTAACCTCTTGTTGCAGCCGCTGTTGTAGTTGCTTTACGAATAGAAGAAGAGGGGCCGAGCCGGCAAGAAAAGGTTGTTCAACATAATTTTGGATTTCGGTTTCGTTTCAAGTTTCAGTTTCGATTTTCATTTGAGTTTTTGGTATATGCATGTATGTGAAAGCAGCGCGTTGATAATATATATATATGTGTGTGTGTGGGTGTGTACAGTGAAGCATTGTGAAAGTGATTATCATGTTTACATATATAAAGATTTGTATAGGAATTGGGTAAATGCAAGCTGCAGTGGTCGCTCGCCATACTGTATTTAATACATTTAAAGAAACTATTTGTATACCCGCTAAACGTAGAATAAGAAGGGTTTTATATCTAACAGGCAGAGGCACAAAATATATATAATCCTGTGCAGCAAGTGTATCTATTTCTCAAAGAATCTAAGAGCAACAGCTATGCAATTCAATATTCGAATTTTGCCACGCCTACTTTCACAGAAAACAAAATTTTTTCAATTTAATTTTAAAGCAAAAAGTATTTAAATTGCAAAGAAATTAATTTTAAAATTTAATTGGCATCGGAAAAGTTATTTTATAAACAAAAGTTTGCCTAGCGGGTATACATGGTATAAGCTCTCTTACTTAACTTTCTTAACTTTTAGTTTTCATTTAGCGACCGACTACGACAGTTGACTGCTTTAATGACTTTTAAATACTCTTCTATTCTTTTTTATGGTTCCTAAGTACTCTCTGCACTATATAATACTGCTAAATGGAATGCGACAGTTGCCGGGGGGAAGCATTTGGCATTGTTTTTTCTTTTATAAATTAGGCAAACAATTTATTATATAAATTTGTAATTAACAAACAGAATTTAACTTTGGCAAACAATTGGTAATGGCGATTTGTACAGCATTTTTTTGTTTTACGTTATCTGTTTTGGCAGAACGCGTGGAAAACATAAGTGGAAAGAAGTCAGATAGAAATTGGGGGAAAACAACGAAATCGGATTCGTTGTAGCCAGGCCCAGTTGATATGTGTGTGTGTGTGTGAGTGTGTACGAGTATGTGATTGATTCAAGCACCGATCAAACAAATGACAAGTTGGCAAGGAGTTTAGTATGAAGCGCAGTTTTGGTTAAGTTTAGTTTTAGTTGGATTAAGTTTAGTTTAGGAGGTTAGTCAGAGTTACTAAGGAGACGCTGCTTGGATGAGGCGACTGCGAGAAGTAGTAACTTGTAAGTTGCAAATGGCTAGTGGCAAAAGTGAATTTGAATTCGATTTCCATCTCCAACTCTCCAGCTGCATCGCTCTAGCCCATCGCGGTGTCCTGGCTATTGTCCAGACTGTGCTGCCGCTGTGCAGCAATGCGTGGCAGCCTGTACTTGGCCGCATACAGATCACAGTAGAAATCATCTGCGGCGGCCGCATGGCCATTTGTACCATTTGTCTTCAGCGTGGAGCGTAGCTGTGGCTGCACTTCATCCAACAGCGCAGCGGCTTTGCGTCCCGCATCGAATATGATTTCCGCATCGCTGCAGTAGCGCGTCGAGGTGCTCAACTCGTGCATGTTGTACATGGATTGGGCGCTGCTCAGCGAGGATCGACCGCTGCTGCGACTGGCCAGCGAGGGACGCTTAATGGCAAACGATGTGGAGTGCAGCAGACGCTGCGTATGCGCCGTCAGCACAGGCCCCTCGTGTATGCGCAGTTCTACCGCAGGCTCATTGACATCCATGCGCCCGAAACGATTTGTGACCAGACCCATATCATCCGGGGTCTTCGGCGGCATTGCGGGTGGCGTTGTCGCCTGTCGGAATGTGCTCATTGCCGGCGGTTTGCCGTTCAGCTCTTCGGCGCTGTTCAACAGCGGCGTGGTTGTCACAACCTTAACCAATTCGTTGGGTTGCGGCTGCTGTACGGTTTCCTGCGTCATCAGACGCAATTGACTTCTCGAGCCGGGCAAGGTCGCAACACTGGCGCGCTTTACTTGCTGCTGCTGCTCATCCTCATCATCCTCGGCGAGCACCAGCTCGCTGCGCATCTGAGCACGCTGCTGCTTGTGCATGATCGGCGTACTGGGTACACTGCGGCTTAGATCCGGCGCCGAGCCACGGAAATTCAACATGCCACCGCCACCGCCGCCCAACATCAAGAGGGACGAACGCGAACGTGTCAATTGCTGCATATCGATAAATGTGTTGCGTGGCAACATACGCGCCGATCGCTCATTAAAGATTCCACGCAGTCGCAACGGCAGCTCCACCTCAAGATTCTCGAACTCGGCACGATTCGAGACGAGACCGTAACGCCGCTCGTGCTCATCGATCGCTGCGCTTATCAGCACATTGAGGCGCTGCATCGATGATCGTCGGTTCGAGTGGTTACAGTCGGTTTTTTGGTTTGGTTTGGTTAGGTTAGCACATGCAAGTAATAATCCCGAGAGATCGATACGATGTCGATATCGATATTGTTGTTAGTAGTTGGAAAGCACAGCATTTGTAAGCATTGATATGTTTTAAAACATTTGATCAGTTTTGATTTTGGTTTTTTTTTTGGTTTTCGTTTTTTTTTAGGTTATTTTGAGTTTTGAGTAGGTACAGTAGGCCACCAAAGTGAATGCATTTGCGTAGGGTGTAAAAAGAGAGAAAAAGTTGATCAAAATATATTATTTGATTTAGTTGAGCGATCGCCTTGCATTGCGTTGTTTGGAGAGTGGGGAGGGGCAGGTTGGTGGGTGCTGCCACGCCCCGAGCAGCGTAGCAATAATTGCTGAAGATTTATCTACTTATAAAGCATAATTTTCAGCACAACCTTATTTACAAATTTCTTAAATCTCAAGGTTTAAGTGCGTTTATTGCTCGCATGGCTTCTCGGGGCTTGGCAGCACGGCTGGGGCGTAGGGTTTGGTCGAAAGGGTCGCAGGGACGCAGGGGGTCGCACAAGATAACACAGTTCACCACCGTAACCAAAAAAGGGATAGATATTTACAATAGAGAGATTACGAACTAGCTTAGAATCAGTCAAATCAAACACTACGCACAATTGAAAAAAAAAAACACAGAACACCAACATAAAAGAATATATGCGGCCTTGGGCGGGTTTTGTTGGGGGATCAGGGGTAGGCGGGGACCGGGATAAGTGAAAGCGGCACGGGCTAATGCAATTTCTGCCTGCTACACACCTGTTTGCGCGGCACCAGCTGCTCTCGCCAATCGCGCAGCTCCGCCTTGAGTCGTTCATCAATCTCCGACAGCTTGGCCTGCTCGTGCTCCACCAATGCCTTACGTTTCTCGTTCTGCAGCTGCTCCAGTTCCCTGTAAAAGACAATACGGTTAGCTTAGGCTCTACTCCCAACTAATAATGCTAGTCCAGCTCACCTTATGGCGCTCTCACGCGTTGCGCGCAGTTCTTCCAATTGCTTTTGATGTTTCACCTCAAAGCGACGCTCCTCCTGCATATAACGTTTCTTCTCTTGCTCTTGGAACTGTTGGAAAAATATTTGCAGAGTTAGCTAAAGTTAGCTCCAAGTAAAATCTCGTTATACAGACGCACCTTCTTCAAGCGATCACGCTCAATGTCCGGATCCAAGTTGGTGGAAATACGCAACGACTCACGGAACATGAGGTCACGTGCCTTGCGCTCGGCTCGAATGCGCTTGGGTAACGCACGCTTTTCCATCGTTTGTTTCTTGACCAAATCCTCCTCCTTGCGCTGCAGCATACGCTTGACCTGATCCAGTTCCTTCTCGTGTCGTATGATCATCTGGTGGCGCTGCATAAAGCACAACTCTTTGACATGACGCTTCGAGAGCTGATGACGTTCGTGCAACTGTTTCTCCTCCAGCTCCCAGAGCAATGCTTCACGTGTACGCATCGCATTCTGTTTCTGCTGTAAGAAATTTCTATTGATTGTTGCCAAATGTTCACGATGCTTTTCACTGAGGCGACGCAGCAGCAGTTCGTGACGCTCCTTGAGCGAATCGAGAAACGCGCGCTCCTTCTCCTCGTGATCCAGGTCCATGGCGGTACGTCGCTTCTTGAACTCATCCTTGCGCTTGTCTTTGGGATACAGATCGACCTCGTGCTTAAGCAGTCGTATCTCCTGTTTTAGATTTTCACGGAAGATCTTCAGTTCTTGTTCCTGCTCGGATCGAATGCGCTTCGACGAACTGCGCAGCTCGTTCTCCTGCGTTTGTTCGGTCTTCTCGATCAGCTGCTTGTGTTGACGCGCCAGCGTATCCATATCCGCTTCATATGTTTTCTCCAGCGATGTGCGCTCGTGTTCGAATCGACGATCCTGTTGCTCCTTGGCCAACTGCTCCTTGACATGCAGTTCCGTTTGCTGTTTCTTCTCCTGCTTCTGCAGCAGCTTCAATTCGCGCAGCTCTTGCTTGCGGAAGTCATGATCATCGTATATGCGACCATTCTCCTCGTCGCCATAGATAACACGACTGGTTGTTGTGGTCATTTGAACGCCATCAATCTCGAATTTACGCGTACGCTTTCGTGTCTTTTTACGCAAATTACGGAGCTCGATCTCCTCCTTGGTAAGTCCACTCATAGCCGAGGGCTTGGTACGCGGCTTCTGGCGAATGACTACCACATCAGCTGCCTCATCCTCCTCGTCAATGGCCAATGCCAGCGGCTGTTGCTGATGATGATTGGTCACGGACGGCGGCGGTGGCGGCATTATCAGTGCCTGTTGATGCTTGTTATTGTTGTCCACCTCGTTGCGACTCTCTTGACTAGTGTTTGTACCAATGCTGTCCGCATCGCCTCCAGTTACTTGCACCTCTACACCACGTCTGCCACCACGCACGGATCCATTCTCACTCGAACCAAGGCTGCTATCGGGCGAGATGCGCTTCTCCTGCTCTTGGCCAGGCTTGAAACGATTCACAATGATGCTCACATCTTCTGGAATCACACCATTAGGCTGCCGATGGCTGCTGTCCTTCACCTTGATCACCTCATCTCCAACTGTGACCACAGACACATGGCTGGTATCCATAGTTAGCTGATCGCTTTGATCTTGACTGGCCGATGCGGTGTTATAAGCAGAATCATCGTCCGCATATGAAGGACTAACAATCAGGACTTCACTCTCATCCAGCTTGCGTGCATGAACAGCAGCAGCAGTGGTTGCTGCAGCTGTACCGCCCTCTTGAGGCTCATTCACGGCGAGTATCATCGAAGACTGCTTCACCTGGTGATCGCCCAGGCTGTCGTCCAGCGAGGGGAAATCATCATCTGTGGATGACTCGTGTAGATGTGTGCTTTTATTCAGATCATTCGACACAATGATAACCTCGTTCTGTGATACCGAATTATCGATAATAACCGGCGGATGCGTGCTAGTGACTACAGTGATTTGGCTAACCGTCTCCAGACTGTTCGGTAGCACCACATGTTGTGCACTTGGCTGTACCGGTGGTAGCTGTGGCTGCGGTTGCGGCTGCTGTGGCCGCAATGCAGGCGAAGCCTCGCTACTGTTTATAGTTATAAGCGACGTACTGGAGCTGAGTACAGCGCCGGTTGCGCTTCCTGAGCTGCTGCTGCTCGATGCCACCGACTGCACCGAAATAATGGACGAAGCAGTTGGCGATGGCGGCTGCGGCTTGGCCTCAATAGCTTCCTGGCCAATGCTCACCTCAATGGCGGTTGTCGGCTCCGATAGCGTTTTCTTGGGCGATGCTTTCTCCGCATCCACAGCCGGCGGTGGGGTGTTGCCCTTGGCAATGGTAACAGCAGCTGCTGCTGCTGCAGCCGCAGCAACTGCCGATGGCGGAGGTGGCGCCTTGCCTTTTTCTTTTTTGACAAAGTGCTGCTAAAAAGCCGACAGGCAAGAGAAGAAGAGTTTAAAGATCGATTGGCTTAGATTTAGTAAGATTCGTTTCACACACCTTTTTGTCTGCATCAGACTTTTCATTTGTTTCGACTGCAGCAACATCTTCGATGGCCTTTGGCAGCACAGCAGCAGCAGCTGCTGCTGCTGCCGGTGCTTGTGCTTGCTGTGGTTGTTGTTGTGCTGGTGGCGATGGTGGCGCAGGTGCAGGCACTTTGGTATGTGGCACGACAATATCGGCCACTTTGTCGTCCTTGCTCTGGTTTGGTTTGTCTGGTGTGGTTGTTGTTGTTGCTTTAGTTGTTGCTGTTGTTGTTGTGGTTGCAGCAGCTGCGGCTGCGGTTGGTAGACTGCTACTTGGTTGGGATTGCTCTTTGGAATCCCGCGATATGGATGTAGGTGTACCTGGAACTGTATAATCAATTATTAAATTGATATATTGATTCTCTCTCTCGAGCAACTTACGTTTGTCAATGTCTTGGCTCTGCAGCGAAGCAGAGTCATCGTCCAGGTCGAGCTGGAGCGCCGAGTTGCGGGGTTCCTATACAAAATTAGAAAAATTCATTTATTAGTAGTTGAACAACAATCTGGCGGAAATTCCAATTAATTTATAGAGTAACAACAATAGGAGTTTACACAGGGAAATCTTGATTCATAGTATAAATACCGTCACATTGATTACCTAACATAATATAGATATATAAACAAAGTCAAGTCGCCACGTTCAATGGAAATCGCCCCCACTGATAAGAAGGTAGAAAAATAAAGTTTACGTCGGGTAATCTATTGTCAAAAACAAAAAAGGGTTGGTCGTATGGTAACAAAAAACCTTTACACCTTCTGATCAATCAAACTCGATGGCAAGTAAACCTTAACGATTCTTTTTATAAGATCAAAATATTAAAAAATATTAATTATTATAGAAAACAATCTGTTATTAAGTACGTAATTTAAATTACATTATTCACTGTCGATAAGTTAATAAGTAATAAGCAAACAGTTCTCTATCCGCCTTCATAACAAAACATAGTTTCTGTTTACTTAATTTAAAATATGTTTCAAATTATTATTTGTATGCTTATGTAGCTAATCGACTCCGAGCATACCAGTAGTGTATATAAGAAGCAAGATAAACATTTGGCAATGCTGATAAAAAAAAATAATTCAAACAACTATATACGAAGAGCGTGCGATGTTGGACTGGGGGACCTCGTTGGGTTTCATGTTTTATCTGCTGTAGAACGACTTACCAACCCTCTGATAGAGCGAGCGCCGCTTCACTTGGCGTTTAAGCTTCTAAATCAATTGCAGATATATGTATATAAACACACAAACACACAGAAAACGATAAGAACACATAATGACCGCCAAACCAACGGAAGGAGTGGGAAATTATAATTTCAAAATAAATTTAAAACAAAAGAGATATAACACATTGTGCACAATTTGTTGTTGGGCATAATAGAAGGCAGGGCGAGGAGGCAGCGTGTAATAGAGAGAGATTTATACAAAAGAAAAGACAAAAGAGAAGAGAGAGTTAGTATCATCTCTAACTCCTGGCTGGTTGGTTATACAGGTGCATTGTGCTGGCAAAAGCAATAGTATATAATTGCAATTATAAGTTTGGGTCTTACCTCAGCCTCATCGTCGACAACTTCTTCGACAACATCGGCTTTGTACTCGAGCAGCAGATCTTTAATGGGCTTGGCATCTAAATTACCGCTTATGAATTCATGCTGCAGCAGCTTTTCCGTTGAGGGTCGCTGCTGCGGATCCTGTAGATATATAAATTAAAAGAAATAAGAAATAAGATTGAGATAATCCTGAAGTATAATAATTGAACGCACCTTGACTAAAGACTTTTTAAGAAAATCATTAAACTCCTTGGTCCACCGGCTAGGCTGTTCCAGTTTGGGCGGTTCACTCTTTTGGATTTTAAGCAGTACACGCATAGGCGACATATCGCTATTTGGTGGCTCCATTTGCGCCAGTTCAATGAGTGTTATGCCCAACGACCATATATCCACCTTATGATCGTAAGGATTGTCACGAAACGTTTCGCATAGCACCAATTCCGGTGCCATCCAGTACGGCGTGCCAATGAACGTGTCGTGTTTCTGCATTGTGTGTTTGTTTTTTGCCGACACACCGAAATCAGCTACAAAACGAAGGAAGACTCAATTAGTTGGGGTCATCAGACTAATTATGTGCGTGCCTACCCAGCTTGACGCCGCCCTCCATGGTCAGTAGTACGTTGCCGGCCTTCAGATCTCGATGGATAACCTTATTCTTGTGTAGAAATGTCAGGCCCTCCGTCATGTGTTTGCATACATACGCAATCTGGGGCTCTGTCAACGGTTTCTCCAGCTCCACCATGATACTGTCCAAGGCACCGCCATCGCAATATTCAATAAGCATCTGAAAAGGATTAATTCCGAAGGTTTAATACATTTCAGAAGGATTAGTCAGTATTGTTAATGTTTAGGCAATGCTAAACTATTCAGTTAAGGGTACTATAATTGATGTATAAATAATGAGCTGATAAGCTTAGGCTTTGGGGTCATTTCTAACGGATGACGTAACATCTTATGCATTCATATCAAACAACAATACTTGTGGCATGACTCACCCAGAGCTTGTCATCTATTGAGAACGCTTCGTATAACTCAACAATGTTGGGATGCTTTATCTCAGAGAGTATGTCGATTTCGACCATGTGATCGCTAAGGTTCTCCTCATCCTCGAGCGTACACATTTTTGCAGCTGCAAATCGCTTGTGTTCCTTGTGCTGTGCCTTGAACACTTTGCCGAAGGCACCGTCGCCCAATTCGCCAACCATTTCCCAGAATTCCGCAGGATCTGTGTCCATTTTGATGTTATTGTAGAGTCGCTTCTTTTTGGCCTCTCCACCGCCTCCCAGGTGGAAGACCTTCTTTAGATTCGTTATGAAGGACATTCTGAAGTATTGTTTCGACTTTCTTCTACTGCTACTTCTTTGATTCTCTCAACAAACTTAGTATCTTTTTGTTTTTGTTTTTTTGTACTCTTGTTTTTGTTTCTACATGCTGCAAGGAGCAGCGGCCACGGCCAGGTTAAACTAGATTTGAATTTGGTGAAAGCTACACGAGACAACAGCGAGCAGAAAAACAACAAACATTGATTGAGATTGAGCTTCATTGATTGATTGAGCTTTTTCTCTTTTCTCTCACCTGCTTCTTCTCCTTTTGCCTATTCTTCTTCTTCTCCTTCCACTTGGTTTAAATAGAAATGGGTCGTGGGTTTGGCTCGGTCTATGCGACGACCGCTTAACGCTTCTCTGTATGTTTATAATTTAATTAGCAGCTCTCGAGCTCTAATATTTGTACACCACATAGAAAGAAACACATACGAATGGCTGAAAAATGATTACAAACGAGAAAAGTAAAAGACGTAGACAAAAAGAGCGTAAAACGACCTGTCTGCCTGTGCCTGTATGCGTGTGTGTGCACATGCATGCATGTGTGTGTGTGTCTCTGTTTGCATGTGTGCACAAGTATGCGTGTGTCTACGAGCTAAATCTGAAACTTGGCTTCGCATTTGACTTTTTCTTTGCACAGTTTTTTATTATTTTTTTTTGGCAAAGCCAGCGGCTTTTCTTGCCACAGATAAGCACCTTTATTTAAACAATGCAACACAATTTGTAAACAACACGCGCACTCTCACTTGGCTAAGGCTCAGCCTCGTTTTATGGTTGCTCATTGATGATTACGCCGCGGCCGCCCATCTAACTGGGCGTGTGAGTTTGTGTGAGTGTGAAACTGTAGACGAACGCAGCGCAAGCGACGAACGACGACGGCTGGGGCTGCAAAAACAATTACCTCATCGCCGCATCACACACATTCTATCAAATCAGTTGGCTGGTTTTACAATACAAACGCGCCCAGCGATTTTTGAGGCATTACTAAACTTTTCGCGTTGATAAAAAACGTTTTGCACTCAAATTGCTAATTGCTTTGGATATTTTGTCAATTTCTCTCGCGCAATGACTATCAGTGTGGCCAGTCGCGGTTTCTAAACGACGATATGGCAACGCGCATTCTACTACCTATTCTACTGACCAAAATGGCGATTAGTGTGTGTCAGAAGAGCACCACCAATGCGCGTACACATTGTCGCCAAGGGCAAACAGAAACAACACTCCACTAATATAGCTACACTTGAGCTCGCAAAATAAATAGAATAACGACGTATTATTCATGTAAAATGTGGTAAAAGCAACCACTACGAACCACTTTGTTTATGTTGGGACGCCATCTATTGCGTGAAAATTTAATAGAAATACACTAAGCATGTATTAATCGATAAATCGATTTATATTTTAGAACGATTGATTTGAATATTGAGAGCAGCTTTTTTAAATTCTGCTTCATTAATTGAACTAATCGGCTCACTAAATTAAGCGACGATAATGCATCTGTTGATTTAATAAATCATCGATAAATAAAATTACGTGAAAACCGACTGAAAGCAAATATATCGCATAGTCTTTCGATATATTGTGTTAATTATAGTTACGATACGATAGTATCGCAGTTTATACATCCCTAGGCACACGTCAAAGAAGAAGAAGAATAATTTGCTTGTCATTTCGGTGTTTTCGCTCAATTGTTACCCGCAACAAATAAAGCATTTGTTGCTATTACGATAACTTAAGCAAACCTTAAGCATACTACGCTGAGCGTGGCTAATACGCAAGACTTTTCAAACTAAATCACACAAATTCAAAATGCCGTCGCTGGAAGTGAGCGTAAACAAAGTTGTGGTCCACCCGCTGGTTTTGTTATCGGTTGTGGATCACTTTAATCGCATGGGAAAAATAGGCAACCAAAAGCGCGTTGTCGGCGTCCTTCTTGGCTGCTGGCGCTCCAAGGGCGTGCTGGATGTGTCCAATAGTTTCGCAGGTAAGTGCAGATTTTATTAAACCCGACAAAATCGACTAAATTCTATTTTATTTGCAGTACCATTCGACGAGGATGACAAGGATAAGTCGGTGTGGTTTTTGGATCACGATTATCTAGAGAACATGTACGGCATGTTCAAGAAAGTAAATGCCCGCGAGCGTGTTGTGGGCTGGTACCACACCGGACCCAAACTGCATCAGAATGACATTGCCATAAACGAGCTTATACGCCGCTATTGCCCGAACTCAGTCTTGGTTATTATCGATGCCAAGCCCAAGGACCTGGGCCTGCCCACTGAAGCCTATATATCGGTAGAGGAAGTGCACGATGACGGCTCACCCACTAGCAAGACCTTCGAGCATGTGCCCAGCGAAATCGGTGCCGAGGAGGCCGAAGAAGTGGGTGTCGAGCATCTACTGCGTGACATCAAGGACACAACAGTGGGCAGTCTCTCGCAGAAGATCACCAACCAGCTGATGGGTCTCAAAGGCCTGAATGCACAACTGCGTGACATCAAACAGTATCTGCAGCGTGTCGGTGATGCAAAGATGCCCATCAACCATCAGATTGTCTATCAGCTGCAGGATATATTCAACTTGTTGCCCGATATAACCAACGATCAGTTTACCGGCACGATGTATGTGAAGACCAACGATCAGATGCTCGTGGTCTATCTGGCGTCCATGGTGCGCTCTATTATTGCGCTGCATAACCTCATTAATAATAAGTTGGCGAATCGCGATGCCGAGGAGGGCAAGAAGATTGTCGATGATAAAGATGCCAAGGATAAGAACAAGGACAACAAAGATGCCAAGGATGCGAGCAAGGATGGCAAGAAGACGGACGAGAAGTCGGACAAGAGCAAGGACGAGGGCGGCAAAGGTGCCAAGAAATAGGAGCGAAGGAAAAAGCGTAAATCACGTCGCAAACGCAAGAAGCCGCCACCGGAGCAGTAAGCAAAGGCGAACGGCAACAACAGCATCCCGAAAAAACAAGATCTACAAGCGGCGACATCCAGCACTCTATAGCAACTAGTATCTTTTTGGCCAAGAATCCAAGCTGAACATGTTATTTATAACAGGAGCAACAACAAATAAGGGCATACACCAGCTATCTCTCACTCACATACACCCCTTCCCACACACACACACACATGCGCGAAAATCAAACATATTTCCATGTATATGACAACAAGATCCTGCTGCTCCCTTTAAATACTTTGTGTAGCCAAGTAAACAGCGCGTTGATGTAATTAAAATTTAAATAATTTAACATTTAAAACTGCATATTTTCTTTAATTGTAATTGCGGATTCGCTTGCTCCCCCCAATGAAAAGGCATTTCCTTTGTTTTCTTATTTGGTTTTTTGTTTTCTTTTGTTTGTGGCTCTACCAAAAACAAAATAATAAATAAACTTAAGTAATTTTTGGCAAAACAGTTGCATATGGCTGTATTGCAACTGTTTTCCCAAAAGAGAAAAAAGAAGTTACACGTAGACTTAGGCATTGTACAGGGTATTCTGCTAGATTACTCTAGTTTACTAGACTCTAGACTCAATTCTATTGACATATACACGAATTGGGCTTCTAGTTTCGAATACTTGATTATTATTAGTATGTTATAGTATAGATATAGTATAATGCATATGAGTTTAGCTAGTCGCAGTTTAAGAGTATTTTTGTTTAGTATTTTTTTTTGGCTAGTTCAAAACAATTGCAATTGTGCACTAACAATCGATATACAAACGATATTACAATTACGATAACTTTATGTACGATATACACAATATATATAGAAATACTTGTAGTAGAAAAGGAATAGCAAAAAACACTGTAAAGCTGGATCAACGAAGCTCGCTTGCATCTGCAGACGAAAGCTTTGCAAATGGCTGCTTGCAGAGCTTTCGCGCAGGGTTGCATAGGACTCTATCTCTCTCGCTTACACCAACCACTCGCTGGCCAAGGGAAACTTGAGCGGTTTGCTGCAGCTGCTGATCCTCAGGGCGCAGTTATTGTCGTCGCCAGCAGTTGTTGTTGTTGTCGGATTGCCCTGGTAGCTTCTCTCGTTGACCGAGCCGTGACTTAGACTATTGCTAAGACTAGCACTAGCACTAAATCTATTAATTATATCATTGCCATTAGGTTGCTTTGTGTGTATCAACTCCTGCTCCTCCTCCTCCTCCTGTTCCGCCTCTGCCTCTGCTCCCGTATAGCTAAGAATATTTGTGTGGTAAGCGTAGTAACTGTTGGCGTCGCACACTTTCGAGCCGGCGACATCCTGCCTAGTTGTTGTTGTTGTTGTTGTTGCTGCTGTTGTTGTTGGTGAAAAGCTTTTACAATTCAGATTGTAGATCTTGATGCTCGTCTTGTTGGTGTGTATATTGAGTTGCAGCGCATTGTCAGCATGTCACACCGAGGTGCCCTGCTGACCCGGCAACACCGAGCCACAGCTCGCGTCCGGCTTAAACGATTCCTGCAAACGCTGCTTGCAATTGCCCTTGGATGCGAAGCAGAACTTGTAGATCATGTAGAGCGGAATGCACATGACCGACGAACAGGTAACGGCCCAGCCCACCTGAAAGCTCCACGGCGGATAGTAGAATTCCTCGCCAAGCATCTCCTTGTAGCCCATTATGGAGAAAATGAAGATGGTCTGCAAGTAGAATCGTTTTAACTGCTTCTAACCTACCCAATCTTCGGCTACTTACCAGCAAAAATACCGGACTGATGTACGTCCAGCAGATGCGCCAGAATAGACCCGGTTTGGCGCCCAACATTTGCTCCACATCGGCGCTGAAGCGATCGACGCCATAGAACCAGAACACGCCGGCTGCCTCGACAAACACCACAAACAATATGGCCAGTCCCGGTCCGTAGACATTCAAAAAGTTGACCAAGACGACACCGCCCTGAACGATTAAGTATATAAACAGATTTTGTTGGGTATTGTTGAAGCCTTTAAAGGACTATTACCCTTCTACCCAAAGGCTACCATCCTCTCTTTCTCTCTCTCTAAATCTTTGCGCGAGGAAATGGAATCGCTTGATCCATTGACCGATAGATAAGTCAAGTGGCGAAATAAAATATAGCAGAAGCTACTGAATTACAATTTCAAATGTAATCAGACAAATGGGCCAACAGCGTGTGGTCACACTTGAACGGGGCCGGGTAGGGGATGGGGGATTGGCAGATGCTGAAGGTGTTGGCTCAATAGACACAACAACGCACACACACACACGCACAAGCAGCCCCTCCAGCTGACCGAAGCAAACAACCGAAGGAGTCGAGCGGACAACTGACAGGTGATAAAAATGCAGAAAGGCAGACAGTATGCGTACATGGTTGAGTTGAGTATGTGAGATTAACTGAGGGAACGATAAAAAGCACTTAACACGGCAATCCATCGCTACACTGGCATATTTAAACAGGTGTCAGTTCGCCAACTCCAAGGCACTCACTATCCCGCGCCCGCCCCCCCAATCCGAGTCCATTCGCTAGACAATCGCCAAGTCATGGTGTGGCGCAGCGTTTAATGAGCCATGCTTCCAACTAGTCCATGCATATGGAGTAGTTTCCTGCGCCACCCCTCCACGTACACCACGTCCAGCACACTTAGCAGTTAATTAAATGAATCACGCCAGTTGAAAGATAAGCTTCAGCTACACTCAGGCAGAAAAAAGGGATGAAAATCGTGATTATGGAGCAAGAATACCCCTATTAGTTAGCTCTACGCAAGCGTTGAGCGTGTTATGCGTAATTAAAAAGAATCTTAAGCTGAGCATGCCTACGAGGAACCTTCTTGCCAAATTTGGTAGTCCTAGCTCTTGTACTTGCTGAGATCGAGCTGTTCATACAGACAATTGCTGTATATATGCGTTTCTATAGACTGACACGCCCTCTATTGGCCTGAGTTGTACAAGTAAAGCTAAATGAATATCTATGTAAATCTACTGCCCATACTCACATAGGTCATGGTGGGTAGCGCACAAAGGAATATGAAGGCGAGCAGCAGCAGTACGAAGAGTTCGCGTCGCCGGCCAATGACGCGCGGATACTCATCGCAGAGCGCCGTAATCATGGCCTCCAGACCGCCGAACGTGCTGTCCAGACCCAGCGTAATGAGCATCAGAAAAAAGATGATGCTCCAAAACACCGAACCGCTCATTGTGGCAATTGCCTCCGGATATACAATAAAAACCAGACCTGGTCCCTCCAGCCCGACCTTATCAATGGACGTCTTCTGCACGTAGGCCATGTAGCTAAAAAGAAAAACAAGTAGAGATGCCTTGGCCAGAATAATAGAGGGTAGCCAACACCTTACCCCAATACGGAGAAGATGACAAACCCGGCCAGGAAACTGGTCAAACAATTGATGCTACTCGTTATCAGTGCATCCCGATAACAATTATTGTTGAACTTATTGTAGCTGGAGAGCGCCAGCAGTGTACCGAAGCCAGGACCTAGCGAGAAGAATATCTGCGAAGCTGCATCGATCCAAACCTTCGAGTTCTTCAGCTTGTGCCATTCCGGTGTCAAATAGTACTTGATACCCTCGTCGGCGCCGGGCAGCGAAACGCCACGCACCAGCAGAATGATGAGTACCACGTACGGTGCCAATGCAGTTACCCAGACAACTTTACCGGCACTGCGAACACCTTTCCACAGCGAGAAATAGACTAGCACAAAGACACCGAAGACACACAGGGCCAGCGTCGGCTTAACTGGACCCATAAAGTCCAGACCGTTGCTCTTGTAACTCTCCAGCACCTTGCGTCTGCGGAATGAAGAAAAACATTCGAGTATTCGAGAATGGCTAAGGGACTAATGGGTAAATGCGGTACACACTCGAAGAACTCCTTGGCCGGTGTTGTTGCCAATTGGGTAAAGTTTTCACTTGTCACGGGCATGCAGTTCTGCGTGTTCCACGGATTATCGCACGACGTCCAGGGCAACTTCGAAGTGAACGAGGCAAACAGATAGTACACCGCCCAGCCTATGATGGTGTTATAGTACATGCCCATATAGATGTCGATGAGGCAGATTGCGTAGCCAACACCTGCAAATAAAAAGGGAGTGGATTGAAGCTACATTAGGTGTGCTTATTTTAACCCCAAGTAAACTAGAGCCAAGCAAAGCAGCAGAAAAGCTATGCTGCCTATTCAATTTTCTGCAGTTTACGAGGACCTTGCCAAATTCTAAAATTATTATAATATGCCTGCTATAATAAGGAATATTACCCACAAATTTGAGAGTCCTAGCTCTTATAGTCGCTGAGATATAAGTGTTCATACGGGCAAAAACGGCACGGCTGCCTACTAAACCAGTTTTATGACACAATTTAAGCGCGCATTAAAAAAAGATACTCCTATAAGCAACAGTTAGTCAGTGTGGGAGGGGGAGTACGGGGTGTGTAACCTGGGAATGCCAATCTCTGATTGATAGCGTAGTAAGAAGAAAATCATCATCAACTTGAAATATTCCCGCGTGACATTTTACACATTTTTTGCTTATTGTCAGAGGCAGAGACGCAGCAAAGGGAGAGAGAGAGGTAAGGAGAGAAGGGCAGGCAGCTAGCTGGAAGCAAGACAAACACGCGCTGCCCGAGCTGCCTGCACACAGGTGCGTCTAAGTACACATCCTTCTTCTGCTTTCTTTAACAGTTGCCAACGCCAATGCTGATGAGGCCAATAAGACACGTCACGTGATTTGGACTCGATTTGTCGCCTACTTCTACTTTAATACTTCGCCACGACTTTTTTTTCCCCATTTTAATCGCCTCTGCCAAAGGTTGCCCGTGTGCAAACACTTGTTGAGCAAATGATGCCGCCACAAAGTAATATTTGCACTTGAGCTCAGCTCTTTGCTCTTCGCTCCGCTTCACTTCGCTTCGCTTCGCCTCGACTCGCTTAGGTTGAGAGCGTGACCTCGTTGAAGAGGGAGGGGGAAGGCCTTGCCGAGTCAGCAAAAGTTGAGACAAGTTTCAGTCTAAGAATCGTATGCATTTTGTTTGCCATTTAATGTTATTATCAACTAGCAACACACACCCACAAAAGTTTTCAATCTACCCTCGAGCTAAGTGAATTTCGGAGATGAGAATTTAATTAGGGCTCGCATTGCGCCCTGATTTGTTTGCTATTCAG
Source organism: Zaprionus inermis (assembly GCA_018151445.1). Lineage (NCBI taxonomy): Eukaryota > Metazoa > Arthropoda > Insecta > Diptera > Drosophilidae > Zaprionus > Zaprionus inermis. The sequence continues at coordinate 3,113,859 of JAECXD010001572.1, read as the reverse complement.
CTACACAAATTGTCACTTGAATGTGAAGCTAATTGTTGCAGCCGTGGCAGCATCAGTTCCAACTTGAATTATCTGCCGAACCGCCCGACCGAGTGCGGCTACTGATAACGTCGCCGGCAGATGAAGCAGACAATGCGAGCGCGTCTCGTTCTGCGGGCTGCAAGTGTCCGAAATGTTGTTATCGCCGCAGCTGGCACATCAAACCTTTAAGGCGCACACAGCCTGCTGCGTATACGTAATATTTGCACTCTTCAAATTAACAGTGAATTCACACACTCAAAATAACATATATAAACATTATTACATTTGGCTGCAGGCACAGTCTATATAGATTTCGTTCATCAATTTCGATTAAATATTTGTGATTCATTAAATCACGAGGTTGAACAGGAGCGTAGCCCCGGCGGCTGTACGCAGTATTCTTTTGATTTGCGCTTTATGCATTTTTTAAGCCTACAAAATGGTTGGTTTTTCTGTACAACGAAGCTGATAATACCCTACAAGCGGCATAGCATTGTGGCGGATAGATGGAGGCGTCTCTGAGCTCACAAACTATGTGTAGGTGCAGATAGATCTCTGGACCCATAAGAACTAAGACTACCAAACTTGTTGAGTACATTAAGGAATTGTTTTTCCTTACAACGAACTTGATAATACCCTGCTAGCAACTTCACTTTGTGCCAGATAGGTGGAGGCATCTCTGGGCTATTGCTGAGTCTCATCAGTCGAGGCTATATAACCGGATTTGTGCGTATGAACACCTAGAACTCTGGAACCATAAAAGCTACGACTACCAAACTTGTTGTGTACTCTAAGAAATACCCTCTAAATAACTACCACAAATTTAGTTACCCTCAGCTAATAAACATATGAGTTATTTAAGCAAAAAGTCACGCACACTTGACTGTAATTTTATTTTTGATTTTCTTTTAATTTTTATTTTATTTTATTTTATTTATTTATTTTTTTTCCCTTGCTTGTACAGCTTTCTTCTGCTTCTTTTCTTGCTTTCCAGCTTTCTATCCACCTCTATCTAGCTCTAAATATTTACCCAAGTATCGCTTACCTTTTAAAGCCGGACAGATGCGCTTCCAGATGCTTAGGCAGCCGCAGCGATGGAACTGACCCAGTGCCAGTTCCATGTAAAACAAAGGCAGACCGCCAAAGATGAGGAAGACGCAGTAGGGCACAAGGAACGCGCCGCCGCCATTCTGATAGCAGATATAGGGAAAGCGCCAAACGTTGCCCAGGTCGACGGCGAAACCGATGACGGCCAGTAGAAACTCGGCCTTCTGGCCCCAAGTCTCGCGATGACGCTCCGTAACGGAAACAACCAGAACGCGCTGCAGACGAGAAGGAAGAAATAAATGAAGAAATTGCCAAAGGACAGTGTGTCAACTACTGCAGGGTGGGAGGGGGAGCGGGCGGAACGGAACGGAAATTAAAAACGTCTTCAAACTTGCCTCATTGTTGGCCAGACGCGGCGCCAGCGGATCGGTCACTTTGGCAGGTGTTGCATTGTCGCCGTCATCCTCGTTGGAGTCTTCCCCATTGTTGGGCGACTCCTTATTGTTGCTCCAGGGCGTGGCCGTTGCCGTTGTTGCTGTGCCCGCTGCAGCCGTAGCTGCAACTGCAGCATGTTGGCCAAACTCGGTGCTGTTGTTCTTGCTGCTGCCTCGATCCATTTCGCTGATCTGTGTGATCTGTGGATCCGCCTGCGATATTGTGGCCGCGGGGGCCAAGTACGCCGATCGCGGCACTAGTCTAGCCAGCCCAACACAACTGCCCAGCGCCACGGGCTGCGTTTCCGGCAGAGCCAAGGTCAGACACGCTGCTCCAATCCACGCTCTGCTGCTGCTGCTCCCTTTTCCTCGCTCTCTCTCTATCTCTCACTCTTCCCCTCTCTGTTACGCTCTCTCGCTGACCAGACTCTTCTTTATTGTGGCAATTGCATTGCGTGTGCCTTGTTTACATGGCGGAAAGCGTGCGTCCTTGAGACCTCGAGCAGCGCGCTGGCCATATACTGCAAGCGTTTCAAGGATTACGTATTACTTTGGCGTCTGCACAACTAATGAGGCTCCTCCCAACCGATGTTCGCACACAGACATAGACACACACACACACACGCACACACACATGCAGAGCAGCTGAACATTGCATCATTAAGGGGATTAAGTGCGTTCGCATATGGATATCGCGCAGTTTCAATATGCGCAAAATTATTTAAATAAAGTTACAAGCATATGCAATACCTTTTAGTATATATATTCCCGATCTGTATCAGCTGGCAAGGCAATTTAGCAATCTCAGCGACTGTTAAAGCTTAGGCTAGAAAACCTGCTTGCAATATGTCTCAAGACAGCACGCAGCTGAATATAGGCCAGTCTGTCTGTATGAACATCTATATCTCTGAGAATTTAAGTGCTAGCCTAGCCAAACTGGCTGACAATATGCCTTATAAAGGCACAAAGCTGATGCAGCTAGGATTATAGCATCAAGAAAGCATCTCTGATCTCTGTGTCAGCTGGCGGGGAATATAGACCATGTTTGTCTGTATGAACTTAAATACTAGAGCTAAGGCTACCAAATCTGCCGACAATTTGTCTTATAACAGCATGCAGCTGCATATAGGTCAGTACGTCTGTATGAACATCTATATATCAGATATTATTAGAGCTAAGACTACCAAAATTGCTAATATGTCTGATAACAGCAAAGTATGAGCATCTATGCCCTTGAAACTGTAAGAACTAAAGCTAGCAAGCTAGCTGATAATATGTCTGATAACAGCACGCAGCTGAAGTTCGCTTTAGAACCCCGCCACTCCCTCGTTATGCGATAGAAATGAATTTTTAGCGTAACTGGAAGTCTAAAACAATCATTTGCAGTGTATACACTATACTAACCTGCCAAAACATTTCTGTAAATTTGAATACGATCGCATAATAACCCCACAACACATTCAATAAATAGAGCATACAATATAACAGTCGAGCAGACTCGACTATAGCTTTCGTTAATCGTTGTTTGTGTGTGTTTTTTGTTGGGTGTCCCTGCTGCACATACGCACGTTTTTGTACACGCACATATGGTCACATGTTTTTGCTCATATCGGATTCCCCGAGGTGTCCTTTGTCTGGTAATCTATGGCCAGCGCGGCGGACGGACGATGGACGACGGTCGACTGTGCTGTGGCCAGTTGGTGCGCATCGCTGCACTCTCTTTGACCGAATTGACGCTGATGCTCAATGTCAATGTTGCTGCATACTTATGGGCTGTGCCTGTGCCTGTCTATCGCTGTGTTTTTGTGTGTGTGTGTGTGGGCATTGTTTTGCCTTTATCAGTTACAGTTTGCGATACAAGCGATACCGCCTCTGGGCGGAGACTTTCAATGTTTGTTTTGATTGCTGCAGCAGCTCCGGGTTAAATTCTCAAAATCGAAACTGAGATATAAAATGTGTTTGCATAGGACTGAGTGGGTTAGATAATTCCCAAAGTAAGCTATTCGCTTCGAGCATGTGCTTCATAATTGCCATTTAACGACTCTGGAATCTTGTGCGCCCGTACGCAATCACAGGTGAGGCACTGTGCCGTGTGAATCGAAACAGTCGCAATGCAAATTCAAAACAATTAAAAGTCACTTTCAGCCGGAGGAGTGAGGCTTATACGCTTTTTATGTTAATTACAAAATTAATTTTCAAATTAGACACAGATTAGGTAAATCTTAGTAAAAATCTTGCAATTAATGGGAATATAAGAGATGCTTATATCAACTTGTTACTACTCTTAAATATAGTATGTTATTTAGGGATATGTTTATGGTTTAATTAAATGTAATTTCCATACAGTCATTAGTAGTAATACTATAAATAGATTTTCTATAATATCGTTTTGCATTTGTATGCTATTAATAGTGTTATATATATAATATAATACTGTATCGTTTTTCCAACCGGGTTACGCTACTAATCTAACGAAATCCTTTAATAAACTTTAAAAAAAAAACTGTTAAAACATCTAATACTAATACGCAGTTACAAAAAAAAGGGGAGGAAATATTAATTTTGCTCTAAAAACTGTGCACATTGTCCTGTATACACTGTTTAAATCTAATAAAAATAAGATGAATATAATCGACTGTGCTGCCAACTTTTGGGAACAAAAAAAAACAAAAACTGTATAAAACAAGAGAAATATAATTAAAATCCCGCAGTTGGCCTTCAAAATCAGCCAGATTTGACGGGGAAAAGCGAAATTGGCAACACTTTTAATTCGAATAAATTATCAAGAAAACAAGATTTTCATAAATAACTATATTTTTTTTAATTTGCATAAATTATAAATAAATAAATGCCTTTGCTAGGTCGAGTGTTAATGGTATATCTTTAACATATTTTAAAAGTGAATTTAATTCATTAAATAGCATTAATCTTATAAATTATATTTATTATGTTAAATCTCACCTAGTTTGGCTTAGTTATTGCTTGATTCTTCTAAACTTTAATTTCAATATTCACGAAAACTTCTTGCTTGGCATATTTGCATTTCCACACTGAGGTCTTTGGCTCGGACTGGAGGAAAACACTTGTAAAACACTGTATTAACTGTTATTAATATTAGCAGCTTCTTCTTAGATTAAATTCAAAATTTGAGTGGCGCGCGCCGCTTCGCTGTGCCAACTGCTGTCAATGCGAGCGAGGCGCCTCCTTTTATACGCGCGATGTGAACGAGCCGAGCAGGAAGCACTCGGATTCGTGTGTGCCTCCGAAGCTGACTACGAGTCCTTCGTGTCGTGTGTCGTGTGTCATATATGTCGGTTAAATATGCGGGCTTTGTGGTGCGCGTGGGGGCGTGGCTGGCAGCCTGGGACAGGTGGCAAGTGGCAAGTGTAACTTAAATTGCGACAAACTGTTGCTTGCCAAAGTTGATTGAAAGCCCATGGCAGGACAAGGGGTGGGAGGGGTAAAGCGAACATTTTGTGTGCGTGAGAGTTTCTCGATAGGCTTCGAAAAAAGCAAAGAAATTAAAAAGAAACAAAAAAAAGATACACATTTATTAAAGAGATACCGAACTGTTTTTCAAACTGTTATAATTCCTGTCGAACAGTTTAGGTTATAAGTAATTTAAATACTTTTCGTTATGTGCGAAATTCCGCGAACTAGTTCCAAGAACAGACACTTTATTTTCAAACCTGCCGATACGCGCACGCATTTTAATTACAATTCAGTCGCCAAGTTACTATAATTATCAAAGCACAGCTCATCAAATTATCTCAGCTTAAAGAGCAAACCAAATCAGTTTAATTACACTTGATTTATGGCGTGGGTACGCAGAGCACGTCGCCGACGACGACGTCTACACGAGCTGTAGCTGACGAAGACTGTTTGAGTGTGTGCTGCGCGGTATGTGGTTGAGGTAGGTGCAATTTGTCAATTTGAGGATCGAAAGGTCGCTGAGAAATTGCGATGCTCATTTAAGCTGACGTCCCAGCATAAAGGGCTTACATGGAAGAGATCAAAAGCTTTGACGTCACACTGTAAATTGTAGCTAGTTCTCCCACGCAACCTTCTGCTAAAGTAACATTTTTTTCACAGAAACACTGCTGTTATTCTTGCTGTTACTGGTTTTGTTTTTGTGTTGCTCTTCGTGTGGGCAAATCGGCATGCACTTCGATTAACTTGAGCTCTTAAGCCGGTTCCCATTGACAGCGATCAGTTCCAATTTGTGTCGCGTCATAGTCTGTCTATACATTTATGAGCTATTACACGCCTGAAACTTATATAATTGTAATCCGATATAGAATTTCCTAGGCAGCGGCTACAACGACCACAAATTACATACTACGTCATCGGAAGAGACATGGCACTAGCTGCATCAGATGCAGTTAGCAATTGCCATTGAATGAAAACGCAGCTTGTTTTAAGTTAAGTTTAATTTGGTTCAGCTTCAAGAATTTACGTTCTTTTCTTTCAAAATTTTCAAGCACTGCACTAGTTCGCGCCATGCAACTTCAAAGTCACTCTCAAACTGTACGCTAACATTTACATGTTAACGATAACAGTGCCAATTTGAGTACTATCGATTTACAGTCATCTGGTTAAGGCAGTGGCGTTGCCAGGCCGCGTGCAGCTTGCGTATTTGTGTTTTGTAAACAAATTCACCAGCCGATGCTAGACTTAGCTTAGTTTAATTTAATTTTGACAAAAATGCGCATAACCCACCACCTATCACAATTGTGGGAGAAACGCATCCCCACAGCTGGACACCTAAACACGTATTTCTTTTTCGCAGTGCTGCGATTAGTGCTGGTTTTCGTGCCCCAATTGGGCTACGTGCATCCGGATGAGTTCTTCCAGAGCGTCGAAGTGATGACGGGTAAGCGAAACCGAAACCTGCAGCCACTACACTACTAACCGCACAAGGAACATTCAATTAGGTGATCACTTTCGTTTGGAGCACACACGCACCTGGGAGTTCAACAACACGATGCCGGTGCGCAGCATAACATTGCCCTGGGTGCTGCTGCGCGTTCCGTGGAGTTTCTACGAGTTTATGGCGTTATATCCGCGCAGCTGGTGGCAGGTGGAGGTGATAAACAGCTATGCCTATCTGGTGTTTCCTCGCCTTGTGTACACGTTAATCTCGTACAGCAACGACTGGTGTTTATACAAAATTTGCCGGCTCTATGGGCTGCGCCATGAGATACGCCTGCTGGCGCTGGGTAGCAGCTGGGTATTGCTCGTATTCGGAACACGCACCTTCTCCAACAGCCTCGAACTGGCCATGTGCTCGTGGCTGCTTTATCTCGTCTCCAAGTGCATGCTAAAGACAAACACGGTGGTCTACAAGAAGGAATATCTGGAGGAAAGATACGACAAGGCGGCATCAATAAGTGAACGTGTCAAGATTTGGAAACTGAAAAATGCGCTGCCCGCCCACAATCTGCAGCATTTATTCGCCATGTCCAGCATCTGTGTAGCCGGTGTCTTCAATCGACCCACGTTCCTGCTGTTCGGTGCGCCTATGGTATTCTTCTGGCTGCTACGCGGTATGGGTACACGCAGTGTGAATTTCCGGGACTTCAATCTGCGCATTGGACTCTTCTGTCTGTGTGCTCTGCCCGCGCTGTTGCTGTTCATCTTCTGCGATTCGCTATACTATCAGCATCTGACCGTCGGCGAACTGCACATGCTGCAATTGGGCATCGATAATTTTATTTTTACGCCATGGAACTTTATCAAGTACAACCTGGACTCTGCGCAAACGGCCACGCATGGCGTGCATCCGTGCTATGTGCATCTGCTGGTCAACATGCCGTTACTCTTCAATATACTCGGACTGGCCGCGCTGGTGGCCTTTGCCCAGCTGCTGTTGCGCTTCTTTTGCGCCGAGTATCAGCTATTGCCGCGTTTCCAGAGCATTGTTTCGCTGATGTCGGGCGCAATCTTTGTGCCGCTCTTCTTCCTATCATTGATCAATCATCAGGAGCCGCGTTTTCTGCTGCCTCTCACCTTTCCGCTGATTGTGCTGCACGCGCCCAAGCTGATTACCGGATTCAGCGCCACCTATCCCTTTCAGACGCAGCATCCGCTGCTGCGTTGGCTCTACGATCGCTTGCTGTGCAGCAAGGTGTCGGCACCGCATCTGCTGCGCATTTGGTACGTGCTCAATGTGCTGCTGACACTCTTCTTCGGCTTTATACATCAGGCCGGCATCTTTCCGCTGGCTCAGCGCATGGCACATGTGATGGAGACCAAGCCGCAGGCAACGCATGTGCATCTGCTAACCTCATACACATACAGCATGCCCCTGCATCTGGTCAATGTGCCCAGCTCTCGTGTACTGCATTTCAATCGACGCACGCATCAACGCTATCGACGCCCACGTGACTTCTTTCTCTACGAATACGGCGGACTCACGCTCGACATGCTTATGAAGAAGGTGAAGCTTATTTCCGGAAATTGCGAACTAAAGCGCAATAGTGGCCAGCGGCTACGCTACAAACTTTACCTGGCCATACCCGCGTCGCTGAGTGGCGAACTATACGACGCACTGCAGCGATCCAATGCCAGCAGCTATCTACACTTCGAGCTGCTGTCCGTGTTCTATCCGCATCTGTCGACGGAGGCGTTTCCGCGTCTGCTCGCACGCCATCCGTGCGATGTGGACGCCCCGCATTGGGCTCACGATGATCTGCGCGGCACGTGTGCCGTCGAGCAGCCGCCCACGCTCAGCTTCTCCTACCTGATCAAGCAGTTCAGTTCGATTGTGCATCAGTTCGGACTGGCGCTCTACGAGATCGATGTGCGACATAAACAGCAACGCATCTCCACGCTCGAACTAGACACGTCGCCAGTGACGCCGCTACCCGAGTCGGCGTTGTAATGAAGGATGCGTAGTTTGCCAGCGCCAAGTGTGTCTTATACCAAAGATTAGGCATTAGCTCAATCCGTTGTCGCTTAACTAGTCAGATCTCGTTTAAGTATTTTGCAGAGTACAATGCATTCCTAAAAATTAAACTATTCACTTTGTCTAACATTTAAGCGTATATTAAATTTAAACAATTGAAATGTAATTGTTTTATAGTTTCATAATCTAGACATCATTACGAATGTTTCATAATCTTGACATCATCACGAAATCAAACACTTTCTATCTATGCAACATACGGAAAATAAAGCTTTGAATTGAAATATGAATTATGCTGTAGAATGTGTATATTAAATATTTATATTAGAATAATTTTAGTCCATATACATATATATGATTAATAAGAATTATTTTATTTTGTCAATTTAGCTATGCAGATCGTATCTTGCTTGGCAAAGCCGATTGCTGCAAAATATGTAGATGCTGATAGTATTCCATTGTAAATCTCGATTGTCGCCAAAAAGAGACGCAGACCTGAAATGGCAAACAAGCCAGCTAATCCATTTGACACGCCGTCAGCTCGCTCCGCAAACATTTTCGGCATCCGCGTTCATTGAACGTTGCGCTGCCCTCCGGCTCGGGAATAGTGTTCTAATTTGGCTTGTATTCGCGGCCGAGCCTAAGCCGTAAACTTGTTTATTGTAGGGCAGGCCAATTGTTAATTTGACTATAAAATGTCGCGACAATTGACCAACAGCATCAGTTGCTGACAACACTTGAAACCAAACCAATCAAATCAATATGAAAGTGAGTGCGAAGTTGTCTGCCTGATCCTAAATATTTGAACTTCACATTTTCTTTTATTTTGCAGTTCCTCATCTGCTTTGCGCTTTGCCTGGCCGTGGCTCAAGCCGGTTACCTGGCTGCTCCCGTCACCACCTATGCCGCCGGACCCGCCTTTGCTCCCGCATATGCCGCCACCTATGCTGCAGCTGCTGCTCCAGTGACCACCTACACGGCTGCTGCTCCAGTGACCACCTACTCGGCTGCTGCTCCAGTGACCACCTACTCCGCGGCCGCTGTGCCTGCCGCCTATTCGACCTATGCTGCAGCTGCACCTGCCTACACTGCCTCCGTGTACAGTGCTCCAGCCTATGCTGCTCCGGTGGCCACCTATGCCGCCTCTGCCTACGCCGCACCTGTGACCACCTATGCTGCACCAGCTATCGTCAGCCCCTTCCTGAAGAAGAAGTAAACAGCCTGCTCCACCGCGAACATCGATCATCTGCCCAGCTGCGTAACTGCGATTAGTCCTTAACTGTTTTCTGGTTTCCCGATGAGCAAAATAAATGCAAATTCCAACTAGAAATCCTGCGAGATACTCGACTTCATTTGTATGTGTTGCTCTGGGCATTTTATTTGTGATCTCTGGCAACTGTAAATGCTTAATGGATACATGGAGAAACGCGTGATACTACACTACGCACTGAGACTATACTAAGGCCAGAAATAGAAAAACGAAATCTGTCTTAAGGCTAGCGTGGATTCGGTCGAGTCTTGGACTTCGGCTTGGGCTTGGGCTGTGGAGAGTCGGCGTCCTCGAACACAAAGTCCTCCTGCTCGTTCCAGCGCACACTGCGTTCGACGGAGCATCTGAACACCATACGCAGGGTATGCGTGTCGTGCGTCGTGCCATTTTCGGGGGTTGGATGGCGGTGCGAGAAATAAAAGGGTAAGGTTCAGAATATATAGTCTTTGTCGCTGTGAACACAGAAGAATTTGTGTGTGTTTGGATTGGTTACGTTATTCGCTAACAAGATCGTTATTTGTATCGTTATTCGATTACAAATCAAAAGCTCAAAAATCAAAACTCAAAAAATGCTCAATAACGTTGATAGAACCTGTTCATGCCGGCCGCTGGCGGTGGCGGAGGCGGTGGAGCGCCGCGTGGCGGAGTGCGACGTGCCCTGAAAGTAAGGAGTATGAATACAGAGTTTGAGTTGGAGAAAAGCACGCATGTACTTACGCTGCAACTGCATCAGCTTCCAGTTGCGCACCGCTTCCGTAGGTGTCACTCTCATCCATGTCGAACTCGTCGGTGCCGGTGCGTTGTCTATGGAAAGAAGAGGAAACGGACCATTAGCGGGGTGCAGAAAATGTGTTTGGCTGTGCTTGAAATGGACATGACGGACCGGAGGCATTTCATCGGGATTCTCACTAAGATTAAGACGGATAAGGTAGGCTCTTGTTGGCTAGTTTTTTTGCAGGAACCCAGGCACGGATGGGGCTGAACTCACAGTCGCTGGTTCCGCTTGACAATGTCCTGCACGGCGCGTGCTGTTAGCGAGACTTTGCTTCGCAGCCGCATCGGAGTGCGAGGCATGGGCACGGCGGCAGGCACGTCAGGATTGACGGTCAGCACGGGCGTGACCGGGCGTCGTGTCACTTGGCTGCTAGCTCTATCCACATTGGTACTACGTCTGCAGGCGAGCGAGAGAAGTGAGAGGCGAAAGAGTGAGAGAATGAGAGAGTCCGAGACCGAGAGCAGAAATCCTAAGGCGGGTCTCATAACTTACAACTTTGGCTTAGTACGCGGCTGAGAGCGTTCCTCGGTTTGCGGGCGACGCGGCTCGGGCGGACTGGCGCTGCGCTTGACACAATGCCAGGCGCTTTCCCGGGGCTCGTCTTCAAAGTCGAATTCTTCGGTGCCCTGACGGCGACTGAGGGAAAGAGAGTGACAGAGAGAGAGAGAGAGAGAGAGAGAGAGAGAGAGAGAGAGGGAGAGAGAGAGAGAGAGAGAGAGAGAGAGAGAGGGAGAGAGAGAGAGATAGAGAGATGTAGACAGAGAGGGCGAGAGGAGAAAAGAGAGGAAGGAATAGAAAAGTAGAACAGAGACAGAGAGAAAGGTAGGCCCGCATATGATCAGGTGAAACAGATAGAATTACATAGAGAGAGGGAGATAGAGGGAGACAGAGAGAGAGAGATAGAGAGATAGAGAGATAGAGAGAGAGATAGAGAGAGAGATAGAGGGAGAGAGAGAGAGAGAGAGCGAGAGAGAGAGTGGCTGGCAGGGAAACTACACTCACAGCGGTGGCTTGATCTTGCTTCTGGACTGCCAGAGATTGACCAGCTTGTGGGACTGACTACTTTCGCGCTCGTTGGAGTTGGCTCTGCTGGGCGCACTAGATGAACCCCAATTGTCATCATCGCGCCGCCTGCTCGGAATCAAGATGCAAAGTGATGAGTACGCCAAAGCTTGTTGCGCATGCGATGGGTTTACTTACAGTTGCTGCTGCTGGCGACTGCGCTGCGGCGTTTCGTGTCCGCGACTCCGCTCTCGCTCCCGCTCACGACTGCGCGGCTCCCGCTCCACCGACTCCTGACGCCGCTGCTGCTGCTGATGCTGCTGTTGTCCCAGTGTCTGTCGTGATGGCGTTGAGTCCTCGTCTCCAATGTCCAGCGTCTCCTCGGTGGCAGTGCGTCGTCTGTGCATAAAATACTCTTGGTCAGTCTCCTTATCCACTATCACTTCACTTGCTACTCACAGTTGTGGCCTGGCCCGCGCGGTGCTGCTCGTGCTGCGATCCCGCTGCTGTTCCCGCCTGCCTGCGCTGCTCGTGCGCTGCTGCTGCCTGCCGCGACTCTCGCTGCGTTCTCTACCGCTGCGCTGCTTGCCGCGACTGCGCGTCTGTGCGCGCTGCATGACATTCAGCCGCGTCTGCACCGTAATCAGGTTCAAGCCCACGGGCGTGCCAATGGCCCAGAGCAGCAGTGTCAGAAAGACAAAGAACCACAGCGCATTGACAAAGTCCACGAGGTTGCGGCATAGAAAGCTGCGACTAGCGTCGAAGGTGTCGTAGAACGGCCGACACTTGGTCGTCGTGTCGCCCAGCTGGGACTCCATGGTGGCTCGGCTGCTGGTCAAGTAGGTCTTCAGGCTGTGGGCAAAGGACGGCATTGTGAATTCACACGAGGTTTTCTTGCCTAACTTACCGCTCTGTGTAGAGGCGCGTCAGATTGTGACAGATCTCACCGGCCTTGTTCTCCAAATATCCTTGAATGTTCTTCAGATGATTGAGGGTCTGATTCACCTGCTTAGCCCAGGGATCGCGCTGCAATTCCAGTGCCGTCAGATGATACAGTATCTCGTTTTGCAGATTCTCCAGCGGCTGTAGAATGGCGGCCTGCAAGCGTTTCGATCGACTGCCGAGCGTAGTCATGCGCGACGAAGTGGCCACGTCCTGAATCTAGTGAAGCACCGAAAATGGTAAAGTCTAAACATCTATGGAATTTCATTCGATCTTACCTGCAGCGCAACACGTTGCATTTGATCGATAAAGGTGGCCAGATCCTTCTCGGGCGTTGGAGCGCCCACGCTGCTGCGATAGTTAGTCAGATTGAAGGAGGACGTTTGCAGCATATGCTCCAGAATGTGCTGTATGGATTGTGTAAGCGAGAGCAGAGTGCGCTCCGAGACGACAATGGCATCGATGGCCGTGGACACTTTCGGGAACTGCTTCAAATCGGCAATTTTGGTTGTATTAACGAACGCATCCAATTGAAAGACATTGTATGATGCTTGATTTTGTTCGCAGCCCCTGTTGAATGTGCGCATACATCATGATGTATGTATGTAATTGCAATTGATTAAGTTGTGGGGGTCGATGGAAAAGAATTGTTTCCATTTCTTTGGACTGTGGGCGAAGCAGTAAGCAAAGGTGCATCTGAAGAGTTATGGCAGGTGGAAGCTAGACATTTGTGCTGGTGCTGGGTATCAAAGTGTTCAGTCTGTGCGTGAAGAGACTGTCAGGGGAGACAGAGGGATGTGCGAGTAGCAGAAGCAACGTTTTATTCCAGTTGAGCATCTCAAGAGAAGCTCACGTTGAACTGGGTAATTGAATGTGTCTTGCTCTAAGATCTTTGCGGTGTCTCGAGAAAGAGAAAAGTGCAAGCGGGGAGTAAGTAAATACCCGGTTGGAATATTAGTTCTAGTTTCATAACATATTTTCTTTTATATATATAGAATTATTATATCGAATCCATAGGACTTCCGGGCACTGGGGAAGGCTATCAAAATTACAGGCACGTACAGTATCAAAATAATTGGATAAACGAATTCGTTACTTGCTGAGGGAAATTTCGGGCTTATCTGGAGAAATCTAAGCAGATTAGTGGATAAGTCTATTGTTTGTGTTCGGAACTCACCTGAGCGCTGTGCCCAGACTGACGTTGACCACGGATCGATTGACGCCGCTGGGACGCATCAGTTCACCAATGATGCCTGTCTGCGGTTCCTGGGCATACACGTAGCCAGGCTTGTCGAATAGCTTACCGAGCATGTCGTAGTTGTCGCCCTGCAGCGAGCGACACAGAAAGACTTCTGTATTCCCACCGACGGCAAGTGAAATGACTCCATAGACGCTTAGGCAGATGCTGCCCAGGCAAATGATCATTACGGCAACAAAGAAGACCACACCCGACTTGGTGTTGGCCTCACAGAGGAAGCAGCAGTAGGACATAAGCAAAAAGAGCAACACCCAAACAATCAACATGGCTGCAATCCATCCAACACTCCAGTACGTATCGGCCCAATCCTTCAGTTCGGCATAGCTCGGCTCCAGGGCGGGCCATGTGCGCTGCAATCGCTCCAGTAGCCCGTTAATAGTCGATGTTAATTGCTGAGCATTCGCTGTGGTCCTGTGGCGAATACTTGCCAGCTGTTCCAAAGTATCTGGTCGAATTCAGAAAAGTACCAAATTATAGTTTTAACTATATATAAAAGTGGCATAGGAATAATCAGAGAATGGCCATAAAACATTCGACATTCCAAGCGTACAGTTTCTCATTCTTCTTGACTTACAATTTCGCTCGTACGCCGTGTCATGTTTAACTTGTTGCGCGAAATTGGTGAAAATGGAACGTGAGACTCCGACTTCGGACGTCAGATTCTTGACGGTGGACCCGAATTCAATTTCTCCCAAGTAGCGCATGCGAAAGATGCTCTGGTCCTCTTGCAGCTAACAAATAATGAAGAACGAAATGTGCACGCATGAAGCACAAGTAGATTGATCTCGGACTTGGCAGTACTCACAGTTTTAAGCGCGTCGACTACGCCATTCTCCTCAAAGCTACGTATACGCAGCGTATCGCATAGCGGGCGATCCCTGTACGTGCACTGGCGCTGCAATACGGACAGCTGTATTTGCAGCTCCTCCATGCGGGCGGCTGCCTCCTGGGACAGCTTAAGTGCGCGACCGACGGTCTCCTGCAGCATTAGGACGCGGTATATAAGCTCCGCGTTCGCTGCGACAAATTCATGAGATTTTTATTATTATTATTTGACCAGAAGAGCGTTGTTTGTGGACTGATCTATAAATTAGGGTCTGTTTTATCCATATACTGTCAGCCATTAAATTTAGTTTGCACATAATGTAATATATTTATTTATTTAACGATTTATTTAAACTTGATCAACACTCATTTTAAGTTATCGAAGACTCGATGAACGATTTTGCAAAGTGGCGGTAAGCCAATAATAAGTAAGTCGACAATTAAGTTATCGATTATTTTAAGTTTCCCAAAATGGCGGAAATAAATGATTGAAATAAAGGAGAGGATAAAGAGAGGAAAAAAACAAGTAAAATTGCCAATTTTCAGCAAAACAGTTTAATTTTAGGAGTTACGCCGATTGAATAAATAGATAAAGTATAAATTCTTTTTGATCTGAATGTTTTAAATAATTCGGAATATGTATCAAATAATATCCTATGTATACAATGTCTTTGACCTATTCCAATACAATTCAAGGGAAAATGGGAGTCAGAAGAAGTCGAAACAGATAATCCATTGGTTGGGAGTCAAATTACCCAGACTGAGTGTCGTCAATGAATCATACGCCAGCTCGAGACCAGTGTGCGCCGATATTTCCGCTTGAATTGGCTCGCCAAGAAGAACGTCAACATCTTAAAGAGAAGATAGTAGAGAATAGAAGGAAACTGTAAAATATGCACATATTCTCCAATGGACAGCTAGCACTGACCCTCCAGATCCTTAACAACCCGCTCGACGGAAACGTGAAAGCCATTATCCAGTTTGTGTTTGATTTGCAGATGCGTGTCCTTCAGAAAGACCTCCACATCGTGCACGGCTGACTTAACCATCTCCGGCGTCGTCTCTATGCCCGCTGCCAAACGGCTGTTTGCATAAAAAATGCTAAAATCGCTCAGGCTGTAATTACATGTACATCCGTTAGGTTAACATACACATTGAGGAGCAATTCTACGCGTTAAAACCTACGTGAGCAGCACAAAGATAATCCATAGAGTTATTAATGCGGCGCTCTTACGGCATCGCAACTGTTCCTCTAGCGTCTCGTCGCGTATATTAACCGGCGCGTTACGTATTTGATCTACCTCGTCCTGCGTGCTGCGACGACCGCAGCACCAGGCACACGTGGCGATCAACGGCACCAGAGCCAGTATGGCCAGCACACTCATCAGTGCAATGAAGCCCGACTCGATTTTGATAGCCTATGATGCACGCAAAACTCTCATTGATTCAAACATAGCATGTCTAACGTATCCTCTACTTACATTCGCTGCAAAGTCAACCAGGCTGACGTTCTTGTGCAGCACATCGCGAATAGAGTCTAAAGAAAGTGGATTATTAATTTCATTAGAGGCACAAAAGTCGGAAAGCTAGTATGCGTATGCTATACGATCCAAAAAGCGGTTTTTCTTTTTCCAATTCCTACACATAATCCATGAAATGTAGAAATATATGTAAGAATATATTACTGTATTACTAAACTATACTTATTATATACGAGTAAATTCCTTAGAAAATTTTGAAAGCTTTTTTCAAGTCCACTTGTCCTGGCTTCTTTTTAATCGGTAGTGAGTTCCTCTTGCTCGTTGATGTGCTGAATGACAACCACATTGCGCAGATCTACCTCGGCCAAGGTGCGACGATCGCTCTCGAGTAGTTGTTGTCGCGGAAAAGCCGTGATGAGCGTAAAGTTTTCTCCCGTGGTTTGGGGTCTGGCAGAGCGTAGATATCGATAGAGGTCCGCCACGCGATGATTAAGATTGAAGCGGCCAGCAATACGGGTACCGTTGGCCAGGCGAAATTGTATTGTGGTTATTGACTCTTGGGCATTGAGGAGAAGGTCACGCTCAGCGTTCGTTTCCATCGACTCTGGTGGCGTTGACGGCACGGGCTCATCGGGTTTCGCTATCGGAAAGCCCAGTGGGCGACCGGAGCCCATAAAACGCTTGCGGGAGAGCAAGTAATACGATTCGTTTGTGTGATCCTGCACACTCAGTTCAATGCGTTGGCCTATGCGTTGCAGCATATCGTCAGGGAACTCGCCACGCATGATGGCGCGCAGTAGAGTCTCGTTGGCGGGGACATTATACAGCTGCAGCGTGCCCTCGTCCAGCGTGAAACCCTCGGACCACAGATGCAGCACCACCACAGTGTGCTCATTGTCCGTATCACTTTCCACATCGTCTTCTAGGATCTGTGGTGGCAAATGCACCTCGGAACTATCCGTAATTGCGCTCTGCGACTCTGGAACACTACGTTGGCTGTGCACGGACTTGTGACTCTGCGTGACCGCCTCCCTATCATCGGCCTGCTTATTGCCATGGTCGGCCTCATAGCGAAAACCGGCCTGCTCCACGACCCAATTGCTAGCTATCAGATATTGGCGTGCCACTTCCTCCTGTTCACCATACTTTTGCATAAAGTTGTGCAGCTTTTGCTCATTGGACATCTGCTCCTTTTCCTAAGCCTCCTACTCCAGCTGGACGAATTTTGATGATATGTTTCTAAAATATCATGTTGTTTTTCAAAATTCTGCTCTAAGTGCTCACTACAGGCTGACTTGATGTACGCTCCAGCTTCAGCTCACTCTTGCCTAGTCAACTCATCCCAACGTACATATACATACATATTATGTATATGTGTGCGTGCAACTTTATACTTACCGAGTGGCAGTTCGTCGGGTGTGATAAGCGATAAGAATTCACTAACGTAGGTGAATACAAACGGTCCTGGGGCAATGTCCATGCCTGGTATGCTGTATGTAAAAAATGTGCCAGGCACTGTGGTAGTTGTTGTTGCCGCCGTTGTTATTGGTGCGACTGTTGTTGCTGTGGCGCTGGTCATGGCTGAGGCGAGCGCAGTGGAAAGCGTTGCTGGCGAGGACATGGCTGCTGTTGCGGCCGGTGCTGGCAGTGTTAGATTGCGTAGACGTAGTTCCATGTTGGGCCTTGCAGCTGCGTGACTTAAATGGCCGAAGCGGACAATAAAAGTCTGCAAATTAGCGCACACACTGTTGCTCGGGGTCCTGCTGTAAAATATGTTCGGAATTTTTGCTCAAAATTTGCATTCATATCTGTTCCCAGGCAGCCTGCCCTCAGCTACGTGACCAGTGCTGCCAACTTTTGGGAACAGAACTTAAAAAAGGTTATTTTCAAAATTTTCTAGAGTTGCCGAGCGACATAAATACGTATATTGCCCTTGCAGTATTTTTTTTATATATATATTTGGCTAGAAAATAAGCCAAGTTAAATAGGCAAGTGCACAACACCTTCCTTGACCAACACAATTTGCTCAATTGACCATTACGACCTCCCCATTTTTCCAAGGTGCTGTTCCAAATTTCTTCAATTGCCTCGTCTCTCGCGTCCCTGACGTTAATTCTATTAATTTCGTGTTTCATTTGTTTTCTGTTTTTGGTTTTGGCTCGACTTTGGCCTCTCAACGGCTGTCACACTGGCGTGCGACATGGTTGTACCACAACACCTTACAAACCCCATCCTGTCCCCACCTACCGGGTAATGACTTTCGCTGCATTTCTCTCTCTCTCTCTCTGTCTTTTAATTTTTATTTATTTGTTTTGCTTTGCACGGCGGGTACGGGAACCCTAGGCGAAGCCCCGCAACCGCTTTGACAACTCTTTTGTATGCTTTCCTTGACAATACGCCGCAACACTGGCCAATTGAAAATGAACGTGAGTAAACAGAATGGGACAGAGAGGGAAGAAGAAGAGAACAAATTGCTCTGCTCTAGGATTTGCAGCGTGCTGAGAATTAAAACGAAAACCAATACGAGCAGAACTTAGAACTCAGTTCGAAAGTGGGTCATTAAAATGTGATACCGATCTGCCTCTCTCTTTCTCACTCTTTCCATCGCTAGACTGCAACTTGGCTGTGCGATTATGCGAGCTCAATGGACACGAGTCAAGGCGCTCGAATTGCTGGCCAAGCTCTTTTGAAGGCAACTCGATACGCATAGTCGTTGAAAGCACACGCTGTTGTTCTTGTTTGTAGTTGTTAGAAGCACATTAGTAAAAGCCATTTTATGATAACTGCCAGGTATTATGGCAAAAGGTGACAAGGTTCAAAGAAGAGGTTAGATCTTAGGGAGTAGTGATAGCTCGGCATACATTGAGCCTCTGTCTATTAACTGATATAAAGAAGATACGATGAATATGTATGTATTTAATGCAAAATATCAAAATATAGAGCCATTAATAGTTTACATTGTATTAAATAATTTTAATAGTGTATGAATGATAACAAATAAAGCCCACCTTTCCTTAGTTTCTATTATAAATATTCTCTTCTGCCTAATATTCTGCATGGCTTAGGGTTATAAAGATTCTAAATGATTTTATATTTACATTTATTTAAACAGGAAGAAAATCTTAATTTTTGTATTAATAATTGACCTTTAAACTGTTGACACAGTATTTATTTATTTATTTTTTTTTATACATCCTCAAAAATCGACTTATTTGAAATAACCGAATAAACTTACCTCGATTGCACTTTTTATCGATTGATTTATGTAGATTCTCTGTGTGTCTCTTTCCACTTCTATTCCGCGCGCCGTCTCCCACTTTATTCCGTCTTTGATATGATGACAGACATTTCAGACGGAAATACATAAAAATTCAAATGGCAACAAGTTGATATGCGATTTATTTTGACACATTTTCAGTTTCTTAATTTACAAATACACAAATCGCAGATTATACTTGTTTACACGACAATCTGAACACACATTGAAACATATTTCCGTAATTTTTTTTAACAATTTTTTACTTTTCTTCTAAATTTCATTGATTTTGTAACACGGAAAATCAATTTAGTGGGTTTTCAGCAAACTAGTTGGTAGTAACCCATGCTCAGGAACCTTTGTAGGGTCTCCTGTTATATCGAAAAATTCGAAAGGTTATTTCAGCGCTCAACACGTTTCGCGATCTCGAAAGCCCCCAACAGACTGAACCGACTAGACCGACATGCAGCCCAAATAATCACCGAAGAAAACTTAGAAATTCCTCTATTTTTTCGTTTTGTGGCAACAGGCATGGAAAACCGGCAGAAGCGTAAAGTACTAAAAACATTGTGGTGAATTCCACCATATTTCCAATGAAAGACCAACACGTGCAGCTCGACAAATTGGCGGGAAGATGATACCGACAATAGGAACTAAAAGGGGTAGATAATTTTAGCATATTCCATTTCTTTGAATTGCTTTGTTCTTTATATTGGTTTTGTAACGTTACCATGTGTAAACAATCAAAAACCATTATCTTATAGAGATATTAATGTATATTGCCAATAATCCAATATATGAGTAACATACATTCTTATAGGCAAAGACTTATAAATAAAATAGTGTTTCCGACAGTTTATCTGACGTAGTTCGCTGAACACTTTGACCAATCAAAAAAGCCATCTTATGGGCGTACTGCAAATAAAAGATCATTTTTAATAAATGTTTAACTATTTCAAAGTATAATATTAAATTTACCATACAACAGGCAGGAATCCGTATAGTGCCTGGCCAATTATAATATAGGAAACACAGTTTATAACTTAATTTATGTATGATATCAGGGCCATAATTAGAGTCATCCTTTAATACAACAAAATGTATGGGGCTAACAGTTCCTTGTCGAACAGCTTGCGCTACCAGAAAGAAATCATACATTTCAGTTCTGGTAATATGTTTGTCAACTATAGTTCCCGGCAACGGATTTGTTAAATTTCTGTTGCTTTCCTGCAAAACGAGAAAATCACGAATTAATTACGCATTACTATAAAGTAATTTAAATGAAACTCTTCAGTACTTGCACTACCAATTTATTATATATTAATTTAGCATTTAAAAACTAGTATATAGAGGTCCACTTACCGTAAAGAATCTAGTGTTGTTACGCTTTTGCACAACAATAAATGTAATTTTAACTATATCTTTACATATGGCCTGAAATTGGGGTATTTCGTACATGGCACATAAATTGAGCTGCCCATTGCCAAGACCATCCCTGGAAATACAAAATTAATTTTAAAATAAGATTACAAATTTAAAGGAAATGAGTCAAATTACCTGTAAATGATTACACTTTCCGGAAGAATGCCATTACGTTTCTTATAACATTGTAGAGCCATTTCGAAAGATGAAGTAAGTCCATTAACAAGCTCTTCTTGTGTAGATTGTATAACTGACTTGCTATACCAATGGGTGTAAGATGAATCAAGTGAAGCAACCAGCGCTGTAACATAGAGTTATAAAATATTATTATTTATTCATATTAGTTATAAACAATAAGACGAAACATACCGGATACAGAACCGCGCTTTTTGGATGGATCATGATACGAATCTATTCCGCAAATCATTACATTTTTGAAAGGAATTTTCACCGACCATAATGCTCCACCCATTTTACAATTCATTTGCAATATAATTTTTTGCACAATTGAACGATTTTTTGTTTCATTGAATAATGTTCTTGCATTAATAACCTGAAAAATATAAAATGAATATTAAATAAATAAGTGAATATTAAATGAAATATAGTACAACCATCGAAAAACTCTTGAGAATTGATTACCTGTGATGCTATCGGTGACTCTGAGCAGCATATTTTCTTTATAGCGTTGTATCTGTCATCTCGACTGGTTGGGCATATGCATACAGCTATTTGAGTTTCCGTACTAATGTTGCGGCGTAGAGCATCTACATAGGTGTCTACGCGATCCAGTTCCAATGACACTATTTTAGGTTTACACATTTTCATGCCAAAACTTTCGCAACATCTTTCCATATTATTAACTAAAGCTTTTGCCGATCGTAAGTCATTTTTATGATGTATTAATATCCAATTTTTTAAATCAATTATTTCCAGAATTATATTATTGCAAACATCTTTGCTAAAATCTGATGTTGGGCCTGCCAACACAGATTTGTTAGCCAAAACGATTTTCTCCGTATCGATTTTGCGACCAACCAAACTTTGATCAGTGTTAACGAGAGATAGACCCCAATTTCCCAGAATTGCTCGTGCTTCATCGTTTTGCGTTACATTTTTAATAAAGTTGTCAAGGGCTAAAATACGTTGATTTGGTGAAACACTGCAGCAACTGGATATCTCGCGCATTAGCTTTTTATCCGAACGAACTTCGTCGTGTAGGCCCGTGAGGAAACAAAGCTCTGGTATTAGGGAAAAACGTATGTCATTTGTATTTGAAGTATCATTTCTTCTGGCGTGCTTTAAACTAATTAGTAATGGTTGCCTTTCATCTTTAATATTAATATTGTGGTGACTTTTATAGTATTCAAGATAAGTGCATGATCCAGTTCTGGTCTCAAATCGTGAGTGAGGATTTTCCGAAAAACATATATCATCAATTTTATATGTTCGATTATTATATCGAGTAATAACAATGTTTCCAATTAAAAACTTTTTGGCTTTATCTTGGTAAGCACTTTTGTCGTGTTGGTAAATTTCAATGAGCATGTCCAGAACTGTCTTTTGACAAAGCAATCGATGTGATACATCACAACACAACATGAGTCCTCCGTCGTATACGTCCACAGCTGTTACGAGCCCTGGCCAGACTTCTAACTTGGCGATAGGAACGACTTTTGGTTGTGAAGGATCAAAATGTTTGCGATCAAATTTGATATAATTTAACGTTTTCATGACTCGATCAAATAAAATATTATATAGCTGTAGACAGTTTTTTAAAGATTCTTTTTTCTTAAATAGTAATCGGATTTCTATATCGGTATTTTCTATACTCTTCGAAATTAATGTGGTCAAATTATCTTGTAGCAAAATCGGCAAATACAATGTGACGCCATCGAATATTTTAGTTCCTCCAATTCTTGTCCTATGTTCATTTAAATACTTCAATCTCAAATGTGTAGAATCAACTGGGGGACTAAAGCTCACTTCATACATGTAAACTCCCTTGTTTGGTTCGAATTTTAGTTCTATATAGTTACAAACCAAGTTCACCGGTGTGCCTAAATTAAAAGTGTATTATAAACAACATTAAAACATTCGAACGAAGTCATGTATTTGAATACCTTTTATGCCTTGAGTAACTTTTGGGCAAAACAATTCAGTGCGAGAATTATTTGATGCCGCCCGCTCTTCGGGTTTGTGAATTTTTTTTGCGTCTATGTTTGTAACAATTTTTTGAGTAGATGGAAATGATGGTGGCGGATTTTCCTTATTCGCACTTTGAACTTCGCATTTAAAGCATTGAAGAAAATTTCCACGTCCGCGACCCATGGAGACATTAACGGTCTCGAAAGCGGATGCCAGGTCCTTAGAAATCTCATTCGTAGCAATTCGTCGATATTCTCCACTTGAAACCGAGTGTTCGACATCTAAACCGCTATCCTTTCCTAATTCTCCACTAGACTCAGACAGATCAGAAGCATCAACCGCTTTCTGAAATAAAGATAACAAATTTCCTCTGCCAGACATGTTCTGAAAGTAATTATAGTTTTATAAGATACTGTAAAAGTAGAAAAGTGTACAAAGTCAAGTATTGTGCAATTGTTTTTTAGACTTGCCTAGGGTACGTTACAGATACAGAATGAATAGGATTCCAAAAATTGTTAATCAACATATACCAAAAACCTTTAAATAATATACTTTGCAGAACCCCTCACCCCCCGGGATTTATGGAATTTGCAGCTCGGTATAGGTTTCTCCGCTCATACTAATATGGCTGCCTCTTTGTTTCTCTTCGGTGTCTCTCTTCTAAGCACTATTGTTTGGAAAACACTTGCCTGGATTGCATTCATAAAACTGTATCCACACACGCACATGCATACACATATATGTACATACATATTTGCTATATGCATTTTTTTACACATATTTTTAACAAAAGTCCGTATGCTAAACAATAACCCACAAATGTACAGTAAATGTATGCACTAATACTGTTTGTATATTAAAAAAAATAAATTTTTACCAATGAATGAGAATACGCCTACGATTTACACCAATGAATTCTGCGAAAGACTAACTGGACTTGAAAGTGCACCGTTATAAGTGTTGGAAAATATAGTAAAATATACGGTGTTGAACTTTATACAAGAGATGCTAATCTTTAAATCGATCATTTTGGTGCAAAAGCCAATCGATAAATTTGTAATCACAGCGCTTTACATCGACTCGAGCATTTGCGGGCGCACTTGTTGCATTCTAATTTTATTGATCGTAATTATTGTACCTATGTACAAACTAAAAGATTGTCCTAGTGGAGTCACAATTCTCCATCCTCCGGAAAGCCCAACAGACCGAGCATTCTTTCCATAGCATTTCAGTATAATTTAAAAGATGAATAATGTCAATTATAACTTTATTTACTTGCTAATTCGTAGAGTACAAAAAATATTAATATGTTACTATTAAGTTGAGTTTTTCTCATTGTCATCAAAATCCAAGGTATTCAGCACATTAACATCTAGCTCTGGATCTGCATATTCAAGAATATTAAAATCGTCACCAATTTCGGAAGTCAATGATTTTAATAAGTCATCGTCATCTCCTTCGCCGAATCCACCTAATATATCTCCAAAACCATTTTCTAATTCAACTGCAGTAGACGACATGACTTCCTGCGATTCTGAAATTTTTATATCTAGCTGATTCTTTCCATCTTGGTCAACAGTTTTCATTTCCATTTGCTGTATGCTCCCTGACATACTTAACATTGGATTACTTTGATTAAGTGCTTGATTTTGCATCAGACCCAGTCTCATAACATCGTTAGGCAAGAATATTTCAGAATTTGAAGGAATCAATAATGCTTCCGAATTGGTCTTTTGCAACAGATTTCGTAGCTTTTTGTCACCAACTTGTTCGGGTGCATACGAAGCGTTTGGTTCCACTGACATTTTCAGGGCCGGTGAAACTGCAGCATCTAACGCAGGGTCCTGAGTTACAGATTTCACGACGACGTTTTCATGAATCATACTTTTCTGAATATGTGTATTTGTAGGATGAACAGCTGATCCAATATAACGTGTATCGTATGTGGCTCCATCTAATAAGAAAATTATACATATTAAAATATCACAAATAAACTGAAAACCTTATTTTTCCAACCATAATTTGTAAACATGTTTGATTGATCATCTTTAGGCGTGCAGGTGTTAGTTTTCCAAATGTTGTTATCCTCTTGTTTTTCAGTTCTGGAGGGTTGCGTGATTTTACATTGTTCCCGCCTTTGTCTTAAGGCTGAGCGATTATCCTTTGCTTTTTGTAAAAATGGAGCTTTCTTTTCGTTGCATAAAGATCGCCATCTTTTAAGAATCTGTTTACATCGATCATTCCAATTGGGAAACTCTTCCTTAAGGCTGGCATGTTCCGTGTTAGCATACAATACGGCGGAAATGGTGGCCATTAATCCAAGATCTGCAACGAAATCAAATGGTTATAATTATAGATTAGATTAGAAACTAAGATCACTTATTACCTTCATCTTTTCGCATTTTTTCTGCTGTCTTCTGAGTGCCAACATTAATACTTTCACCGCCAGTTTCATTGGGTTTAATCTCTTCAATAGCTCTCTTATGGGTTTGATATGGCGGGACTTGAGATGGCATGTTTTGTGTTTTAAAATTATATTGCAGTTGTTGAGACTTTACAATTATGTTTGGCGGTAAAAATATTTTATTTTGCATGTTTTGCTCTTGGTTTATTTTTGGAGGCACGCTGTATTTATCGACGAAATCCGTTGACTCACTAGAAGTTAGAAATAATGTTATTAGTTTAATTCAAAAAATGTCTCTAATATGCAAGAAACATTAAATTAATGTTATTATTCAGTATTCTTACCAAATCGCATTTTCATCACAAGAAGCGATAAAGTTGACCGTGTTGCTGGTTGTCTTTAAGCTTGTAATTTCTTGGGGGCCCTATAGAAATAAAAGTATAATAAATAGAAGAAAATATCTCCATTTTAAGTGTAAAATACATACCAATGCATTCACATTATGTGTATTACTCAAAGCCGAATTGCCTGAGAAGTCCGATAGTGATGGATCTGCGAATAACAAAATTATTTTCAGTATTCCATGATGAGGAATGTAACAAATATTTACCAAACATAATCTTGTCCGGTACGATATCTTTGCTTTGCTGTGGTACCATTGTTTTGTTTTCCTGATATGTCTTCTCATGTAATTGGGTTTTTGGAATCTTTGCTGGACTTTTTGAGGGTAATGTGATTTCTTCCTCATTTTTCGTTTGAGTAAAAAGTATTTTCACTGACGAATCAATTTGATCGGATGAGTCAGAGTCATATAGAGTAGTATCCCCGGATTCCAGTAGAGGTTTACCAAAAAAGGCTTCTTGTAAATAAGCCGGATATGCTTCAATAATTTTGTTCTTCTGTTTTTTACGTATTATTTTCTTCTTTTTATCAACAACAAGTATGGAATTCATTTGATCACCAGCATCGTCGTTATCCTTTTTCAATGATCTATTGCGTACTGAAAATCCGCCAATACCCAACTTCTGCAGGTTACGCTGTCGTTTCTTACGCAAAACGTGAACACCATCGTCATTGGTAGAAATAGAAAATCCCTCAGGCAAAGTATTTTCTCCACCTTCCCATATCATTCCATCTTTGTATTTATCTGGTTGTACGTCTTCCGTAATCGATGCATCCACTTGATTGTATTTGTTTGAATTACCAACTGTTTGCCGCATTTTTCTTTTACGCTTTATTTCTGTTGATAATGATTTGATAAGCATTAGTCCACTCTCACTTAAGCAAACCTCATCTATCCAATGAATTGACTCGGTACTCTCTAATACTTCAGTTCCCATTATAACATTAGGTTCCAATACATTTGTATTTTTCTCTTGGTTTGCGTCGGGGAAACTCTTTGATGCAGTTAAACTATTATTATCATTACAAGATATTTCGCGGGACTCTGATCTACATTTTAAGCACTTGTATACATTCGTATCATAATAATCGACTGTTTTCTGCGCGTTTACTGAATCGCAAAGGAAATGTGACCAGAAGGAACATTGTTCACACTGTATTATAATTTCGCCGTCACCGTATGGCTTTCTGCATATATAACAATTATTGTGGGTGCTGCAAAGAAGGCATTCTGCCGAATTTAAATCACCAGAACCTCTATCTGTCGGATTACGTCCACATTTTTGACATATTGTGCAAAATGCACATTTCCAATTGCCATGAGGTACCGTCTCCAGCGGCGGATT
The DNA here is from genome assembly GCA_018151445.1 of Zaprionus inermis. Lineage (NCBI taxonomy): Eukaryota > Metazoa > Arthropoda > Insecta > Diptera > Drosophilidae > Zaprionus > Zaprionus inermis. The sequence goes on along the minus strand of JAECXD010001572.1, from coordinate 3,086,919 downwards.
TACACAATATATATGATAAGAAATATCGCATTCATCACAAAGAAGCAGCCTAGCTTCATCGTTTTTTTTGCCGCAACCTTCACACACAGTACAGTCCAAGCAACGCCATCCTTTTTGTTGCATTCCTCTCGAGGGCTTAACACCTGCGCAATATGAGTGATAACATTGGCCACATTGTGCACACGTTATCAACACGGAGTCGCTTTCAATTCCCACTGAGCCACACAGCACGCAAAAGTCTTTTGTTAGGACAAACTTATCCAGCGCAGAGCACAAAAACATTTTCTTGTCGCTGGATAGGTCAGTATCCAAATTACGCACCATATATCGATCATTTGAGCTGCTTTGAAGCACCAATTGCCGTCCTTTTCCGCGATTGCTGCGTCTTTTACCTATTTGCGACATGGCACCCACGCGATGCAGCACAAGCCTGCCTCCTTTGCCACGAATATTAGACAAACTAATTTTCTTTTTCGTATTCGTAAATTTCAAGGGATCTTCGGCGCTTGTATCAGCACAGGATTTTCCATCTAAGGAATCTGTTTCGCCATCTCTTATTTGAAAACTATCCGATGACTGTAATTCAATGATGGACCGCTCCAGAGGATCAACCAGTTTCAGTGGATTTCCCATGGAATTCGTTTTACAATTGGGACAAACATAATCGTAGTCTGGATTTAGTTCTTTTTTCCGATGGTAAGCAGTCAAGTCAGCTTCTTCGTCACAAGTGCTATGTACAAACCTAAAAATTGTATTTGATTATAATTTGAGCTTGTTTAGAAGAGAATTTACAAGATTTGTAACTTACTTATGGCACCAGCTACATTTGACCATTTCTTTATAGGCTGCAGCTCTATAAGCTTTCTGGCAGATTGGGCAAGAAAACCCTTTATTCCTTTGTTGATAACATGAATCACAAATTGTATAGTGGCTGTGCCAGCGAGATGAGCTACCACCGCCAGGTGTTCTGGATCCACAATCGGTACAAATACGACATCTCTTAATAATGAAACCAATAAAATAATAAATTAAATTTGTAAATCAATAAGTATTAATGGTACTCAATAACTCACATTACATTTCCAACCATATTTGGGAATTGATGATATTACAGGCCGTAAACACGTTGTATGATACAACTTTTGACATTGTTCACATTTGACGAACTTTATATCGCTTGAGTCCTGCTGTCTGCATATCTGACATTTTGTACAACGTGCACAAGTCCAGCCGGAACGAGTATCTGAAACAATAGATTTATCTTTAGATTTGTGAATTACAAAACAAAATTTTACCTACCCGGTAAGTTAGCCAATCCAATACAAGTGGAATGAAAATGATCTCCACATGAACAGCACATAATCAATTTGGATAGATCACCCAATGAAGAACATGATAAACATTCAACATTATTGTCGCTACCTATAAGACAAAAGTTTGTATAATCTACATATTTCCGAATATAATAAATACATACATATTAATGGAACTTGACTTAAATGCTCTGTACAAAATACAGTGAAACTCTCCAAAATAAGCAAGCAGCCGGCAGCGGCGGCACACGGCCAATGATGTATTTGATGGCAGTTCATTTTGCAGTTAACTGAAGCTCCGTACTGCTCACAGAAACTACATTTTTGCTCCAAATATTCAGATAGTTGACTTAAAAATTGGACAATTTCTGAATTCGAAACTTGAGTTTTTCTCAATGACCACATTATGCACATTCGATGTACATACACAAACTCATCGTTGATGAATAGGGAAGCGCTTAAAATATCTGGATAGCCAATTTTGTCCAATTCATATGCACTTTCGCTGTAGCTAGCATTATTACTTTTAATGCTACATCTGCGCAGACTATCACAGTTTTCTGCATCATTGGACTCATATGATTTCTTTTTCTTTAGTTCGGTCGGTACTTTAAATTGTAACAATTCTCCTTGGCCAAGAGCACTCCTTTCCCCTAAATTGCATAAGCAACAAACTGTTCCAGGATATTTTTCAGGAAAATGGGGAAGTTCATCAAGGCCAACAGCTATGACTTTTTCTTCAATATTTCCTGAGTTTTGAGAACTCATATTTAATCTAGCTTATTTACAATTAGAACTGAGATATAGAGATGGAAAAACGTAAATGCAGTGTTTTTAAGTGTTGTAAAACATCGCTTATCGCGACTGTCGATTTTCTTCACAGCAGACGTAGTGGTGAGCGTTATTCTTTTTCTAAGCCTAGTACTGAGATAAAAAATATTCCGCCAGCGGTAACAAGTTTTTTGCGCCGTTGATTTAAGCCAAGTTTTTGATATTTAATGGATAACTGTGCGCACATTTGTTTTTATAAACTAACATATAAATTTACATTTTCAAGAGTTAAATAGATATATTATCTTATTAATAATTTAATCGTTGAATCAATCACTAAATGTGAAATAATCGAAAAATCCATAACCAAATTACCAATAATCGATGTTTTGCCATCGCTAGTCTCTAGTATTAATATTCGTATCTTAAGCTAAGAACGCACTAAATTTGTTTTATTTTCTGTAGGTTGTTGATTTTTGGCTAGGAATGCAAGTCTGTAAACGAAGATATTAACAGTGAATGATGGATCTTTATCGACCCAGAGGGACTCTGGCACGGGTCATTCATGCAAAATTCCATAATGATAATTTTTTAGAAAACATAGACACACGACAGGTATGTGCATTGATAACAACTACATATACAATTGATAATACATGTATCTTTTTATCACAGTGGTACTCTTTGAACTACGAGTTACCTCCAAAATTCCAGTCCAAATTTATTGCACTTAAACAGCCCGATGTCACAACCGTGAGATGGCTGGAACGTGCAAAGATGTTATCTTCTAATATATGGTTGCACCTTTGGCATGCTTTAGCCCGGTCTGTTTTGCAGTTTTTTATGACTCAAACCGATATAAACGGGCTATTAAAACGTGGCTCAATGTTTATTCTGTCGGAAGAACAGTTTTACAAACTGTTGGAGGCTGGTGGCTTTCCAAGAAGATTTTTAACTGAACAGGTAAAGGCATATATGTTAAATCGGTAATATCCTCGAAAAATGGCTCATTCAAAAAAATGCCTCGAATATAGACATTTATTGCTGAATTTTAAGATTTTAAATATTTATTAATTTCGATTTTTTTTTAGATTACATTGCTGGACATTGGTGCTGGCGACGGAGAAATCTCAATTCGTGTAGCAAACACTGTAACTGAATTAAGCGAAAATGTTGTGTTACAAGTTTTTGCAACCGAGGCAAGCTGGACCATGCGCGAGAGGCTGAAGAAGCTTAATTTTAACGTAGTTAATGAAATATGTGACCTTAAAAATGTCGAATTAATCTTATGTCTAAATGTTCTTGATCGGTGCTTTGATCCGTTTACTCTATTGAAAGAGATACACACTGCCCTTGCCCCAACCGGCCGTGCTGTTGTTGCATTAGTTCTTCCATATATGCATTATGTCGAAACAAACACGTCACATTTACCATTGAGACCTCTAATGGAGAGTTCGAACAAGAATAATGGTCGTGGCTCATCTTTCGAAGAAGAGGCTCTAGTATTTTTAGAATTGCTGGAAAGCTGCGGGTTTCAAGTGGAGTCCTGGACAAAAGCGCCGTATTTGTGTGAAGGAGATCTTCGACAGTCATTCTATTGGTTAATTGATTTGATTGTTGTCCTCTCCAAAAGAACTACTTAATTCATTCTAGTATACAGTCAGTTATAAATTCTGTTTTGCAGGCGATACCAAATTAATAATAAAATTAGTGAAAAGTATCTTTATTTCCATTTAATGTACTTTGTATGAGCATAACGAAATGCAGCAACTATGGAAAACAGTGACGTGTTTATGATAAGATTTAAATTCAGAGGCTTGGTACATATATTATTCATCTTCATAAGTATGTATGTCGAAGCAGAAACACAAGTTCATTTAATGCATTTATGTGGACGTGGCAAATAAACTTGATCTGCATTTAATATACAGAATTCTAGTTCTATTAGTCGACGAGTTTATCCACACAGATGGACACGAGAAAATTGAAGCTTTTCAAGCTGGAAAAGGGTATACATATATATATATATAGAAAAAGATATTTATTGTGTGTGTATATTTGAATGTTTATTGATATGTTTTATTTGAGTCAATCAACGTATTAGAACACCCGTTTATATAGGCATTATGAAGTTTGGTGACAAAATCCTTGTCGTTTTGTATAAGGTAAGTAAAGGCTTGCACAAATTGTGCCATGTTAAGGGGTTGCACGCTTTGCTGCTCGAGTTCTTGCGTCACATGTGGTACATCAAACATTGTTGGCGGCATTAGTGCTGGTTTTGCATCCGTAGGTTTGTCCACCACAAGTATTCTTCTAAGACACTGTTCAGCATCGTCGTTTACAATTAAGGCCGATGCTGGGTTATCATCCTTTTTTGTATCGAATTTAAATGTATTTGGACACATCATCGGTTTATCAATACTCTGAGGTATTGCCGAGTTACATGCCTTTAAGAGTGGTGAAATGGCGCCTTTCGCAGCCTCAACAAACTCTCCATTTCTGCCCGGGGCTACAATGGGTGTTACAGACCGGTGTTGCTTTTCCAATTGATCGACTGAAAGGGGCTGACCTCGGGTCAGCAGCGCCTCTACAGCATTTGCATGCTTTGCAGATTCAAAAAACTTTAATACATTACAGGGTGTCTGGTTTTCCGGCTGATTAATTGTGGCTGCGGACTCGGGCTGCGAGTTCAACTGGGCATTGTATTCTTTCTGCGCTTTGCTAAGCATATTAAATATGCTTAGCTTGCCTGGTTTTGCATTATCTTGTAATTGTGCAGAATGCTGTCCGTCATTATCTTTATTGAGAAGTAATTTATTTACCAGGGTGCTTATCCGATCGCACTCTTCGCTATTGTAAAACCAAAATCCACGAATTCGGGATCGTTCGTTGCGGTACAGCAGAAAAGGTGGCTGCGATTGTAATTCCAGGCTACCAGTGATTGGCTCCACGAATGATGTTGTGTTAAGTCGATTATTAATAAATATGCTGTGAAATGGCTCTGCATTACGGTGATATATAAAAAAAGCTCCTTCGACATCCGTTTTTTCCCATTCGTTTTGCTCCGAATTGAATGTATAAAATGCAACATGCGAAGATGAATCGACAATTTCTTTAGCATATGGATCAATTTTTTTGATAGCTGACAAGTTCATTCGAGTTATACTTTCATCCGCCATCCTAGAAAATTTGGAAGTATTTTTGTAGTTATTCAAAGATTTAATAAGCCACTTTCAAATGTTAGAGATGTGATTCTTGCGATTCCTGCATGCATTAAAATCAACAAAGTCCGACAAATTATCGAAACAATTATACAATGTTCATTTATCGATTTAAACGCACTTGGTTTATATTTTTTGCCCTTCTGTTTCTTTACTCTTATTATTATTAATGAAAATTATTATTATTCAAAAATATTGTTCTCTATTCTGGCTTACACTGAGCGATTAGAGCGTCTGACGCTTCTAATTTTCATTATAATATTTGTATTGACTACTTTTAGGAAAATAATAATTAAAACAGATACTATTAATACAATTTATTTCTTCAAAATATTAAGAAATACTGAAATACCAAACACATTTCTAATAATATTACAATATTAGAGAATTCTGCATTAATAAATTAAAATTCAATAATAATAAAATTATATTATGAAATAAAATGTAATTAAAGTAATAAGGCTTCAGTCGGTTACGGTTCGATAAATCGATAGTCGTCAATAAGAAAAAATGCATTAAAAAATTCTTAATATCGATTTTTCCACTTCCAAAGCTATCGTTAAACTTGCAGCTCTAGTTTGAGTCCAAAAAGGCGGGATCCTTTGCCTCAAAACAAAACTAAACTACAACAGCAAACATGCAGAAGTCAATAACGTAAATATACAAGAAATCAAACGATATTTAAATATAAAATTAATTGCTTCATTTATATATCTAGGTCATTCTTTAAACCTAAGCCTGGAGCTAGGGAAAAAACATCAGATGATCAAGCAAAGTAAGTTGTTCATGTGTGTATGGGAATGTATTAATCCGTACCTAGGCTAGTAAACAATCCCGGCATTGTAATCTAATCGGACAGTAAACACACAAGCTACATATATTCAAGTCAATGTATTTCATACTTAGTTCCTGCTTTTTTTGCCGCAAATCGTGACGACGCCTCTCTTTAGTGTTAAAACTTTGGCCTCATCGTTGATTCTAGTCCCAATATTTAAAATTTTTTTTTGGGCAATGTCAATAGGAATTAATTACACTAATAACTAAAACTAATCAAATATTTTTGTTCGTCACTAAAGATCAGATAGCATAAAAGTAAAACGTGAAAAGGATGTAAATAGCATAGAAGTAAAACGTGAAAAGGATGTAAAGGAAACCGAGGTTAAAAAGGAGAAAACTGAAGTGGAAAACCGATTGTCGACAGAAAAGAAAGAAGCATCCAAAGAATGCAAAGAAGAACCTTTGCCGTTACCTGAAAAATCGAAAATGATAAAATTGAATTCAGATATGGATAAGGATCAGGGCTCCAATACATACGATCCGTCGATGGAATCTTATCATCCACTTGAAGACGCCTTTTGGAAAACAGAAAAAATGTACGTATAGCTCAATCAAAATCTACTTAATTAAACTTATTGTTTTCTCTTCGAATTTTGTATTTTAAGGACACCATACTTGGCATTAGCACGAACATTTCAAGTCATTGAAGAGACAAAGGGGCGTCTGAAAATGATCGATGTTTTAAGCAACTTTTTCTGCTCGGTTATGTTAGTAAGTCCCGAAGATCTGGTACCAAGTGTGTATCTCAGCATTAATCAGCTGGCTCCGTCATATGAAGGACTAGAGCTTGGCGTTGCAGAAACCACACTCATGAAAGCGATTTGTAAAGCAACAGGTCGAAATTTGGCACATATAAAATCGCAAACTCAATTAATCGGCGATCTGGGTATTGTTGCCGAGCAGTCCCGTGTCTCGCAGCGTATAATGATACGCCCCAAGCCACTAACCATACGTGGAGTGTTCCATAAGCTAAGAGAAGTTGCCAAAATCAGTGGACAAACCAAAATGACTTTGGTTTATGACGTTTTTGTAGCATGCAGATTTTCGGAGGCGCGATTCTTTATACGATCTCTGATTGGAAAATTGCGCATTGGCATAGCAGAGCAGAGTCTGCTAACAGCGCTTGGCATTGCTTTAGTAAAGAAAAAATATATTAACGAATGCAAAAATAACAGAGTATGCGATATTTACAAGGATGAAATTGCAGAAACAACATTGATACTCAAAACGACATTCTGGTAAGCCTGATATATATTTTATTGTTATTATATTTATACTAATAACTGCTTTGTCCTATATATTTAGCCAATGTCCGAACTATGATATCATTTTACCAGCAATTCTAAAATATGACATCAAGGAACTTCAGATGCGTTGTCCAATGCATCCGGGAATGCCGCTCAGGCCTATGCTGGCGCAGCCAACAAAGGGAGTTCATGAAGTCCTGGAACGGTTTAATGGCATGCATATAACTTGTGAATGGAAATATGATGGCGAAAGGGCACAGATACATTTGAATGATGAAGGCGAGATCTCAATATTTTCACGTAACTCGGAAAATAATACGGAAAAGTATCCGGATGTTATTGCCAGAAGCAAATTGTTTTCCAAAGATAATGTCAAATCGTTTATAATTGACAGCGAAATTGTCGCCTGGGACGTTGAGAAAAAACAAATTCTGCCATTTCAAGTTCTCAGCACGCGTAAGAGAAAAAACGTCGAAATCGAGAACATAAAAGTTCAGGTCTGCGTCTATGTATTTGATCTATTGTATATAAACGGCGAGTCGCTTGTCACTAAGCCATTATCCTATCGACGCAAAATCATGCTTGAGCATTTTCAAGAAGTCGAGGGTGAATGGAAATTTGCAACTGCACTTGATACGAACGACATGGATGAAGTTCAGAGCTTTTTGGAGGAATCAATAAAAGGCAAGCATTCTCAAGAAAATTCTCTGGTTTCAAGGTAAACTGATTGTTTTGTTTTCTTTTTAACAGGCAACTGCGAAGGCTTAATGGTAAAAACGCTAGATGAGGAGGCGACATATGAAATTGCGAAAAGATCTAGAAATTGGTTGAAACTTAAAAAAGATTATTTGTCGAATGTGGGCGATTCGCTAGATCTAGTCGTCATTGGAGCATATAAAGGGAAGGGGCGACGCACTGGTACTTTTGGTGGATTTTTAATAGCTTGCTATGATCCTGAAAATGAAGAATATCAAAGCATATGTAAAATTGGAACGGGTATGTTATTTTGCTATTAATACACAAGTCAGACAAAGTATTTTAGCCGAGATTTGTCTTACAGGCTTTACCGATGAAGATTTAAGAGTACATACAGAATTCTTAAATAAACATACGGTAAGCGGTGCCAAATCATATTACAGATATGATTCCAGTTTGGAGCCTGACGTTTGGTTTGAACCTGTTCAAGTGTGGGAGGTAAAATGTGCCGATCTCTCACTAAGTCCAATACATAGAGCTGCCATTGGAATTGTCGATAAGGAACGCGGAATTTCACTTCGGTTTCCTCGTTTTATACGTATTCGCGATGACAAGAGTCCTGAAAACGCCACGGATGCAAATCAAGTGGCAGTTATGTACAAGTCGCAAGATCAGGTTAAAAACAATCAGAAATCCGATACTCCTATGGATGTTGATGACTTCTATTAAATAAATATATTTGCCCATAATTATTAGTCTCTAAAATATTATTTTGTGATTTTTGAAAGGGCACCTGCGCCGTTTTCGGTTCTTGCTTGTTATTAAATATAATCAAAATCCGCGTTAATTATGAATATTACAAGTGATTTTTATTAATAAATCAGAGACCCAGCGGCACACAGTATCTCTTTATATTATTTTGTTATTACTGAATGTGCACTGGTGCTACTTTCGGAGGATTTTGATACACGAGTTGTTACTTTACTCTCCTGTGGTTTTTGTTTATTACGCCTACCCAGACGTTTATTTTTTGGTTTATCAGCTGCTGGCAATGGAGCATTGCTTTCCGGCGCAATCCCATTTGTTTCTGTCGCATGTGAAGAATTTTTACCAGTGTTTTGTGCAGTTTCTTCGGGATCCGTAGACTTTCTTACTTTGGGCTGGTATATGGCTCTTGAAGGTCGATCCTATATGGAGAATATAATATATATATAATAAATCTCTGCAAAAATATAAAAATCGAACAATCAAACCTTATTTCTTATACGATTCTCCTCTGTTGAACGGGAATTGTGTGCTTTATATGCTTCTTGTCTTGATTGACTGTTGGAAATATTGGCCGACTCGCTGGTTTCCTTGCTCCTTAAAAGATCCGCCTCTTTGGGAGCATCATTTAATTGATTGGTATTGGTGCTTGGCAGTTCTGCATCTTTTCGAAGAATTTTGACATCTTTTTTTATATTCTGATCACTATGCGACTGCTTACGTTCTTTTTGAGATTTTGTGTCTGGATTAATATCATGCTTATCGTGACTTTCGTTCTTCTTGTCGCGAAACTCGCGATCTCGTGTCATTTTTCGCTGCTCGTGTTGCTCGCGGCGTCGTTGATCGCGTTCGGTGCGACGTTTCGAACGCGAATTTTTCGTTATTTCCTCAGATCTTTGATCTTCTTTCGATTCAGTTTTCGAATTACTGTTTGGTTTTTTTATTTCATTATTGGCTTGTTTTGCTTTCGAGTTCTCCGCAGGCTTTATTATTTGTAATAGTTTCTGTTCTTCGCGCTGCTTTCGCTTTTCTTCGTTTCGACGTCGAGCTTCTTCACGTCGCTTTTCTTTCTTGTTGGCCAAGTATTGAAGTAGGGGCGTAGATTTTACCTCATCAGATCGATTATCGAAATTGAAATCAATCTTTAAATCATTCAATCGATTTGATTCGTCACGTTCCTCAGTGTATTTTCGTACGAAATCCTGAAAATGGGATTCCTTTTCAATTGTGTCCACTTTATTATCTTTGTTACGTGCTTTGTTCTTCATAAAACACTGAAAAGGCGCATACTCCACAATGGCAACGTACTCGCCGCCTTTCGAGTCAACGAAAACATAACCGTCGAACCGATCTCGGAACTGCACCACTTCAGCAAGATCTTTGAGAGACATATCGATGTAGGCCCGGCAAGTTGCATCTTGCCCGAGAGACCAATCGGCATTGCAGTAATGGTAATAGTAGTTTTCGGGCAATGGATCAACTTGTTCTAGGAATTCCTGTTCAGTCATTGTTGGTGGCAAATGACGGACTACAATCTGAAATTTACAAGTTTATAAACAAAATATATACACATTATAAAAACCGGTAATTGTTTGGTCTACTGGTTTTAGTTAGAACGCAAACCGATACATACCTTAATAGAATAGTTTGATTTATCCTTTTTTTCTTTACGTTTATTTACGCGCTCTTTCTCCATTTTCGTACAAATTGTTTCCAAAATCTTTCTTTTGTATTGCTGACAAATATATTATTTTCTAGAGCTGGTATAACGCCGATATTCTTATCGATTTGAAATGCCTTTTCCCACTACTTGTGATTAAATCGATTTTATTTTGCCGTAAGAAGTCGACATTTATTTTGAGAAGTATTTTTTTACAGTTTTGATAAGTTTGTTAGGTCGAAAATGTGCTTTTGTTCAGCTTTGGTATGGCTGCAATTCCCACCCAGATGATAAATTTATTGATGCCGAGCAGACTTGATCGATTTTTGGCTCAAAAAATCGACTTTGGAAGCGGTACTTTTTTCTACTAAATGATTCTGGTCTTAATAAAATTAATTATTATAAATATATTTTAGACATTATATTAGAGGTATTTTTATTTTAACTTTGTTTTTTATTTTATTGATTACTTATTACATTTGGGATCTTTTTGGGGTCAAATCATAACATCGATTTCCACTATTTTGCAGATTGTCGATTTTTTTACATTTATCCTTCATAATATAAATAGCATGTCTTTCTTGTTTGCGGAACTTCGCCCTTCGATTCTGGAACCAAACCTTTAATTAATTAAAAAACAATAAACAATATTTCATTGAATATGGATAAAAGGAAATCTATATTATTAATGTTATAATGCTTTTTATTTTACCTGAACTCTTGCTTCTGTTAAATGTAGCTTTGAAGCAATCTCTTCCCTTGTATATATATCGGGATAATGTGTTTCCAAAAATATTTTTTCTAGCTCATTTAATTGATTTGATGTAAACGTTGTTCGAATCCGTCTTTGCTTGGATTTGTCGGTCAAGTTTGAAGTCTCATCACTATATGATTTAAGCTGAAATTCTTAGTTGAAAATACACAAAAAAACATTTTTAAAAGTTCTAATTATATTGTTTTTTACAAAAGCAATTAAAATACCATGTAAGAATGGCTACAATCAAGGATTTTCAATCAAACTCTAAAAAAATTGTTGTAAAGTAATGAATGGTCCCTAGTAATATATATATATATATGTATATATAGATATATATTCTTGATCAGTGTAAATAGGCGATACGAATTCAACTTTTTTAAGAGCAAACTAGCCTCTCAGTTTATAAGCTTAATATTAATGAATATTGATACAATATCTTTTTGGTGTAATTCGAAGAAAATACGTTGAAACGATATAGATCGGACTGATATATCGCATATTGTTACCTAACAAAACTAACTCATCTATTTTCTAATCCAAGAGTCCAAGAACAATAAATCACTCTGATTTTTTAGACTTATTCATTGAATTTCTTCAATATAGTAAGGTGATTTCCCTCAGCTTTTAAAACTTTTAACAAAGTGTAAATATACATTTTTATGTTTTTGCCAAAATCTCAGCATTCCACTTTTTAAATGTAGGTATGATATTTCTTTAATACTTACCAGAATTATACGAATTATGTGTTCGGGGATAGAAATCAGCGACATTCGTTATTTTCGAAAATAATATATTTGATTCTTGACTAAAAGAATTGCCTATTGCCGGCTCATTGACACAAAGCTTATAACTTGAGTCAATTATCAAGTTATATTGATTCATATGATTTTCTGCCGAGAAACCTGTACTTGGAATCGTATTATTCAGTTCACGGTTAGATATATATACTAGATCTTTTTCATAGCATTGTTTATTAGAAACTATAAATTCCATTGCATATAATAGTTATTGATAAAAATATTTCAGTTCCATTTAGAAATCACATTTCAGTAGATTACAATTTATTTAAAACACTGAAGCTGTTCAATGTTCAACTATACTTAAATTAATAAGTTTCACCAACTGTTTTCCACAACCTTGAACCGAAAAAAGATGCTTTACTTGCTTTGCTTGGCATATGAGAAAAATCGTATGCATCGCGTTTGAAGGCGGAGCATAAAACTCCGTTAAGGGTGGAAAACCTAACTGTTCACACACGCCCACACAGGTGGACTTAAAGTACAGATAAAGTTCAATGAATTAATTTTTTGAATCTCTAAAATTCAGCAGGTTTCTAAAAAAGTTTATTTAAATTCAAAAAACTCTGCTTAAACAAAACTAAGTCGACTTTACAACTCTACATGCTACACACCTACGGAGACAGTAGGTATACCTTTTTTGAAAATTTGTAGGGTAGCATAATGAAACATACCGAAACCTAAAGTCGAGTCTGCTAGATAGTAAGATACCCTTTACTTAATTTTAAATGCTGTTACACTGTAAATTCTAAACATATAGAAAACAAAATTTTAATAAATGTACCCTTACTTAATTAATTAATTAAAATTTTAATTAATTTAAAACTCAAAAATTTAAACACTTATTATTTTAAAACTAAAGCACATATATTTCGAGCTGATTTTTGATCGGAATTCAATTATAGAATATTTAAATTAACTTAATGAATATTTCAAAGTCGAATTATTGATTTGTAGATGCGCTAAGCCAGGCCAAAATTTAAATAAAACATAATCTGCCTATGGTATACAAAAACCATATATCCCATTTATGCTCCCTTCGTTTTATAATAGAGATTTCTTTAAAAATTTTTGTTAGGTGCGCTCGACAGTAGTTTTTATTATTTTTATTTTTAAAAATTTTTTTTTAATTTTTTATACTTACCAGAGTTGTAGGCATTATGTGTTCCGGGATAAAATTCAGCGACATTTGTTATTTTTGAAAATAATATATTTGATTCTTGACTAAAAGAATTTCGAATCACGGATTCATTGCTACACAGCTTATAACTTGAGTCGATTAATAAATTACAATGCCTCATACGATTTTCTGTCGAAAATCCTGTATTTGGATTTGTATTATGTAGCTCACGATACGTATATACACAATCTTTATCATAACTTTGTTTTTTAGAAACTGTAAATTCCATTGCATATGAAAGTTATTGAAAAAATATATTTCCGTTCCTTTGTCGGATCACATTTCAATAGATTAAATTTGATATAAACACCGAAGTTGTTCAATGTTTAACTTTGCCTAAATTAATAAGTTTCAGCTACTATTTTACAACCTTGAAATGAAAAAAAGGATGTTCTATTTTGCTTGAAGGAAAAAGGGAAAAATCTTATGCTACGCATTTGGGGGCGTTGCTTAAAATTTTGGTTGGGGGTGGAAAAGCTGCAGGCTTGGATACACGCCCCAAACTGATAGTTAGTGGAATTACTAATTGGAGATTAAAAATAGGAATTGTACAAACGATTTTTCAGACTAAATTAAATATAATAATGCAAAAATGTGGAATTGATTTTGTTCGACATTATGCAAAGCTTTCCCGCGCTGAAAATTATGGATAGCATTAAAGCAGGGTATAGTTTTACTAACGTTGTCCACTAAGGTAGCCTAATGGAACATTTGGAACTCTGCTGGACAGCAAATCCTCAGATGCCTCAAAAACATATCCAATAAAACTGTTTTTTTTTTTGGAAGTACAGAGTAAATTATATATTTACTCCGAAAACAATAAATAGTAACAGAGTTTATTCATATTAAATTACAAATTCAATATCGATTTAGAAAACAATATACGTAAAAACATACATATACAAAATAATCTGGAGTACAAGCCGACTTTGCCGGTACCCGATGTTATTGCAGTAGTCAGATTCTTTGAATACCCATCGAAATTGACAATACATCCATAGGAGTCGCTGCTCTCATCGTTGTCGTCGACGGCAGCAATTGTTGTTGTATTAAAGTAACCGTCATCGTTCTGTTGAGGATCTTGAGCGGAAACTTTTAAAATTTCGCTATCTTCAGATCTGAAAAGTAGATACAGATTATATATTATATCTATCCACCGAAGAGCTGTAATAATAAGTCACATACGTAATAGTCAAAATTGGCTTGGGAAACACATTAGATATACTGCATACTAATTGAGTTTGATTTTGAATTTTATAACGATTCAGTTCAAGCGTATAATTCCTGATATCAATCACTTGCACGCTCTTATTTATAGTAATTGTTTCTAATTTGGTTTGCACAACACATTTATATGTTCCCGAAGCATTTATAGATGGTTTAACAAGTGCCAGCGAGCTGTATTGTTTGTTTGGATCCTTCGATGCCTCATAGGTGCTGTCCACAGTATTTTTAAATTCGGGCTACAGAAATTTAATAGATTTTTCAGATTTTAAATAACATGAATTAGTTTACTCATTTCTCAGATACATACTATAGCTGTAGGCAATGATCCTCGTATCCACTGATATATCGTTTTGCTATTTCGAAACCATTTAACAGTCAGGAATGATGTTGTATCGCTTATATTATAGTCGCAATCTAACACTGTAGGTTCCAGTTTATCATTTTCTAATGCCAGATATATGGTTTCATCGTCCGCCCTAACTGCCAAACATTTTAAGACTGCAAATAAGTTGAATAATAAATTTAATTAAGTGTATAAAATGCTACTTAAAGACTTCTCAGTTTTGTTTTCCTAAAACTAAGATCCCGAGTGGAGTGGAAAAGTTACAGATTTATTCGTGCTTATAACATGAATTTGAAAATTAATTGATTTAAATCAGGCTAAAATATTAATACATTTATTAAATAAGTAATAAATATGTAAATAAAGGTCTTGCTATAAACAAGTAACGAGCGCGCCCGACCGTAAAATACCCTTCGTTCCAATAGTCTACAGCCGTTTTTCAACACTCCCACGCACACCTGCAGGCACGTGCGCAGGCTTAAGGGGTGAACTAGGCTCGAAACAACAGAAAACGTTGGCGTGCGCGTTGCCCGATCGCAATATGGAGAATAACTTTATATGTATATCATTTTGGAAACGCCTTGTGAAGCTTTTTTATATCATATATGTATATATTTCCGATATAATTGCATTTCAATACAAAATGTTGGATATGCACATAATCGCTTATACGTAAAAATATATATTTTTCTTGAACATAAACTGCTTATCACTTGTATATCATTTTCAATGGTTTTATAAATCCACAAAAAGGGAAATGGAAAAACTTGAAGGATAAATTATCGCGGGCGTACACTGTATATAAACGTATAATGTAATCATATATATATTTCACGCGTTAAAATGATTTCATCTCCTAAATTTATAAATAGTTTGCAAAGCTCAAATTTGTTTTGTGCTTTCGCAAATAAAAACAAAACCAAAATTGTGCGAATTTTTACCGTTTAAATAAACCGTTAAGGAAATAATGAAAACTGGCAGAAACTTCATCTCAACTGATCTACGACGATAGAATAATATGCGCAAAGTACGAAAATGTTCACTCTCTCTCACTCTTTCTCTCTTAAGAACCGCAGCTGAACCGAACGCGTAGCATGGTCAAGCACAAATGATGATATATCACAACGGAAAGTCGAATGTTTTGCAGGCAAAGCATACACTAAACACACACACATGCACATATGTGAACATGTCGTATCGCTTTTGTGTGATATATTTACATATTGTTTCTCCCGATCGTGTATATAGTCGTGTTACACTCTCGTACGTTTCAGAGAGTTTACATTCAAGAATGGGTGGTTAAAACACATGGCCCGTGCCATAGGTATGGTTGTGTGTAGAGTTGAGGGTTGGAAAGTGTTTATGCTTCGTTGATCTTGCCTGCGCTTGGTAGTCAGTTACAGCCAGCTCTCTATGCGTTCATGCAATAATAACTACTCTTAGACCATATACAAGCAAGTGTGTATGGTATGGTATGGTATGAACATGTAGAAATAGAAATGCTTTCATGTGTATTTATAAATAGCTTGAAATGAACAAGGTCGGCATAGTCGTAGTAAGATCAACGCAGCAGTTAACCTGCCACAGTCGACAAATTACTCAAAATGTATATACCCTCTTTTCAAAACGATCATCTAGTTAGTATATTGGTAGGCATAAGAACCCCATGGTCGAGTGTACTCGACTTACAGTTGCTATATTACTCTTTAAGATGCAAGGGTATCAAGCATTTGGCTTGCATTCCTTCAAATGGCCAATAAAAACAAAACGGAATATAAAAACACAAATCAAATTGAGTAACGTAAGCTATAGTCTAGCACACCCGACACTCAAATACCCTTCGCCACATTTTGAAAAACCGTTACAGCCGTTGTATGGCATAGCTATACAAATTGGAAATTGTGCGGTAAAGCGGTAAATCAAGAACTTTAATAGTTTTTGTTTATTAACAAAGGAAGTCTATGTAAATTATATTATTTTGGAAGTCCCAGCTATTTTTTATCTTTAACAACTATATTTAAAAATAAATATATTTTTTGAAACTTCAAACGTCGAATCATAGACTAATAAAACCTATCTAAACGTTGCATAAGCTCACTGTTAGCTAGTTCTGATAAGTAATCAGCACGTTCTTTCCACAAATCTCGAATTCATACACTAAACAAACGGCCGTATCCTTGCGCTTCGATTGACGAACACGCAGCTGCAACGGCGTAGAACAAAGCAAAGTAAATAAACTGAAATATATTTATATCAACACATCAGCCTAATGTCTGAACGCTATTTTAACATTGGGGTAACACTGACAAATAACATTGCAAGGCCTTGGAACAGTTTTATGTGTCTAAGGCATGATCGCAACTGTTAAATTTTTTAATATATTTTAAATTTTATTTAATATTTCATTTTGTTAATAAGGTCAATTTAATTTTTTTTTTATTAAAATTATATAAATAGTAACTACAAACAAATTACTAAAAATTAAATTGAAAAAATACTTAAAAATAAGTAATTTCGATAAGGTATTCGATAATATACATATTTCGATGCTCCGATACTTTGTTACATCACTAATGGAATCGGGCACTCTACAAGTAAAGGTTAACTTTTAGTCTTTTTATTTTATTTATATTTAAATGAATTAAAATTGTTTTCTTTCTTCCAAAAATGTGCAAACTGATGTTGAATACTATCATTACTGTAATGCTGGAAACTGATTGACACGCGATAGTTATTGCGCACGAGTTGTTGATTAATTTTAAGATGAATATTCTTAAATCGAGGGTTCTGTGCTCATTCGCTCAGAGAAGATGCTATTCGTATTTTTCAAATGCATTTAATGAATTGGCCAGTCAAACCCCACAATTTCAAAGGCAACCGACCATAGGAAACAATCTGGATTTTGATGTGTTAGCTGATAGAGATAAAACAAATGTGGATTTCATGGATAACCTAATGAGGCTAAGGTACGTAATTACAAACTTGTGTCATGTATACACATTGTATATAGCGCTCATTTTGTTTGCATTTTAGGAAGCAAAAAGATTGCAGTATTGCACCGCTCTTACCAAATGTAGCTGTCAAACGGTTACTGGACCACACTAGTCCTCAAGAAGTTACTACTATATTGCGTAGCCCACTACAGTTTGGAGTTTTTATTGACGAGTTTACTGGATGCCACCTAATAGACCTTATGTTAAACAGTGGAAATGCTCACGAGGCGGCTCAAGTTGCGGCTATTCTTATTGAACGTGGCTTGTGTAAAAACGAACTTGTAGCTTCTCTTTCACTGCAGTCTTTCTACAGTTTCTTCAAAAACTACACTCCAAGCCAAGTCGAAAAGGGCGAAGAAAATGTCGAAAAGGTATGTTTTAACTATTTTCAAAACAAGAATTGAATACAAAATGTATATTTTAGGAAAAGGTTCGAGTTAAGTTTCTGCGCAATAATGTGAATGAGACTGTTAAGACAGATGAGCAGATACTAGGGGAAGCCATGATAGCATTAGGCTTGGAGGAGCGCAATGATAAACTTAAGGATGCTGCACAAAATATTGCATGGCTTGGCTTTGTGCTTAATGGACGGATTGAAGACGCGGAAAAACATTTATCCCAATATGAAAAAATCATAAATAAAGACATTCTACAACTCTGCCTCAAACTGATCGAAGGATCGAACGAAGAAAATAGTACAAACCTGAAAACCCAACTAGACTCGGCACTAACTCAATGCAAACAAGACAACTCATTTGCCCAGATTTTGGATTCAAATGTTAAACTTGCTGTGAAAAACCTTGAGCCTAAGCTTGTTTCAGAGTATACCAACAATTACAAAGAGTGGCAGACTATTTACCAAAGTGCAATTGAAAAACAGTCGCAAATTCAAGATGTTGTCGAACGAGTCGAGAATATAAAAAGTACACTGAATGAACTGCAACAGACGCGACAGAGCCTGTGGTTTTTCGAAAATCGAGAGGATATCGATATTCAAATTTACAAGAAGAAAATCTATTACCCTAAGCGTTGGTTTGGCAAGAAAAAGAAGCCCAAGACAGTGGATGCATTCTATGTACCCCCAAATGTATCGAGAGCAAATTAAAAACACACTGATTAAACTCCATATTCTTAAACGAAAAAAAAAACAATCCAGTTTTTGTTATTTAATTAATCTACTGGAAAATGAATCGAAATTTAAGGTTGCTTTTGTTTCCAACGATCAATTTTTAAATTACCATAACGTAACATTGAGGGTCACAGTTATATTCATTCCATCTCAGGTTACAACATTTTTAAAACTTTTGGAGTTTTCATACATTTAATATATTAAAAACTAATCGTCTGTCATTTGTGCATGACCTGAGGCAGAGCTGTTTTTGAAACGCGCTGGCCAGGTGCTGATGGTGATAGATTGATAGGTGATGGTAAATCATGACGCTTGTCCTGTATAGTTAAAGGTAAGAACTGATGCTGTTTCTTCTTGCGGTTCATATTCATTGGATGAGTATTGTCGTTCTTTCCAAAGAGTATGGTCAGATGTACGGCACAGAATATTCCCAGGCTCTGTGTGATAAATAAAATTTAAATGCATAAGTGTATTCAAAATAATTACGAATGCTTTGTCTGTACCTGAAGAATTGCAATAATAGCAGCCCCAAATGCAGTTATGAGCAAGCGGCTCCGAATTTGCTCCGATACAACGGCCAAGCAACCACGTTTATAGTGTGTATCACATGCCGATTCGTAGGCGTGCTCCGGACGAGAGCAGCATGACCAGGGTAGCGAAAGCCGTCGATAATCAAGAGGTCCATCGACTCCACAACATTGTAACTGCAAAAAGAATTCAAATATAAATCAAATTCGACGAAGACTAAGAATTATTTAATTTCTGAGCAATATTTCGTTACTTTAATTTTATATTTATACAAAATAGGTACTATACAGTGGATTAAAAATATAAAAATATCTAGAAATCACCACAAATTCGTAAGAATTTATACTTACCTGAGATTGCATTCGATTCCACAAGTGTAAATTGTCGACTTTAGTTCTTGAAAATTTATCTAAAAATTCTACAAACGAATCATCAATGAATATCTCTACGGACGTTGGAAGATTCTCTCTCATCGCCAAAGACCATCCACAGATTATGAATTGAACACATATACAAGCCACTAAAAGAGCTGCAAACTAAGAGGAAGCGTAATACATCAAGCCGTAGTTAGTTTTCTTACAAATTTATAATATATAATATCCCAGCAAATTACCATGCCAAGCAGACATCGCTTCCTCTGATTGGTTGCCTGACATCCCATCCAGCATAAAATGAAGGTTACGGGCCCCAGGCATAGGAGTAAAGCAGCTGGTGCCCATAGCTTGTTCTGTACAATGCCATAGTAAACTGAGTGTCCCCAGAGTAAAGATGTTCCCAAGAATATTTGACCTGCGCCCGTTAGCTGAAAATTAAATAGTTTTTTTTTTTTTTTTGAGAATCCAAAGAAAATAATACGTTTTATTTTTTCCCTTTCACTGCGTGTGTTTATGCATAACGATTATTCGAATAACTTCAGTGTTTACAGTCGTCCGATAACAATGAAATTTTATGGATAGGTCAGTTATTCAAGTTACATCGAATTACATCGAGCTGCGCTCTGCTCGCAATCTGTGACGTCGACAACGTCACTTATGTTTTTGCGCGCGTGCCCCATTGTGTGTGTGGGACTGAGAGGCCAATAGGAGTTAGGCAGTGCTGTCAACTTTTAGGGAAAAAAAACCAAACAAAAATTGCACAAAACAATGCGAAAAAAAAATGAAAATTAGCAATCAATTTGAAAATGAACGTAAAAAAAATGTAATTAAAGATACATTTTATAGAAAATATTTGAAATTCCGATAAAAGCGGAAAAAATCGAACTTAATATATATAAAATGCAGAATTTCCGCTTCTTTAATTTTTCCGCAGTTGGCCTTCAAAAACAGCCAGATCTGACACAAAATAAAAGGACTGGCAGCACTGGAGTTAGTAGATTTAGTGATGATAATTGTTTAGTGTTGGTAATGGGTTATTTAAGTTGCGCGAAGGATAATTGACTGTAGCTTTCGTCTCATGTTTTTATTTCATTTGCTTAGTTTGTTTTCATTTAAATTATTAAATAGATGTGATTGATTTACGTCATATGAATGTAAAAAAACTGCATACACAATGTTCATACATACATGTGTACATATTTATGTATGTATTTATGTATGCACTTAAACTTTTCCCCACTGGCACAAATCACAAATCAGGGCAGGGTTATATTTTTTTATTATATTTTATATGTAAATTATATGTAATATATAAATTTGACATTCTCTTCTAATAAACATAAATGCATACTTATGCACTATATGTATGTCAGATGAATTTGTGTATACTAAATACATACTTACATATGTAGTCTGTATAAACAGAGAAAATACGTATGTATGATGAAACTAAAATCATATATATTTGCATAATTTTATACGCAAATTTGTGCATGTACATACATAAAACATAATTACATACTTAATGCAGAACTAGAGAGACGCGAACGTAAAATGCATGTATGTATGAAAATTGCAATTTTTATATTATTAGTAAAAGTCTTACTTACCGCCAAAAGAAACACATAACTATAAACTAAATACTTAAAGCATTTGATCTTTTTTGGCAATGCCATAGTTTATGTTTTTTCTTCTCAAATTCGCACTTCTTTCCTCTTGTGTGTTACGACGTAGATATTATTATTTATGTCGAAACTCCTGTTAATGTGCGAAAACTCACTTAATGTTTTATTCGTACATAACATACACACAAATTAGTTCACAATTTATTGCAATGTCCATAGATTTGCGCACATGTATGTATGTTATGTATTTTAATTCACCAAAACATACATATGCATGGGAAGCATGCAAAATTATTAAATGCTGCCCTGCTTCAATTTACTCAGTTGTTTCAATTACAATTTACACGGAATTTTAACGTCGTTTAGCGACAATTAATTCGCCCTTTTCCGTTGTCATTTTTAAGTTAAAATAGCACATAAGTTTTACTAGAAGCGAGCAAAATCCTACACAGATAAAAACACGTACATAACGGTCTGCCGTTTTGTTCCTTGTTTTGTTATACTTTTGCAGCTTAACAGTTGGAAAATTATCTATAACCGCCTGGCTCGGTTGCAATCCATCGACCGTGTGTCGATGACAGTCAGAAATGATGGCGGTAAATCGCCTATCTTCACTAAAAATTTAATTTTTGCATTTCGCAGAGCGCAAATTTAAGTGCAAACTTCAAATTGGGATTATAAAATTTAAATTTTATTAAAGAATATATATTATATGTCCAGGCAAATGTAAATAAACAGCTGTAACTTCGTCAAAAATCATCAGATTTTCGTTGACATTTGCCTCAGAAAATTAAAAAATACATTTTCAACGTATTTGGACTTTGTTTATTATTATATTTTATTTTTTTAAAGACCCATAACTTTTTAAAAAATCATTGGATTTCCTTAAGAGTTAAAATTTGTTTATTATGTGATTGATTCTAATTTGAAATATTATTCATCTTAAATATTTGTACTCATCATGATATACTTACGCCTTTTTCAGATTTTTGTGCCCTAAATCAAATGATCAGATTGTCGTGGAATATGACATTTTCAGTTAGGCAATTATGGTTCTGATCAGAAAATTAGAAATATACAATCCCTTAAGAGATGACATTTTTTTATATTATTGGATTAATTCTGCCTTGAATCTAAAAACTTGGCACACAAGCTTCTTATTGCTGTATGCTGTGAATAAGTCGGAACGAGCCAGATCGGACCGATATATCGTATAGCTGTCATAGAAGCTATCGGCCGATTTTTAATGTTTTTCAAGATATTGCAACAATATTTGGCAAATCCTATTATTATTACGTTCTTAATGTGCTGTCAAAATTGTATCAAAATCGGACCACTATAACATATAGCTGCCATAGGAACAATCGGCTGAAATCAGGGTTTTCGTATGCAAACCTGTTTTGTTTTTGGAAATACCGAACATTATCAATACTTTTTAATGTTATACAGTAACCCGCCGTTAGTTTTTCCATTTAAATATCTTAAACGTTTATATTCTATAGCTGTTATAGGAACAATCAATCAGTCCGTCTGTCTGTTGCAACGCAAATTAGACCCCCAGTTATTGAGCTATCTTCATGAAACTTTGCTCACAAGCTTCTTCTGCCCTCTTTAAATAAGTCGGAACGGGCCAGATCGGACTGATATATCGTATAGCTGTCATGGAGCCTATCGGCCGATTTTCGTTATATTTCAAGATATAGCTATTAGGCTTACCACATCCAAATCTAAGTGTGTCCCTAATAATAAAGTTCGAAATCGAACTTTTATAACTTATAACGATCAACGATCGGCCTAATGAAGGTTCATGTTGCAATTTTATGGAAATCTGAGTACTATTACATGTAGCTGTTAAACAAAAAATCATATAGCTGTCAAACGCATTTTTGAATGAGAACTTTCCAAATTTAGATTTTATGACCAACAGATCCTTTACAACACAAAGACATTTCCTCATAACATTTTGTGTTAAGTGTATAAGAAATCCAGGTTTATACAAAAGCATTAAAAAGGTAGAATTATTTTTTTTCGAAGCAGGTGTTTGATTCATAGCCTTAATCAGGTAAAAATCTCGACTTCCTGTACTGTTATAATTGTTCAATAAATACCACAGAAACCAGCAGCAATCCAAATATATTTTATATTTTGTATAACTGCAAGGGTATGAAACCTTCGGCAAGCCGAAGGTACCCTTGCTTTCTTGTTTTTTTACCATTCGAGCAAAATGCAAATGGTTAAAAATATTTCCAAACAAGTTTATTAATTTTTCTTATATAAGAAAAAAAAAGAATGAGGCAGACTACTATTTCTAGCCAATACTGAACGACTGCAATGGGGTATTCAGAAAAATCAAAATAATAATAATATATAATAATAAATAATATCTGAAATGAAATACTTGTGCGTTATTACAATCTTAATTATTCAGCTTGAACACTTTTTATTGACGAATTTAAATGTATATATACGATGGTGTTTAGAAAAATGTGTTGAAATAGAAACAGATAATTAGAGTAAAGCGGAGGGGAATAAAATACAAATTAAAATACCGTTTGAATATAAAATAAGCTTAGAAACTAAATGTTCACTTAAATGGACCAGCCGACGAAAAAGAGCTAAGGGCAGGGGGTGTGGTAAGGGAGGGGTGGTTCGCCAATTTCGACGCAAATACGCAAATCCGATTTAAATGAAAAGTATGCGTACACATCGCCGAGAGAGAAAAGAGTGTAGTAGTAAAATCAATAAAATATAGATATAATTACATATTAAATGTACATGTACATATATATATATATATTATATATTTATACGATAGCTATATATATATGCAATTCGTTACTCATATCGTAAGTTAAAATTTATTTATATAAAATTCAGGTCTCTTTGCAATTACTTATTCGACGGTCAGATCGGCCATACAAATAAATCTTTCAGATTATTCCCGAAGATTCTTAGTGAGCAAAAGGTTGTTGTGGTGCCCGGACAAATGGCGCACGAGTTCTTGAACCGACTCGAAGCACATGGAACAAAAACAGCAACTGTATCGGCTCTCGGTATCGGTGCCATTGGTTGTGGTTATAACGTTTCTGTGTACCGAACACAAATGCTTGAGAAGATGCGCCTTCTGCTTGAACATGGCCACACAGAGGCGGCACGCGAATGGTTTCTCGCCGGTGTGCACTCGCAAATGGGTCTTCAGGTTCCACGACATGCCAAACTGTTTGCCACAGTACTCGCATCGATATTCGCGCACCGACGATGAGTGCGACGAGTTATTGGCGGCAATATTCGATACGGACGAGGCGCTGTTCCGACTCTCGGGATCCAGATTCAGGTTGATGTGTGACAAGCTCGACAGACGCGATTGTAAATTGGGCATGGAAGATATGGAAGAGGTTTGATTGGACTGCCATTGATAGACGAACTGCTGGCCCAGATGCATTTGCAGTTCCGGACTTTGTCCACGCATTCGTTGCGCTTCGAGTAGCTTTCGATCCGTTGGTATAGATTCCGCTGTGGCCGCCCCATCTTCCAGCTGCGCGATGATATTCTTTTCCGAGCCCAATGCCGATATGGGCGAAGAAGTCGACTTGACCAATCGCAGCTCCTCAAGTAGATTATGCTGATAGGTTGTGAAGGGTTGATTATCGCTTTGGGTATTATGAAATCCCGGGCGTCGCTTTCGATGCGGCGTTACAACATAATTTTCCGGAGAACTATTGATATCTGGCCCATCCGATAATGTCTTCATCACATCCTTATGTGTATCGAAAAACAGCCCCTTTCGCTTTGCACTCTCGTTCGCATTGTTGATCGTGTCGACATTGTTCTGTTTCAGCAGAAAGCTCTTGTTCAATTCGCTGCGTGTCGAGGAGGAATCGCTCTTGGTGCGTAGATCTAGTGACAGGTTAACTGGGTTCACGGTTGAGCTATTGTTATTGTTGCTGTTGCTGTTGTTATTGTTATTGCTATTGCCTATGCTGTTGCTGTTGTGCCCACTCGCTGGAATGTTCGATAGGTTTACAATTTCGTCGGTGTCTTTATCGCTTTTATTATCCTTGCTGGCCTGGGCATAATCCTCGTCATCATTTTTTTGCTGACATTCGGCAGTGGGACTCTCGCAGTGTTCCGACGATAGTGTCGAGAAATCTGCCAAATTCTTCGCTTCATCCACACTCTCAACTTCGTATTTGAACGATTGATCCAGGGTTTGCGAGGACGAGTACTGCTTTCGCTGCTTCTCACGTAAACTACTGCACTTGTTACTCAGGTATGCCGAATCTGTGGTCTTCCAACTATCCGATTTGATTTGCAACAATAACAATAAATCGTGCAGATAGTTGACATCGCGCGAGGTGATGCAGGTCTGTCCCGAGTACAGGAAATCCAATAGAAATTTGAAATAGGTTGCATTCACATCGGGAAAATAGACTGTGGTCGTGCAATCGGCTATGTGTGTATCCTCTAATAGATTCCTAGAAAACAAAAGCAAATTGTTTAATTATCTGTGCTAAGCAAATCAATCCGAAGTATTCATACCTTATAAGCGGACTGGCAGCTGCTAGCACCAATTTGTGTGCGTGCAATTTCACCTTGTTCTCACACACAATTATCAGATCCGCCGGGTGTTCCCCTCGGAATGCAGCCCCAATTTCTTTGAGTATGCACTCGCCATGTTTGCTGTATTGCAACATCAACATTCTTTGAAACTGGAAAGGAACAATCGAGAAAATGGGTAATTATTTAGAAAGAGCAAGTAAAATTAAATATTATATTATAAATATATCTGTATACATTTATTAACGGCTCTACAATACATTCGTTTAAATTACATTTAAATAGAATTGTTTTTTTTTTGAAATTGAAAATAAATAATAATAATATATATATAATAATAGTCTTTAAAAAAAAAAATAAATAAATCTTAGACATTATATAAGAAATTAAACATAGCTCAAAGAATTCAAAATAAATGATGTTGGAAAATTAAAAGAAGTTAAAAATAAAATTGATTTTCCTATACAGTAACAGTTTTTACAGCTAAAACTGAGAGAACTGACTAAGTTATGGCGGAAATTCTGTTTTCTTTAAAGAATTTTGTAAAATTGTAGTTTTCAAATTGGAAAGCCCTTGTGCAGGTCTCTACTTGCTGCGTTATGCAAGAGGATGCTCTTAGGGTTGCCATATCATATAGTATGTAAGTATGTAAATAATTTGTACATCTGTTTGTAATACTTTCATATGACTGCCTGTCGAACTGCTCTGTTGCTCTATGGCTCTCTGTGTGTGTGTGTGAGTCTGCATGGCCACTCATTAAAGCTAAAGTTCACAGATCTCTAAAAAAAAAACTTTAGAAAGAGATAGTTTGACTTTTGTTGCGATTTCGAACGTCGCGTCGCAACGAGACGTTACTGCGCATGGGGCTACTATGGAGAAACGTTCACTTTCAATAAAACTTGAATGACTGGCTTTTGCCCAGCAAGAGAATGGTGGTCTTCGACTTGCTATGTATGTGTGTGTGAGTGTGTACGTGTATGTGCATATGTGCTATATTGTTTGAAAAGCTTGTCTCAACTGATAAAGCAACTACTTGGCAGAAATCAATACAATTTTCAATATCTATAAACAGTATTTGAAAAGCATTTCCAAACAAACTCATAGATAATTCTATTGAAATTCCTCTTTAATCATGGTAAACGTTGAGATGAATCACTGCTGTGTTAACTGCAATTAAAATAAACTCTAATTGCGAGAGTGAAATGGCAATAGTTGGGAGAATGTTGTAGAAATATTATTTTAAATGTATACAAAATTGTATACACTCTGTTTTTCTGGTACTTATGATTTATTTTCGCATAAAGTAAAGTTAAAGACAGTTAAAATGCTTTCTAATTCTTTCTTTCCCTTCTCCCCATTTAAACTAAGCATCAATATGAGCTTATGTAAATACAAAATAAAGAAATATAAAAAAGGAATTACTTTTAAAACGCATGTACAAACAAACATCACCTTTCACAAAAGCCTTTTCTCTTGAGACTTCAGTTCTCTTGGTTTATGTACATATATTTGCATGCACACACAGAGAAACTCGTGCATGCATATGTATGTATGTACATTGTACAACCATTCATTCAGCATATTCGCGCGTATGTGTGTGTCTCTTGCTCACATATTCATGTGTTTACGTTTGTATTAAACGAAGGCATGTAAAAAAGCTTTCGAATTACTCCACAGTTGCCCTGACATGTATGTATGTATGTGTGTATGCGAAGAGCGTTTGTGTGAGCTTTCGTAAATAATGCGATCGTTTACCTAAACATGCGCACATACATACAAGCAAGCTTTCTCAATCTTTGTATTTACATACGTACATACGTACATACATGCATACTTATGTCGAGAAATACGTGCATATGCTTACTATTTCGATAACTATTACAATCAGATTTGAATATGAATTTGTATTTGCATGCATGTGTATGCTGCTGTATGATTCAAAGTTTATTATGTACATTTACATGCATGTATGCACATAACCTGTGCGAACTAACATACAACAAATACACGCATACATACAAACGTATAGTGAAACTTGTTTTCGCTGAAGTTCGTCACGAGCAGACACACAAATACCAATGCAATGTCGAGTTTGTGCTCATTTTCCCCTTTCACGAAAGCTCTTTGCCAAACCAGCTAAAACCTCAGACGCACACCAACACCAATACACACACACACACACACACACATAACTGGCTATTGTCGACTCGTAAAAATGACCCAAATTTCAATTATATAATGAAAATTAAGAAACTTCATTCAGCACCAATGCACATACATACATACAAACATATATGTACATGCATAAGATGTACGCATGTATTTTACATCAAAAACATACAAGCTTCTCTGAACTTATGTACATTTAGTATTAGTCGAGTGCTCGACGTACAAATCTGGCTTGCAAGCAGACAAATAAAAATTTTAAAACTTAAAGTTTTGCAAGAGGCCCCCACGTCAGTGTTTGTGTGTGTGTGTGCGTGTGCGTGAGTGTGTACACATGTATTAACATTATACCCGCATATGTGTAAGCGGGCTTTGAAGGTCACTAAGCCTTTCATGTCTTCTGCTTGCGATCTTTTATTGTCGCTGCCTGAGTTGTCTCTTGATAAAGCTTGGCTCAGCTGCACAATACATATGCACATGCATACATACATTCAGACATACATACATTGGTAGCTGCGTGCCTTGAATTTCTTTCTTCATCATATTTGTTAAGTTTGTCCTTGTACACATAACTTAGTATAACTAACTCTTATACATATGCTTGTAGCTGTACATGGAGATGAGCATACGTGCACACGTGTGCATGCATACATAGCGAGTGTCTGTTTCCTATTTCAGTGTGTACACACGTATATACATTAATAATCATCAATACGTTTATTCATTAATTCCGCGCGTCTTATAAAATATATGTAAATATGCATGCTTGCATTTGCAGTCATACATACATACATACTTATGCAGTATTGCTTTTTTATGCTCACCTCTTTCATTAAATCCCTTAGAAATTGCCTTTCACAAGTTACTTGAAAAACTTTTGTTAACTTTCGAAATAAGTGTAGATATGTATGAGGTGTACACACATACATGCAGCTACAATATTTCGTATGTTTGGCTGTGTTGATTCAGATACATACATATGTATGTATGTACGAACTAAATATGCTCACATACAACTGTGTGTGTGTGTGTGTATGCGTGCGTGTGTTCAAGCGGAGCTTTCCACTTTCACAGTCTCTGAGTAAAGTTTGTACGTACAAACATACACACGTATGCACATACATTCATTTAGTAAAAGTAGTGTATGAATATACAGTCGATTGCG
Organism: Zaprionus inermis; assembly: GCA_018151445.1. Taxonomy (NCBI): domain Eukaryota; kingdom Metazoa; phylum Arthropoda; class Insecta; order Diptera; family Drosophilidae; genus Zaprionus; species Zaprionus inermis. The sequence goes on along the minus strand of JAECXD010001572.1, from coordinate 3,057,568 downwards.
TTCTATATTCCGTATGCACAGTCTGCGCGACGCTTTTCCAAATCAGCATCAGTTTTTGTTGTATATTCGTAGATATTACTTTCGGTTTCACTTGCTTTCTTTTATTTCACATTTCTTCATTTTCGTATTTAATTCGAACTATTCGAAAGTAAATTTAATTTTATTTTTGTTTTTCTTTTTTTTTTAATTGATTATGTTTTCAATCAGCGCACGTACAGTTCACAATTCCATCAGCTTTTTTTCTCTGTTTTGATGCTTATGCACGAAAGTGTGTGTTTGTAAATATAGATAATGCGTGTGTGTGTGTGTGTAACACAAGCACATGTATGTATGTTTGTATGCGATCCGTATACATACGAAAAGTTCACAACAACAACAACGACAACGACAGCAACAGCATTAACTTTTAACTAGGTTGAAGTTTTATTATAATGTAATACATTATTGCGAAATAAGAAACTTGATTGGTAAAACTTTTTTCCGACTGCGAGCGAGAGATCGGGCTTTTGCCTCTCTCTCTTCACTGAGTTTCTCTTATTGCACGAAGCACGCGTACCGCAGAAAAACACGTCCGACTTGCCAAAGCGCTATTCGTGCACTAAAACTACAAACTGAGTGCGCGCTCCGACGCTTCGCTAGCGTACGCCGAGATCAGATCGTCGTCGTTGTTGCCGTTGCCGTTGCCGCTGCCGCTGCCGTTGCTGCTGCCATCGTCGTGTAGAAATTATGGTCTTCGTACTCATTCTCGCAGCTACTTCGTTTTATGATGTGTAATGCCCTTGCGAAGAGTGGTTAGTGTAAAACACTGCAACAAAATTTGGCCACCAAATGGCCGCGCAGCGATCTCTGCAAGCTGATGTATTCATACTTCATATAGCATGTAAATGCCAAGTAAAACAAATTATTAATTGACTTGTGTGTGCAATCTGAAAGTAAAACAAACTTTCCTATTTGATGTTTGTGCATGATGTACGTGAGATGTATGTATTATGCATGTACGTAGTGTAGGCCAATGTTTACCTCAAGCTTTGTAATCAAAACTTCACTTTTTCATTCATCATTTTATCATCTTCATTATTAAGATCATAGCGTACTGCTCCACAGCAAGCTGTTGTAAAAACGAAAGATTTTCCATTCAAATTTGATTGTTTTTGTAGAACAACTGCGGGGAAATTGAAGACTTGCGGAATGCTGGTTTTCCGCATTTTATTTGTATTAATTTAGCTTTTTTCCGCTTTTTCAGAATTGCCAATATTTTCTATAAAAATGATCTCAAATTACGTTTTTTACGATAATTTCCTATTTTGTTGTTTAATTTTCATTTCAACAAATTGTAATTTATAATTTAAATTTAACGTTTTTTATTACAAATCCCTTAGCTTTTTTCCGCCTTTCCTCTCGCTACTGCTCAAATGTGATGCTCCACTATGATATACCAGTTGATCATTATTCCATAAAGAAACAAAAATCAAAAGTTATTTACTTAATTTTTGAAAGTTATCTAATGGCAAAAATAACAGTAAAATTATTTGAAAGTTATATTGCCATTACCTTCTATTTGTTATATATTTTTCTAAATTAAATTACCGTAATATTTTAAAAATATTTTAAATATATTTCCTTATAGAAACGATCGAGTTAAAAGCTAAGGCTCAAACCCTATAAAAAATACAAATTCATTCAAACACATTTACCATGTACATATGTAAGAAAACAATACGAACAAATGCAAGCAAAATGTGGATTTCTTCGAACCCATAATGAAGCGAGTCAAAGGATAACAAAGGTTTTAATGACCTTGATCCTAATAGCTTGTATTCTGATTCGGATGGTAACGATGAAAGTAGGCACACGCACACAGACACACACGCAGGCAGGCAAGCATATGCAAATGCCACGCAGGCGTACACCCTTTCTTTCAAAAGGTTGTAAAATGTTGTGGCCTTGAAACAAGCAACTATGCATAATGATAGATATTCTGCTCGCTTTCTACTAGACATACAAAACTAGTACAATTAACGAGTTGGCCTTGTTTTAGTTTACGTCTCTGCTTTCAAAATGTAACTCTAGTTAATCTGAGAACGGGCTCGCAGTGTGCAAGAGTCGGCTATCTTTTCTCAGCCTCTTAACAATAAACAAATGCACATACATACCTACATAGCATGTAGCATACGTACATACGGCACGTGTATAAGAGTTGTTGTATGCGGAGTAGGGTCATCGATAGTTGAGCAGCTGATATTTGGAGACACTGTAGCTGGGGATGCGATAGTGGAGTAGGCCCCAGCGAAGTATCGATATTATTTGAATTGTAGTGTGATCAGTTGTTACTGAGCTGAGTACTCATGAGCTTAATTCGTATGCATATAGTTAAGTTAGTTGAGATAGTTAAGATAATAGCCTTTCTTACATAATATATACTGTTATTTTCATATATGACGACACAACATAAAATTCATGGCTACAAGAATTCCTTGGTTTGGAATATTTTCTAAGTACATTCAAAATTTGCGGGCTTTAGATTGTTGCTTAGCAGTCAGCTGTTAAGCTTTTAGAGATGTGCAAATTTCGATATTGTCGTGGATTGTGATATCTGCGCGCATGGGAATAACTCCTCATTAACAGACAAAGCTAGTTAACTGGAGCTGCCGCAAGGAACTCGAAACGATTTGTTATGATTCTTTATCTTTTTTATTAAAAAAAAGCTAAATCTTTTGCATTAAACAACAATTTGTTTTAAATAGTAATCTAATTAAAAGGAATTGTGAAAAACAAAAGAGAGTTGCAAATGAATTCAAATAAAGCTGCCTTCCAACGGCCCCGAACCACAGTTCTTTTGTCAATTGGAACGGTTCACATGAACAGCTTTTTCACAACTACAGTTAGTAGAAGCAGCATGCACAAATCTCCAATTCACAATTTCTTTGATGTACTTTCCACTATTTAATAGTGCAAATTGTTGACATTAATAAAACAAATATAATGTCGATATATATATAGCATAAACAATTTATAATTTGATTTTGCGCGTCTATGGTAAATCCCTTTTGGCAAAATATAGAAGCCCTGCGCATTGCCTGCCACTTGAGTAACAGCCCTGTCATCTGAGTGCTAACAAAAGCACAAGCTAATATTGGTTGAACCACAGGACTCGGGAAAAGTAAAAAGTCTGGTGACCAGACAAGATGACAAAGGAAGATGTGGACAGCTCGGAAAGAGAAAACATTTCCGCGTCGGGGAATAATGAGAATGACGTTATGCTACAATCGGAAAGCAAAACAACTGACGCAGCCAGTGCCGAGACAAATGGCGCTCAAAACAATGAAAATAAGTCTGAGTCGAATTCGCCCCAACTCCATGGAATTCAAAACAATGAAGATGCTGACGACGCTGATGAGAACGAGCTGCTGGAGCGCATGCGTGGTGATGCCGTAGGCGAGACTATGTACAGCAAGAAATTCATATTGCAAACACTAATGAAGCTCAGTCAGCAGCACACCACGTTGGAGCTGGAACTGGAGGATGACTTGTGCAAAGTGTGGGATATGTCCGTGGCACCGGAAGTCGTTGCGCTGCTATTGGAAAATGACGCTATCGAGCTAATTATGTTTGCCATATCCTCAAGTGAAGATGTTCGTCTCTACGAGATTCTTATTGGCCTGCTGGGTAACATGTGCGCTCAGGTTGATTGCGTGGAGCAGCTAACGGCGCATCCTGATTGGATTGAAATGCTGATTAAGCTAACAACCTGCATGGACACCTGCATGCTGCAGCAATTGATGCGTGTCTATCAGCATGTGATGGCGCAAGTAGTCAGCGGCAAGGAGCAACTGGCGATCGATTGGTACATCTGCTTTTCGGCCTGCGATAGTGCAGCAAAGAATCTCGGCTTCATACTGCAACAGTCCGTAAGCGATGAGTTACTGATAGCTGCACTGAAAGCCATCAATGCCGTATTGGCGAGCTGTGCCCTGGTAGAGGAGGAGAATGCTCAGTCAAACATTCAGTTAAGGCCATTCGCTGAAATCTTTTTGGTTCAAGAACTGTGTGATGGCGTGAACAATGCATTCATACGACTCATGCGTGACGATTTGGCCAAGCAGGCGGATGAAATCGATGGTGGGATGGAGGACACTGTAGATGCTCACCACGACGATGGCGCAGATGAGGATGAATCGAGCTCACCAAAAATAAGCTGCGACATTGAAGTTATCCAAACCTACCTCAATATTTGCACAATTCTTGTGCAGCTTCCAGAGGCGCAGATATCTATGGATTCGTATGCACCCAGCATCATGTTCTGTCTGACCCGCATTCTAAAATTCCTGCAGCAACCAATGCAGCTTATACCACTTGGCGAACGGCAGGAAGAATATCTCGAGGACTTGGCTCATATTTGCAGCGTAAGCCAATAAATCGAATTTTATACCATTTATATACATTTTACTTCTCCGTTTTAGTGCCTCAAATATTTCTATGACAAGAACACCTTTAGCAATCTACTCGAGGTTTGGCGTATTCTGCGGAAACATATCGAGGATTATGCCGAGTCTGATGAAAACGAGTTTGACGCGTATGATGATGAGCCTCGGTCACAGTACGAGGAAAATGCATTCAAGTTGTTGCGCCTTCTGGCGCACATGCTAATCCATGTTGATGCAGATGTTATAATCGAAGATATTCAAGAGATCGATGCCAACAAGGTGCATCTATTTCGCGATGCACTGCACACCGAACAGGATGAAGATGTGCTGATTCAAAGGGCACACCAGCGTCTAAGTGCAGTTTTAAATAACATAGCTGGCCAAGCCAAATAATACTCATAAATGGACTGAATATTGTAGCTCATGTGCGCAGTATACTATACAAATACATACACATACATAAATATTTACTTATACGTACTATATGCTATATAAAGATACAATACAATATATTTGCTGTTTTAAATAACTCTCAGCTTCGTTCAGATAGGCAATACTTATACTTTAGCGTTAAATTAAAAATCCCTAATTGCTTGAACTGAATGCTTGAAACATCACGTCACTCCAGGACATTTTGCCGAGGCGCACTCCATTCTTGCCCTTGCTACTGACGACCAACTGATGCTCAGATGAATTGCTTATGGATAACTTGCTCTTGTCCTCGTTTAGCGAATTCGACACATGCTCCAACTCTTTTTCCAGGCACACAACGTCAGCCTCTATTTGAATATCTGTGTTCTTTTCAATCTCTTCTGTTATATTTATGACAGACTCTTTCTCTTGATTCTCGATGGTAATTTCGCTTCTGCCATTTAGCTCGGAAAGCTGCAGGAAAATACTGCCACCTTTTGAGTTAACATTAAGATTGCCATGAACTCCAGCTGAAAGTTGGAAATAAGATAAGAATTCGAAACAAAAATATTTTATAGATACTTACTCATTTTAAGTTCGCCCGCTTCGTGAATTTGCACTTCGCTGATCTTGTGCACGTTCTTCAGATCCAGTTTTCCAGTTGTAGTCTCGAATTTGGATTTCTCCACATAACAAGATTCTGTAACGATGTTGCCACATTTTGTTAGGCAAGTTAAGCTATCGCCTTGAAGCTTGTCCAGATACAGATTCTGCAATCGATGGGAATCAGTAATGAAACACATACAAATGGAAAACAGATCAGTCTCTTACACCCTTGTCAGTCTCAATTCTGACATTCTTGCCCAACAGCGTGCCTCGACAGATTATGTTACCACTTTCGCTAAACAACGAAACGTTTGTGGCCCGTACGTTCTTCGTTATGATATTGCCAGTGGCCTTGATGTTCAGTACTTCACTTTGTATGTAGTGAACGGTTACATTGCTGTCCCCTTCTATATGTGGCTCGGCACGGACAGGTACTTTCAGGTGGCATATGATACGATTCGCTTCTGGCTTCAGTTTTTTGATCACAACGTTAACGATCTTATCGTCATCACATATTTCCACATCCAGTTGAGCATTGCAATTGAGCACTGCGTCGCCAAGAATCTGTGCTACCAGTACATCGCCGCTTGGGTGGACGTGGACATCTGCAGGCTCCAAATGCACTAAGATATCCGATTTAACATTAATGCGAGCGTATGGGTTTACATAATGTAGAAGTTCCTGTTGCACCATATGACGGTTAGACATTGCAACTTTTGGCTTTTTGGCGTAGAATCGGTAAAAGTTATGTGCTCGCTTTTGTATTGGCGACAACCAACACAAGCGTTGCAACATTTGTATTATTTAGATATTTGTCACCGGCTACTTTGATTTGTTTACAGCCTTTACCAGCTGTTTATTTTTTTTTAAATTTCTTTGCAACACCATAACCGCAATGGACAATATACAATACTGCAAATTTGCACGATAACCGTTTCTTTGCAGCACTGTTTGTGTCTGGCTGTTGCGAGTTAACCAACACTGCATTTATCCAGTCCAGTTGGAGTTTTTCAGTGTTCTTCGACGGGTGTGTACTATTTTTGTTGCGCATTAGAAAATCAAGTAATTCGTCAGAAAAATCCCAATAAAAGAATCATACGAAAATGTCTGGCAAAGATAGATTACCGATTTTCCCGTCCCGTGGTGCGCAGATGTTGATGAAGGCACGTCTGGCGGGCGCTCAAAAAGGTCACGGCCTGCTCAAGAAAAAAGCTGATGCATTGCAAATGCGTTTCCGTATGATCTTGGGTAAAATCATTGAAACCAAGACTGTGATGGGCGATGTTATGAAAGAAGCTGCTTTTTCGCTGGCCGAAGCCAAGTTCACGTCCGGCGACATCAATCAGGTGGTGCTGCAAAACGTGACCAAGGCACAAATCAAGATACGCACCAAGAAAGACAACGTTGCTGGTGTTACGCTGCCCGTCTTCGAATCGTATCAGGATGGTTCCGATACCTATGAACTGGCTGGATTGGCTCGTGGTGGTCAGCAGCTGGCGAAGCTTAAGAAGAACTACCAGAGCGCGGTAAAGCTGCTCGTCGAGTTGGCCTCGCTGCAAACATCGTTCGTTACCCTCGACGAGGTCATCAAAATCACCAATCGTCGTGTGAACGCCATCGAGCACGTCATTATTCCTCGCATCGATCGCACTCTGGCCTACATTATTTCGGAATTGGACGAACTGGAGCGTGAGGAGTTCTACCGTTTGAAAAAGATTCAAGACAAGAAGCGTGAGGCTCGTGCCAAGGCCGATGCAAAGAAGGCAGCGCTTCTCCAGCAGGGTATCGATGTGCGCGAGCAGGCGAATATACTCGACGAGGGCGACGATGATGTGCTCTTCTAAGTATTAATCCTATACATACGTGTGTGGTGTATTCCAGCAATATGTTATTGTTACAAATATTTGTTCTGTTTCCATTTTAATCCGCAAAAACGAAAAGCAACAACCTATTGTATGTGCAAAACTTTGCTGCTAAATGTATGTAGTTCTATTCCAATAAGAAAAAAATGTATGTATTCCATTTTGTAGTAATTTAGCGCTCAAATCATGCATTAAAGTCTTTTGTTGTTCCATAGTACATATTGGTTGTCGTAATTATCTAAAAAAAGTGCATAAAATAAAGAAAATCATTGTGAAAAAAGGGTCATCTGACTAGATTTATACAATTGCAAAAACAATGCAAGTGCAGTCATGTGACAGAAACATATGTCCCATGCTACCAGTGTTGTCCATTGCTGTGCGGATAATTAAACAGCTGACTAGCCTGTGGCAGTGCTGGGTAACGTTTTTAGCCGATCAAACAGCTGTGTAGGCTGTCGACGTCCATGCGTGTTGGCATTTTAAATTAGAAATTGAATTCCAAAATAATGGCTAGTTGCGAATTTCAAGCTGTGGTATTGGCCGCTGGACGTGGCACACGCCTGCCCGAAGTGGTGGGTGATGCGCCCAAGTGTCTGTTGCCGGTCGGGCCCTATCCACTGATTTGGTATCCACTCAATATGTTGAGCAAGCACAATTTTACAGGTAACAATGGTAAATTTGCCAACTAACTTTTCTTAATATAATATTTGCTATTTGTAGAGGTTATTGTTGTCGTGCTGGAGCAGGACAAGTTGGAGGTTCAGCTGGCACTGGAACACACTCCGCTCAAAGTGAAGATAGACTACGCCACAATTCCCAACGACAGCGATTTCGGAACTGCGGATAGTTTGCGTTATATCTACGACAGGTAAGATGCATTTGGAAACATTTGATGTCTCTGTTGGCTTTAATTTTCGCTTTTCTAGAATCAAATCAGACTTTTTGGTCGTAAGCTGTGACATAGTCACGAACGTAAGCTTGTATCCGCTAATCAATAAGTTCCGGGCCGATGATGCGGCGTTGGCGCTGCTGCTCTTCAAGAGTGGCTTCGAGTCAGATGTGGTGATGCCCGGCCCAAAAACCAAGCACAAGCCAGAGCGTGACATGATATGCATTCATCCTGCAACCCAACGATTGGCATTCGTCTTTGCCGCTAGCGACTGTGAGGACACATTGAACATTCAGCGACATTTGCTCAAGAACAAGGGACGACTTGATGTCTACGGTCGCCTGTTAGATGCACATATCTATGTGCTCAAAAAATGGGTCATTAATTATCTGCAACGGGTCAGTAAACATAATTGAATCGAATGAATCGTGTGACTAGTGTAAAATTCTAAACTTTGCAGAAGGAGAACATTTCAACCTTCAAGGGCGAGTTTCTGCCGCATCTGATTAAGAAGCAGCACTACAGACGCACCATCAAAACCGCGCCGGATACTACATCCGACCTGAACGTCATTACAAAGAACGAGGACAACATAATGCACGTAAGTGAACAAGTTAAATGCTTTTGAAATTTAAATGTAATTTATTAATTTCTTCTGCTTAGTACGTCACGCACACGGCAATGGATCAGAAGCTTACACAGACATCGCTGTTCAATCAATCCCTTTCGCATGTTCCCTATCACGGCGACGTTGTGCGCTGCTTTGCAGTGCAGGCACCAACGGATGCCATCGGAGTGCGTGTGAATAATACACTCAGCTTTCTGGCTATCAACAAAAAGTTGGCATCGATTTGGAGTAGCCTGTGCGGCGAGTCACATCCATTAATATCGCCTGGTGCGGTGGTCAAATCAACGCAGACCAAGGAAATTATTGTTGCAGACAATGCCAAATTGTCGGAGAAGACTTCGCTGAACTTCAGCGTTTTTGGCTGCAATTCAGTGGTCAATCCGAAGAATATAGTAACCAATTCGATCATTATGGCCAATGCTGTGATAGACGAGGGCTGCAACATCAACAACTGCATAATTGGCCATCGTGCGCACGTCAAGCGCGGCTCCGTGCTGAGCAATTGTCTCATCGGACCCAACTATGTGGTCGAGGAGGACACCAAGAGCCAGTCGCAGCATTTGTCCAATGCCGATCAGTACATGGAAATCGATATACAGTGAAACCGACGAATTAAAACTTAATCTTGCTTCTTTATTAACGAAATGAGTTAGAAGGCGGATTCTTCTAGCAGGACATTAAATATTACAAATAAGGTACACAAAACTCGCGCTAAATTTCGGGACTATATAGTTGTATATCATATATATATGTATGTAGTACAGTGTAGTGTAGTGACAGTGTGGGGCACAGCTTAAAGCTAAGAAAACTCCCAAACGGGGAGAGTCGCATGTACAAGGCGTGGAACGACAAGACTGGTGTTTATTATAATGTTTGCTATCCGGGTAGCGTTGAAGCGACTCACTTCCTTCGCTCGTACAGATACTCATCCTCATAGTAGCGTGGCGTCGATGTGGCAATAAAGACCTGCGGCCTACGCTGCTGCAGCGATATATTGATCTCTTCGGGCGTACGATAGACCTGCTGCTGATGCAAGTGCTGCAATTGCGGCGGCGCCGCGGTAAAGAAGCGATACGGTGACGGCGTCACTGTCGGCGCCAACGTCTGTGGCCTGAGCTGCTGCTGGTGTTGGTGCTGGTGCAGCTGATGCAACTGTAGTTGCGGCTGGATTTGTGGCTGAATCGTTGTGGTGGGCAATGGCTTGCGATAGGCGATTGTCGTTGGCTGTGGCTGCTGCTGCTGTTGCTGCTGGTGCCGGATCTGTGCGATGACCTGCTGCTGTGGCTGCGGCTGGTACTGCACACGCACTTGTTGCACCTGGGGCTGGGGCTGTGGCTGCGGCTGATAGGAGACTGTTTGGCGATGCTGCTGGGGCTGAGGCTGCGACTGATGTTGATGCTGCACGCGTGGACGGGGCGCTGGCTGTTCCTCCTCTTCCTCGTCGTCGTCGTAGCGCTCGTGTTCGTAATAGTTCTCGGGGAAGTAGCGTTCCGAGTAGCGCAGCGTCACGTTCGGCTTGCTCTGATGCTCCTGCAGATTGATCGGCTTGTACAGATAGTCGTTCACAATGTGATACTTGGACGATTGCTTGCAGATGTTGTCGTGCGACGGGGGCATGCAAATCAAGTGGATCTGATGGAAGGTGAAGCCCTCGGGGCAGATCCAAGAGTGCTTCTGGCTCTCCTGGCAGTAGTGGAAGACCTCGCAGCTCAGCGACTCGTCGGCGTAGTAGCTGAAGATCAGAGAGAGAATTTAAGCATTGGTTTAGGTTTAGGTAGAGGCTTCTGTTGCGCTCACCCCGAGTTACGATCGTTGCAGCTAAATGAGGATTTGCTGAGCAGCGTGGACAGGCGATCGGGCTCCTCGACTTCCTCCTCCTCCTCTTCGCTCTCCTCGCTCAGCGGCTTCTTCTTGAGAAAGTTGCTCTGCTGCTTGACATTGCGATTGTTGTTGTTGTTGACGTACACCTGACGCGGCGCCTCCTCCTGGTCCTCCTCACTGTAGTCGTACAGCTGGCGCTGGTGCTGCTGCTGCAGCTGCTGTGGCTGCCTGTAGGCCAAGTGTGTCTGCGCCTGCGTCTCGAAATCATCATCATCGGCGCCGGCGGCGGCACCGACATCGAGCGAACGTGCCGAGAAACCTTTGGGCTGCTCCGTGGTGGCCGTGGGCGCGGGTGCACCGGTTGCGGCGCCAAGTGCGCTGGCGACGCACATCCCCAGGGCCAGCAGGACTAGTGGCAGGGCAATGCGCTGTTGCGGGCGACTGCAATGCAAACGTAGAAATTGGCAATAGCAATCAGATTAGCCAAGTCATGGCATCAATAAGTTAAGACGCGATGATATGGGAAACTTTGCTGTAACCTCAATGCGCAAAACGCGGGAAAATATTTGATTTTGCGCGAACCTTTTGCCAAAGGCAGCGGTTTGGCTGGCAAAAATGCAGCGAAGATGCCGCCAAATTGCAGCCAAAGAAGGCAGCCCAGCAGCAAGTTATGCAAGCGCAAGACCAGACAGAAACTTGTTATAAGGCCCGAGAGACACACACAGCTGGGAGCTGAGCTGCGCTGCCGAGCTGTCGAGCTCCTCTGCGTCTGAGATTCAGCCAAGCTTTGCAGAGACGCGACGCGCAGATACCCCGGGCACAGCTACCTAAACCTTTTGGCAAGAAACCGAGTCCATAACATAAATCAGTTTGCGCAGGGTATGCGAAATGAAGATGTGCGCGCGCCTGTTTTGCAGCGGGTTCAATTCGAGCGCCATTTAGTAGACATACAGACACGGTTAGAGCCAAACAACTTGGCCAGTTGGCTGAATGTCAACTGCGACTCATACGCATCGGGCAATTGCTAATCGCATTTCGATATAGACGACAAACTGTATATACATGTAGCTAGGCTGAGTGGGCAACGACTTGGCCAATGTTACGTGCCACAATTGATTGCATTTCAAAACTGTTACCAATAATAATAATGGCAGCGAGCGGGCAGCGCAAACTTTTACTTTCTTTGGCCCGGGCGCGGGCACTTGCCAATGCTGATTCAATACGCCATAAGACGGCGCTAATTACGGGCATGTTAATAAACCCAATTGCTTATGTAACACACGCCTATCGCACGCTCTCTCTCCCTCTCACTCTCTCTATCTCTCTTTGTCTGTATTCTTGCTTGCAATTTGTCAGCCTCTGTCCGCGCTGGCCTTTGGCAAATTGTCAGCGACCTATGAACTTTGCAACAAGTACGCTGTAGCTGTAGCTGCATTGTCAATGCTTTGGCTACCGTTTATGAGATTCGGTTGGAAGTGCTGTTGCCTGTTGGATTGGTTGGTTAAGTCATTAGCCAGCGAAATGTTTCCTTGTGCTCCACATAATCATGCGTTGCATGCCGCAAAGTGGCCTGGCTGCCAGCCATAAATGGTTGCATACGTTGCATATGCCACGGCATATCTCGAGATACATCTGTCGCTCTCTTCCCGCTCCTGCTGGCCGCGGCAAACCAGATGTGGGCATCAAGCACACATCTGGCTTTATAGCACCACATTACATCACATGGACGCCAAGAAACGATGCGTTCGTGTTGTTGTCCACGCTAGACATGCCCGTCTGCATGGCTTTCGCCTGCCGCCGTCTGCGCGTCAAGTGGTGCAGGCGCAGGCGCAGGCGCAGGAAAAGTGGTTACGTTTCGCACACGTTTTCGAGCATTTTCTTGGTCGCATTTCTGGCATGTTTTCTGCCTGCCTCTCTCTCTCTCTCTCTCTCTCGTGTTGATTTCAGGCCAGGCCAGAGCAGGCGCTGATTTCCTTAAATCTCTAGGCGTGTGACATAAGAGTTGTTTGTTGGCTTATGAAATAGAAGCTGATGTGATATGGTAAGACGCGATCAGTGTGGGTAAACGCCATCAGTTTTTAGTTTTTAGCCAAGCCAAGAATCAGTGCAAGTTTGTTGCCTAAGTCTTTCGATGCCACGGCCTGTTACCGCCCCAAAACGTTATGCAAGTTCTCAACTTTTCCTTTTCCACTTCATTTAGTTGCCACTCTAACACTTTAAGTTATCTTCTGTGTTATTTAATAGATTCACTTTATGGGCAAACGCATGTCGCTGCGGCTTAGCCATTTCTCTGCTGGTCATTTAACGTTCGAGTTTGTTGCCTAAGTCTTTTGTTTTCCCCCGCACGCGTACTCAACGTAATTTTGTTTAGTTTTTTATTGGATAATTATGCACACGCTCGTTAGTAATGCGAGCGGCAGGCACGCAGGGAGAGAGTGAGCAGTGATAATAAATAAAAACAAAAACAAGTTAGAGAAAAATGAAAACGAGTAAAGCAAAAATAAATTAGATTGCAGCGCGTTACAATTACGGTCGCGCTAATGGGCCTGCATTTGCGGGGCTTCGCTTGCGGACCATGATAATTGCGTGGCAATGAATTTTATGTGCAACATTTCTTTCACGCTCCGCACGCTAAACGAGCCGAACAATTACACAAAAGTGATGGAAAAACAGAACCGAAAGGGGGAGGCCAAAAAAAAGCAGCAATCTGTAATCGCATGACCTTCGCTTGGTGAGTGGGCGTGGCAGCTGTGAGTTGTGGGAATCGAATTGAAGTGGGTCGAACCTGGCAATTTGTTAATTGCACACGCAGCAAAACGGCCAAAAACGCAGATTAAATCGGCCAACAATTTGCCACAACATTTTGACATGTGTCGCTGCAGAAGTGGAGAATGTGTCGGTAGCATGTGGGGCACGCATTGCTGTGCGTGCGCTGCCCAACTGTAATTTCAAACGTTGAAAGATTGCGCATACGCCCCGTGTGTCGGGGCGATACGATAGATCGGTTATACAATATATACACATGATACTCGGTAATTCATACTCGCCTCTTTTAGAAAGGTCTGTCATAACGTTGCCAAATTGTGCAATTCTCATGCGCAGCGCGGCACACGACCAGCGGCTTGGCTTAGCCAACTGACCGTGGCCTGGCAATGAGTCAGCTGGACAGCGTTATTGGATGGACAATTTTAGGGGTTGGCCATAGAGACGAGTGATTGACAATAAGCCAAGACCGGAGTGTAAACATTTCAATTGAAAATATGCTGCATTTTCCTTAGCTATTGGCTTTGCGTTTTTTTTTCTGGCCGCACAGACAATGCGATTGGGTAAGCCGACGTAGTCGAAGGTAAAGCAAAGCAAACGGCAAAAAGCGGTTCAAAGATTCAGTCCAAATGAATTGTCAGCGCCGCAGGCAGCAAACAACAAACAAACAAAGCGAAACTCCCACGCCAACACACACACACACACACACACCGATACACAGAGACATATACACAGACAAACGCAGCGCTGGAAAAGCGCTGAGACACGGCAGCCCAAACGTCTCTGCAGTTACAGTTACGTATGCGCTCTACGGGTCTTTGGTTTGTTTTTTTTTTCGAAATGTTTGTAAAGAATATTTTGTGGTTGCCAAGCGACACAACTCTTGGGGCACGTCCCTATGCCCCCGCCTGCGCGCATGATTCATAGCACGCCGCCTGACTTTGACTTACTGCATTTTGTCTGTTTTTTTCTGGCTTTCCGCTGCAGCGCCTGATCCGCCTGCGTAACTGAGTGTGAACTGCTTAAACTGGAGCTGCTTATATCCAATTGGAATTGGGTTTCAAGCTCGGGATCACGTTAAGAAACACGCACGCACGCACGCGCTACGAGCTACACGATTAAGTTCTTTTTTTTTTGTCTCTCGCTTTTCTATCGTTTCTTTTGTCACTCTCGCACAGTTAATCCGCTTGTTGCACTGTAAATGCCACACGATCTGTGCTTGCTGGTCTACTGATCTTCTTGCCACTAGCTGGTACTAACGGTTCGCGCCAGCTCAAACAACAAAATGAATGACTTTCTTTGGCTTGTTTATGTTTTATACCAAACCGAGCTCAGCTCCGTTCACGTCGGCCAGGTTCGCCTCGGCTCGTCGAGTGGCAAGTGGCAAGCTGCCGCTGGGCTTGGCTCACGTCTGTCTTCCTCTCTCTCTTCGCCGTTCTCTTAGTCGGTTTTGAGTATTTCTTTGAGTGTTTTTTTTTCACGCTGGCGTTGTCAATTTCGTTAATTTATTATCCATTATGCTTTAATAACGTTCGCATCACTTTGGGGCTTCTAATTGGCCAGCAATGAAGTGTGAGATCATAGAACAATTAAAGGTTTGGTTTAATTTCATTCGATTTCGATTGCCATGCGATTTTCGTGTGGATAAACAATTCGAACAAAATCAAATCAAATCAAACTAAGCATTGAATACTTTCAAAAATTGCAGAACTTTACTGAGATCAGGCAGCAGATAATTCAACTGGAAATTCTAAGCATTTTATGTTAACAGGGTATCTGTAGTCTTTGCAACTACCCGGCTTAAATAGCTTAAGGTCATTTGCTGCGTATGATTTTTGCTTTGTCCCAATAATGTTTTCCAGTTTCAATTGGCCAAAAATAATATAATATAATTAAAAACTAAGCTGGCAAGTCAAATTACGCATACGCCACGTGTGCCAGCATGTAAACAAATTTGATTAGTTTAGCTTGATTGGCGCAAGCATGGGTCAGCCGCATTGCATCCATCAGATACTTTACGTAGATGTAGACGAGCGGAGAATCCGCTTGGCCAGTTCGCAAAAGATATTCTCGTAATTAACATTTGAGATGTTGATTTTCTCAGCCTTCGTCGTGTGCAGAGGCAGCAGCAGCAGCAGCAGCAGCGATGCGACTTTTTATGCTATAAGGCTGCATTTACATATCGCGCTTGTTGTCGCTGCTGTCGTTGTTGCAGTTGGTTTTGTTTTTGTTGGTTTTGCTGCTGCTGAATATAATTTGCGCCGGTTTTTTCAACGATGCTCCCACAGACCGCGAAACCTGCACAACAACTCAACGCCAATGAAATGCTAAAAGCTAAGATGCCACACACACACACACACACACACAGACAAGCGGGGCGAGTGTTGTGGCATGGGTGTAGCTACACACACACAGACATGTACAGTGGAGCATCGCATTTGTTTTGCTAATATGAATTAATTTACAATGCTGCAACGCCTTAAATGTGAGAGGCAGCAGCAGCAGACAACGAGACACAAAGAGAGCGAGCAGCGGGGAGGGGCAGTTGGATCAGCTGCAGCTTCGCGTCTGTTGAACTTTTGTCGCTGCACTTGCCACGAAAATGTGGCAGCAGCTTAAATCTGTTGGGCAGCAGCTTAAATCTGTTGGGCAGCAGCAGCAGCAGCATTGAAGCATTTCATATCATGTGCCTTTGCGTTCAATGTCTAGACATGGACACTGACCGCAGCACGGCAATTCAGCTGCAGCTACACAAGCGACTGCAACTGCAACTGCAGCTGCAGATACAGATACTGTGCATATACCTCTATATAAACGATTTGGCAATGCACGAGGCTATGCAAAGAAGCGTAACGCAAAGAAAGTGCGCATTTGCAGCAGCTTTTCAAAAACTGTTAGCCCGTCTCCCTCTCACTATCACTCTCACTCGGTGTCTCTCTGTCTGTCCTCTTAGCTGCCAGGTGATATAACAAGTTCGCATAATTCGCCAGGTTTTCTTTTCTGTTTTCATTGCATATTTCCACTATATAAACTAAATATGCATCTATTTAGTATATATATGTACATCCGATTTGAATGACTCGCTCGCAGGGCGGCAACCGCATCGACTCACCGTATTCACGACTCGATTCAGCTTAATTTAATTGCACCCGCCGAGCTAATGAAAATAATTCCCAACTTGCTTTTTGGCGTCGCGCCTCAATTATCATGCATAATTAATAAGCCAATGCAACTGACTCACTCCAATTGCGCGCTTGTCTTTCACAGTTTTCCACTTGCTCATTTTGCATTTTCCTCAGGCCGAAATAACATAATGGTGCGCTGTAAAAACCAAAAAACATTGAAAATCATTATAGAGTACAATCCCAACTGGCATTGTGATACTCGAGAGCTCGAGGAAGTTGACTTGACGCTCGACTCCCCACGTAACCGTTCCAGCTCCCTCAGCTGCTGCTCAACTGTTCACCTGTTCAGCGGTTCAGACGGTCAGGTTCAATTCGAAATTATGATCATAATGGCAAGAGCATAACAAGGCGAATTCGTGCGGAGCGTGACGAATGCTGAATACTCTTTGCGGGCTACAAATTTTTTTGCGATCATGCACTTGTAATGTTTGTAATAGATTTCGAACCATTTATTTTGAATATTCTTCCTTCTTAGCTAACGCTAGCGGTGACAGTTAGACACACACACACACACCAGTGTTACCCTCCTTTAGTATATATTTTTTAATCGATAAGTCTTAATCTAATTTATTCTAAAATAGACAGGATCACACTTTATATCTAATAATCGATATATCTTAATCTAATTTGAATGGAATTGAATCATCACAATTTCTAATAATCGATATATATTAGTTAAATTTATTCATAATTGAAACAACTAGCAACTAGCTACATATATATAAATCTTAAGTATAGCTTAAACTACAGATAGTTTTGTTTATAATCTATAACAATTTTTTTTATCCACAATAATTAATTTTCTTAAGACTCCCATGTGAACTTTATGATATAATAATTCATCTAGACTATTTTATGTATGCCGAATTGTTTGCAAATTGAACTAAACGACTCACTGAACATTTAATGATAGCGATACGATCAAAGTACTTTGTTGGAATTAAGAATTATCGAGCTCATGCAAAATAAAAAGAAACATAAAAGATTAACAACAATTAACAGTTGCAAACAAAGGCGGATTAAGCTCAGATCTGTGCGAAAGATCACAGAGAAAAACTTCAGCACGACCAAAGAGGAATAGTGAAAGAGAGTGAGAGAGAGAGAGAAATGAGTGTTTTGTTTACAAGCTAATTAGCCTTAATGCTCCAGTTGGCCCCGGCATAATGCGTAAATGGGTCGCCTAAGCGTTATGTCATCCGAAATAACGCCTTTCCATTTGATGGTCAATCTCGTCGGATGGCGAAATGGAGAGTATTTCTCAAGAATTGCGATTATTATGATTTAATAGCTTTGCTCTTAGTTTTGCTGGACATATCGAAAAGCGAAAGTAACTTGCAATTAGTCGAACGTTCTAATTGAAAGCTGGCGCAGAAGTTCAAGGCCCGCCTTGACGGATGGCGAATCGGAATTAATTACAAAAAAATATAGTTTATTTTCTGAATTTGGTTCCCAAACCTAAGTCAGTCAGTCTGGGTGGCGCTGTCAGCTCATTAAGTGCGCTGCGGCTCATACGCAGTTAGCCAAGTTCGGGCAGTTAGATTGAGTTATTTGGCTTTAATTTGTGCACATGTCGACGGTTATGCTGGGTGTGTGTACGTCTCACATCGCTTCGACTCGGTTTGATTCGATGATTAAAGATACTTGTGAAGGGGGTAATCCGTGCGGACAGCACTCCCACCAAACTGTGGGGAATTTTCATTTTACATTGTCTAACAATGGCCATAAAAAACAACAGCCGGAACTTGTGAGCTGCATGATTTGTAAGTTTTAAGAATACCCTGGCGAGTTGATGCTACGGTAGAAGGGGCATGATGAACATGACAAGCTGCAGTAAAATGTTTAGTCTTTAGATGACTGTCTTTCTGTTACTTTTACAGGGTATTGCAATGCGAAACCTGCTGGTTGTTGATTTTTTTCCAAGTCAGCTTAGCACTATCAAGATCGAGTTAAAGACTATGAAAATCAGTGCAATATTTGGGCTTACGGAAATGGCCTGAACTTGACATTGGCGGGCTGGTGTGGTGAGCAGAGGGCGTGGCTGATGAGGGGGCGACGAAAGGGCATACAAGAAATGCAAATGGGCTGCTCGCATATAATTAACAAGGCGGAAGGAAGTTAAACGAGACTTGAGCCGAGTCGCGCTGAGCTGAGCTGGGAGAGCTATGGCTTGTATGCTGCCGAGTAGATCTAACAGTTTGGCAGAATACTACATATATATTATAGATAAAGCACTGTTACTTTTAGTAATACGATTTCAATTGCAACGTTGGAAGATTTGTCAATTGTGGTAAGTCGCTTGGTCAATTCATTGCAAGCGTGACGCGTGCGACAAGTTACCGCGCGCGGCAAGGGGGATACGATGATAGGGAATATCAGCTACAGATTGGGCATGGCTCGCTGCTTAACGGCAAATTGTTAGGTGTTGCCAATTGCGGTACGGCCAACAAAAGAAATGCTGAGCTGTTGGCGCGCGCTGCTGTATGCGCTCTAATTAATTTCGCTTCAGTTCAAGGCGTCTTGGCAGTTGTACAACTGTGTGTGTCCAGCAGCAGCTATAAATCTGTGCGTTCCATTGACGATTTGTAACGAATGCAAGCAATTCGCATTGCCATTACAAATTCCATTGTTTTCGTGCTTTTCGTGGGCGCAGCAGCGCAGCCTGCCCTCCAACTAGACGACTCGACGAGAGAGACCCTCCCAATGTATGCCGTGGCCTGGCAGCAACCCCCAAAGGTATATAGAGCTCCGCAGAGGCCATTATTTATCACATTACCATTTCTGTAAGTTCAGTTGCCCCACAATTATTTCTGCAGCTCACTATAATTGAGGTTTGCTCCATTGAAATGGGTCAGCTGGCATTGTTGTTGTTATTGTCTGAACTTGAAGTTGTGGTCTTTTGTTGTTGGGTTTTTTGGTTTTTTTTTTGGATTTGGTTAACAAATCTGCGACCTTTACAGCGATTATTTCAATTGTAGAGCAGTTTGCTCAGCGTTTTTAATTCGAAATTCCCTTCGATAATAAGGGCTGTCAAAATGGTGCGATGCGGGGTTTCAATATAAATCATTTAACCGATAAGGCTGCGTTGCAGCTTATCACATAGTGGAGGCTTCCTAATACGCACAGAATTCTTTTTATTTTATAGCTTTGTGCCGAAGACGATTCAGTTGAGCACAGCTGGAGCTGAGTGAATAAAGAGTAGAGAAATTGCCGATGGCATTGTATATTTGCATATCTTTTTTAATCCTGGCCACGTCACTGTTTGTAAAGGTACTGTAGATTAGTTGGCAATCTATGCATTATCTTATTTACTCTACTTTCACTTAAAGATCATGTACACGGCCTTAAAGCGCAGGCGGCGACTCGATAATAATGGTAAGCTCAGCATAACCAACAGCCCGATGTAGCTCGAAATAGATCTAAAGTAAACTTGGATTGTCCGTCTGAATCATCAATTAACTTCTTGACTAAAGAGTCTGGCCAACAAGCTTTTGGCAAGATTAATTAGATCGGTTTGGAGCTTTCAATTTCAATTGAGAATCTTTTCGTCGTTCAGTGTGCTCAACAAGGGGATACCCTGTTTAAATTATATTCAACATTGAACTTTCTGCACTTTTTATTTAATTGCATATTGGTGACTACACGAGATAGGTTAATCACACTTGAAATCTCTAGATAAGGTACATATTATGTTCGATTAGAAAGTGAAAGAGTTTTTCGCACACACCGCGATCAGTTGCTTCTACATTTTTCATTTGAACAAAAGCGAATTTTGCAAACAGGCTCGATTCGATTATTAAAACAAGAAAGCAAGGCTACCTTCGGCTTGCCGAAGGTTTCATACTCTTGCTGTTATACAAAATATAAAATATATTTGGATTGCTGCTGGTTTCTGTGGTATTTATTGAACAATTATAACAGTACAGGAAGTCAAGTTTTTACTTGATTAAGGCTATGAATCAAACACATGCTTCGAAAAAAAATAATTCTACCTTTTTAATGCTTTTGTATATACCCGGATTTCTTATATACTTAACACAAAA
Source organism: Zaprionus inermis (assembly GCA_018151445.1). Classification (NCBI taxonomy): domain Eukaryota; kingdom Metazoa; phylum Arthropoda; class Insecta; order Diptera; family Drosophilidae; genus Zaprionus; species Zaprionus inermis. The sequence goes on along the minus strand of JAECXD010001572.1, from coordinate 3,036,939 downwards.
TCTTATGAGGAAATGTCTTTGTGTTGTAAAGGATCTGTTGGTCATAAAATATAAATAAATTTGGAAAAATCTCATTCAAAAATGCGTTTGAATAACATGATTTTATGTTTAACAGCTATATGTAATAGTACTAAGATTTCCATAAAATTGCAACATGAACCTTCATTAGGCCGATCGTTGATCGTTATAAGTTATAAAAGTTCGATTTCGAACTTTATTATTAGGGACACACTTAGATTTGGATGTGGTAAGCCTGATAGCTATATCTTGAAATATAACGAAAATCGGCCGATAGGCTCCATGACAGCTATACGATATATCAGTCCGATCTGGCCCGTTCCGACTTATTTAAAGAGGGCAGAAATAATAAGCATGTGAGCAAAGTTTCATGAAGATAGCTCAATAACTGGGGGACTAATTTGAGTTGCAACAGACAGACGGACTGACTGATTGTTCCTATAAGAACTATAGAATATAAACGTCTGAGATATTTAAATGGAAAAACAAAGGGCGGGTTACTGTATAACATTAAAAAGTATTGATAATGTGCGGTATTTCCAAAAACAAAACAGGTTTGCATACGAAAACCCTGATTTCAGCCGATTGTTCCTATGGCAGCTATATGTAATAGTGGTCCGATTTTGTTATAATTTTGACAGCACATTAGGAACGTAATAAGAATAGGATTTGCCAAATCTTGTTGTAATATCTTGAAAAACAACAAAAATCGGCCGATAGCTTCTATGACAGCTATACGATATATCGGTCCGATCTGGCTCGTTCCGACTTATTTACAGCCTACAGCAATAAGAAGCTTGTGTGCCAAGTTTCATGAAGATAGCTCAAAAACTGAGAGACTAGTTTGCGTTGCAACAGACGGACGGACGGACGGACGGACGGACGGACGGACAGACGGACATCCATTTTTCGACTCCTCTGGTGATGCTGATTCAGAATATATATACTTTATAGGGTCGGAGATGTCTCCTAAGGTGCGTTGCAAACTTCTGGCTAAAATTAATATACCCTCTGCAAGGGTATAAAAAAAATGTTGCTAATACTTTTTCTTGCCTTTCTTATTATTGTGGTCTATTTTATTTGGCTTAGACTTAGGGTAAGTTGGCTATTCTTAGGATTATCAAGCGTTTGCTAATTGATATCATTCGATTTTTTTAAAGATTGATTCGAAACGTGAAGATGATTCTCCTGGGGGTAAGTTTAATAGACTAAATTTTACGAAAGTTCGCACTGTCCATGGCCGTCCATGAGCACCTATATATACCTACCTATACACCGATAGTCGGCAACATCGATTAGATTATGTAGAAAACAAAAAAAAAAAAAAAAATACGCGAGAAATTCAGATAATAGCTGACGGTAGTCGGTTTAGTCGTTCTAAAGCTGTGAAAGTCGTTTGTGTATTTTTCGCTTTTCTCAAGTTATTTCCATAATTCTATTAGGGCCAAAATGGATATTATTCTGGAGATGTTCCTAATAACCATTCTAATCATTATCTTTATTGGATGGGTATGAGCTACTAAATACTCAAGCCAATTAAATGTGAATGTATATCAATGTAGAAATTCTTTTATATTTAACAAAAGGTTATGGTCAACATTATTGCCAAATGCCAAAGGAGGCGCAGGCATCAAGCTTCTGGCGGAAACGTGCAAATGAACGTTATGAACATTATGAATGGTGAGCTTTATAGTGTCAATAAATTGTTGAATACGCATCGAAAACGGGTTTATTGCAATTGATACACACTGTTTCCTATCGTATTTTAATGCTTCCCCTTTCTCTTGTGATAAATCGGAACTCCTGCGGATTGTAAACTGTCTATGCGAATCAATTAACGACAGCCAAAATTTGATTAGATAGCAAAGCTTTTTAATCGCATTAGTCATAAGCTCATAAAAACAAAACAAAAACAACAGAACAGTCGTTGATAAACGCCAAATGATAAGTTCTATGACAGGAATCGCAATTAGCCAGTTGTCACAGGGCTGTCCGCAGAGTTTGTCGTTGTTATAAATTCGTATCAATTGCATTGTATTCCGGAATGGCTGCGGAAATGTTTAATATCTTCTACTTCTTTATATTGTTGGTTATATGTGTTATTTGGGTGAGCTACTATCATGCCGAATTTCACAATAGATTCTGTCGATATCTAAGTACCATATGTATTCCCAAAAGCTCATATCCAAGGCATGTGCCAAAGCATCCAATCAAGTAGACGGAACTCCCAGGCTACGAACGAGACCGAGACCAATTGACACGCATAGTTTAGATGGTAAGCTTTAAATGTATGTTCACAGATCGAGCACAGCACAACATAAGAAATGCCTAAAGCTCTCCTGATGTCTTATCTCCCTCCCATGTGACGATATCTGTCATTTAGCTTGGGCTTTTACCCGTTTCCCTTTTTTGTAGTGTAGATTTCAATCGGCAATCGATTAGCCGCATACGGAACGTGATTAGATAGTAAAGCTTTGTTCTCGCGCGTCTGGAGCTTAAAGTGCATAGCCCGATATTGTGCCGAAGACGCTTCAGTTCGACATATAATTGCCAACAAAAAGTAGGAACCAAGTGTATCGTTTGCAAAAGATAACGATGGTTTGGTTCATGTTCATACCTTATATGATCCTGGGAGCGATCATATTCATAAAGGTATTATAGCATAGTTCGGTCTTAATTTCCTTATGTTATTTACATCTGTCTCCTTCTCGAAGATCGTATACATTATCTGCAAGTGCTTCTGGCGTCGCGTTGTTAACGGTAAGCTTAGCAATAGGCAGATAAAGCTGGGTATATTTAAATCTAGGGAAATTTGGAATTATTTCTCTGTTCAAGATTCCATATTCATCAATTGAGATGCAAGCTCGGCAAGCTTTTAGCGCGATTATTTCGAGCTTTCGCCCTCGCGTATACCCTTAAAGCTTGGCAAATAATTGCTTAGATAAAGGCCAAAAACGATTATAATGCTAATATATTTTTGACAGTTGCTATAGACAGTCAGTGTGGCGCATCAACAATTGTTTATTGTTTGTAATAAGTACGATAATGGAATACTGTGAGCTTATACCGGGTTTCTTGATTGTGTTTCTACTGCTTTCCTGGGTGAGCTTCAACCATAATCAATTTCAAACTCGAGTGTGTTGAGGAAGTTTCCTTTCCTTTCCCCTCAAAGATAACTATCCGAGCATGTATCGAGTCGCAAACCGTGTCGGCTCAAGGACGTTCTCATTTGACAAGCGATACGCAGCTGGAAGATACGAACGGTAAGCTTGAGAGATAACCGAGCCAAGTGCCTGATACGTGTAAATCAACTAAAAATAGCATTCTCAGTCCCGTTAAGCAAACTGCAGTAAAATTCTAATCATGGAGCTTATCTCGTTTGTATCCGTATCAGTATCTGTATCAGTATCAGTATCAGTATCAGTATCTGTAACTGTATCTGTATCTGTATCGTAACAACGGTCATGTTGATGGGTAGATCTCGCTACTCTGCCCATTCTCATTTGCATTTACTTGTTGATCGTGCGGTTGATAGCGCGTTTTGCTTGCATTCCTTAAATTAAATCAATTCCGATGGATCTTATGGAATGGTATTACTTTATATCGTTTCTCCTGATACTGCTTATTCTGTTGCGGGTAAGTTGTTGTTGTTGTCGAACTAGCCGAAATGGTAATTGTCTGCAACATTTCCATTTAAAGACCTATCTCGGCCCGTTTCGCTATTGGGATCTGTGCAGCAAAGAGCCTCATGATGTCGGTGAGTGCGTCAAGCAATTCATGCTTCAAAAGTCAAAAGTAGACTATTTATTCGTATACCTTTTGGAAAATCTACCGTATTCTTAAATCATTGAAAGTGTCAAAATTACAAAGTAATTTCTCCCAAATGTACACGGAATTTTGGTTCTGTGGCATTCTCATTGGGATTGCTATGGCACTGGTTTGTCGGGTGAGTGTGAAACTGACCATCAGCACGATGGTCGCAAAAATCTAACTGTTCTCTCCAAGGAGTGCTATTTGATGATCAAGATTAAGTTTGAGTTATGGAATCGGCGGGTCTTGATGCGTCGTGAAATGATGTTACGTCTGGCATTGGAGGGTAAGCCTCAGACTTGTAAAACACACCCCACAGCAAGCTGTTAAGCTTCGGAAAGCTTTCAACTCGATACGATAAGATTAATAGTCTTATTGCACTAATTATAGAGTTTGTCAACAGCAGGGGGCAATATACCTAGTAATGTTCCTTAGACTTCGGGTACTTGCAATTTGTTGAGCAAATTCTGAAGTCAGTTCGAATAGTTCGATCGGTTTGCACGAACCCGCGATCATCATGTATCTGATTGATGTCTTCTATATTTTTCTGTTAATAGTTCTGCTTTCGTTCGTAAGTCACAGTCTTCGCAAGCCACACACACGGACTGTACACACACATATTTCTATTATCTTTCCTCTCATCCAATCCGTTGCCGATGATAGTTGTGCTTCAGAAGTATTCGCAACAGCAGATCGGAGGATTACGACAACAATTTGTTGGACAGGCAACACGCTAGCGTGACGGGTGCGTACTGCCCTTTCAGTTTATAGTCCAATTTAATTGTTCTACACACACGATTGAAAAGCCCCCAACTTGGACTGATAATATGCTACGCTGACGCGTCAAATATGTATATACCTATATAAGAACGTATATTATTAATCACACCCCATTTGCAATATTGATAAGACAAAGTTATTTTTCTTTCCTGTTACTCGTCCGTTTCCATTCTTAGACGCCAGTATGAAAAGAGAGCGACTTGTGCGTGTCGAACTCCAGTTCGGAATTTAGTTTGATACGGTTAAAGTTCCATGCGAAGTTTGTTTATTGCTTATCGAAAATGACGGTCGATGTTGGCCTCTATATAGTGTACTTTATAGTGCTTGTGATCCTGTTAATTTTGGTGCGCGTAAGTCTGTTCGAGTCGGCACGGCTAAACCCGTCTAGCACTGCGCTAACCTTCGATTTTGTAAATGATTTTTGCAGTTGTGTTTTGTCTGCGCAATGCGCAAGCCGATAGTTGATCAGCCTCCGCTTCCAATGTCGCAGTCGCAGAGGGGGCGTGGACAGGCCCGAGTGCTGCAGAGCATACGCATCGATCCGCCGGGTATGGCAGCCGATGGCGATGGCGATGATGAGATTGCAGTGGCAGGTGAGGTGAACGCGATCGAATCTCGGAATTTTTGAGCATTCATTAAATCTGATCGCGTTTCTCATTTCGCGCACCCCTTGCACAATGATTAATGACATGATAGCTCTAATCGTTTACGATAATTAAGGTGAAAATCGAAAGGTGCGGATTTGTTTAATATCTGCTGGCAAGTACTTAACAGCTTCTTATCGCGCGAGATTTATTTTGTGTAGCCTACAGATAATCGAACGACAAATCGATAATTGCAAAAATCGATTGCAAAATTTTGCAGTTGGGCAATGTAAACAAGTTCCTAAATTCATAGAGTCACAAGTTCCGCGCGGAACCGTTTGCTTGTTTGCTTGGCATTGAAAATCTTCACAAGTTTTCAACTTTAACATGTGAAAATGTTTTCCCCGGCTTTGTGACGCAATTCTTGCGGGTTTTAAACGCATTTACTTAAGTCGACCATTTGGGCCAAGTCTGTAATAGATTTATGCGAGGCGCCCCGACTTGTTTGTGTTACAATTTATGAGTCCAGCAACAAAATGTTTTCGCACAAACACGCAGCGAATTAATCTACAATTGTCTTTTAAATGCTTCCGCACTTCATGTCGGATTTTATTGTTTTCATGTTTTCTTTATTTTAATAAGCTCTTAATTTATTAATGTCCACATTCGTTTCATATCCCTTGAAGCGTGTTTTTGCCACCGTTGACTAAATGCTCTGAATTTCAACACATGCCCAGTCAAATGATGCAAATCTTATCTTATCACGTTGAACCCTCGTATCAGACAGTACGAAAAACTTGAGTGAAGGAAATTCACCTGGTCAGGTAACCGGCTACCTGTTGAGAGAGATAGTCCGCAGAGCCATAGCTATAGCGCAACTGATAACTTACTCTGAAAAACCGAACAGTTGGCTAACGGACTCTGTACGGAGTGCGATGCGATTGTGTTCACCTGACTTGATTTATTCGCGAATTCGAAAGTCTAGAATAAAAGTTAAAAATTTCCATATATGCTGATACAACGGATTCTGTGCGAAAATGATCGATATTCTATCCATATTCTCGGGCGTTTTTATGTTGTTCCTTGCCTGTGCGGTTTGTTGCTGCTGTCTGCGCTGCTCCGTCTGGGTCTGCTACGAGCTGTGGCACCCTCGCGAAGGTATTGTATGCAGGTTATCTCCCGTATTTGTGAAAAAAGGATATGTGTATTTTCTTGCCGATCTTTACATATGTTTTTTGCAACTAATCTTATCTAATCATCCGCCAATTTGACTAGGTTGCGATAAGCGATTTTCCGCTATTGAATTGGCCAGTTTTACTGTCCGTCTTTTAAACCGAAAGTCGTATAAATTAATAATGCAACATTTCTGCCGGCTGTACATACATATAAATAGATTTTATATACGTATATACCCCTCGATAAGCTTGATTGTGATTTCGGCGTGAAATGGTTTCAGTGCGCTATATCTTTTCAAACCCAACGGATTACAACTGCTTTTTAATTGACTAGAAATGGTATTCAAGAACTTTTTGGTGCCCATTATAGTTTTGTGTATAATGCCAATTGTATTCATAGTATTAATGGTAATATACAACTACTTGCCAATAATACAGAGTCTTTGATCAACCAGTCTCTATTTGTATTTAAGTGTACTGTGTACTATTTAATTGTTAAGGTCTGTGACAATAAGCCTCGGCCACAGATCCACCCGTGGGATATCGAACGGGAACCACAGCCCTCGATTGGTATGTAATGGGATCTGCGACAGGTTCAGACTTTGTCATCATTATCGTTATGCCCGAAAACGATAAGGGTACACACGAGCTTTAAGAATTTAAGAACCTATCTGATATTGCTAATAGATTTTACTAGGCAATTATATTATATTAATATATATTTTATATTGTTTCAACGATTGTTTTTGAAGCTAGGGAAGTACTTGCGAAAATCTCAAATGCTCCAAAGCTTACTCAAATCAAAGCAGGACGTGTATTGTTACTCTCAAGTTTTCTTTCCCTTCCTACAACCCTCTGCCTCTCAGTCTTGAAGTGTCTGCAGTCTGATAAGGCGAATTCGAGTTGGGCCAATTATGACTTTGATAAGCCTACTCGTTTTAGTCTTGTACCGCACTTGCTTTGTAATGGATGTGAAACCCGTATTCTTCTTTCTTATAGTATTATTCATCGGCTTCTTAGTCTATGTTGTGCTGCAGGTAAAGATTCATTAGATTCGGAACTGTCCCAGCTTAGTTAAGTCGTTTTCCCTCTGTTAGTGCCTAATTATCTGGATTATCAGATGCTTCTGTACTGTTCCGCCTGCTGTTTCCCGCGATGCTGTACGACGTCGTGAATGTAAGTTGATCGATGTTTCTGTGGATGCCAGAGTACGCTATGGATTAAAGTGTTCTTCTGTGTCCTCCCTCCTGCTTCGGCATTTGTGTTAGTGTGTGCGCTTGCATTCTGAAACTAAAGAAATCACTTGACTACTCGAAGAACCTTGCACTTTCATTGAATACTTATGAGGACATACATACTATATTGTACATAGCGTATAGGTAAATATGTGTGTAGTTAGTTTAGCAACTTCGTTTATCGTATTGCGTGGGGCTGTATACACATAATCTTATCGGCCAACTGAAACAAGGGCCAACAACAACGCCTACGAAACACGCACACACAGGTGCACGTGCTCCTCGCCACATAGCCTTGTAGTATATACATAGATTGGAGGTTCGATTAGTGTACGACGTACGGTTGCATATTGCGGTCGCGTTAAAATTATGCGCCGGCTTCAACTTCTATTACATATCGATTTCCAGTTCCGATTGTGATTACAAACAAATCCGTTAGAATTATGAATTTCGGCACCGAATTCGGAATCTTTGTGGGCATCTATTTGGCATTGGTTGTATTCTTTTTTGGCGTTCTGCCTGTCTTCTGTTTCTATGTGAGAATCGAAAATAAAACGCTCGCGAAGATATGTCCTCCGCATCGCCTACGCCAGCGAAGACAGAACCAGCAATATCGAAATCGATACCAACATGAACAACGAGATTTGAATGGTATGGTAACGTGTGCCAAATACGCGTTAGGTAGAGCTTTATCTAATCTCGAGCATTTTAAGCACTCTGCACCATCGAACGGGCGTTCTTTATTATTATTATTATTATACAGTTTTTTAGCAATTGGCAAACGAATTGAATTCAGTTTGAATCGCAATATGTCCCTGACAAGCAATTTAATAGTGTCGCTTGGGATTCTGTTCGCTATCGTGGTCATAAGCCAGCTGATATACGTAATAAACCAGACATTGTTTAATGCGGAACGTGTTCGTCAAAATCTTTTCATAATTCTTTGTTTACTCTCAATAGCTGGCAATGCGTATGCACCAATCCATGGTATTGAATCAGCAAAGACAACGCCAACGACTTCGGCTCGGTACTCAATTTATTTGCAAATTTAGCAGACATATTTATATATATACATGCAGACATTGATTATTTAATTATCGAATTGCCTTGTATGCATTTTCAGATCGTCAGAACAATGTGGAAGCAGGGCGACAACACAATCGCTTTGGAGACATATTCTTCATTGAACCAAACAGTCAAGAGGCCGCACGCATACGGGAACAGCTTGAGAAGGACGATAAGGACTTGCCTAGCTACGACGAAGTGATGCGTATGTGCAATCTGACCACACCCACAGCAGCTGCTCTGCCAACGCCCACTCTTGAGTCCCGACCCATTGGCATCGCTGCGTTGGCAGCGCCACCATACTCAGAGAACGATCCTCATCCAGATGTCGTGGTGATCGACACAGCAGCAGCAGCAGCAACTGAAGTCACATCCAGCTCCCTTGAGCCGGCCCCATCAACTTCACGTGCTGCTCACATCCCGGCGTAGCAGCATTGAATGTAATCCCAGTGCATGAAGCATCCAGCATGCATGAAGCAATATTCTGCGCTGATGTTGGAATTGCAGCATACCTGTGCCACTCTCGGTCACACACGCGCTGCCTTGTGTGTTCCCGAATTTCGAGAAAAAACTGTGTGATTCTAAAAGTATATCTAGGAATATAGCGTAGGATTTCATAATTGTATATATTTGTTAATAGTTATATTTTTAAGATGCAATAAATTAATTTAGGGAAATTCATGAAACTGTTTCACTAATAATTCTACGCATTGACAACGCTCGAACAATTCGTAAATAAAAAGAATTGTATTAAGAAAAAATTTAGCATTTATGCTATTTATTTATATAAAGCTGAAATTTTTGATCGGTTTAACTAAACGATTGTTTCAAGTAAAATATCAATATAAGTATCGATACGTGCCTACCTACATATCGTTAAACATCTAATCATCGATAAGTCTTGCCGATATGCACAACACACGCCAATCGACCAATATTTGTGTTTATATTTTTTTGTTGCGGATTGAGTGAGTTGCAATGAGCTCTACTTCGGTAAGTAATCAAATTGGTAACAATATTAGCATACATTAACTCCAATTATTAGATCGAGTTTGCAGTGAAAATAAAAAGAGACGACATGGCATGTGTCGAAAGTCTGCAACGTGCCTTGGAGGGTGTGGGGCACATTGAGATTGATCCAAAAGAGGGACGAGTTGTTGTACAGACAACACAGCCATGGTCGGAAGTTCAGGATAAAATCGAAAAAACAGGTCGCCAAGCTGTGTTGTCCGGATTTGGAGGCCAATCGGCTGTCGCGTTAATTAACACGACTGGATGCGTGGTAGACAAAACACCTATACAGGGCGCTGTGCGGTTCACAACAATAGGTAATCAAAAGGCCGGAGTTGTTGTTGATGGCGTAGTGGATGGCCTAGAGCCAGGATTGCATGGCTTTCATATACACGAAAGCGGGGATGTATCCAATGGCTGCGCATCAGTTGGAGACCATTACAACCCGAGTAAATCTCAACACGGCAGCCCGCTAGCAGACTCATCACATCGTCATGCCGGAGATCTGGGTAACATTCGCGCTGACGAGACTGGACGTGCTACATTCCGCTTTGTCGATTCTGCATTAAACATTTGGGACATCATTGGACGAGCTGTTGTTATTACATCTAATGCGGATGACTTCGGAAGCGGTGGAAACGCAAAAAGCCTGGTCGATGGCAATTCTGGTGATAGGTATATAGTTCATAATAGATAAGCTCTAAATGTGCACAGTAATGATGATGTTCTTTCTTTTATTAGAATTGCGTGTGGAATAATTGCACGCTCGGCTGGAATACTACAGAATTTCAAGAGAATTTGCGCCTGCGATGGAGTTACACTTTGGGATGAACGAAATAAGCCGCTAGCTGGCAAGGAACGTTCCCAAAAACTTTGAATGTTTTAGCTTTGGGTAATGGTTAATGGTGTAAATATATAAATCTGTATATGTGTTTTTTAATCGGGATTACTTCTTTTTACTGGCAGCTTTCAAGCGTGTTAGCTGCGCCTTGCATTTGCTTTTGTACGCCTGCACGAATTTGCCACCAGGCGAAATGGCAATTGCGGCATGAATCTAGAGATGAAAAGATTAGCAGTTTCATAAACTCAGTGGTTAGCGGGATAGGTTCACCTCCAGATAATCGATTTCTAGTTCGTAATGTATAGAATCTTCCAGAATGTTAAGCACGGTCTGAAACCCTTCGGAGCTGAGTGTATAGGACATTTCGCCAATGTTTTGCTTGTACCACTGTGCATATTTGTCCAGATTCTGTTGAATATTCATAGTGGTGGCCGTAGCAGCGCGAGCACTGAGTAACAAATGTAGTAGGGAATGCTGACAGCCCAAGCTGGCCACGTGCTGAACTCGGCTCTTTAGATATTCTTGAATAACAAACATCCATTAATGTCATTCGATATTCAATACAAAAAACTATTACTTTACTTTTGATAATTGTCATTGTTTCCGCATCGGCAAACCTGGCTATGGACTGTATCAAAATTAAATAGAATTTCCATTGTTTGAAGTTTGCTGTTGTAGACAACTTGAATAGATAGGCTAACGCCTCTTGATAGTGTCTGCCAAGGAGCTGGAAACAAAAGATTTTTATAACAATTTCCGAGTCCTAAAACCAGCAGTAAACATACCGTTTTAGTTAGACATTTAATGAAGATTAGTTCATCGACGCCTTCGTTTATCCAAGCACTAAAATGTTGAAATGCCTGACTAATATCCGTTGTCTCATGTAATTCCAACAATATATTCAAATGCATTTGCAAGCATACGTGGATTAATACATCATCTGGCAAGATTGGAGATCTAAGAAAAATCGAATAACTTATAGAACTAACGTACCTGGCAAAGAATTGCTTAGTGGTTCCACGTATTTCAGATTACTGATTTTCGGATTTTCAACCAGAGCAACATACAGATTTCGCAAGACAGTCTCAAGCATACGATTCACCCTGATAGTATTTATGGGGTCTATGGAGGGTATGGAATCAAATTCAAAAACATAACTTTGCATAATAATCACGAAGCACTTACCGTAGAGCGCAGACGTAAATAGATTTGAAAAAAGCTCTGGTTCGCTTTCCAAAAACTCAATAAGTATCAGCTGTAGCTGTTCCTCATTTTGTAAGCTGTAAGTCACCGATCTTAAGTAAGAATTTCCATGTCATCCTATATGGTTACCTGCCTGCAAATGTATTCGGTGGCTGTAAGAATTTTCAGCCTCTGGAGATGACGCAAAACACGAAAACTCCCTACATTTAAGGGTAATTGGCAATAGTATTTGGCCAACAGGAGCTGCAATACATATATTATATAGTGAACCAGCTGAAGGCACTTTAATGTATAAATGTACGCATAAAAACCTTTTCTTTTGCATTGAGGCATTTGAGAAGATCGACAAAATTGTAGTTTATCTTTTGGGAAACTGCTGCACTCTCACATTGTCTTTGAAGTACCTTTAATAAATTATATATTTATATATATATATTAATATTTTATATGTTTTTAAATAGTTTACTTTGCAAGTCAATCGAAAACTGTTAGTAATATTGATGTTCATTTGCTGCTTTTTTATTTACCGCCAAAAGTAGCAGCAGTGTGTACACATACTAAAACTAAAAAATGTATTAAAAAAGCCACACAACACTGTCAGCTGTGTAACACGATTATTTAAACATGAAAACCTAACGTTTACCTTAAATAAGGTTGGCTAAGCTTTGTGTAAAATTTCCGCAGTTTATTCTTGTTATACCCTTGCAGAGGGTATATTAATTTTAGCCAGAAGTTTGCAACGCACCTTAGGAGACATCTCCGACCCTATAAAGTATATATATTCTGAATCAGCATCACCAGAGGAGTCGAAAAATGGATGTCCGTCTGTCCGTCTGTCCGTCCGTCCGTCCGTCTGTTGCAACGCAAACTAGTCTCTCAGTTTTTGAGCTATCTTCATGAAACTTGGCACACAAGCTTCTTATTGCTGTAGGCTGTAAATAAGTCGGAACGAGCCAGATCGGACCGATATATCGTATAGCTGTCATAGAAGCTATCGGCCGATTTTTGTTGTTTTTCAAGATATTACAACAAGATTTGGCAAATCCTATTCTTATTACGTTCCTAATGTGCTGTCAAAATTATAACAAAATCGGACCACTATTACATATAGCTGCCATAGGAACAATCGGCTGAAATCAGGGTTTTTGTATGCAAACTTGTTTTGTTTTTGGAAATACCGCACATTATCAATACTTTTTAATGTTATACAGTAACCCGCCCTTAGTTTTTCCATTTAAATATCTCAGACGTTTATATTCTATAGCTGTTATAGGAACAATCAGTCAGTCCGTCTGTCTGTTGCAACTCAAATTAGTCCCCCAGTTATTGAGCTATCTTCATGAAACTTGGCACACAAGCTTATTATTGCTGTAGGCTGTAAATAAGTCGGAACGAGCCAGATCGGACCGATATATCGTATAGCTGTCATAGAAGCTATCGGCCGATTTTTGTTGTTTTTCAAGATATTGCAACAAGATTTGGCAAATCCTATTCTTATTACGTTCTTAATGTGCTGTCAAAATTGTATCAAAATCGAACCATTATAACATATAGCTGCCATAGGAACAATCGGCTGAAATCAGGGTTTTTGTATGCAAACCCGTTTTGTTTTTGGAAATACCGAACATTATCAATACTTTTTAATGTTATACAGTAACCCGCCCTTAGTTTTTCCATTTAAATATCTCAGACGTTTATATTCTATAGCTGTTATAGGAACAATCAGTCAGTCCGTCTGTCTGTTGCAACTCAAATTAGTCCCCCAGTTATTGAGCTATCTTCATGAAACTTGGCACACAAGCTTCTTATTGCTGTAGGCTGTAAATAAGTCGGAACGAGCCAGATCGGACTGATATATCGTATAGCTGTCATGGAGCCTATCGGCCGATTTTCGTTATATTTCAAGATATAGCTATCAGGCTTACCACATCCAAAACTAAGTGTGTCCCTAATAATAAAGTTCGAAATCGAACTTTTATAACTTATAAAGATCAACGATCGGCCTCATGAAGGTTCATGTTGCAATTTTATGGAAATCTGAGTACTATTACAAAAAATCATGTAGCTGTTATTCAAACGCATTTTTGAATGAGAACTTTTCAAATTTATTTATATTTTATGACCAACAGATCCTTTACAACACAAAGACATTTCCTCATAACATTTTGTGTTAAGTATATAAGAAATCCAGGTATATACAAAAGCATTAAAAAGGTAGAATTATTTTTTTCGAAGCAGGTGTTTGATTCATAGCCTTAATCAGGTAAAAATCTTGACTTCCTGTACTGTTATAATTGTTCAATAAATACCACAGAAACCAGCAGCAATCCAAATATATTTTATATTTTGTATAACTGCAAGGGTATGAAACCTTCGGCAAGCCGAAGGTAGCCTTGCTTTCTTGTTTTTTTTTTTTACTTCTGTTTGTACAACTTTATTATATAATTACTTACTAAATACATCCGCACTTGCTGACAATAAATTGTCGTGTTGATTAACCAAAGATAAGTTAATAATTAATAATGGGAACTCGTGTCACCAACACTTTTTGGGAGGCTCTTGTATTAAGATAATCTCAATTAATTGATTTATGACATATGTTATTTATTGTATAGAGGGGTATTGAATAAATAAATAGCATGCATTTGCCAAGTGTGACAACAGTGCTCTATTAATTCATCTAAGAAAATGAAGTCCTGCAGAATTAATTTATTGGCAGTTTTCATTATTTGCCGTTTTATTTCTGGGGAGTGTAAACAAAGTTATATTGCAACCCTAATAGACGTAATAAATAATCCTGGAGAGGCGGTTTCGACTAACTTTAGGATAGTTGGACGGAACCGCTGTTTGAACGGAACGTTTATCATGTTAAAAGACCTTAACGATGAAATTGTGATAAAACTTGAATTATTTTCGGATACAACAGGAACTGGCGACTATAGACCGATGGCCTATTCTTTACCGCCAATGGGCGCCTGTCGCACCCTTAAGGCCTACTTTACAAAATACCTGCAGTTTCTCAACAACGCTACGAATTTCAATTTTGAAAATGGCGAAGTCTGTCCCTTACCCAAGGGAAACTACTATCTAAAAGACGTATTTTTAGACGCCTCCGAATGGGCCAGTGTGGTTCCCCGAGGAAACGTTAAAGCAAAACTAACCTACACGCAGTGGACAAAATTTGTTGGAGGATTGGATTTAATTCTGAATATTTCGGACGATTTGACTAAATAATTGTAACCTGGTAAATGATTAATAAATACCGCTGATATTTGACAAAGCAAGATGGACTTATTGTAAAAAGCGTCGCAGTAGAAAAAACGAAAAAAAAAACTTTCAAGTCCTTTATAGATTTGTCATGTGTGCGTTTGTAAAATATAATGTTGAAAGAGGAGTAATTGAAGATATACAGTAATGAGCAACTAGAAATAAAGGATTTCCGAAGGTTTTTATCCTTGCAGCTTTTGTCTTTATTCGTTACCGATTATTCCATTTAAAGTTATATATAATAGTTCAATGTCATGTGTTCACGGCTGGTTATGAGATTTATGAATTTTAACAGAAATCTTCATTTTGACCTGATTGTTTCTGTAGGATAAGTCATAGTTTCACACAAAAAAACTTCATTTCGGCCAATAGTACCTAGGGCAGCTATAATGTTATTACGGTTAGCTTTTTATGAAATTTTGAGGGATTGTTACTGGAACGTTACATTAAGTTAGATTGCGATACCTTAAAAATTAAAAATAATTGACCGATTTGGTTGATACGATATATAGATCTGATCAAGCTCGTTTCGACTTGTGCTGCACGCTAATAAGACGCATGTCTACCAAGTTTCCGATTGACATGGCTAGAACGACTCCCCAGTTGATGCTGAGTCAGATTATATAAACTTTAAAAAATTAATCCCAAGTGGGTTGAAAGACTGCCACGCGCCTTGGGAGTTTGGGTCACAATTGTGGATTGTTTTATAGTGAACTTAATAAAAGTTATATTTATTTTTAATATGGTATTTGTTTTTTAAAGCTTTGGTATATTCTACTCTGCAAGCATATCGAAAATGTTGCTACTTTTGCATCTTTTCAATTTACCGCCAAACGTTGCAGCAGTGTGTACACACACAAAATCTAAAAAATGTATTAAACAAAAACAATACCATTCAATCAGCTGTAGAGTGAGATTATTTTTTAAAATAAAAAACGTAACGCTTGTCTGTAATCAGGTTGGCTAAGTTTAGTGTAAAATATCCACTGTTTATTTTTGATCTTGTTTTTTTTCTGTTTATACAACTTAATTCTATAATTACTTACTAAATACATCCGCACTTGTTTTATAATTATAATAATAGGAACTATTGTCATCAACACACTTTGGGAGGTTCTTGTATTTAGATAATCTCAATCAATTGATGAGCTTACATATGTTTGTTATAATATAGAATAAATAAATAGCATGCATTCGTGAAACGTGACAACAGTGCACTAATATTAATCTAAGAAAATGATGTCCCGCAGAATTCATTTATTGGCAGTTTTCATTATTTGCCGTTTTATTTCTGCAGAGTGTAAGCAAAGTTATATTGCCAACTTTATAGACTTTACAAATAATCCTGGTGAAGCGTTTGCGTCCGATATCAGGATAGTCGGACGAAATCGATCTATGAACGGAACCTTTACTCTTTTGCAAGACCTATATGATGACATATTAGTAAATGTTGAATGCTTATCGGACTCAACTGGAACTGGCGACTATAGGCCGATGGCCTATAGTGTACCGCCATTGGGTCTCTGTCGCCAATTCAGGGCCTATTATACAAAATATCTGCAGTTTCTCAGTAAGGGTACGGATTTAGAGTTTCAAGATGGCCAAGTCTGTCCCTTTCCCAAGGGAAAATACTATCTAAAATATGTCGAACTTGACATCACCGGTTGGATTAATGTAATGCCCCGAGGCAACATTAAAATTAAAGTAAACTTAATGAAATGGGGAAAATCTGTTGGGGGATTTGAAGTAACTGTGAATGTTGAGAACGATTTGACTACATAAATGAAACTTATCAAACTTTTTTTTTTATAAAAACCGCTAATATTTGACAAAGTATTAATCACGCGAATAGTTCCGCCAAAGCAGAAAGAGAGAGGATTTAGCGTGCAATGGGAAAACCGAAGAAAAACATTGTCTCGCAAATGCCGGAAGCTCGCAAAAGCGCATGCGCTAAGCTGCTCCAAAAGCTGCAAGGAAACTGAAAGCTGTGGTGCAAGAGGACACTGGACACAATAAAAAGCTCAGCACCGAGCAAAATTTTGCACAGTCTTTGATAGATTTGTCGTGAGTTAACGCAGTGCGAGCGAAAAATAAAATGTTGACATAGAAACAATCAAAGAGATCAAGTAATTAGCAAATAAATAACTGCAGTTCGAGTCGGGGCTTATTTATGTTGTTGAAATTTTGTTAAGGCTTCCATTTTGACACAAAACCAGTTTTAAGTGGACGAGCACAAATAACTTTGACAAGGTAAGTACGAAAATTTGCTGGACAATTGCATTCGTATTCGCATTCGCATTCGCGTCAAGGTTGTCTCGTGTGTGTGCTTTTCGATTTTTCCTACCGCTCTCAAATGTCAGACAATGAAAAACATACCAGAACCAAGAACCAAGACAGAAGAGCCCGGAGCCCGCAGTACCCAAAGAGACCCTCGAGAAATGTGATGTGTGGAAATGTGAATGACACAAGGCTGAGGCATTGTGAGAACAATAAATAAATTGATAGCTTCATCCTGTATGTCCGCTAGTTCGTGCCTTCCTCATACTCCCCACCGCTGGCTAATTCATGGTCATTCACTTTGTGTTTACTCAATTAGATATCCGTGTTGCCCGCGCCCTTCTTTCTCCTTCGCTTCAAACCTTTTGCCCCACCTACATCTTAAATTATTTGTTTGCTGCCTGCGGCTGTCTGTCTGTTGGCCTTTCTATCGCTTTGTCCATTGCGGTTTCTGTTTCTGGTAACTGCGTCGTGTTAATTTCACTTCAATATGTGTGCGCCCTCTGTCCTCGTGTCCACACGCCTCAGTTATCCTATTGCCGTTTGTTTTCCGTTTCTCTGCTGCTGCTGCTTGCGATGACGCCATGCCATGTCACACAGTTCGGGCACAGTTCCATCAACTTCGAGTTTCCGCAGAAGACTTGTGCGCTTATTTGCGCAGTGGGTGCGTACGCTATCAGCAGGGGGAGGGAAGTTCTCGTTTGTGTAATTGTCCCGCTGCCGGTCGAGCCATCTAATCGCTTAGTATTTACTCCTCTTTTCCATTTCATTTCGCTTTCAATGACATGCCCTGTGCCATTCGCATTTATGACATGCAACAGTTGACTCACTTTATTTTTAATATTCAAAGCCATCATTTTGATTTTACGATCTGTATTTATGCATTTCCCAACACTGAACCCACTCAACAGTCATATCCATGTGCACATACATTTCATACATTTGTAAAAATTGCAATTTCTTTTTTTTAAATTTGAGGATTTTACCTTAATAACCTTCAATGGTATATCATGTAATAATAGAAAAAGTTTGCAGCAAAATAGTTTGACTTTACTTTTCTGATTTTTTTTTGGGAATAAAAATCATGTTAATTGAACTAGAGAACTGGAGAACATGTTAATTGAACAATGGAACCAGCGAAACTTGTCAGCTTTTTCCCATAGAATATGCACTTCTATTTGTATATTTTATGAAGCTATCAGGCTGTCAAGTGTACCGAATTTAAGCTGTGACCCAGTTAGGCTTGGATTATTAATAGATTAGGCTGTCGGGAGCATAGGTACAGCCCAAGGCAATGCCAATTGATAGTTGTGGTGCGATTCAAGAGGTTTATGCTAATTATTATTCTATCAATTACCTGCATTTTCATTTGTCTTAAACGAATAGAAAATCCATTGTTGTTCCATTAAAGGAACTCAAGCAACGCCCACGACGAGCTACGTTCGACCTGAGCTGCACTTCACTCTAGCACTCTCACTCCGCAGCCAAAGCATGCGGCTGATGGCAGGCTCAAGATTGAGTGTGTGTGTATGGGTGTGTGTGCTATATGAATATATTTGTATATTGAAACGAACGCAATCATCTTTCCCTATGCAACCAATCAACATCAAGCGTGTTGTCGAAGCAAATAAACAGGAGTACGAGGCAGCTCGCTCAAGTGTTTGCTGAGTCAATACCAATTAGAATTCATTGTCAGCAAATATGCTGAATTTAAAAGTGGCATCTCGCATCCGATTGCCATGCAGCAAAGGGCGCAGATCCTTAGACTCACTCTAGTGAAAACCAAGGAAAGTTTTCCGTATTCTGCTCCAAAGCAATAAGTATATTAATAGCCAGGTGCACGCAGAGCACACACAGAGCAAGCACGGATGAGCTCTAAGCGTTAAGTGGCTTTTGTGTAATCTGCATGACAATAAGCTAGTTGGAGGTAGAGGGCGGCGCCAGGACCGGAATCGAGTTGGAGGTTAGAGCAGAAAGCGGAGCAAGTGCGCGCTAAATTTTGCTACAACTTATCGTGCACTAAAAAACTACAAGAGGCAACTGGATGAGGCACACGTGTGTGCGGTGAGGGGTAATAGGTGTATGTGTGTTTTTGTGTTTGTGTTTGTGCGTTGAAAGTAGGTGGCCAAAACGCGAGCAATTAATAAACATAAGCTGCTATGCAGTTGAACGATGGGGCGTATGAGCAATGCGTCTGCCCGTTTGTGGCACGTGGCACGTTCATAATGGTCGTCGCGAGCCGTGGCTGACACGTGTTAGTTATATGTGTGAGTAAGTATCTGTGTCTGTGTGTGGATTGTGCGTCCTGCTGTCAATTTGCGTATTTATGGCAACGATTCGCATTAATCATTGCCGGGCCACACGAGTCATCCAAAAAAAAACTGCGATAATTATCGCTGATAATATTCGTATTGCAAGAAATTAATTCGGCAATTAATCAATTTGAAAACTGAACATACCACACTTATCTGGAAAACAGATGCTCTTTATTATCAATTGTAATTGTTTTCTTTTCTTTCAATTTAATTTGCAGTTTGCTGTTTCTGTCGTAAGCACAGCTAAATTAAATTCTTAAATGTAGATTAAAATTTCCTTAAATATTGATAAATTTGCATGCGAAGTTACACAAAGAAAATGTATCGATATGTTCAACTGTAATTCGTGTGGTGGTAACCTATTCTGTATTTTGGCGTAATCTCTCTCTCTCTCTCTCTCTCTCTTAATCTACGACTATCTATCTTTCTCTTTTTTTCTTTCTATCACTTTCCTTGCATCAATGTTGTCCAACTCGATTTAGAATTCCCCAGCAAGCCGAACGAAGTCCGATGCTCATTTAGAATCGTGTTCATTTATCGATATGGCACCATTTAAACTGAAGTTCCGCATGGGCAGCTCCCGCAGCACTAGCACTTCGCAGGAGCATGATCCAGATCCGACGGTTAACGAGGCGCTGCTCGGAACACAGCAGCAGCAGCAACAACAACAACAGCAACATCAACAGGAACTGGAGCCACAGCAACAGGCAGTCGGTGCAAGCAGTTCGACGATCGACTCAACCGACTGTCACAGTCTCGGCTCGATGAGCGAACGGAAGCTTTTATTGCCCTCCAACTCGAACAAGGCAACTGGCATCAACTCGAACAGTCTACGCATGGGTAAGAACGGGCATAGCGCTCCAACATCCTCATCGATCACATATGGTACACTCCCGCCAGGGCACTCGCTCCCTTTGTGTATTAAATTGGTGTATTATGATTGCATGAATACCCTGAAATTGTAAGAAGCGTTGTTATGCGGCCTTTATTGTTTATTCAGTTTCTTTATTCCAAATCTTTTGTCTTCAGTCGCACAATGCATGAACCCAAAAGCTGCACTCAATTAGCTACACTAGCACTTGGGGCATTAAATCCGTTAATAATATATGTATTCAGTGTGTTAAGAAACTAATGTGGCTATGACAATTAAATATCAGTTTAACTTATATTTATCAATTGAATATTCAAACCTTTAGTTTATCTCTGAAAATTCAAATTAAAACTGTTTCAAATTCAGTGTAACCTATCATCAAAAGGATGTGTATATAGGCCAGCTGAAAAGGAACTAGTTCCAGCTAATCGAATTCCGCTTAGAATAATTTTAATAAGGACACACTCTCTTATTTAAATACCATAATTTTCTAAGCAGCTCTTTGCATTTACTTTTTTTCGCTAGATCGAGCAATTTAAATATACTTTATATAGAGAGAAAATGGGTTAACGTATTAGAATAAATTTAAATAGTTTGCGACTTTCTGAAACGCAGAATTTTTTGCAGGCTATGTCAATTCAAGTCGCACGCCGTGTATCAACGAGGCGCCCTCGGACGGCAACAACTTGCCCACCACTCCGCCTCCCACATACGAGTATGTTCTAGAAGAGGTAGGTGTCCACTTCTAAAGCAAGTCTTTGAACTTCATATACTCAACAGAGTTACGCTCTCTTGCAGAACACACGTCTCTCACAGCATCAGCGGCAGCTGTCATCGGAAAATAGCACTACGCCCAATCAGAACAGTCGCCGCAGCTCGGCTAACAGTTCGAGACAGAGCGCAGCACATTTGAGCGCCACACTAGAGCTGCAGCTGAATCTCAATGACAGGCGCAACAGTAATAGCCAGAGCATCAGCGATAGTGACATCGACAGCAGCGATATCTGCAACGATCCGGATTGCCAGCAGAACTATAACAACAGCAACAGCTGTGGCAGTCGAAGCAACAACAACAACCACAGCAACATTAACAACAACGAGGGTGAACAACTGCAGCAGCATCAGGCGCACAATCAACGCATCATTGAAGGTGTCACCGAGCTTCAGCTGAACAGTGACCAGGAGGAGAGCACGCTGAGTGTCAACGAGTTTCTGTTGGAAACCGAAATGGCCGCCGCTCGTGCCAAAGAGCATAATCTTGATGGGCAGCAGCTCCAGCCGTGCACCGATGAACAATGCACTCAGTGCGGCGAGCAAGGTGCCTCGGAGGAGGATGTTGAAGAGCCAAGCACCAGCAATGCGGCACGTCAACATTTCTATGATCCGTTACTAAATCGCTACGGCAACGATGGTGAGTCACAGTCATAGTGATCCAGTTGAATTTACACCTGACTCTTAATTAATTGTCTTCAAAGCTGGCTGTTCTAATGGTTCCGATGCCCAATCCTGCAACGAGGCCTGTTGTGTCTCTGGCTCGATATCCGGTTCCGTGGCATCGCGTTCCCGTCGCGGCCGACGACAGCTACAACAGCAGCAATATCAACAACAAGAACAAAACTGCCTGCTGACGCCGGAGATGATGAGTAACAAGACCTCCAAAGAAATCTACAAGGATCTTGCAAAGCAATGGGGTATTACGTGCAAAATGTCAGAAAGTTGCCGCTGCATGGACTGCCAGAGTCATTACTTCGATTGCGATTACGATGATGTAAGCTGGGATTAAATACTCCAATCTATTGAATACACAATTCTACTAACATTTCATTTCATTCTACTAGAACGAACATCAGAAAACGGATGGCGGATTAGGAGCTGGCACGCCCATGTTCATCAGCGAGGTGATGCACGGGTCAGGATGTCAGATATTGTAAGGAAATCCATTGTAAGGGATCTGGGAACAGTTTTCTTTGCGAGCGAAAAGATTGCTGAACAATTGTTAAACGTTTTCTAGAGAAGCCAAAGCAAATGCTAATTAGATACTACTGTTTCTTATTGGTATTGTGTCAGTAACGAGTTTCAGCGTTAGCTACACAAATTGTTTGCACAAAACGAAGTAGAAAATAATGTTGCACTGCGAATTATATTAATCGTAAAACTCGAAATAATCGAAAAGCATTGAGACAAATTAGATCATAAATATTATAAAGCAGCCCACTTAAATGGGCTTTAAAAAACCAAAAACCAAATGTAAACTGATAAAATTTAAAATATATTCAATCACATCGTGGGTTAGCCTTGGTCACTTTTTCGAGACATTTTTATATCGATTCTCTAATTGCATATTTTGAAATGATAAATTTTGTTGTGAACTTTTTGCGAAGTTAGATTTATGTAAAAGAAACACCCACCTTGCCGACAATTTTCAATATCGTAAATGTGTTCCATTTTTAGATATGAAGGACCGCAACTCAGTATGATTTGTAGGTGCTATTTCATCAATTGCTACTATCAATCTATACTTAAAACCCATCTGAGCTTGTCACACAAAAATTCTGAATATTAAAAATGGTCAAATTAATTATTAAAGGGATTCTGACGCTCACAGCACGATGTTTGTATGTATTTTTCTAGAAGAAGAATTATAAATACTTATATGCATGTATTGCTTGCGATTAGAAAGGGCACACGATCGAGACATTCCCGTGCCCTAGGTTTAGTATATACGAAACAATATCAAGAGAACTTAACCGTAGTTTAAGTGGACGCTATGAAACAATGAAGACGGACAGTGGGCATTTTTGTGCCGGGAAGAGTGTATAAAAGACATATAAAAAACAAAAAACCAACACTAAAAGTCAAGCACCGCAGCGAGGACGAAACGAAGTTAACTTTTATTACGAATAGTATGATGATATTTTTAAACGAACGGAAGATATTTAGTCTGATATTTTGTATGGTCTTGAGAGTTTTGAATGATAGTTAATGGCCTATTTAATTTGTCTCAGCGGTGAGAACGAGAATCCAATCGGAAATACAGCACAACGATCGGATAATCTATCCTATCCTATGTTCCAAATAAAATCTGTCTAATGGAAAGCGGGTTTCATTCGAAAATTAAAATAAAAGTCGATCGCAGATTTTTCTAAGTACTTCACTCAATGTAAAGCTCGCGCAGCTATCGTAAAACAACCAGAAGACAAATCGATTAATCGAGTAGAGTACGCAAAGTCGTGTTAGTAAATGTAAAAACCGACTAAGTCTGTAGCTGTTAAAGGATATTGATTAGAAAATACTATTTTGCTTGTCAAACCGCGTCGAACTTGATGAAATTGAGAATGCAAATATAAACATACACACAATATATACATGTATGCGTATGAAACTGATCAATTAACATTGAATCGTTATCAAAAGAGAACACACATAAGTCGAGAGTGGACAGTGGTTTTATTATATCCGAAAGCGAATGTAACAAAAGAAAATTTAAATGTATATAGACATAAATACATACATATATACATATATTAAAACCTATTTATATTTTTACTTTCTGATCCTGTTCCGTGATCCTGTATAAAAAATACAATAGAAACGGTAATTACAGATGGAATATGAACGAAATAAATAATGATATTGATGCAATTAGAAATAATTAGTGTATGAAAAATAACATTGAATTAAAACGCAACTTTTCTTACCGGGGGATAAATTTTACCAGAATTGGTACATAGATTACTATATTGTTCACTTTGCATGGAACCCCAGTCACTGCACCTGCTAGTAGGATCGCCGGATATATAGGTAAAAGAATCCTGCTTGTTGCCGAAGTCGTAAAAACAGGTCAGGAAGTGACAATAGCTAGAGGATTGGCAAGGCATTGAATGTAAGTAGTAAATATATATAAAGTATTTTTACCCAGAGCTATCGGTAGTGTCGCAGTTCGTACCGACTGCAATCGCACAGCCGAGGCGTGAGACACGATCGGCGACAATGAGCGAAAAGTGACCATATGGCCTATGTCTGAGGGTAACGAATGCAAAACAAGCGATGTTTCCTTTTTTCATTTGTCAAATTCATAGTAACACTCACTTCACAACATTGAATTTTTCCATTAGATCATCGGGATCCGGGACATTTTCGTGTTCTAAGAACATAACTTGAAGCGTCAACTTCAGAATTTCTGTGACCGAACGGCGATGAGCGGTGGCAAAGACAATGCCAAGGTTTTCGCCCACAACGGGAAAGCGAAGAACGGAACGGCATACGGTATGTTTGTACGAGACGCTCGATGCGTGCATACTCGCCAGATAGGCTAGCTCCTCATCCCAAACCATCTCGCGCATGCGACTGGCCGACTGGAAGTTCTTACTATTGGACGCCATTAATACGCCGCCAGCCAATTGATTTCGATATTCATTGTGAAATTTAACGATCAATGAACGTAATTGGTAAGTATCAGGGATTTTTTTTACGAACTTCGCCGTACCATTCATTGGAGGCTATACTCGATCACCGGACAATAGTTACTTATGTTTACAAAAGAAGGAAACATCGATATTACAACTCACCAGTTCTTCTTTCATACGGCACATAAAGTGAACCGTTCCCTCTTGCTTACAAAAATCCGTGTCATTGTTGCAATAGTTATAGGCAGAGCCTAGAGGCAAAAGAGTGAAAATAAGTACCAACGGAATCATCAATATATACAAAATAAAATGATTAATTAATAATTTGGAATGTAGTGTATAATTGCAACCTTCATTAAAAGCAAAACTATAGTGTTAAATCAAAATTTCGAAACATAAGTCAAAGCTGATTTTGTTGTCGTATCCCCCGGACTCTACTTCTTTATTAATCGTTAGATATAAATCAAAGTCGTGTAGTTTTAAATTTTTAAAATTTGTTGTATATTTTTGTTTTTGTTTTTTTTTCTTCGAAAATTTAAGGTTGTTATATTTGTTGTTATTTATTGCTGGAATTTTTAGGAAGATTTTTGCCTTTAAATTCATTTTTCTTTAGTATGCAGTATATATTTGTTTTAATGTAAATTGTATATTATTAATTCTTAGTTAGTTTTAGTAATGTTAGCAAAGTTGAAAATCGAATTTTTAACTGCTGATTGTTTGGGTTTTCTTCTTCTCTTTTCTGCTAAATTCAATCGATACAATTTGAACTACATATCATTTCTCTACAGATTGTAATGTAAGTAGGTTTAATAACTAAACAACAAATCAAGCGTTAATCACTGACTCTAGTTGACAATGAGACTAAATAAAAGGTACATCTTTTGTTGTTGTTGTTTATTTTATGTTTAGTGTTTTTAGTTATGCATAAGTTTGTATAAAAAAATATTGGTTCTATCCATTTCGCTTAGGGTTTTATTTAACATTTCTCATTTTGTAACAATTAACAAACAAATCAAAGTTTTTTTTTGTATTTTGTTTTTGTTTTTTTTTGTATTCGTTTTTGTATTTTTGTTTTTCTTAGTAGCGTTGGGCGTTGGGTGGGCAGAAACTAAAGATTGTATCTGGCACTATATATAGGTTATTTACTCTATATACAGTTTATTATGCCGATCTCTCACTCTTAGCGTTAGGGTTCAGCTAATGAATAAACAAATTAATTAACGGGTATTCAGTACTACATGTATATATTTTGTTGGGGTTTTTCCATTGGTTTAGCTCGATCTTTGTTTTTAAGCTGAATTCTGTTCGGTTTTCTGCTCTTCTATATAATTATATTTTATGTAGTAAAGGTGTTTATGAAAAGTTAATTCTAGAATACAATAAATATATATGTGTATAGGTATATACGCGTAATAAATATACTTTGCTTTCCCAGTATATGTATGTATGTATGTATATATATATATCATAAATGTAACTTGGCATATACCTACAAAATTTACAAAGTTTCTTCTCATGCACTCTCTATAATCTAGTTAGTAACGCGCACACACACACATAACTTATATCAGGTGTAGGCACATCATTTGCAACAAAAGCGACGCCCACATCAATTGGAAACAAATCTACAATCTAATTAAAGCATTCGTACACGAGTCTAACCGAAACTTAGGACACTTATTATTATTATTATTTACGCACTATATATATATATATATATATGTGTGTGTATGCATAGGGGCGTGTGTGTTTGGGTATGCCTATACAAATGCTGGTTTCTATTTAAGGGTGGCGGGCATTGAAATCATAGAGACTAGGGGACTAGAGAACCTTTCCATAAATATGCACACAGAGAGTCTTATTGGCAATTTCGTATAAAAAATAGATACAGATATTATACAGATAGTCTATCTGTGTATCTGCTTATGTATATGTGTAGATGTATATCCAACTCCATGCTAAGTTCATACCACTTGCGTGTGGTGTTGAGTACAATTGAATCTATGTGCATATTCGCCTAAGTATTGGCGTACTAAACGCAGGTGGACGAGGCATGCGTAACGTTCGCAGCCGCCTCCAGATTGAAATCCTTACTGCGACAGCACATCTCGCAGATGCGCTTTGTGTCGGGATTGAGAAACGTGCAGAACCGACAACTCCACTCATTCGGACTGGTCACAATCAGCTGCGTTGAGACGGGCGGCGGCTGTTTAGCCACAGCACCCGTGGAAGTGGTATTGCGACTGCGGGATCCTGTTCCACTGCTCGAGCCGGTGGCTCGATTGTCAATAGTGGCCGTCTTCAGGGCAGACTTGACTTTTTTCACGCCTGCACTGCTGCTGTTCGGGAGTTGCGTGGGCGGCGGTGCTTGTACTACACGCGTCTCACGCGGTTCCCGTTTTTTCTCTAGTGTGCGTGATTTTTCCACATTTGCCGACTGACTGTGCGTCTCGGTGCGCCGCTTGTCGGCAGGCGCATTTTGTGCTAATCCACCATTGCCCAAAGTCATTGAATCCAAGTCCAAACTTTGCACAAGCAAATCCTCTCGATCACCCAGATCTTTCGAGTAGCCAGAACGTTCTAGATTCTTGAACACATAGTTCCACGACTCGAAACTGCCAACGCCCTCCTGAACTTTCGGTATTAATGGTGGCGATGCACTGCTCAACACTGTGTAATCATCCAGGCTAGGCTGCGACTCGTAGCTCGTCTCATCGGAAATAATTATATCACGTTCTCGAGGATGACGTTGTTGATGATGATGATTCTGATGGCGAACATCGGGAATATCAGCTGCCTGACCGATGCGTTCTCTCAATTCCTTGTGCGTCGTTTTGCGATTATTGTCGATTGGATTCTGTGGAAAATATAGTATATATTGGAAAGTTCCTCGAACATTTCAATTGTACACTCACCATCTCTCGATGCCGCTGCTGCCTGTCTGTCGGCGCATTCTCTGCCCCCTCCAGCTGTGCTCGAAAGCGGCTGCTTTTGGGCACCGGTTGCGCATAAATATACATATCCTGCGTGGTTGGCTGTGGCAACGTTGCCGGCAAATTGGCCAGTGCATTGTAATCGTCTCCAGCATATCCCGCCTGCGCGTACATTGCACTGCTCATGCCATGCGGCTTGAGTGCCTGCTGTCTGTTGCTACGTATGCTGGGCTTACCACGTCGCCCATCGTAAAAACGGGGATCGTTGTAGTCGTGCTGCATCAGTTGTGCACGGTCATCAAAGTCGATTAGATGATGATCTGGCGGATATGTGCTCTGCCTGTGCTGCATGACGGCCATGGCAGATGCAGTTGCTGCCTGCCGATTGGATGGAGGCGACACCATTCCCATCGGATCTTCATGATAACCACAGCTATGAGGCACCGTTGCGGGCTTCCCAATGCTTGCATACATATTAACATTGTTATGCTCAGCCTTGGAGTACTCGTCGTGGGGCACGGCATACTGCGCGTTTAACTGACTGGAGATATTATAGGGCAATGGGTAACGATTACCAGGCGCATTGTAACCTCCGGCTACTGCTGCATAGGACACACTGCTGCCCATGCTGAGACCATCCAGACAGTCGTAAGGTGTTTCATACAGATGTCCATGTGTATGCAGTGCAGCACAATCTTTCGGATGCTGATCAAATGAATGACGATGCGGCAAAAGTGCATGCGGCTCCTGATAGTGCTCCAAGCTGCGGGAGTGGGTCATCAGAGCACCACCTTGTTGCTGCTGATACATGCAATTGAGATTCATGGGCGAGGCGGATTGATTATGCGCTATTGGATGATGGAAAGCACAGCCGCTGCTCGCCTTGCTATTGCCGTGTCCATGCAGGGCACAAGCAGATGAGAGAGCAGGCTTCTCTGGTTGCACATTGCTGTACGTATTCTCTGTGCTGTGCGCTAGCTGTTGTTGCTGTTGTAGTTGCTGCTGCTGCTGTTGTTCCTTGCGCAGCTGCTTTTCGTGTATAAGATAGGCTATCTCCTTAATGCACTGCGTTGCGCCGCCCACGTGTCGTTCTCGATAATGGAAAATGTCTTGCCAACTGCAGTTAAAGCCCGCAGCACTCAATCCGGCATAGATGCGTTTCAGAATTTGACATTCCACATAGGCAACCATTGCGTCGCGCGAGACATTCATCACCTGATCCGGACAAATAGGTCCTTCCAAAACAAAAGTATCCTCGGCAACGCGACGATAGCCCATTTCGAGAAACAAACGATCGGCATCAATCAAATTTGATTCAACCTCATGCTGATACGAGCCAGAGTAGGTCTACAAACATGGTTAAAAGCGGTATTGATGTAATGATAGTTCAATATTTTTCAAACGAGGGAACTCTCACCTTGAGCACACGAAATTCCTTGCGCCAATGCTTGGTAAACAGATTGTTGGCATACTGGCTGATGGCTTCGAAGCCAACGATTGCGTTCTGTGCCGTAAAATCTTTTAAGTCGCACACAGTTTTACGCAACACTCGCCCCGTTTCCGGCAAAAAGAACTTTCGATCGTGCGACACCACAGATAGAAATTCCTTCAGACAACCTAGATAAGCATAAGGAACATTTTTGGTAATATCATAAACAGTTTTATTGTGTGCTTACTTGCCTTCAAGCTTCTTGCGTTCCTCGAGCTTGGCAATGCTCTCGTCCATTTCGAGATACTTCCAGTGCCGCTTCAGTATCTCTTCCCATATATCGCAGGTTACAAAGTCGGACATGTTGGCTTGGCGTCGTGACATCCAGCAACGCCAAGGACTCTCATTCAATGTAGCTGCAGCTTCTGCACAAGACGAAGCAAGTATAAGGAGAAGGCAAGGATTGAGCATGAGAAATGAATTCAAGGCTGCATCTTTGGTACGCTATATCGATTTTTAGAACAATGCTACAAATAGATGACTATTACGAGCTTACAATGTCGTCCGACTAGGGTATTCAAAATGCATATTTGTACGCGAGAGGCAGGTGGGCAGAACAGCAAGAGGTTGAAACTGCCCAAACGGCTGGAAACTTGTCGAATGAATCAGCAGCGTGACGCACAATTAGCTATCAACCCAAGCAATGTAGTACCTACATATAGATAGCTATGCATATGTATTGTACATGGTACATACGATATGTGAGTTTACGCGTACTCGTGTAGTGTATACTTATTTGTGCAAATGTTATGAACTGATATGGTTAACAATGGAAATATGTTTGCCTGTTGTTGCCGCCTTCAGCAATAGCAGTCACATCGATTATGACAGATTGTTAATAGTCGTGCTTATCACAGTTTAGTTGCCACCGTCCCAACCGCGGTCCACTGTCCACTGTCGCCTCGCCAACGTAGGCGACAAGTGCATAAGCTGCGCCAAGGCATGTACAATCAGTAATAGGACTAGCAAGAATCAATAAGCCACATATTGGTCAAGCCGCTGAGTGGATCAATAAGAAACTTATACGCGCTGGACAAACAAATCTCTTAAATAGAAATATACGTACTTAAAACTTAATTTATAAATACCCATTAAACTATATGATTCAAGAAAACAAATTTAAATTCGTCGTTAATTTAATATTACTATCGATTAGTTCTTAATCGATTGCTGCTCGTTATCTTTTCTTTAAATTACTCAAAAAGGCAAAGTCATCGGTGCGATATTTGTGTGATTTCCCCGTAAAACGAAAATATTTTCGGTCATGATGAATCAAATATGCATGTTATTCTAAAATTCTTGCAAATCAATTCTAAATGAACTTCTATAGAAAAAATGCAAGTATTGATCCACTATTTTTAAGAAAAGCATTTGCAGCTGTGCGAACAGAACTAACTGTTGTATGCGTTGTATTAGTCACGATCTTCATACAAATTAAATTCGCAAATCAGTCAACTGGCGTCAGTCTAGGCCATTTCACTTGGCTTGGCTCATAAAACGAAAGCTGCATTGCACCATGACAAATTCAATTTAAAGCTGACGGCAGGGAGACAAACGGACAAACGAATAGACAAGATGAAGGCGGTGTGGTTGGGCATGGCAGAGCGCCACGAGATTATAAACCTTACTGGAAATCTTATTAGCCTTGGCAGCTGTCCTGCTGCTGGTGCTGCAAGGGATTTTCATGACAAAAGCGAAAAAAACGGATTTTAAAGGGTAATGAGAGCGACAGAAAAGCGAATCTTCTGTTTTTAATGTCATGCCCTCTCGCTCGCTTTTTCCCCTCTTATTCTCTCTCACAGCTGGCCCCTTCCGCCTGGTAAAATTTTAATTAAATGAAGCCACAAAAAGGCATTGACGATGAGCAATACATGTCAAAGTTTACTGTACTTTTGATATGATGTCGAAGAAGAAGCAGAAAAATAGCAAGAAAACAAAACAATTGTAACTTTTAATTTGCATATTTTATGAGGCCAAACAACGCTGAGAAGGAAGACCGGGTGAGGAGTGGGTGGGTGCTGGAGAGGGGAGAGCTGCATGGAACGTGAGATGAGTGAAAAGTAAACAACAAACTGAAAGCTATAGAAAGTGACCGGTTTAAGAGGTGCTCGAGCTGAGGAAACTCACAGAGAGGGAGAGAGAGAGAGAAATAGAAAGAAGGAAGAGCAAGTAAAAGACGTGTAAAGCGCAAACAACAACTGCAACTGCAGAGCGTGAGGAGAAAATAAAAGCCTTTCAAAACAACTAAAGCCACTGCTGGAGAACAACAATAACAACGAGAGCAGGAATGCCAGCAGCAAGAACAACTGCAGCGACAGCAGCAGCGGCAGCAGCAAAAAATCAATACAAACTAAATGAAGTGCAAAACGAGCAGAGAAACAAGCAATAACATCAAGACAAATAACACAGCCACTGCAAGGGGCCTGTTAACGCAATGTAATTAACATAAGCTTCGATAACAGCCTGCGATCAGTGACATCGCCATGAGTCACAGCTCTCCCTCTCTTTCGCTCGCACACGCTACAGATTGCACGCGTAATGCACTCATGTAAATCAAAATGAAACCTACGCGGCGTATACTTATTAGCGTACAGCGTAATGTACACAAACAACTAACGCCAGCTTTATCTGCGTCGTTAGTTGAGGGCTCTGCTCCTCTTGTTGTTGTATTTGTTGTTGTTACTGTTTGCACGTTAGTCTAAATTAATGCTAATCAAAGAGCCTTCCATTGACATTGGTTTGCGAATTGTACTTTAAGTTTCACTTGAATTTCGCATTAAATTAGCATTTGCCTAAAATATTGCTCATTTATTGATTTTGACAATTTAGGTATGTGAGCGTATGTATGTGTACGTGTGTTCGTGAGTGTTTACTGTTATTCCCTTTTGTGGCCTTAACTTGCTTTTTAAAGTGTTTTATGCCTCTATCTTCGTACGAGCACTTGGCGCAACAGTTTAAAGCATTTTTCTTGGCAAGGTGACAAAAGTTGTGCGCTGTTGGGTCCCTCAAAGTATGTGTGTATGGATGTCTGTTTCGGTGTGAGTCCCGTTAGTTTCAAAACACCGGCAAAGTGTGTGGCAGGGTGCTCCAATTCTTATTTTCAGCCTTTCGTATGCAAAAACTAAATTTAGCAAAACACATACATAGCTCAACAGACACACACAAACACACACAGTGGCGCACACTAACGCGTTTCGAGCATCACGAAAAGCTTATCCACAAAAACACACACAAATAACCGGAAATAAACTTACACAAATTCCTCATCGTCGTTATATTCGTTGTTATCGTTGCTGTTGGTTTTGTTCCTGCTACTGAGTTTGTTAATTCTCGGCATCTGCATCGCTGTCAAAGCCAACACACACTCCCACAGTGTCAACTGTGTAAAGTTTCCGAATTTAATGCGTTTTTTGGCGTGGGTGGTTAAACGACTATTTTTAGCACACACAGTTGCCGACCTTTTTGGTCGTCTTTCAACGCAGTACGTCGTTGAAACAACGAACGGAATGCTTCCGCTTCTTATTGTTATTGTTTCAATGGCAGCAGCTGCACACTTATCGATAGCGATTGCCTGCCAGCAAAAGCTAGCAAAAACACAATTCACATTAGCTTTAAAAAAATGAAAAACGCATTAAATGACGTAAATTATTAAATTTTAGTTGCACTTCACATCACACACACCTTTATTATTATTTTTGTTATGCGCTGCTTTGTGGTCGTGTCATTTTCACGAGCAAACTAAACAGCTTCACTTGACAGCACTGATTCGTTTTCTCTTTTCAACACTGAAGCTTTTCATTGGTTTTATCGATTAACAGTCGATTGTGCCAAAATAGGGCTGCATTACACTTACAGATAGATTTTATAAAATATCGATTTTGATATTAACCTTTTTAACCATCACTAAGCAATATTCTTAACACGCGCAATACCAAAGTTAAACATAGCATGGATGTAGATTTGGGATTCGCCGAACGGCCGGAGAACGCTGCTTGGTTGACTAACCGGTATTACCCTAGCAAACTTGGTGGCCGACCTGCCTGGTTGGAATTGGAAACGCTGCCTGAGACAAGCCAGTTGCAATGTAAAAAGTGTCAGGCTCCGCAAGCATTTTTATGCCAAATATACGCAGCATATGAGGATGAGTTCAATTTTCATCGTAGTATTTACGTGTTTGTTTGCAGAAATGCCAGCTGTCAGGAGGAAAATAACGCTGAGTAAGTATATATGTTTATAAATGTGACAAAATCTAATGGTCTCTCTTATTTTGCAGAAACTTTACTGTGCTGCGTTCGCAACTTCCATTGAAAAACAAGTTTTACTCAGAGGAAGTACCTTCGGAGGATGGAGTATGCATGGTATGAATGAAAGATACTTTGAACACTTTAAATTTTAAACTTGCCTTATTGTCTTCAGCCGGCCATACCAAGTCTGAAAAAACTGTGCATCGTCTGTGGCTGTTTCGCGAAACACGCTTGTAGCCGCTGTAAGGTCGTCAACTACTGTTCTGCGACGCACCAGCGTGCCCATTGGAAGCAACACAAGCCCTACTGTGGCACAGCTAGGACAACCGATGCAGACACTCCCCTACCAGAATTCGTGTTTTCCGAGTATGAAATTGTTATGGAACGTGATCCGACAGGAGGACAAGCCAAATCAGCCGAAAAAGGCGAGGATGAGTGCATAGCTGAGTACGAAAATCTCGCGGCATGTGGAAAGACTGGCGAACTTAGTGATGTCAGCGAAAAAGAGCTTGAAAAGTATTTCGGTAAAGCAGCGACCACAGAAGACAAAGTCTTCCAACAGTTCAAGAAGGTAATTTCTGCCGAGCCAGAGCAAGTAATTCGTTACCAGCGTGGTGGGGATCCTTTGTGGATAACCAATGTGACGAATACCGTGGAAAGTAAGCTACAAGCTTTGCCTGCCTGCACTCACTGCGGTGGCCCACGAAAATTCGAGTTTCAAATAATGCCACAAGTGCTAGTTCAACTGAAAGATGACAGATTAGATTGGGGTGTGCTGGCGGTGTACACCTGTGCGAGTAGTTGTGAAATCTCTGGCTATGTGGAGGAGAATGTCATCAAACAGGACATTGCAGCTTCGCCATAAATTTACCATCCGTTTTGTATACAAACCAATTTTATTTGTAAATTACGAAACGAATTGAAAGAAGTACGACGAAAATTAATAATTATAGGTTATCGATATGAGCACGAATTACGTTGGGCTTGGGCGCTGGTTTCGGTGGCTACTTCAGCTTTATAATGGGGAAATAACTGTGCTTGGAGAAATCAAACTCCGGCTGTCGTTTTAATTCCTTTTGATGACCTCTGGCCAGAACGTTCATGACAACAAAATTCGTCCGGGCTATTTGCAGCAGGTCTAGAATCTGAAGAAAAAAATAGTAAAGTGCCAGGATCCTTGATGGTTGTGTTTCTACTTACCTCTTGTTCGGGATTCTGTATGCTTTCGAGCATATTCCGTGCCTGGTCGAAATGCTTTGCCGCAAAGCTGTACAGTTCCTCGACGCTGTTGAGCATCATGTGATCCCGTATGCTCTTAAACTCTGCGTAGGAAACAGGTGGCGGGCTGGTTAGGGGCACAAATGGTGCAAAACGCCGGTTGTAACGGATTTCTTCATTATCAAACTTGGACATGGGCAATCGAACGCGTCCGTCTTTGGTTAGTGCGCCCATGGCTTTATACATGCCACCGCACAGGCTGAGCAGAATGTGATAATAGGCGATCTCTTGGCGGTAGGGACGCTGTTGTTTCTTATTCTTCTTGGGCTTCGCTGCTTTGCGATTCTTACTACCACCACCACCACCTCCGCCGCCACCAGTACCATTTGCCTGAATCCTGCTCTGATGCTCGGCGTATTCCTCCTGCGCCAACAGAATATTCTCGGTGCGTGTGAGAGCAGAGACTAGAAAACCTACTAAAAACTCATATGGATACCAATAAATGTAGAGAAACTCATGAACTGCATACAGCTCCAGTTCGAAACCGGACATCAGATATATAAGCATGGCGCGGAAGCAATTGTACAACACCCAAGTGGAAAAGTGTGTGCTGTGCTTCAGTGCAGTGGCATGCAATTCATTGCCCTCCATTGCACGTTCAATGGCCATCTGATTCATCAGTGAGTCCAGGCGCGCCGCGTCCACCTGCAGCGGATCGAAATTCTCGATCAGATGCGCCAACTTATCGCGCTGACGGGCACGATTGAAGCCGCAAAGTCTTATGAATTGATTAAACGTATTCATGCTGATGCAATAACGAAAGAACGTGTCGAGATGCTGGTGCACCTTCGGATCATTTGCCACCGGGTGCTTAGCATTCAGCACAGGTGGCGAATTGAACACCTGCACCGAGTGCCGCAAGAATTGTTTCATCGACTGTTTGCCGTGTGCCAGTCGAATGCTCGAGCTGAACAGACTCTGCAGGACACTGCGCGAGAGGATACAGTGTCCAGACTTGCGACTGTATTCAATGAAGAAGTTCTGTAAATAGAATATATATATAGACTATACTTGTATATTATAGCCGAAACCCACCAGTGCTGAGTAGTAATCCTTGTAACGTATCACTTTGCAGGCATATTTGAAACGCGCGACCATCTCTTCCAAAAATTGATAGCTGGCGGGTCGCTCGCGTATCTTAATGCTGCGCGGAAAAGTGGGTGGCTGACTACGATCGTGTATGCGTGGTGAGAAGCCCATGGGATTAGGTGCTTCTGCTGCAATATGAAAAACGTGTTAGTATACAGTCTGTAATTAGGTTTCGACCAATACTTACAACCCTCCACGGGCTGCGTGCCACGTTCAATAGTGCGTTTGATGAGCGGCAACAGCTCAGATGCCACATTAAGGTTCTTGTAAATCTCGTTGACTGCCTCCTCGGCACTCTCGACGCCTGCCATAAGCTCGACCTGGTAGATGGCCTGAAACAGGTGACGCATAAAACGCAGTCTATGCACCACAGCCATGTGGCTTAGATCCTCATTAGCTGGCAGCTGTTTGCATTTGCGTACAAGCTCATCTTCCACATCCTTCAAGAGCCCAGCAATCGTGGAGGGCTGTGCCTTTTCCGCTGCCAGCAGCGCTGAATTGCCATACAATTGAAAATCCTCCTCCTCGTTGACTGCCGCCAAGATAATGATATTCTTAATGACCACTATGAGATTTCGCACAGCAGTACAAAAGACGCGCAGAGCTTTGTCTTGAATTTGCGACGGCGCATGCAAATAGAGACAGGTGAATAAGACTTGATCCATTGAGTTGCCCTCCAGCCAGGAGACCAAGCAGGCAAATAATGCATCAAAGATTCCTATAAGTTCTGCGGGCTCCAGACCATCTAGCTTTATAGCACCCATCTAAAAACAAGTGAGGCATGTCGAAATTATGGAAATTTTCAAGCAATCGTGCAAATACAACTCACCGCGATAGCCGCCTCAAATGAGGGCGGTGGCAGATCGAACTTATCAAATCCCATGCCCACATCCATTTTGGGATCCATTATCTCGATTGCCGACATCGCCTCGAATAGGCCAAAGAGCATATCTTGGGCCAGTTCGCCGGGCAGCAGCTCGGCACAGGCATCATGGAACTCCTTGGTAACATCCACCCAGCCGTGTATCGGATATTGTGTAATATCCTCGGCAGCGCTTACGCCGCGCATAGCTCGCTGCACATCGTTGTCCAAAAACCCGCACTCATTCACGCTCCACTGGTCTTGGTCATTATTGCTATTGTCCTCCCGTTCCATCTCGCGCTGCTCCCCAGACGTCGTAGCTGTAGTTCGCATAGCTGAGGCGACGGCGGCCGCAGCTGCCGCTGCTGCTGCGGCGGTGGCTGCCTGAAAATCCGTCGGCTGCTCACTTGCATAGGTTCCTTGCATTATCTCTTATCGACCAGCTACCTAACGAGTAGTTGTTCTTGTCAGTTATAAATTTAATTACTATTTTTCCTTTGATTAGTAATTTCTCTGACAATTGTCAATCGCACATCTGTATAATGAAATAGTGTTGGTAAATACAGTTGAAATTGCTCAGTACACACAGACGATGTGGCAACGCTGCGAAGTGCTTGGCGCCGAAAACGTAACGAATTGAATTTCCACGCGGAATAAAAAACGTAGGAAAATAATAACTAAGAGCATGCTATGTTTAGAACTGACTATATGCTTATATAGTATTATGTTCCGGTTTATTTTTGAATTTATTACATATGTTTATAGTATGTGCAATATAAGTGTTTTGTCAATGTTCCCATTTGCGGGACTTGTGAATCCGATTCGCTTTTGATTATTTAACAGTTCGTTGCACCTAAACGGCGAGGCAACTTTTAATTAAGTGCAGCAATTAACTGAATTGACAATGCAGCAATTTTGAATACCCGCTGCCACGCGTTATTTGCATACAAACATATGTGCTGACTGTATCGAAATCATTTTTACCCATTTGCTGGCACAAGTGATAAGAAACAAACACATCATTGTCTACGTTATGTTTGCTCAATTGCCGCTTGCTTATCGCAATTGAGTGCCTATTTACATAGCACCAACACAGGCACCGAGAAATGCACTCAGCGAACAGTGAGCGAAACAACTCAGTCGGCCTTATCAACTGCCCTCGGCTTCGCTGTTATCGGTCGTGCTCCGTGCTTGAGCGAGCTTTTCTTTCGTTCTCGCTCTCTCCTTCTCTCTCTCTCTCTTTCGGTCTCTTGTGCTATCTCTTTTTCTCGGTTCGGAGTGCGACAGCTTTGAGCCCGAGCGTGCTGGCGCTTCGCCTGATATCAATATCCCGAGCAGCATTTCGGGGTGGCCCGTTGCCCGTTTGCCCAAATATAACGGCAAATTGAGTGGAAAAGCGTATTTTCACCAACGAGCGCGCGAGGGGTTGAATTGGTTTGTTTACAACAATTCGGTTTCAGTATCAAATGCGTTGCCCTCGTGGTTAATACATAGACGACGTGCTAACGGTCAAGCGCGAAAATAAATTCAAGTGCCATTTAGTAGTCCGAGAACAGGGCGCACAATTCAAAGACCAGACCAGAGCCAAAAAAATAAAAAGGCAAAATAGCAAAAACAAAAAAAACAAAAGAAAAGCAGAGGAGAAACGAAAGCGAACAACTAGCACAACAACGGAAGAAAGGAGGCAAATTTTACCGGGTAAGTTCAGATATTTCTTTTTTAATTTATGCATATAGTACATGTGTAAGTGCTTAATAGGGATATTCATAGTTGTTGCGGTCTTTGAGAAACCCTACCCGTCTAATCAGTGCCGCAGAGTTCTATAAAAATACCAATCGCGTATAAAAACAAAACAAACGTATATGTATACTATACATTCGATAAATGTATATATATAGTCTAGTGCATATATATTTATTTCCTGTGGTCTAGCCGACTTGATTAAATGCGGCACAAACACAGTGACAGCAAGAACTACGCGACTTTTCTTTGGCAAGCGACCAAATCAAATTATAAAAAATCATGTCTGACCCTAGGAATACAAACACATTAACACGTATACTCATAAATATATATGATCCAAAATTTAAACTATATTTGTAGCATTTTCGAAATGCGGAAGAACTTTCCCAAGTGCGTGTTTTCATGAAATTTCAGATAGAGTTTTGTAAAGCACAAAAACTGATTAGCTTGTTGCGAAATCGAGTTTCAATTGCTCGAAGAATTCTCTATCGCTATCTGCACTTGTTTGCCGACTGTACTGGGCCATCAACGCTACAAGCGACAACAAGATAAGACTATTATTTCTTTAAGCAGACGGCAATATACTGCTCTACTTTAGCAATTCAGAACTTAACAGCAAATCAAGCGAGTCACCGATTTGAACTCATGTATATTTAATCAAAATTTCGCCACTCGAACACGCCCTTGAAACACACAAATTGATATAAAGTTGCGAGTTTTTTTAGGAGGTGCCGGCAGGTCGTGACAATTGACCAAATTAAATGACAAACATGCGATTTGTGTGACAGTATACGCCGCATAAGCAGGAATGGTCCATAAAATGTCTGATTACAGAACGCGGCAACAAAACCGCATATAGAAAAATCTGCACGTACGCGATAAAACCAATGAAAATCAAAGTCTGCACAAACTTACACAGACAAGCACAAGCACACACACGCATGCAGACATGCAGGCAAAGACACGCACAAGCATTGGGGGGAAATTCGTTTCCAATTGATTTGAAAAACCCAAAGGCACATAAAGAAGAAATTCCGCCTGCTTAAGCGAGTCCAAGTCCAAGTCCACTTTGACTTTGGGCTAAAGTTGCGTATACGCCACCCCTTACATTACACTCACACACACACATCCATCCATCCATTCCTCTCTCTTCACTTCGTACTCCTGTCGCTTGTTCTGGCCTGTAGAATATTTTTCTTCATTCTTGTATCGATTTGATTGGATTTCGTGTTACGAGTTTGTTGTGTTTTACACGCTTCGATAAAGTCAACTCCAGCTCCGAGCCAGCCCTGTGCCCTGAGCTTAATTCGAATTCCGTTTGGTCATTGCCTTTCGTTTTGTGCCCAAAGATCCCCGATACTCCTGCCCTTGTTCCCCCTAAAGTTAATTGAATTCAAGCAAATGACCGGAATGCGGTGAGCTGCGTCTGTGGCCAATAAATTGCAATCTGGCCAATTGTGTGTGCCCCCTACTGAACTCGGTCTTAATTGGCTCATGTTGAGAGGACGAAAAATAGGCTAGCATATCGGTAGTTTCGATAGAATTCTCTTCGATTGTAGCATCGATAAGCGATAGCCCCACTAAGTTTTGCATTTTTTTTTTGTTTGTTTATCTATTAAGTTGTTTCGATTAAATATTTATTTGCGAAATTTGGGAATCTTTACGAATAAATAGATCAATATTTCTCTTTACTGTGGCTGTCTTCCTATTCTCTCTCTATATTCCCTCTCTAAAATAAATTTACCCTTTATTATGATATAGCCAACCAACTGAGACAAATTGGATTGTGTAGGCTAAGTTCAAAACTTTCTGTAATCGAAACCTATCGATTATGTGCAGGTGGCAGCCCTGATTATCACCAGCGAGAAAATCGAAAGCCGATCAACAACAGCGCAAGAATTCGATTAAATTGCGAAATTTTTATTTTGTATCAGCCCTGATTTTCGATAACGATGCAATTTACTTGCGAGTCGAAAAACTGAAATTTGCGAATCTTTACGAATTAAATAGACAAATATTTATCTTTACTGTTGCTGTCTGATCTTTCAACCTTTTCTCTTCCTTTATTTCCCCTCTTCAATCCACTTAGACTTCATTATGATATTATAATCAACTGCGACAAAGCCAGCTACATCTTGTGATG
This sequence comes from Zaprionus inermis, assembly GCA_018151445.1. Classification (NCBI taxonomy): domain Eukaryota; kingdom Metazoa; phylum Arthropoda; class Insecta; order Diptera; family Drosophilidae; genus Zaprionus; species Zaprionus inermis. The sequence continues at coordinate 2,996,300 of JAECXD010001572.1, read as the reverse complement.
CGCGACAGTTGCTTGCCCGATTAATCCATTAGACTTAACCAATATGCCAAATTGGATTCTGTAGGCTTCGTTGGCAAACTTGTGGCTTGGGCTGCCATTCTGTGCGAGGATTAAATGTCGGCGTCTTTTGTTTGCCTCGCTTGCGAAATGAGCTTGTGCCAACAAGAGTGGCAACAATTAACGAGCAGAGCTACTGCCTAATCCAATTGCTGTAAGCGCATTTGGAATGAAAGCAATTAAGTTAAAATGTTTTCCCATTCGGTGGGCACTTCAATTGAATCCTTGAGTGGAAGAGCACAAAGGGCAGAAGCTGCGCTCCCCACTACTGTATCCACTTCTAGTTGCCCCACGGCATCAGATGGAAACATAACAATGACAATGAAAACACATCAAAATCAATCTGTCAACAAAAGACAAGCAGGCAGGCAGCAGCTTCTTCTCATGTTGCCTGCCAAGTGCTGTCAACAGGCAACCCACACCACATCTTGCTCTCCCTCGCTCTCTTTCTCGTCCCCTCTTTCTCTCGCCCTGCCAACTGAGTCATTGAATTTTCAAGTATTTAAATGCAAAATATACTTTGCAAGTTGTTCAGCCAGCGCGCTGCTCTCCACAGCTGCCATTATCATTAGCACTCCGTCAGCAGCGGCATCATCATCATCATCAGCATCGTCATCATCATCAGCAGCATCATCATTGCCGTTGTCGTCAAAGGAAACAGCATGCCGGATGCCATTTTATTACAAGAGGAAAGGCAAACAGTAAAATGGCGCCAACATTGTGTCAGCCCAGCAGCAGCAGCAGCAGCAGCATGAAGAGAAACTTTTCCCAGTTCCCACTTTGCCACACAGCCCCAAGGCAGCTTGTTGATACTGCATGCAGCCAAGCGAGAGTATCGTTCTTCTGCCCCTCCCACTCCCTCACAACCCTCTTCATCATTGTCATCCAACTCGTAATGCTGTGCGGCAGCTGCCAGGCAGCATGGCTGGCTTCCTGCCAACAATTTAGTTGCTGTCTGTTTGCGTTTACCCCAAGCGCATGGCGAGGGCGATGGTGCACAGCGAGAGAGACAGAGAGAGAGGGAGAGAGACAGAGATTGAGGGGAGAGAGGGAGAAAAGCATCAGCGCGCGAGGCTCTTTGTAGCTGGTCGTGTGCACGCGGCGTATGCGTATTGTTCTCGTTGTCAGCAGCTGCTGCATCCGTGCGAGGCTTAACAGCTCCCTCAAGGGGGCCTGTTGGCAGCGCCCGTGGGTAGAACTCATGCCGCCAGATTAGCCGAGTTGGTGTCTGCTGCACGAGAAACAGCAACTGCAACTGCAGCTGCAACAACAAACAGATTGGAGCAATGCTCTGCAACAGTGGCATATGCACAGAATTATCTTGCATTTGCAGCATTTCACTTTAATTGAGCTTTAAGCTTGCCCCATGTCGTTGTTAGTTTGTTCGTGTACCCTGCAAGACATGAAGATGCATGAAAATAGGATATTCAGTAATTAGACTAAAGTGTAGTAGAATGCATTTTAAAACTTACTGTAATCAAAACCTATCGGTTTTTATGCAGGTGGCAGCTCTGATTATAACTATCGATGCATTCTACAAGTATATCGAAAGCCGATCAACAGCAGAGCAGGAATTCGATTAAATAGCGAATTATTATTTATGTGAAATACTGATATGTATCATTATTATTATCGATACCGATGCAATCTAAGAGCGAGTCGAAAAGCGATCAACAAAAGTTAGAATTGTGAAATTAATATGTTTTTACAGCATTGATATGTATAATTTATTTATTTATTAAGTCATATATCAAATATTAGTAATTATTAGTCGTAATTGAATTTAGCACAAATTTAGCGCAATTAAAATTTGTCTCAGGTAGTATTAGTAAATGTATTTCCAGACTTGTCGGCAGGGTATTTCCAAGTCTCGTTTGTTTGATTGGAATTTTAATTAGCTGCTTATCGGTTTATTGCGTTTAAATGCAAATGAGACGTTATCGATATGCGTAACGGTAAAACTGGGTCGATCGACCTGGTCCTGGCCATCTGGTGCGGTAAGTATGGACGAGCCTCTCTGTGCAAATTTCGCAGATATCGTATATATCTGACACACCTCCGCATTAAATAACGGGCTGCATTTGCCTGCGATATGTGTATACCCTGTAAAACGTGTGTGATGCAGTGTATATAATAATGATATAATGCGATGACATACTTTTTAGATCGACCAATTGTTTTGTTTATGGAAATGCAGTTCCGCTGCTGGCGGCAATATTGGATCGTCGAACGTAGTTGGGTGCAATTTAATAAAGTAAATGTCAGGGGTGTAGTGGAAAGTCGCAAGACGAGTGGGGGCTGCAGATATACTAGAATTGTGTATGGGATTTAAGTGTGACTGCAGAGGTTTAGATTGTCGGATTGGGAACAATTGGAGACCCCCTCCCACTGCACACCCCCTCCAAAGACGCCCATGCGCTCAGCTAAATGAATTGTTATTGCCCGCGCTACAGGCAAATCCAATGCGGGATTGGACTAATGTGCTAATGGTTCGCTTTAACGTGCACTGTACCATTCCCTCTGATCCATTCTCTGTTCGAATCGTTGCTCATTGCTCGCTGGTTCTCAGCGATTGAGATAAAAGCCTTTTAATGTCTTTAGAATGTGGCATTAATTGTGATTATTGCCAGCTTGATGTGAACTTGGCTTGGCGTTAATTATGGCCAAGAGCGCTACACCCACATGCTGCCGTCAACAACCACAAGCCGCAAGCCGACGACCCTCATCGCTTCATCGGCCCAACTGACGGCGCGGTGCAGCTTTGATAAGGCGCAACTGGAGGCAGTGCAGCGCGCGACATTGGCTTTCGATTTCAAGTCGATTTCCAGTCACGTTCGGCTTTAAATGTTGACTTTAAGTCGCCACACGACCGACTGCGGCAGCGGCAGCGACAGCGACAGCGATAACAGTCAGCGCAAACAGTTAGCGACAGCGCACGGCGAACACGGTGCACGGCGTGGGTCATTTGTCCCAGCCAGGCCAGGCGTCCCACCCCTTTTACCTTCCCCGTGTGGGGTCAAATCAATTCCGCTTTGTCAAGCGGACACACTCAGGCAAGCACACATACACATGCACAAACACAGCTACACACCAGCACGCCTCACCTGTCGGAAAAGTCAGAGACTTTCAACAATTTGCTGGCAAACTTTGCTGGCAATTTCATTTTATGGTCTGTAACTTGTTTATAAGATACACATCCCATAAATATACACTCACAAACACCTGTCATGGGCGGGTCGGGTAGACTTTTAAATGATTTATTGCATATTTGTATACCATATATATGACAGTAAAAACTAATTGCAAGTCAGACGACGCCTGCGTTACGGATTTTGTCACATTGCACTGGGTAAATATATTCCATCACTCCGATCCTAACTGCATATGCATGGAGTACAGTCATGGAACATCTACTCAACAGCTCTAAAAGGTGAAGAGATCAATTACTTGATTAGCAATATGTGTGAGAATATTAGTGAGAAGATATTCGAGTAATTTACTGTAGAAAATTCCAGTTGAATAACATAAAAATAATAAAAAATAATTAAATAGGTGTTATCAGAGCTTTTAGGTAGAAGAATTATCGAGGAATTTACTGAGCTGCATAATAGAAGAATAAAATAATCGTCTGGGGATTATTTAAATTTTATTTGATTTATTAAAATTAAAAATTATTTTATTTAATTAAATGTAATCGAAATAAGAGTGACAACCTTCAACTCAATTATATTATAAACTAAACCTGAACCAGAGAGAGAGTGTGCTATTGTTAGTTACTCTCAGTTAGTAATATATCAGCTTATAACAGTTCAAGGTCTCAATCTTTTTATTGCAAAATCAACATACTAATTGAAATCGAATTTCGAATTCAATGCAAATTCTTCAATGTTTCTAATTGTAATTTCCTTTTGTATTTGCAGTCAAATACGGGTTTATTTATGTATCTCTCTGTCTAATTAAATCTAGTCTAATTAAATGAGTTTGGATTAAGTTAATCACACCGAATTACCGCATTTAATTAGCCCTTCGAAATTATAGCAAGCAAATGGAGAATTTTACGAAAAATGCGAAATTCCCGAATCAATTTCAACTGATTCTTGTTAGTGTATTAAAGTTTTGTTAATTGTCTGGCTGTTTCTTTATTCCTCTGAAATTACAAGCCATAAAACCAGCCAAGTCATAAATAATCCCAACTCGTGTCTCGTTGCCCCATTACAATTTCAAATATATTATTTCTACTATTATTATAATTTCTGTTGTTGTGTCAAATTGCGATCGAATATGTAAATGTCGCCTGAACCGGGTCCGTGTAATAGAGTATTCTACATAGATTAATAACATATAGTTAGTCAATCAATATTAGTTTGTGCCAGCTGAATGGGTGATCATTTAATACCAGATTAATTCCGAACCAAACTTGACCTTGAATCGTTTAAGCATTTCGTCAATGGGAGCTATTAAAATGGTGCAGCATACACGTGCATGTTAATTATGCAAAATAGATTATAAATATAGATCTGGAAATCGAGGCAAACCCTAATCCAAGCAGCTGTTGTTTGCGGGCATTTGCATATGTAGATGAAATATGTATAATAAGTATGCTTGATTAACTGATTTATTGCGCTCGCTATAACTCATATAGCTCGTAAGTAAATAAGTTATTTATTTCTTTTTTAAAAAATTACACAGTCATTCGTTGCTTATATATTGTATTACAAACAATATGCAATATACATATGCTTCTATTTAATAGTTTCAGCTTAAGTTTCTATTCCTTATAGCTGGAAGTTGATACCAGATACTCTATATACACTTTTATACGTTCTACAAGCAGATGACAGCTTATAGAGATTTCATTTTCTTGAAACTTTACAACAATTCGATATAAATGCGTTGAGTTATGACAAGGAAACACCTTTACCCACTCCCATGCCCGCTTGGCAATGATAAATCACAAATATGCACATCCATTAAGAACCATAGACCCCACAAAGCGTTGCAGTACTTCGAGACACTATCGAGACACATCTTAAGTCGGCGATCTCTTAATCGTTTTCATTTCCATCAACGATTTGCAGGCAAATGATCGTGCACTGTGCGCACTTAAACGGCGTTAATATCTTTATAATTATCGATATGCAAACAGCAACAACAACAACGTGTTGACGGATCATTAAAAATCATTAAACGTCGCACTATAATATCATTCATGCAGGTAAACAGCGCGAATCGAGGCGCAAAGAAGAACGCAAGAAAAACAAAGCGAGCAGCAATAGCGCGAATACGTGTGCGAGCTGATTTATGAATAGCTTAGTAAACTAAATTGCAAATCGCGCGTCGTCGTAGGTGCCAAAACCCCTTCCCCATCCCGCCAATCCCTCGACGAACATATGTAAATTGTCAATTAGTCGATTTATAATGACAGTGGGCGGACGGACGAGCGCATTAAGTGAGCTGTCGAGAGTTTTGGTCAAAACAACGAGACAATTTGATTACCACATTGGCAGTGGGAGTTGGGAGTCGTTGCGAGTCGTTGGGACTTGTTAGTCACATGATATGCTGGCAGTTAGTGTGGAAAATGGAAATGAGAAAATTTGCATGTAATTTCCGTTGACAATGTAAACCAAATTTGAAATTTGATTGGAAAATTGATCAAATATGCACAGTGATTGATCAGGGAATCTGCTGTTATAATGGGGCAGAATCTGTTGTATATTAATAAGTAAATTTTTCTGTTTTGCCTTTCATAGCACAAAAGATTTTGTGCATAATTTGGCATTAGTTTGGCGCAGGCAGCAGAGCGTTAACTACAACAAGTATACGCCGGGTAAGCTCGAATATTAAATGCGCTAGATTTGAAGTTTTAAATAATCCTTAGCCGCACAGGGTATTTAAGCGGCTTGCATATGCATTTGCCTGCAAATTAATAGCCTCATAATATGGAATTTTTTTTGTTTTTGATACCACAACGATGACAAGTCGAAAATGCGCGAACCTGACTGACAAAAAGCGCGTGATGAATGTCAATAAAAATAAAACGCCTGCACTTAACACCTGCAAGTGGCAACAATGGCACACAGCTGCCGTCCGTGTTTGATCAAACATTTAATTGTAACAAAGCGAAGGCTTGGCCCCATCCCGAACTCAAGACGTAGCCGACGGAGTACGGAATGCCAGTTTGGTTTAAATTTAGCTTGCTCGACAAAGAAACTAAAAACAGGTTCAGGCCTGTTCAGTTAACCGCAAATTAGCCAAGAATTATCGTGTATTTTCCACTGTGACTAAGCCAATGTCAGCATTTCCATATGTATGTAGGCATATTGCTGTAATTATTCTATCTACTCTGCGATGGTATCGCATTGGAAACTTTCCATTTATTGTTGCCATCACGTGCCCGTAATAATTTGTGGTAAAATACGCGCGGTAACGGCCCAACAAATCCATAAACAAAATAATTAAATTTGTTGTCAACACGATGAAAAGTCAATAAACCAACAAAAAAATACAAAATGCGCGAAATAACTTAATAATAACGGAATTTATAAATAATTCAAAGCTAGCGGGCGGGCGTGCGCGCCCGCCAAAGTAAACAAAATCTGAAAACGAAAACAAAGCTAGCAATATTAATACCAAATAAAAACACGAAACGAAACGAAAAGAAAAGGAAAGAAAACAAACGGAAAGATACGCGCCGAATGCAAACAAAACCCCGGACTGACCTCAGTCTGCACCTTCGGCTCTCTCGAGAACTGTCTGGAGTGGCCCGCCGAGTGTCCGCCGCGAGCGATTGTCGCCAATTTCATTGATATTAATGCAGCGCGTTTGGCATGACAAGGCGCAGAGCAGCACGTATTTATGTAGATTTAGATTCATCTGCGTTTTGCGCTAATGCAGCTGCGGACAGCATACTTGGAATACTACGGTCACAATAGACAGTCACAATGGACACACAATGCATTTGTGCGATAGAAATCGCAATTAGAATTCGTAATGAGTTTATCGACTCTAAGCATCGGCGCACCCACACCTAGTCCGTGAGCCTTGATAAATCATTTGCCAACACTTATCGATATCGATATTTGAATTATTTAATTAGTCAGCTGTTATTTGGCTGATCTCCACTTTCGCTCAAACGGAAGTTGCTGGAAAATCAACATCCCACTCGCCATTCGCCAGGCGGAAAGCGTCGGCTTAAGCCATTCACAACTTGTCACGACGCCACGCTCGGTCGCTGTCGGCTGCGCAGCCTGCGTCTGCGTGTGCGTCTCAGACATTCTCAACAAACAGCTGCCGCTGAAGAGTAGCTGCTACTGAGCGAGCTTTCTTTTCGCACACACACACACATATGTATATATCATTTGCCTAATCCACTCGTGTGGAACTTATCCAAATGCAAATCTTGCTCTTGTTGTCTCTGCCAACACTCTCGCACACAGCTGTGTGTGCGCGCTGCCGACGCCGCTGCTGCCGACGCCGCTGCTGCCGACGCCGCTGCTGCTGGCGATGTCCGCATAGAGCTTTAGCTTTTGTTTTGTGTCCGAGCAATTCGCATGCTTCGTGCTTGCGCTCAGTTGCGATCGACAGCAGGCAATAACGGAACCAGATCCAGCCACCTTAGTGCGATTGCCATTTCGCCGCCTTCGCAGTCGACGTCGTCGTCGTCGTTGTCTCTCTCTTCCTCTCTCAGTGACTCGCGTTCGTTTCGGGTTCTCAGGTTCAGCCCAACAATACCCCACATCCGATACCCATATAAAGTGCAAACAACTGCGATGCTTGCCATTCATTGTGTTTGCACAGGGGAAGCTAAAGCTAACTAAGTTCGAGGGCCGCACTTAACTCGAATTTAATACAGCTCACGACAACCGCCAGGACCTCAAACCAATTAATTTGCATTTGCAAAATAAACATTCACTCGTCCGCGCGTGTGAGTGTGTGCGTGCTCGCCCTACCGAATTGCACAATTAATTAGCAGTATTTGTAACTGTCAAAGTTGCTGAGTGTTTGCTGTTTACTTTTGTGCGCAAAATCAAAAGCCAAAGCGAAAATAATAACAGAAATAACAAAAGCAATAGCATAAATAAATAAATCGTATATATATAAATCCGCTGGCAAAGTATAAACAGAAATCGTAAGAGACGCACGCGCCAAAAGCAAATAAATTCTCTGTTTTTTTTGTGTGGTCGTGTGTGTGTGTGCTGTTTTTGCTATTCTGCATTTTCCCTAAATTCGGCTAAAAATGGAGGTACAAAACAGACCCGAGCAGCCGATGCTGCAGAACAAGCGCCACATCCTTGACTCGAGATGTGCGGTAAGTGTGACCTGATCCGAATAAACATAGTATCGATATAAGTCGTATAAACATAGTTGATCGACCCCGAGACCCGCAAACACTTGTAAACAATGTCCGTTTGCGTGGGCTCCATTTGCCGTATTCAGTGCCAAAGTCGTGCTCTTGGGAAAGTCTGAGAGAGAGGCAGGGGCTCTATAAATACTGAGTGCGCCAATAATAGATACGATCCGGCCAATGCAAAGAGTTACGATAGTGTAAACATTTTGTTCGTACGTCTTATTTAGTAGTAAATCTTGGGGGGCCTGTTGCATTGAAATCTGCTTGGAATACGCACTCAAAATACGATTAAATAGAAATTTTCGCAAAATATGCCAAATTTATGCGATCAATTCTTAAATTCCAATACAACACTCGTGCACAAAAGTAGGGATATACGTTGAGCCATTTGAGATGAAAGATCTTATTGCTATAGTTGGAAAATTCCTATATTCGGTATTATAATTTATAATTACTCAAAGGAATTAAAAAAACAGTATTTATTGTAGATTTTTCAAAGACGCATATTCTAAAACTCGCAGCTCGAACGTTTAGTACCTTATATAAGCTTTCAATTTAATTTAGCGCTCCATTAAAATTTTTATAGTTTTTGGTTCCACCAAATTTTCCTGCATTCAAAATATAAACTTAATATTCACTAAACCAATATTATACGGCTGGGTACATTTCCCTCAGTTCATGCACCGCGCACATGTGTACCTATTATGGGGACCATAATTTATGTGAACTGTCAAAAATGTACATGAAAAACAAATTTAAATACAGCCTGCCGCTGGCCATGAAAATGCGAATGCGAATGCGAATGGGAATGAGACTAGAACTAGGAGTGGGACTGTGGCGAAATGGGGAAATGGGCTAACGGGGCGTGGAAATGCAAGTGGAAAGCGTTGTTGTCGTCGTCGTCGACGTTGCGACGCGTCGTTTCACATGTGCTTCAAATTAAAATGTCTGGCTTTCATCTAAGAGCAATAAATAACCATAACAAACAAATACATACGTATATATATATATACAATACGCCATAATTTATGTATGTCGGCTCCTTGATCTGTTTGGCGTACACTGGTTGATTAAAGATTTTGCACTTTTTACAGTTGAACGATTTGTATCCACTATCCCGTTTGACTCATAAATTGGAAAAACTCAATATGACCAGTGCAAATAAGGAATACCCCTATACCATTGAGCTGATTAAGCCCGAGGATGCCGATGAGGTGCTGAATATGCTGAAGACCTTCTTCTTTAAGGTACGTAGTACGAGTATTTACCCAATTATTATTATCTGGGTAACGCACATTAATAAAACACATTAATAAAACACTTACTAATTCTGATTAACGAATCATATTGGGGAAAAACTGCATATAAATTAGGAGAGCACGTGCTATACTTGTAGTCGCTGTATCGTTGTAGTCATACTCGAATAAATCTCGAATTTACATATTAAATAGGCATAAATTAAACCGCTTTTAATGCGTATTTAACACAGTCAGTGAGTGAACTTTATCCTTGCCGGGAGTCAGTGATTCATTGGGATTTCCCTTAAAATGGACCGCTTAAAACCAGTCTGAATCGCATTGAAGATCGGGGTCTAGTTCGATTTGTTGTCGCCACTAATCTGACGCTCGCACTTCCAACCCAGTTAACTCATACAGCTCACGGCAGGTTCTCATTGATTCTCAAGTTTATAATCACAAATTATGCAAATTATGAGCAACCGCGCCCCTTCATGTAGTCGCTGTAATATATAATATTTTATTGTAATTTGTAACTTAGCTTCGGTTCCGTTTTGTTCGCGTTGCACTAAATTACGAATAATGCCGATCAGAGAGATTGTAAATGCGCGCATGCGTGCATAAATCATTTAACTCTTATCCGTAGATCTACAATCGTGTGTCGCGTAATTGCATTAACAATTTGTTCATATTTCTTCTTATTCCATCTGACTGTCGTATAATTCACGTACTATCATTTATTATAAGTATAGCGCAGCATATCAATGTTTTAGCTAGTTAGTTTGGATACGAATCTTGAGAACCTGTTCCATTTGCGTGGCTACCGGATTGTAAAACGAGTTAAGAAGTTTGAGAGATGAGTCTGGTTTGTTTTGCTTGCTGAGCCTGTTTAACATTTCACACATAGTATAATAATAAATATTATCATTATATTTGTAGGACGAGCCGCTGAATACATATCTCAATCTTGGCGAGTGCAAAGAACTGGAAGAGTATTCCACAAAATCGATCACGGACAAGTGCTCATTCAAGGCCGTTCACGAAAACGGAGAGATCATTGGTGTATATATCAATGGGCTTCTGAGGCGTTCGGTAATGTCAACAAATTGCCATATTATAAAATGAATAATATGTTTAATCCATGCTAATTATAGGATACCGTATGCTCTTCAACACCCGACAAATCAGTAACAAACTGCAAACACTTTAAATTCCAAAAGATCCTTGGACTCATGGATTATGTCACCGAGCAATACAACATCTTCGATGAGTATCCCAATGAGAATCTTATACTTGATGGCAAAATTCTCTCGGTGAACACCAACTATCGCGGCTTGGGTATTGCGGGCCGACTTACGGAACGCGTCTTCGATTTTATACGCGAGAATGAAATTTCCGTTTACCATGTCATCTGCACCAGCTTCTATTCGGCCCGCGTCATGGAGAAGACGGGTTTCGATCGTGTTTACGAACTGAAATATGCGGACTACAAGAAGGAAGATCAAGTGGTCTTTAAGCCCGAGGCACCACATGTTGCCGTTACCATTCTGATCAAGGAATTTGGTAATCCCAAACGAAAGGACTAATTACTTTAGATTTAGTTATTAAAGCATTTTATAGAGAATATGTGATTTTTTAGTTTGTAGTTCTCGGTGGCGGGTTCCAAAAAAAAAAAACATTTCCGTTCATAAAACCGTTTGAATCGAGCGTTCATATCATTTGTTATATGCTTTCAATTAACATTAGTGAACAACAAAAAGAAAACAAGTACAACTTTAATAAATATGTATTTACATATATAATTTAATGCGCTCGACGCAATGTTAATTTAGATGTTTAAATCGTGCTCAAAAAATGCTACAAATAAATCCAAACAAGATCTTAAACTTATTTTGATTCAAATATAATATGTTTATTGTCTATTTTTAAAAGTATCATCGTAATCCTCTCAGAATCACCGATCGTAAGCAAGCTTTTAGACCGGGATGCAATGTAAAACCGCGATTATTATTCAGTACCCAAAAGCACTTGTGGAATTTGTACCGTACATCCCATTTCCATTCAAAACGTTTTTCTTGTTGAGGCTCATTGGGAAACAACAATTATTTGGGTACAGCTTGGGCCAATGGATCTCGAGCCAAACGATCCACCATTCGACGCATTTGTTCCTCGTTTCCATATTTTTTGGCATCAGCAACAACAGCCGCATGGTGGGAATTTGCTTCAGCTGAGATTTCATCTGCGACTTGACGGCTCGAATGAAACGAATGTCTGCAAAAGGATACAGATTGTATAATCACTTATTTAAATTTGAATATGCAAAACTTACTTTACCGAACTAAAGCCAAAAACAGCACCAATCATACCGAGAGACAATAAAAAGATCGCAACCTTAATGTTCGAGACACGACTAAGGCCTCTAATACCATAATAGGGACCAGGATTGGGATTGTAGTTAGGCTTCACCTCCCATGGCTGAATGATTTCCCTCGCGTCCGGCTGATTCCATAACAAGCTATCGTCGTATTCTTTACGAGTAGATGGTTTCACCAGTGTCTGATATGCCTCGGTTATTTGCAAAAAGCGAGCTGTTCTATCAACTTTAGCGGCTGCATTGGTTACATCAGGATGGTACTGTGTGGATTATTAAAAATCAAAATTTGGTAGTTTCCACCTGTTGTGACAGCCGCATTTCGCACCTGTTTCGAGAGCCGCACAAAAGCGTTGCGTATATCCCGCTTACTACAGTCGTTGCTTAAATTGAGCACTTCGTAGTGTGTTTCCGACTTTTTGGAATTTATGCAGGTACTATGACCAAAACTGCGCATTAAACTGAATAAGTTCGTTATTTTATATAACAGGAAGAGCACAACATCTACATACTTACGTCTGCCGGTCGTACCAACAGCCATATATACGTTTGAAAGGATACCATGATACGGCAAGGATATCATATTACAATATAAACTCTTTATTCAATTTTGATACATGTGTAAGCAAAACAATATATTTAAAACAAATAAACAAACATATTTTTACTGCTTTTAACTTCGAAACAAAAATTTAAGTGCTGTAAAATGTATTTTCATCAGCTGATCCTATCGATGACATTGCGATAGTATCGAGTGCTGTCATTTGTCAGCTTATCGATATACGTAAGCAATCATGTTGCCGTGCGATTCCGCTGTCATGACAACCAAAACGTAGCTCTCTTTAATAAATAACAATAATATAAATCTATAGAAATGGATAGTGAAAAAAAAGCAATCGAACTGCAATATCAAGTGCGCCAAAACGCAAAGGAATACCAAAATTCGGTAAAAGATCTGTTCTCATGGGAAAAGGAAATCAAAAGCAAGGAGAAAGCATTGAAAAATGCGCCCGCACCGGCCATTAACAATGATGTGAGTAACGCATGCTGCATTAGTTAAGAAATTTTAACAAATACTGATTTTTATGTTATAGAACACACCCATACGCAGTCACGTAAAAAAGTCGTCATCCAACAGCGAAGAACCAAAGTATGCTACTAACAGTCCCAGCGGCTCAACAGCTAGTACGCCCACTGAGAAACAGGATTTGCCCGTGGATGTATTAGCTCAACAACACAAGAAAGCCAATGACATTAAGGATCGTGGCAATACTTATGTAAAACAAGCGGACTATGATAAGGCTGTCGACGCATACACCGAAGCTATCGGAGTCTATCCCAACGATTCCGTTTACTTCATTAATAGAGCTTTGTGTTATCTTAAGCTGGAACGGTAGATAAAATCACAATAAGTATAGATAAAAAAGATCTAATTTGTTCCCTTCAGTTATGACAGCTGTGTGGAAGATTGTGAGGCCGCCATTGCGCTGGACAAACTGTGTGTTAAGGCTTACTATCGTCGCATGCAGGCAAATGAATCGCTGGGAAATAATATGGAAGCTTTAAAGGATTGCACCACTGTGCTGGCCATCAACCCTAAGAATGTGGAAGCCAAGCAGAGTTTAAAACGTATCAACGATCGATTGCGCAAGAATGGTATTGTTAAGAGCATTAAAATAATTTAATTTTGACTCATCTAACTGGGTCTGATTTCAGCTACTAAAAGCGGTCCCAACTTCAAACCAGCACGTGACGACCTAATTGACATACAGCCATTTGATAAACCAGCTTATAGGCGCTCTACGCAGCCCATGCGTCGTATGCAAGTCGTGGATATTGTGTCGCCTCGGCTTAGCCAAGATGAACCCAATCAATTACGAATTTCTGATGATGAAATTGACAAAATCTTTAACAGCAATTGCGGGCCCTTTCAAGAAGTTAAAAAGGAAAAAGCATCACTGTTCAAAATTAAAAGTTCCTTAGAAAACGATAATAATTTAGATGATAAGGAACAGAAAATTAAACAAGCAGTCGCACAGTCCGAGACTGTCGTAAGTAGTATTAAATCGCCACAAAAACCTCTAGAACCTCAACCACAAGTTAACAACAAATTGGATGTGACGGATGAAAAAAAGAAGTCCTTAGGAAAAACTGTTAAAGCTGTGGTAACTCCAGAAAACAAAAAATCGCAAAATAAGAATGAACCCAAAAAATCATCGGAAGAAAAAGCCAAGCCTGTTCCACAGGAAAAACCAAAAAACTCTGAAAAGATTGTCATTGCCGAAAAAACAATTACCGAAACCTTAAAACCGGTGGCTGAACCCGAATCTGATCTAAAGCCGGGTTCATTTAGCACAGTAGAGGTTTGTCCCAGAGTACGACAGGATACCGTATAATTGTTAATATTATTCATTTTCTTACAGCGTATTCCAGAAGCACCAGAGGGCACAGCCCAATTCTATATAACATGGAAGGAGTTATCGCCGAGCCAGAAATATAATTATTTAAAATCTATTGAAATAGCAAATCTATGCAAAATTCTTGGCGCTGGTTTCGATTCGGATACATTTACAGACCTTTTGAGTACTCTGCAGGATTTCTATGTGCCAAACAAGGAACCAACCACAGCAGCAGTCCTGCTTGAGATTAGCAAACATGATGAATTTACCATTTTATCAATGTTGATGTCTCAGTCTGAGAAGAAAAGTAGGTCTTCAAGTCGGGCTACACTATTATGACAACACTTAACCTTTGTAATTATTTAATTTCAGTGATTGCCAACGTAATGGAAGGCATCAAGAAGTTTCCGAAAAGCAATCCAGCCCTATGGGATAAGCTTGGCAAGGCCTACAACTTAATTTAGAATCGAAATTGTTAAACAATAAACGTTCTTTATTCAAATTCTTAGCTCAAATTCGAAATGGTTTAAAGAATGTAATATGCAAATCAATGTGAAAAACGTACAAATTGAATATTAAATGCTTTCGATATGGTCTATTAAACATGCGTCTTTGTATTACTTTCTTTTTAAAAGCTCATTTCGCTCTGTTTCTAAAATCTCGTGTTAATGAATATTTATATTGCATTCAGTATAAAGAACACGGGACCCATAAACTAAACCCATTTTCCCAATAACCGTGCTTACCGCCAATGAATATCAAGTTCTCGCCAGAAGTAACTGAAAACCGTTGCGAATAGGCAAAGAACGAGAACGAGAACACGAACGTCGCCCGACCGTCAAGCGCGGGCAATGAATATTAAATAGCAAATTGAGTAATATGAATTAGTGTAATTTACATAAATCAGCGTATTAATTCAATCAGAGAAAGCTTCTGCCCAAATTACACACACTATCGCGCGGTCAGAGAATTTACACAAATCCCTATGGGCTGTACATATTTCTTGTAAACAAACATCGGCTCCATTAAATGATTTAAAGTTGGATTTGTGCGAACTGTGATGGGTTAACCCGCAGAGCATATTATTACAACAACAACGCCAGCAGCAGAAGTCGAAGGCGCATACAGTGCGGAGAGTGTCGACGGTGTGAATTCTCGACACAAGCCGCAGCCGTAGCCGAAGCCAAAGCCGGATTTGTGTCAGCGCTCGGCTCGGCTTCCTCCACTAATTGCGTGAGAGTCGCGTCGCTGTCGCGGCGGCTGCTGCCGGCGGTCGACGACGTGTACTTAGTAAGCGTGCGGGATTTAGCTAAAGCCTATTGTTGCCGAAGCTAGTTATAATTTACTTTGAATTTTTCTTATCGTAAGCGCTCACGCTCTCAGTCTCACACATTATCTCTCTCTCTCTCTCTCAATCCCTCAGTTTGTGAGTTCGGCTTGCTGTCGTTGCCAGACGAACGCAAAGTTCGGCGAGCGCAGTGGCAACTCCGCAGCCGAAGCTAAGCTTCATTAAGCAGAGATGGAGAGGCAGCGAACGGAGCGCACGATCGCTTAGTTGCTGTCCACACTTTAACAGATTTAGATATCGCGTTGCGGTCCGCACTACAAATTATAAATCACAAAAATACAATAAAGAAAAAATAAATCAACAAAATAAGCGAACCGTAGTTAAATACATACGAATATATCGCGTATACGAAGCGTGAAATACAAAGCGATCAAATAAACGTAAACAATTACAGTTAAACATACTAGCGTCAAACTAACGGAAATTTGTGTAAGTGTCTGAATGTGCTCGTGAGCGAGTGACAAATTTAAATGCAATATATTTTTTGCGCAAATGAAACAGAGAGAAAAAAGTGCAACACAACAGAGAAAGCAACTAATGAAAATGTGCATTGTGTGCGTGTGTGTGTGTGTGCTGTTTTAAAACTGTCACGACGGAAAACTGGGAAATTGTTGCAAATTAAGAAAAGCCGTCGCAAATATGTGGCAGCAAGTGGGCATAGCAAAAGCGAACGCACTGTGTGTGTGTGTGTGCGTGCAGGTTTTGTGTGACAATCTTCGATCGGACACACCTGCAGAGACGCGTACGCACACACAAGTCCATATTATTTATTTATACATATATGTACCTGAAAAAATGTGCAAGTTATCGAGAGCCAAAACAATGAAAAACCCCCCCAAAAATAAAACACAAAAACACGCGCAGCATCAACAGCGAATAAGAGCGCAAGTGAGAGACAGAGAAGAGCGGGAGAGCAGACGCTTAACTGAGAGCGGGATTAATAGATGAATTCACCAATACCAAAGCAGCAACACGTGCATACATACATACATCGTTTACCTTTCATTATATTCAGCAACAAAAGCAAAACACTGTAAAAGAATGCAAAACAAATTTGCGTTTGCTTTTTGTTGCTGTTGTTTTCATTGTTGTTTCGCGTTTTGTCTGGCGGCGAGTCGTCTTCAAAATCTCGGAGATATCGGCGCGCCAAGTGCCCGCCCACCTGCCGCACGATGTGCCTAATTTATGCTGGCCTACCCCCAGTCCATCTTAAAACCGGGGACGGTTGGCCAGTTCAAATCGAAGCCAAGATCTTGGCCAGTTGCTTGGCGGGCGGCTTAGCTCGCTCACTTGGCGTGCCGCGCTCTTGTTTCTATTGCCGACGTAACGTCGGTTTCTTCTTATTTGCGCTTAACGCTTCATCGCCCGTCTCAACCTGTGCCAAGCGCTGAACGTCGAACATATACCATCTCAATAGCCCAAAATAAGACTAACAAAATGACAGCAGCAACAGTTGCTTCTCTACGAGCACAGCAAAAACAATGAATATCGGCAAAAGACATAAAATTCAACCGGTTGGTTGAGTTTCAAAGTCGCCGTCGCACCAACGGCAGCAGCAGCAGAAATAATTTGTAAAAACACAGCAAAAAAATAAGAGAAGAGAAGCGAAAAAAACACATTGGCTTATAAATAAAAGCAGTTTAGAGGGAGGCGGCAGGGCGGCAGTGGGTTAAAGCGACCCGTGCCAAGAGTGTGCCGCAAATCTACAAATAGTTTCTTTTCTTTTCTCCCAGATCCGTTTCGGCTTCTTCTTGGGATCTGTCCCATTTTCAGCTTCGGCAAGTGGAATATTCCACGCCCCAAACAGCTGCACATATTATGCTAATTGTTCATAATACTATTATAATAATTATATTAACGCCACAAGGACAGTTGACAACGTCTTAATTTATTTCAACCTTACACTCACATTATATGATCTCGATTTCAGGATTTTGCAATATACTGTAAAAATTTAGATATTTTAGTGGGTTTCGTGAACTTTCCCGATGTCCAAAAAAACGCACCGAAGACTGTGCGTTCGTAGACTTTCATCTAGTTATCGAAACTATGCTAATTGCATTTCAATGCTTAAAACTGGCAACAGATTCCAGTTTTATTGATATGAATCATCCTACATATTCAGATACTACAAATGTGTTAAGCTGAAAATCTGGTAATAAGTTTATTTGAAAAATGATTTCAAATGATTTGCATTTAAAGTGTTTCGTTGACGCCATGATAACACACGCACATACACCAGTGTAACCATCCTTTGGTATTTTAAATATCCGAACAATCGATAAGTCTTAATCGAACTTATTCAAAAAATAGAATGGAATGGACAGAACACGCCGCTCGCTGACGTACATAAGGCATACAATTTTTGGGTTTAAGTTTCGTTATCGCACAGATCTTCAGTTTGTTAAGGTGGTGGGCGGTGGGAGGTGTATTTGATTGTGTGGCTGAATCAGGTATTTGATCGAATCTTTAGTGCCCACGCGCTAATTACATTGATTAGTAAGTTGTTTTTGCCTGGGGCGTCGGCTTATTGCCAGCGCGTCCACATGTCGACTGGGTCGACGCAAATCCAAGCTGGCACTGTGTCTATTTGCAAACGGATAAATTGAAATCATGCATTGGACCATATCGGAGTGTCTGGCTAAATCTCTGCTTTTTTTCATTTCTTCTTTGGCCGAATACAACACAGATTTTTGGTTATACGCTAGACGAGTAATTGAAATGTTGTCCAAAATCACATGCTGACAGCAATTAGCACAAGTCTGAGTACAACTCCAAGTGTGAGTGTATTTGTATGAATAGCGTATTTATTCAAATTTAATTTTTTTTTGTTCGGCATATTTATAACTTAATTTTTGCGGACAAATGCGTGAAGCTTTGACCGGCAAAGTGATCGCTTCAGTTCAGCCTCTACAGCTGCTATTGTTGTTGCCTTTGTGTTTCATTTAAATGCTAATCAAATTCGATTTTTGGAGCTGTGAGCACAACTCTACGAAGAGGGCCAGCACAATGCTCTCAAGGATGCGTGCGCCCTGCAACAACAACATCGTATGGCATCGCATCGCAACGTTTCGTATTCGATTTTAACTTCCGGCTAACGTTACCGTCTGCCGATAGAACAACAAAAACAACAGTCTCAGACATAAGTATTTAAAGTGTTTTTTGTTCGAAAAGCTGCGCAGCATCTTCTAGTGGCGCGAAGCGTAAAAAATAAAAACCAAAGAACAAAACAAAAAACACTACATTTTTATCTCCCTCTCACGCGCAAATGGGTTTTTTTTTGGCAAATTGCTGAAGTTCTGTTTGCCTCAAACTAAATCAAATCACTTGAGTTATTTTAATATGAGGCATTGTTGTTGTTGTTGTTGTTGCTGCTGCTGCAGTGGGATAAGCAAAAGTTCGCTAAAATGTATCCATTTCTCGGGCCGTCGCTGCCGAAGCGTTAATTTAATCAAAATCATTGCGACAACACGACAACCACAGCATCAGCAGCAACGTCAATGAATCCGACCACAACAACAACAACAATAACAGCAGCAGCAACAATAAGAAGAGCGAGAACGTAACAACAAAGCTAAAGATGATGATAGCTCGATTCAAGTTGTGTTTGAATACGTTTTGCACTCTCTCTCTCTCTCTCTTTCTTTAGAATGCTGCATTCCAAGAGCAGCAGCAGCGAAAATAGATGTATTTATGTGTGTAATACAATCCAGGCAAATGCCACGATTCGCCCGATACGCAACATATGTGTTCAGTTATTATTTCACAATAGCCGAGCTTAGCTTAGGCGAATCCAACTCGGTTTGTTGCGCATTTAAAAAATTGTTGAAACTGAAAACAGATCGCGAAGCCCGAGACAGTTAATGATAAAGAAACATAAGCAGACAGACAGTCAGATAGATAGAGAGCAACAAAAACAACAATAATTTAAAAAAAACGCAATTAAAAGCAAAACAAATAACGAAAGTAACACTTGTTCAATTGGAAATGATATACGGATCTTCGAAAAACAAGAAAACGAACGTTTTAAATATCGTTTGTTTTTATTGCATACTTAGCAGGGCAGCGAGGAAAATTGGCTAGAGCTTTAGGAAAATGCGTATATCCGTGTGTGTAGAGGGCGTGGCAAAAATAAGTAACTCTGTAATCAGACTAGAAGTGTTTTTGAAAGTAAGTTTCATAACTCATACTCACTACTTACTGATTAAACAGATAAAAACACGTTCAGTTTTAATGGCATGAATATTTCAGTTTTATATGCCAATGTGATTTCAATATTAACTTTTAACTTATTGATGCGACGATGTCGTCTCTGGGAAATACACACATGCATATCTAAACATACATATAGAATTCATATGTCTGTAAGTCGCAGACGATATCGATAATAACTTGTAAAACGGCACGAGGCTTATCGCTTTTTTTGCATTTTTGCATTGTTTCGTTCCGTGCCAATGAGAACTTTGTGGTCCAGAAGCTAAACGAGATATTATGTCAAGTATTTGTCAGAATTGCGACGTCATTGTACTATCAGAGCGAGAGAGAGAATGACAGACACCGAGATAGCGATAGTGACTGAAGTGTACTGATTCGGACTGTACTGAGCTGTAGGGTATGTATGTATGTGCCTGTGTGTGGAATATGCAAACGCAGTGGCGCCATATAACGGTATAAAGACTCCATAGAGACTGCTTGTGTTTACTGTGGCATATTCTTAGAATTATGGAAAACCAGAATAGACGTAACCACGTCATATGACGCTACACAGCAACTTCAACAACAAGTTGGAAACTTTACGATAAACCTGAAATAGCTTTGATGCTTTGTGTTCTCCCTCTCTCTCTCTCTCTTTCGTGATGCTAGTCAAATTGCAAGTTTTCCCGCAATACTTTTGTTATTTATATTGGAAACTGAAAGCGATAAACAGACATGGCATATCATTATTTCCTCTCTATCGACAGCACAATATAATCGAAGTCATGCTGTAGTCTGTGGTCACAACATTGTGGAAAGGATGCGCAGTACAGAGTGCAACAATATTTTGGATAACTACATCGGATACGAATATGGAATTTGAATTTCCGGACTTTAGTAAGTACATACGATAGTTATTTATTTATGCTTATGAATCAGTAAAAAGCTTGGGTATTTCTCAGATCTCTGTCATCTTAGAATGTTTTATGATGCGCAGAAATTTTGTTAAATATTTAAAATCAAGTTCAGCTAAGCCTTGACTTGTTATTAATTTCAAAATTGATCGATAGAGGCAAATGAGATGGGCTCAGCTAGTTAGGCAGATGTTTATCATGATCAAAATTATAATGGCCTCGCCAAGGTTATCAAAAAAGCGTATAAATTGTCCTTCGCCTGGTCTCAAACAACAAAAAGAAGTACAACAACAACGGGAATGAGAACTGCCGAAATAGAAGGCAAATCAAATAAATTGCCGTCGCAATCGTCGTAGAAATGCTTAACAAATTTCGACTTGGCGCAGCCAAATAGACAACACAGTTATCTACATATATATACTATATTAGTATATGCGTTTTTTTATACATTTCTAAATAATGTCGCGCCCGGCCACCTCGCTGGGAGCCGAGATTGTTTGGTCGATAATCGGAGCAGGAAAACTCGGAATATTTTGCACGCTGATTGAATTTCTCCGCTCGCAGTGCACAGAAAATTCGCAGCGAATTTGACGTTAGTCGCGCGCGTGTTACAACTATACAGTATACTATATAGTTTTTGATATATAGATAAAATAAAGAAAATAAAACAACGTGATAATAGCGAACCGAAAACAGCTTTGCAATTTTATAATGCTAAAATGGTTTTTGCCTTTTGTCATTGTCAAATGCAAAACATTTGAGAAAAACATTGAAAAACACTTTTGAAAACAATATTCGATTTTATTTCGATCGGTTTCGGTTTTATAGTTGTTTATTTTTCTTCTTTTTTTTCGCATTTTTATATTGCCTTTTAATTGGGTTTCATTTTCGCTTTCGTTTACCTTCGAGCTGCGCCTTCTGTTTCTCTTGTGATAAAAGTTTATTTATTTATTTTTCTTACTTTCTTGAAATACATTTGTATTGGAAAAGCGCATTTTCACTGTTCAGCGAGTTGTGAAAAGTGCATCAACCGCTTGTGCGCTCACATGTGCGTTAGATAATTGTGTTGTATCTAACATAAGTATCTGTATCTTTCGTTTATCTATCGCCCAACTGAATGAATGTTGGCCCAAGCAGCTGCTATCTTGGCTATTAGTGCAGCGCGTTTAAGCCTGACCAATTCATCTTCAGCAGCAGAGAACCGAACATGGATTACCCCAAGACGCTGAATGGTAATTTATCGAAACGCGCGTGTGTGTGATATTCTCTTTCTCTTTCTCACTCTGTGTATGTGCCACGAATAAATTACTTAAATTGCCATTAAATTTTAGCCAAGTCACCTTTATCGATCAAACAGTTAAAACACACTCAAATCGTTGCTGCATCGCGTTGTAGTCTCTTATCATTTGGAAGAGCTTCAGTGTTTTCGCCAATTGAGATACTTTTGTCCTATTAAACTTATCATAAATACGCGTCTCTCACACTTGCTGCATAGGCACATACATGTGTCATGTTTACAATATCGCAAACGCCCCCTAAAAGCATCATAACAATCTGCGAGTCAGCGCCACTCTACAAAGCGACTGAAATTTCCAAAAAAAAGATAATTCAATATAGATATTTTTCTATACAGAAAAATCCCTTGAGATGGCTGTGATCTAAACATGATTTCACAAAATAAATCCTTTTACATGTTCACATGCTTATGCTCTTTCAAACCCTTGTGCACCCACAGCTCGGCCAGATTTCATGGATGGCATTGATAATGAAGCATTGGATTTGTTTATGCAAGAAGCGGGTGTGGGGTCACTCGACGATGGACAGCAACACAGCAACAACAATACGGATGGACTGGGCTTGGAGCACGCGTCGGCGACAACAGTCGGAGTCGGAGGTGTCTCCAAATTGGAATCGCCACACACACCGCCCATGAATGTGCTGGACGCACAGCTGACGGGTCGTATGAGTGCCATGGCCATGCCGCTGGCACATCTGCCAGAGAGTCCACCCGATTCGGGCTCGGAGCCTCCATACAGTCCGCTAGGTGAAACACATGGCGTTGCAATGCCCGGACGTGAGCTTATCTATCCGGCTCTGACATCCATGCAGCATCAGCATCATCACCAGCAACATCATCAGCAGCAGCAGCAGTTGTCGGGCATACTGTCATCGGATATAGAGTTTACTAGTCCCGCCCAGCCGGGACATAACTTTGTATCGCCCGGACAGGATGTAAGAGTGAAACACGAAGCCGGCCTGATCATGAATGCCAATAGCCTGCTGTGTCAGCAACAACAGCAGCAGCAGCTAAGCGAGCAACAGTTGCTGCCGCTGCATCATCATCAACTGCAGCAACAACAACAGCAGCAGCACGAGCTGCCCCAGGAGCAGCTACTCTTCCAGCACTACGATAACAATGCGCATGGCTTGTATAGCTCCGGCAGCTACCAGAATCTGAACTGCATGCTGACCTCATCCCTGGGCCTAGGGGATCGCGTTCAAGTGATTGGCACCAGTCAATTATCCCTGAACCGCAGCTCTACGCCATCAACGCCGGTGCATTCGTTGTCGCGCAAGCGCAAGATGTCGACGCAGTTGGATTGTCCCGAGTTTGGGCCGCTGCCCAAGCACGATACGGGCCTGCTGATGAGTCCGCTGCGCAGTTCACATCACTCGTTGTCAGCCGTAGTCGCTCCAGCCAGCAGCAGTGGCAGTAGCAGCCACAGCCACAGCCACAACGATCCCGATCTGAGTAAGACACCCGCCCATTCACATTGCTCTGCCTCCGTTTCGCCAGCGTTGTCTGGTATAAATTCTCAGGCGGATAACAGCCTGGACGGGCAGACGAGCAATGCGGCCGCGGGATCGGGCTCGGGCAGTGAGGCAGGCGATCCGGCGCTGACGCAGTGTATACGTTTCAGTCCATTTCAGCCAGAGAATTGGCACAAGCTGTGCGATCAGAGCCTGCAGGAGCTGTCCGTCAGTTATTATCGCGTCGATGCGGACAAGGGATTCAATTTCAGCGTCTCCGATGACGCATATGTGTGCCAGAAAAAGAATCACTTTCAGGTCACCTGCCATGCACGCCTCCAGGGAGATGCCAAATTTGTGAAGACACCGTCCGGGCTTGAGAAAATCAAATCCTTCCACTTGCATTTCTATGGTGTCAAGTTCGAGGCACCCAATCAGACCATCCGTGTGGAGCAGAGCCAGTCCGATCGCTCAAAGAAGCCATTCTATCCCGTACCGTAAGTTTTGAAAAAAAATCTGTTCTTGATCTCATTTTCCATGCTCATTTCTCGTTTCGCATTGACAGTATCGATCTCCAGAGCCATATTGTAAGCAAAATCACCGTGGGGCGATTGCACTTCTCGGAGACAACAAATAACAACATGCGCAAGAAGGGACGCCCGAATCCGGAGCAGCGTTTCTTTCAGCTTGTGGTTGGCCTGCATGTACACACGACATCGGGTCATTTTCCTGTCGCAAGCCATGGCAGCGAACGCATCATTGTGCGTGCCTCCAATCCGGGACAATTTGAATCCGATGTGGATCTATGCTGGCAGCGCGGTATCACACCGGAATCAATTACACATACGGGTCGTGTGGGCATCAATACAGATCGTCCGGACGAAAGTCTCGTTGTCCATGGCAATCTTAAGGTATCCGGGCACATTGTCCAGCCCAGCGACAGTCGAGCCAAGCAAGAAATAGCCGAATTGGACACATCTGTGCAATTGCGAAATATGCAAAAGATACGAATCGTCCGATACCGCTATGAACCGGAATTCGCTGTGCATTCCGGTCTGAGGCGCGAGAGCGACACAAGGGAAATTGTGGATACCGGAGTAATAGCGCAGGAAGTACGTGAAGTCATACCGGATGCAGTCCAAGAGGCTGGCAGCGTCGTACTGCCCAATGGAAATGTCATTGAGAACTTTTTGCTGGTCAATAAGGTAAAAGCCAAAACTTTAAAACATTTAAAAACAAAACTCAATAGCGTACAAGGTTATCGATTCATAAGCTTGTGAATCGATAGAATACTATAGAACTAATCGAAGCTTGTAGTTTATGGTCACACTCGCCAAGTGTTTCCCTATTTCAAACAAAAATTTTTAATTCATTTTAAGTGTCAACCGTTATATTAAGAAACGAAATTTATTTTAAACTGGATCATCGTGCGATGAGACTTAAAACACACATAAAAATACACAATTAAAAGTATTAAGTATTGTATGTAACCCAATTAATTTATACTTATTATCTACTTAGGATCGTATACTAATGGAGAACATTGGTGCAGTCAAAGAGCTGTGCAAGGTCACCGGGTCGCTGGAGACGCGCATCGAGCATCTGGAACGTGCAACTAGCCAGCACAACAATCAACAACTGCGTGCCAAGGATCTGCTCGAGCCTCGATGCCTGCTACCTCCGCGCGCATTTCAAGCGACAAGCCGTAGCGATGGCTACGAGATCTGCTCCAGTCGCATGATGCAGATAATCATATTCCTGCTGATTATAGTAATGGCAGCCTGGTAAGTGAAGTACAACTGAGTGCGAATTACCTTTATTGTATTTCATATATTAATATTTCTCAGCCTGGCCGCCGTTTCCACACTTTACTTCGTGGAGCACAACAAGCAGCAGCAACAACAGCAGCTACCACTGGATGGCTACCAAAGCATATTTCGAACGGATGGCCAATCACGGCTGAGCGATGAGGAGCGTCTAAACTTCCAGCATAATTTGCAGACGTTATTCAAGAATAAAACATATGCCTGGCCGAAATTGGTGTATGCAACGAGCACTATGCGGCCCACTGGCGGCGGCACAGGGCTACGATCGTCTGGGGATATGGATGAGGCACCGGAGGAGGAATTGACTGCTGTCATGAGTAATCCGCAGGTGAATCAGCCTTTGCTCAACGCTAACTCTCGCATCACGACTACAGCTCCACGAAACGCCAACAAAACTATCGCCAGCAAAAACAAGTCCAAGTGGCCCGTTTCGCAGGAGGCGTTACGACTTGGTGGCAATCAGGGCAATCCGACACAGAAACAGCTGCAACGTTCCGCTGTTGTGGCTAAAGCACTGGTTGCTGTCCTTAATGGCACGACCACTACGTCCTCCGAGAAGCCACAGGGTCTACCACTATCGCAGGACTTTGAGAACAACTCGATAGATGTCGATGCTCAACTGCAGCAACAGCAGCAACAACAACAGCTGCAACAACAGTTAAAGCAGCCACTTAAGCTCGACGAGCACATCGTCGTGGTGGGCACCATTGCCAGCACAGCCGTAGACGGTGCTGCAGTTGTCGATGTGGGACAAACTATACGTAAACTCAATGCGGGTGATGCGGCTATTTATAATGTCTACAAGACGGTGTCGCCGCCAACGGCCAATCTGGCGCTGACCACCAATAAGGTCAGCACGGAACAGACTCAAATTCAGAGCACGCTTACCCTTGCAGTGGATGTGCCACCACCCGCTGGGGTGCGCAACAGCAGCGGCGCCAATAAGGACTCGATTGACGCCCTTGATCTGCAGAACCTGAGCAACACCAACGAATCTGAGTCAGTTGATAATCCAATTACGGCGTTGTTTGGTTTTGAGTACTCGGATTCCGGACTACGGGACTCGAGTGTGGGTCGACGCTCGGCTAATCAGCGCAGTCTTGACTGGATCAGGCATAAGAGCCTGAAAACGCCAATTTTTGGTCAACCACAGGAGTGCAGTAAGGGTGAAGCCGTCAGTGACAATTGCCAGGTGGGTCTCAGCGTCAAATCATTCTTGATCTTAAGCTATAACACTCATGGGCTTTGTCCTTGCAGTCCACGTGCTTTGAGGAGTTGCAACCGGCTGTAGCTGCAGCAGATAATGTGGATGTAAATGTACAGAATCAGCATGTAGAGGAGGCGCTTCAATCTGCCGAGCAAGAGCAAGATGCCGACATTTTGGTCATACAGCCGGTAGCAAACAATGACACCAGTAACATTAGTAACAACAATAACAAAAACAACAATGGGCCGGCCTCACGTGTCTATCACGGCAAGAGCTCGCACAATACAGCCGCCCGTGCCAAGCAATTCTCCACCGAAGTGGATAATGTTGGCAACGAAGATGCACAGTACACGGTGCTTGATGATGCGCCCGCCACAGGCACCGAGGATCTGCCATCTCCCGATCATGTGGAGCTGTTATCTAAGGTCGATGTGTCAGTCGCAGCACCCATAGCGACAGCCACGGCACCTGTGCCGCACCAACTTGACTGCTGGAGCATTTCCAGCTGTGTGCTGGCAGCGCAAAACAACTACACCATCGATGTGGAGCAATTCTGCCCCAGCTCGGGCAGCTCTCTGAACGTGAGCTACATTGTGCCCGTCTCACGTTTCCTGCAGGCCGTCAGCTTAGAGCTGCACTTCAGGTACTACTCATTACTAGGAATAACCATACAAGGGACTCATATACTTTATCCATTGCATTTACTCTAGCTCCAACAAGCCGCTGCAATGGTCAATTTGCACCGATGAGGACCAAAGCAAGGCTGGTGCTCAACTCAACGACGACGAGGATGCCCCACCAAACAGTTGGGTCAAGGTGATCAAGCAACTGGGCAACAATAAACTGATTCTCGCACTGGACATGCCCAGTCGCGGAAACTTCCTGCGCGATTTTATGCTACGTGCCAGCCCAGATCTGGAACAAGTGAGTGGAGGGATGATTAGTGCCATTTCCTCAGCATATCTCTCTTAGCTAAACAATTCGAACTAATCTTCCAAATTCTTCCAGCAAAAACTATGCGATGACAACGCTCATGTGGCGAACCCTATACTCCAGTACAACTTTAGCATCGTAAGAGATTGTGATTAGTTAACAATTTAATTTATGGCACGGATCGAAAGAAATCGAATAAGAACCAAAACTGTCCCCATTAGTCAGCTGCAGCTGGCGGCAGTTGAATGACTTCAAATTTGGCAATTACATTTGCAAAACGCATCAACATTTATCGACATTTTAAATAAAATATTTAGTAAAATGTATTACACGCGCTCATTTTGGGTTTGGGTAACAACAACTTAATGGCTTACTTAGGGGGAGGATGGTATACTATTGGCTAAATTAGGGCTAGACGGCGAAGGGTTGGTCTTTGCCATCCTCGTGATATTTGATGTACGTTTCACCGTGCGTGAAATCCTTGGTGCCCTCGAGGCGACCACGTGGTTGCGCCTTGTCGTAATCGAAGGCTTTTTCGGACTTGCCAAACAGCTGGGCGGCCATTTCGATATCTTCACGATATTTGCCAACAACGACCTTCTTGCCGGTAAGGGGATCGGTTATGTCACCAAGCGGATAGACGACTTTTTCCACACTGTGTGTGATCAGGCGGGTCATGCGCTCGGGCAGTTCTCGTATTAACACTACGTCGCCGGTTTTGCATATCTTCTGTGGATCATGAGCAAAGAAAAACGTATCCTTTTTAAAGTACTGCAATAAAAATAATAAAAATATGAATTGAATGCAAAGTACAGAAACAACTCAACAACGAACCATGTTGAGATTTTTGTCCAGTTCCATCCGGCGTATACGTATTTTTGAGGCGTTGTGCTTGACGCAGGGAATACATTGTCCCATAAGCAATAAGCCACGCGATGCCATTTTAATTGATAATTTTAATAAACAACAAATACACAAGGTTTATGAAATGGAATAAATTGTGGGAAATATAAATTCCGTGTGACCGCACTTGCATTAAATGCTACCCCTAAAAATGCCTCAGCTTATTTTAAGTTCTAATAATTAATAAAAACTTAACAATGGTTACTTTCTGCCCAACCTTATTAATAAAGTTATTCATTTACCAAAAAATGCGAGCAGATAAAAATAAAAGTGATTAAAGAAATTATTAATCTGGTATATTTTCAAATCTCAATTGAGCAGCAGGTGTGCACGCATTGGCCGAAAGTTGTAAGCAGCTGTTGAATGCAGCTGATGTGTACACACCTTCTATCCGATAAGAAACAGTTTTGTGTTGTTTTCCATTAGTTTAAAAATAAAATTACACTTTTATTGGGTTTTATTGCGTTTTAAAAGCGCTATATCGACTGCATGCCAAATAAACTGCAGTTGTGATAAAACAACACACACTTACATCATAATGGTAATAAACAAAGAAGCCATACATGAGCATTTGGAGATGAGCAATGCTTTTGATAATATGAAACTGATAAGTAAGCTGTAATAGGAAAGTAGAAAGTGTGAAAATATTCGGATTGTTTGATAATTTGTAATGCAAATAAAACGGAAGTTGAGTATAGTCCACATCTAAGTTTACAATTGCGTTTTATCTTTCATATGGTCAACACATGAAAACGCTCATCTCTAATTTGCGTATTAAGAAATCCAATTGGGATGTAAAGGAAAAATAATTCTGTATTTCTTGGTAAAATTAACTTTTTCCAAACAGAGCTACGAAGACGAAGACTATCATGTGGATTCATTCCCAAAAGACTTCGGTTACGGAGCCTTCGATCAGGATGGCTTAGATATGGAGCCGAACGCGTCGAACAACAGCGAGACAAAACCGAGAATACTACTGATGGGCTTACGACGTTCAGGAAAGAGCTCCATACAGAAAGTCGTTTTCCACAAAATGTCACCCAACGAAACACTCTTTCTTGAGTCGACCAGCAAAATTGTCAAGGATGACATCAACAATTCCAGCTTTGTACAGTTTCAAATTTGGGATTTTCCGGGACAAATTGACTTCATAGAGCCCACATTTGATTCGGATATGATATTTGGTGGCTGTGGAGCACTCGTTTTTGTTATTGATGCTAAGGATGACTACAACGAGGCGTTGACCAAATTCAAAAACACAGTCATAAAAGCCTACAAAGTAAATCCTCGCATCAAATTCGAGGTTTTCATACACAAGGTACGTACTCAAACATTCTTATCAAAGTAATGAGTGTCAACTGTTCGATTTCCCACAGGTTGATGGTATAAGTGATGATTCCAAAATGGAGTCGCAGCGTGATATTCACCAGCGTTCGTCAGATGACCTCAGCGAGGCGGGCCTCGATCAAATACACCTCAGTTTTCACTTGACTTCGATTTACGATCATTCGATATTCGAAGCATTCTCGAAAGTTGTGCAGAAACTCATACCACAACTGCCAACGCTTGAGAACCTGTTAAACATTTTTATACCAGTAAGTACAATAAATATAAATATCTTGAAGTACATTGATATTATTACTGAATATTCCAACTTGACTTCATAGAACTCTGGTATTGAGAAAGCGTTTCTTTTTGATGTGGTATCTAAAATCTACATTGCAACAGACTCGTCGCCTGTCGATATGCAAGCCTACGAGCTGTGCTGTGACATGATAGATGTGGTCATCGATCTGTCAAGCATTTACAGGTAAGCAGAATTAAAGATAGTAAAAGTTCCATTGATTAATTCCTTTATACGTCTTTAGTTCTGAAGAAACTGCCTTTGATAGTGGCAGCTCTAGTCTTATTAAATTGAATAACAATACTATATTGTATCTTCGCGAGGTAAACAAGTTCTTGGCTCTTGTCTGCATATTGCGTGAGGAGAACTTTAATCGGCAAGGCGTCATTGATTATAATTTTATATGCTTCCGTGATGCCATTAGCGAGGTATTCGAACTCCGTTTAAAACGGCAAAAGCTACTCGAAATTGCTGACCAGGACGATGACGAGTTGGCTGATGATAATGGGATAACAATGGATTGCTCAAACCACGAGAACGATGTGGCCGTTGCATCCAGAGCGGCGAAAATTGCATGAGCGAGTGATTCCAGTGACCTTAAGCCTTGTGTGCACAGTTATCGCATATTTTTTTCACACTTCACATGTGCACAGCAGGAAACAAACTATTTAACTATTTCTACTTCACATTGGAATAGCATAAAACAGTTTTGTCATTATTTCTTTTATCAAATTTTATGTTTTTCTATCTATCTATTTTTGTTCTATTTTGTTATTTCATTTGTTTAGCCGATTCGCTGCTTTGTTCAATAAGAGAAAAAAATTACTAAGCGTACACATTAATTAAAATTAATAATATGTATATTTTTAAATAAAACTATAAAACTTAACCTGGTATTCATATTACAATTTCCTGTGCAGCCGCCCATTTTAAAATAAGTATCGTAAATTAATCGATAGAGTCTTTACACGAAAATTGTGGTAGTCCGATAATCGGAATCGATATATCGATAGTCGAATCGCTGCAGCTCATTATACTCGATGTTCCGATTTCTTATATCACTGACGTCTCTAGTGCCCATCCAACAGACAGGTCGACGGCGACACTTTTCGTGTGTGTGTGTGCTGGTCGGTCATATAGTAGTGAAAAATGAGCTGCTAAGAGCAGTAGAATTAATACTTAATGTGTTTATAGCCAAATTCGTCGTTTTCTTTTGCACATTAATTGTGTTAATTAAATAAAAGCTGTTTGCCGTGTGATTTGCATACGATCGAAGACGTGTGGAGTAGCGCAGGAAAAAACGAGTTAGTCAGTGTCGGGTGAAAGAAAGAAATTGTGTGCATGTTTGCATGTATGTGTGTTTGTGCGGTGGAAAAGCAACAAAAATAACAACGTCGGTAGCAATAACAACAACCACAACAAAAACAACAGCAAAAACCTGGTCTCGTATGTCCGCTTTCCTTGCTTATTACGGTGCTTTTCTGTGCCCAAAGTGCAGACAAGTGCAGCCTGGAATCAGCACCAACGACAGGTGCGTATAAAGTTTCTACTTTCGTTGCGTAAATTCGTCTCTGTTGCTTTATTGATTGTTCAAATGCCGCAGATACAGCAGCATCCCGTGACAATAAATATGTATTCATTTGGCTTGACAACAAAATTTCAAAAACACAAATAAAGTGAAAGGTGGTGGTGGCACATCTTCAGCCTTTTGTTTGTCCCCCAAAATGAATAACAACAATAGGCACACAAGCACATACAATTGTAATATAATCAACATACTAACCACTTTACCAAGTTATTAATGCTTATTAACACTGGAAATATAATAACTACAAACCGCAGCCCTCTGTCCAATTTAGAATCATCGATTAAACAAATGAGTATGTGTGCGATAAAGATAATATGAAGTGAGCGAAACAAGGGCAAAAAACAATCACTTAATCGATAAAAATTATTGCAATTTTTCTTAACACTAGAAATCTGAAAATTGAAATATGAGCGCAGACAGGTTCATCGATTTAATATGGGCGTGTGTGAATCAGATGGATAAGGCGAAAGCGAGATAAAAAAAGTTGACAATAAGTATAACATCAGCTTGCGGTTTTATATAAATACTAATAATATAATAATGAATTCGTACGAAAATCTCTTTCTCCCTTCTCATACTGCGCTTATGTCATAGACGGAAATGAATCCGTAGCATTTGTATATGCTCTATGAGCATATAACGATTTTGTGGAACAACCCTCTAAATCGGCCCTACGGTTACATAGACTTATGTAAGTATGTACATGCAGACATTCATATGACATCATAAATTTTGCACATACGTGTGCACATACATAAATAGCATGTACACAATAGTTTTATTAGCGAGCGCCTGTTTTGGCCATTTCCTACCTCAAGAGACTTTGAACATGCAATTCGTAAACATCGTGCAGACTTTGAGGTTAGGTTTCGGCACTTTGCCGGGTGCTGGTTAAATGGCGAAGTTCCAAGGGCTGTGTCTATTACTTTTATTGATTGACCACGTCTCGAAAACATGTGCTCAAGTAATTCAGTAAAAGGGCACAATTTCAACACATTTATCTGCTAATTTGCGACCGAAATAAAAACTGTTTTGTTCCGTTACTGGAGCACCTCCTAAAAGGGTGGACCAGACGAGTATCTTGAAATCAAGAAGCGTAAAGTGTGTTAATGTTTTTATTAATGTTACAAACACGTGCGACTCACTATTTTCCATTTCTTTTCAACATTTTCACAAACAAATTTTCAGCTCGCTTGCAGGGCGTGCCCCAGAGCTATGAGCATTTTCGGGGAGGTGCATAAAGAAATCCCAAAGAAAAAAATGAAAAAAAAAACAGAGACCATTTGTAGGCAAATTAAATTGCTAACAAACCGTGAAGTTGGTTAGTGGGTTTGTTGTTTTCCACACTCTTTAAGTAGCAAATCGTATGTGAGTGTGAGTGTGTATGTGTGTTTGGCTTTTCTTTTTCTTATCTGCTGAACAAACATTGCCGTTATAGTTGTATGCAATCATCAGACTCGCTGAAATTGTTTTCTATCGATTTCTTTCTCACTTCCGCGCTAAACAATCCAATCAGACCACAGACAATTGCTTTTCGCTACACTTTTTCTTCTCTCATTTTCATTCTCGTACTCAATCGACAATCGACGACGTTCATCTATTTATTACTTTTTTTTGCCATCCTCTCTTCGACATCATCAAGCCAACTTTTTACTTGCAATTGTTGTTGTGTTCTTGTTGGCTGCGCCTGTTTGCTATTGCCGGCAGTCAGAGCGGAAGCGACGTCATTTATGTAAATTGCGTGCGTGACATTTCTATAGCGAACCCATATTACGAACCGGTACGCACGCCCCTACGAATTAACTGCAACACACCATTGTGTTGCGAACAACAACAACAAAAAAAGTGGCACTGCTCGGACAAAGAGTTGCCATGGCGGCTGCGCTCTATAAGCTTCTATGATGGTCATAATCGGGAAAGGCAAAGTTAACATTTGCGAAGAGTGCATTCGTCGCGATGTTACCCTATGTTAGTTCGTAACATTTGTATCATGTTTCTAGTTGATTGACAAGTGATAGAAAAATCGATAGCCGATTGCAGTCGTCAGGCATGAGAGACATTATCGAAATGAATGCATTTGAAATCGAAATAAACATTGTTCTATAAATATAAACAGGTTCGTTGCGGGAGTCTGTACTTGCGGATGAAATGTAATACGTAAATATTAGGAAAACATGATATACGTATACGTAGCTGAAAATAAAATAAATAATAATAAACAATATGTTATAGCCTGTAATTATTATTTGTGAAATGCATTTTGAATATGAAATTCCATTCTTTCACTTTGCTATTCCCACATTGTTTGTTACTACCTGCGGAAGCTGTTTTCATTATTTTCTAATGACCTTAACAGAATTTCATATTCTTTCATCTTGTGCCCATTACCATAGACCCAAATTGGTTTGGCTCTGCGCATAGTTCGTGAGCTCGTTGAATTTGTTGCCTTTTGCTGTTGCCTAAATTATCTACCGTGCGCAAAGTTCAGCGAGGTGAAACGGTTAAATGTTTCCAAATGTGCCTGGAGGCTGCCCATGTTTCTGTGCTCCATATTGCAGAGAGACCTTTACACACAAATACAGGGTGTCTCGGTCGGTTCAATGCACTTGGCACATGTTAAACTATGCGTTTCTTTTGTTTTAGTCACGTTGTTTCTTGATTTTCGCTGTCAGCAGATTGTGAATAATGTGACTTTAAACGGATGAAAAAAAAATGCGCAATGGGGGCATGCGAGGTGTACGTTCGGGGCAATGTATCATAATATCTTGTATACTGAACAATTAATGCCGAGATCGTTTAAAAAAAGGCAAATCACGCGGTTATTATATACCCTATACTCAATTTAGCAAAACCTTTTCAAACGTTGCATTTAAATTCTTAAACAATTCCACACAATTTTAATCGATCCTACAACATTAAACAAGGGATTTATGATTTATTTATACATACACTAACATACATACATATGTATAGTGTACTGTGTGTATAACCAACACGTATGGCCAGAAACGGAACACACAGTAAACATACTCAACGCTCTCTCTTTCTCTGTTTCTCTCTCTCTGAATTTTGGTATTGAAAATCGTCATATTGAATTTTCGGCGCGGCCTGCAAACTTCTTATTAATTTTTACCGTTACGATCTGTACGGTCTGAGGAAATATTGACCTAGTCAACGGAACACGAGTATGAATCATAATGACAAAGGCAGACAAACTTTATAAGTTCTGTGATCAGTAGCTTTTGCACGCCCGCAGAGCTTTCGCTCTCGCGAGAACAGACTTGCGGGCAGAGCTTTTGAAGAGCGATGCCGGAGATTCTCTTAACTATTAAAATTCTCTTAACTCTTGAAATTCTCTTAACAATTAGTATTGCTCTTAAACTAACTCTGGTTGTTTTCTTTTATTTTGTTTTGGCATTGAATAACTTTAAGTCTTAAAAAAAAATAAATAATTTACTTTAGGTTTTCAGAACCCACTTTAAATTGAGCTTAAAATACTCATTGAGTGTAGTAAAAATTATTGAAAAAAAATTCTAAAATATCGCTTAAATAACAACAATAAAATTCGTAATAGTTTTACGACATTTTACAGCTGCACCCCCAGATTATTTAGACACGCCTCCCCCTTCAGCAATCCTCTTGTGTAAACAAATAGTTAATTATTTAAACAAAAACAAAAAAAAAGAACAAGATAATTTGCCTACGTGCAATTTTTGTCATAGTCTTTATTCGTCATGATCATGTTTTGTTTACAATTTCTATTTACATAGTTATACGAGTTGTATTATGCAATAAGTAGTTTTACGTATGGGGTGCTATTCCATAGCTATCAGCTACTATATGGATTAAAATTTCTAGCATTGCTTCTCGTTGATGATATACATAGGTTGATTGATCATAATACTTTCTACGCATGGGTATACTACTTATACACGTCAAATAACCTTGATTTGTTTTTCTGGTCCCCCTCGGTCTCTTATGTTTTGTTTTTATTGTTTTATTGTTTTGCGGCTTGCGACAAACTAGAAACAAACAACAACTATTTTATATGCTATATACTATACTATATACGATTTGGTTCGTTCATGTTCTGTATGTATGTAGTAGTACTTTGCGATAACAAAACACGCGAGGCATGCGAAATACTCTATATACACATACAAAGACTCATTTTCTATTTATGTATTCAGTTTAGTTTAGCTTGCTTTGGTTTTATGTCATTCTTATCCCAACCCATGACGAATAAACAAACTTTGCGCATATTTTTTGAGTGCAAAACCATTAGAAAATAAAAGAACTACCTATATTTTATAGAATGTCAAAGAATGCGATTACTCATTTCCTATGCTCTAGGTTATCTTAATGTTTTCTTTAATCTTAAAATAAAATAATACTAGTAGAACACAATTTCACAAGTGTTTGCCAAGGAAAACACGATAAATAGAGATTGTCAGCGTTCGCAAAACCAAAGGAGATAGCGACTTTCATTCTAAGCATAATAAGTGTATGCTATATACATACACACATACAGCTAAGCCCACTTTTTTTGGAATCATTGCCAAGCCTTCGCAAATAACCGCCAAAACACAAAAACAGTTTTTACCCGCAACTCGTAGTTCATTGATATCCGAAAACAGGTTAGCAATATCGATTTAATATTCCGGTCTCACTCATATGCGTTAAGTATACGCATAGAATTAATTTTCGTGCTTGACTTCAGTTAAGAGTTCACTAGTTTTCTATGGTAACTGATTAGCAATGCTTTTTTGCTTTCAAATAAAACATTCAATAGAGATATTAAATCATTAAATGAGTTTGAGATATTCCCTGCTATACGAATCTAATACGAGTTAGTCAGCATATGTTAATATTGCACTTGACAATAAGTACACACTGGTGCCTATTGTTGTTTACAAAATGATATCTAATGTTTTTCCTTGCAACAGTTAGTTTTTTTTTAATCATTGCATTGCATTGCCCACGCGCAGCTCGTGTTGTTTACGTCTTGTGTTGTTTACGCCAGCTACAGATACAGGTACGTTTGCTACTTACGTACGCAATGAGATACATACATGTATCTATGAGATACATACATAGTATTAAGCAAGCAGTTTCTTTGCCCCCAGTTTTACATGTGCGAGAGGCGAGCCCACAAATTACAACCAATCGGGGACGAGTAAACATGAAAATAAAAAAAATAATTAAGAAGTTACGCAAAGAATGATTGGCTATTTGATACCCTGTAGTAAAATTGCATATAATACTTATTTAATTTTATGGATGGCAAACACTCCCAAAAACTGAAGTACGAGTATTCGCTATATATCTTTTCCCTACACTATATCATACCCACTTTAATATTAAGTTAAGCTACAGGGTATTAAAACCGGCTGTGTTGCGTATGCGGAAATATTATTCTGTTCTTGTTGTGTATATTCCTTTTCATGTTATTGTTTACAGTGAGCAATGCAGGGTCAATTTAATAGTGGATAATCTAGAGTCTGCCCCTAACCCACATATGCAGCGAGCCACGTGTCGGAATTTACTCATGCACTCAAACAGTGACAAAGAAACTAAGAGAGTGGGAGAGAGATGTCATTGCACTTGAGAAAAACTAATTAAAGCACATTATATTGTGGTCACACTATCGTAGCATACACGCACTCGATAGTTAATCGCAAACTGCGCAGTTTGCTGCAAACAGCGATAGGTTCGAACAGTGCTGCCACACGCGCTCGATGCTCAACTGATTCGACCTTGATGCGTGTGTTGTGCTTTTCATTCGCCGGTTATCTATCTATGTATATTATGCTCTGCTAGAAATAGCCGGTTTTGTGACAATACAACAGCGAACTGAGAGGTTTATTCTTTTTTTTTTAAATACATACATATTTACATTTATTTAAATTATTGTACATGCTGAATGTGTGTGTGGTTTCTCGATGTTGTTATTCTATCAGCATATTCACATGTGTGTGTGTATAACTATATATGTATAGTAGTAGTGCTACGTATTTCTCAATAGAGGGGCTCGTCTACAGTTCCCTTTCGTCTTGATAATAAATAAGTCTTGCCATAAATTCCATAAATAAAGAATAATAAATTAGCAGATGCTGAAAGGCTTGTGAGCTTGTGCTCTGCAACTATTTGCATGTTTGATCAGTATAACTAATTTATGTTTATTTATTAAATGAAATTCGACCGGATATATACGGTGAAAATGCAAATAATGCCACAATATTCTAAAGAGAAATAAACAAATGAAAGACACCGAAAGCAGTCAAGGTAAAACATAGTTTAATGCGAATACATGACAAAACAATTAAGAAAATTAACCAAAATGAATACGAAACGAATTATATAGTAAATATATGTATTTAGTTTGATTACAATGTTCAGATAGATACGCATGACATCATAAGCGATAATTAGCAATTCCGTTTTCTAACGATCTCAATTCTTAAACTATAATCTGTATATAATATATCTATAGGTATCTTTGTTTTATCATTCATGTTGTGTTTTTTTATTTGGTTTGGTGTTTGATATATTTTCAATTTTTTTGTCTTGCTTCAACTTTTCAAAATTATCTGTGTGTTATTTAGTTAGCAAGTTATGAAAACTCAATGAAAAGCTGAGGAACAAGCACAATTACAGAAAATCGAACGTAAGAGCACGAATCGAACATGGATAATGGACGATAGTCCGAAGCCTTTATAACGATACAATAAGTTGCGATAGTTTTCTTTCCCAAATTGAGCTGGTCACATTGTTTACACAATCGAGGGTTTTGCTCTTTGGAGAATGCGACCCGTATGAGTGCAAGAAGGTCTCGGGTACTTATAGATATGAGCACGAGAGAGAATATCATGTTTCGTTATCTTTTTACTCTCTCTCACTCTCTCGTTTAGCTGCACTTATCACGCGCTTGACATCTTATCAAGCGGAGAAACAACTTTTGCCAGTTGAGACGAACACAAAAAAATTTTTTTTTCAATTTCATTTGTGTATTTTTGCGCCGCGGCATTTAATTTTCATATGTAGCTACAGCAATTTTGACACATCCTTAATTTCGTGTGAAATATTAGTACTTAATTATCAAATTAAATTAGCCACTACGCTGTGTAAGGTGAGAATATCAGCAAAGACATTTGCGCTCGGACCTAACCTCACTTTGTAATCTGTCCGTCTGCCCCGACACTGTTTGTGTTTTTTTGTGACTAATTAAGCTACACAGACACACACACTTACGCAGTGCCAAGTATCAGGTAGCAATTAGTCGAGAATATTACACTTGATATTATCCATTTGTCATTTAACATCTGTAATTCGCAATTAAAATATCACTCGATGTGTGTGAAAACTTTGAACGTTGACTCACTACGTCCATCCGGGGAAAAATAGAACTGGAACTGGGCTAGCCATAAATTTTTGTTGTGAAAGATTAGATAAATTGGAATGGTTTTGGCGATACACATGCAGTACACACACATTAAAATGTTATGAACACACACACACAGTCATAAGATTCACAATTAACTATAAATAATGGGAATGGAACTAAGAAACTAACTATCAAAATTATGATCAAATATCGTATTCGCATTCAATAGAGTTCCCCAAATTTTTTCTACGCACACAGATTAAAATAAAAGAGCGATCTACTGCCCAGACCATTGTTCCGGACCCATTGATCCTTAAATAGATACATAAAAAAAGAGAAAAACGAAAAAGAAATAAACATTTAGAAATAGCCGAGTACCCAAGATGCCACTCTTTGCCCGAAAACCGAAAAACTCATCGGATCACAGCGATATTAGCCAGGAGAGCAAACGATCCTCGACCAGTGGTAACATGATGAACGGCAGCAACAACAATAGCAATCATCATCACAATCATAATAGTAGCAGCCATAACAACAATAACATTGAGCTGGACAAGAAGCCGCCACTGATCTTCCACTGTCAACTGGCCCATGGCAGTCCGACGGGCTTGATCACTGGATTCGCTAGTGTGCGTGAGCTTTATAAGAAAATTGCCGAATGCTTCGATATGTCCGAAGAGGAGATACTCTTCTGTACGCTCAATTCACACAAGGTGGACATGACTCGTCTTCTCGGCGGCCAGATCGGTTTGGATGACTTTATATTCGCCCATCGTAAGGGTCGTGCCAAGGAGATTGAGATCGTTAAGACACAGGATGCCCTCGGACTGACCATAACGGATAATGGGGCTGGATATGCGTTCATAAAGCGCATCAAGGAGGATTCCATTATCGATCGGATCGAGCATATTTGCGTCGGCGATCATATCGAGAAACTGAATGGCCTGAATATGGTGGGTAAGCGGCATTACGAGGTGGCACGTATGCTAAAGGATATCGGGACGGGAGAGACGTTCACGTTGCGCCTGGTCGAACCGATACGAAGTGGTTTCAGTGGTATCGGACCGCGTAGTCAGTCGCGCGCCTCCTCCTCGTCTACCGGCAGTGGGGGACGAAATTATGGGAGCGGTAAAGAGACGCTGCGCTTCAAGGCCAATGGGAATGCGCAGATTGAACCGAAATTCGATGAGGCGACTGCGGCGGGAGTCGAGGCTATTAATAATCTGCTTGAATCTTTTATGGGCATCAACGATACAGAATTGGCGTCACAGATTTGGGATCTGGGCGAAAAGAAGTCAAACTCTATGGACTTTGCTGAGGCCATTGATAACTCTGATCTGGAATCGTTTGGATTCACCGACGATTTCATTATAGAACTTTGGGGTGCTATAACCGATGCGCGTCGCAAAAGCAAGTAGAAACTACTAGGGGCTGATATACAAAATATAAAATATCCAGGACTTCGCATAAATGATTGCATTTACGTTTGAGTTCTTTTATTTAAGTAATAAAACGAAAATTTAAAAACATTTTAAAAGAACCAGAAAAAAACAAACAAATCACATTCATCTGCTATTTTATTATTATTATAATTATTATTATTCAGTTTAATTGTATGCGTACTTTTAGTTATACAAACGTATTTATACATAGTACATCGTAATCTGTATTATTTGTATGCCTGAATTTGCCAATTATTTTGTATTTGTTATACCAATATCCATTATATGTTATACATTATACTTGCAAATTGAAAAGAAAGTACGTAGGAGCTGAAGCATGAAAAAGATCATCTAGAATTATGTTATTACAGTCTACTTTTGGTACAATTTATTCAATGTACATAATTCTGCATTTTATTTAGCTATATTTACAAATTAATAAATAAATTTAAATTATTTAAATTCTAGAAACTTTCTGTTTTCTTTTTATTTTTTAAACGTTTCAATTATTTGGTAAGTGTTATGTTGTATTTAATTTCCTTTTCTCGCAGTGTACAATTGGTATACAGCAAGAACGCCTATCTATATACTATATACATAGAACTGTTGTTGTATTCATTACTCTTCATTTTTTTGGCACCCGTCACGACATTTCTATGCCAATTTTCGAAAAGATTCCACTGCGCCGAAAACTGTGACAAATTCTTTTGGCATATTCGCGTATTCGACTTTCTGCGTATATGCATGTATTTGACCGTGGGCACGTGCCTCAACTCTCAACCGAAACGCTGAATTCAGTCAATGAAAGATGCATACATATGTATATGTGTAAAAATACATGCATATATACATACGTACACTTCCTGTCTGCAAGCCAGAAAGCTTTTCCCGAGAAACTATCGTCTGTTGCAGCAATAGCAAGAAACGTCGAGACGCACATATGTACATACAGCTGACAATGAAATTATATGGCGTCGTGATCACAACAATCACACAATAAATTCAACAAACACTCACACACGTATACACGTATACAATACAACACACTAGTGCAACTGCGGCAATCGCTCAACAGCTGCTACTGGCAACAAAGCGTCGTCTTGTGTACAGCTGATAAGCACAGTTATTAATGTCAATCCTGTCTGTGGCCTTTTTGTTTGAGCTCTCTGAGAGAGATAGAGAGAGAGAGCGAGCGAGCGAATGGGACACACTCAAACAGCTGCTTGAGCCGAGCCATGGCAACAACGCGCGAAGCAACAATAACATTGCTTCTTACAAGGCATTCCGGTTTTACAGGTTACTTTTTTCTTTGCAGTCAAACACATGTCGAAGCTTTTACTCTTAAGGCTGTCGCACAACGTGTTCGCTCTCGCTCTCTGTTGTTCGCGTACTCACAAACACACACACAGAGGCAGGTGCTTAATTTAATTAGCTTTGGCGCGCCGCCTGCTTGTATAACTGAAAAGAGCCAACGCTCGCTGTGCTCAGTTGTGCAAACGCTTTCGTCGAAGCAACAAGCAAGGCGGAAAAGCAAGAAAGCAAAAAGTTGAAGAAAGAAACTCTGAAAAACATTAACAAAGAGACTCGGCAAAAGTTTGTATTGAATTACAGCAAAGAAACTGTGCCAGCAACAAAAGATATACAAGCTGAAAACTAATAACTCCACTGAGAGAATAACTATAGCGTTTAAAGCAACCTGAAGTGCTGCAACAGCAGAAATAGAGTGAGGCTAAAAATGTCTTGCTAGTTTTTCGTGAAAAATTCAGCCCAAGGAAAACCAGAAAAACGAAGGTAGTGAATAAACATACATAAAATTTCCATTATACTAGAAATATCGAAATATTCAATGTGAATATTTCTTGGCAAGCAATATTGTTAGACTTTGTTCCTGTTCTGTTTGTTCGTTTACTGTTTTTGTTCTTGTTTTTGAGATTTATTTTATAATGAGTGTGTTTGGACTTTGATCGTGACTCAACAGAAACCGTGTCTAAGCAATTCAGACTAATAAATAAACACAAACATTAAATTTTGCATACACGTCAATTGGTGTGCAATTGTTCTGCTCGCCGTTCTCGTTTTGTTGTTGTCTTTGCTTTGCGCGAGTTTCGTTTGTTTCCATTTGTTTGGTAGACATATCTGTCGGGTTGAGGAGAGTCGAGCAGCTTCTTTTGCTCTGTGGTGAGATGCATGTACACAAATCGATATACATACATACGCGTATTCTCCGCACTACGTTGCGCGCGAGAGGAGCTTTTATAAGTTTTGTGCGTTTGTTTTGCTTGTGACGTTTCGCGAGTTGCGCATTGCGTCTGATCGCAGGTGAAAGTAACGTCAGCGACGTCGCGTAACAGATGGCGTGTTGTCTTTGTCTTTACTAACCCAGTATATTTAGTCGCAGACTGAACTTTACCCACATGCATGGATACCTCTTACTTTAATCTGAGCGATAAAATGTAGAAATTCAACATTTCTGTGAAAACTACAACAGTTTCATTGTTCGTTTCTTTTTATTAAATTAATCAAATCACAATGAGCCCACCTTGTCTTATCAAGACACTGCAAGAGGTACAACTATAAGTACTACAGCCATAAAATCACC
Source organism: Zaprionus inermis (assembly GCA_018151445.1). Lineage (NCBI taxonomy): Eukaryota > Metazoa > Arthropoda > Insecta > Diptera > Drosophilidae > Zaprionus > Zaprionus inermis. The sequence goes on along the minus strand of JAECXD010001572.1, from coordinate 2,953,178 downwards.
AAATATTTTCAACGGTTTCCTTTGCCGATAAGAAAAAGCAATAATGATCTAATAAATACCTTTGGTCGCGGATCAATTCATCTACGAAGACTATATGTCGTCTACCCACATATGTACACTATATATACATTTATCTTGTGAGCAGGAGTTAATATAGAAATAACATTGCTCACTTATTGTACATTGACCTTTACGCTAGACTGGAAGCTTTTAGACAAGCGTACATGATACAGACATTAATATTTGTATATAATTTGTCAGTATTATGTTTTTAAAGAACAGGTACAACCAAAATCACGCTATTCGCTAAAGTTTAAGATCACACAATATATTAATATGTAGTACATATGTATTTACGAATGTATGTACATACATACATTCATTATATATTTTTTATTAATTTACAGATCATTATACGTTTTAAGTGCCGCCAGCAAAATCGCGTGATGTTTTCCAGTGGCATGAGCAAGCAAATACACACACGCACAAGCACACATTACAAGCGCATGTGTGTGTAAGGCGATATCATTGTTTGTAGCCCCACACAACCGGTAGAAACACGCCACTCTAACGCGTTTTACTAACCATTGATGTCTTTCGAGGCCGTTTATCATACTATAGCCTTTTATCGATAACACCCACCAAGACTCGCATGTATGCTGAGAGAGAGAGAGAGAGAAAGAGCAGTTATCTGTTCTACGTAGTGTTCGTGCACCTTTTGGGTGCCGCCTTGAACTTGTGGGGACTCGATGAAATATTTCGAATGCGAATGCACTTACGAATGTCGTGTGAATGTGTGAACTGTTATACGTTTTGCGCCAAACAAAGAAACATACAAGCATACGCGTGGTTTAACTAATGCATGAGAAAGAAACACAAGCTATATATATAACGGCTATTGAATACACTTAACATTTTGTTGTGAACTCGAAAAATACTATGTATGTAAATGCAAATGTTGTGTAACATTCGAAAGCAAATAACATAACAGACAGCTCAGTGTGTGGGAAGCCGAAATTCTGTTACATTCACAACACTGTTTACCATTGAGAATATACATACATACATACATTCATACACTACTCACGTCAGCCGCAATTCACCTTGACTTTCTGCATAAAAGCTTGCAAATAGCAAATGCTTAACAACAACGACAATTTGGCAACAACAAATGCAAGAAAATGCATGCACATACATGCACACAAACATACGTAGTCATATTGCGCTCAAACTTTTTGATGTTCTTATTGCACTTGACGCGGCATTTTAAATGTCAAAAAAATATGACTAACGTGTCTGTACTTCCTCAAGGGGTTTTATTTTGGGGACTACACGTAATGCATAAATACATACATAACTGTTCACCATAGTGTACAAAGGTATTAATTATTAATTTATGATTGTGTTTTCTGCTATTTACAGTTGCCAGAAAAGAACACACAGGGGCCAAAGGTAGATCGATCAACACCAACCGCCGACTGGCCGTAACAAGTGCAATAAAATGGCAGCCTATTAATTGCACAGACACATAGGCATACATAAATAAATTCATAAACGATATAACACGCGCACAACTATAATAGGAATAACTAAAACGTTTATTGAAAACTTTGCGATATCAACGCATCGTAGCAAGAATTTGAATTTGTCGATATCGATATATTAAAATATATCGATTAAACACATCCGCTCAAGATGAACAGTTTGGTGCGCGTATTTAGCAATTTGCAAGATTTTTACAATGACATCAATGCGGCCACACTAACTGGAGCCATCGATGTGATCGTTGTGGAGCAAAAGGATGGTGAGTTCCAGTGTTCGCCTTTCCATGTGCGCTTCGGCAAGCTAGGAGTTCTACGCAGTCGTGAGAAGGTGGTAAGTAGAAGTACCTTGGACAGAGGGAGGGAGGTGCAGAACAAGTGAACTCTAATAACATTCTTGCTTATATCTATACAGGTGGACATTGAAATAAATGGAACACCCGTAGATATACAAATGAAGCTGGGCGACTCCGGTGAAGCATTTTTTGTGGAAGAATGCCCGGAAGACGACGATGAGGAGTTGCCCGAAAACTTAGCCACATCACCCATACCAAAGAGTTTCCTGCAGTCGCTTAACAAAGCTAACGACACCATGGAAGACATAAGCGGCGTTGTAACTGACAAGTAGGTGTTTGCCAGCTCATTCATAAATATACATGCTCCAGCTAGCTATAACAACCATTTCAACGCATTTTAGAAACGCTAGCGATGAATTGCAAATCCCATTGCCATTGCCGCGTCGCAACTCCATTGATCTATCCAAGGAGGAGCCCAAAGAGAACGTCACGGAGGGCAGCAAATACGAGAATCAAGTCTCAGACTATACACAACGCAGGTAGAAATGCTTTGACCTTAATTCATTTGTAGTTGCCGCTTGCTGACATTCCACTTTTTCATTTGTATCACCTCAGGCACACAGATAACATGCTGGAGCGACGTAACTTGGGCGAGAAGCTCAAGGAATATACCACACAGAAGATGCGCCAGGAATGGGCCGAGCATGAGGAGCTATTCCAAGATAAAAAGCCACTAGAAAAAGTAGAAAAACCAACAGAGCCAGTGGCGAGTCAAGAAACAGAAAAAGAACCGGAACAGAAGCGGGAGACATCATCAGCAGATCCAGTTAAGACGGAGGTGTTGCTTGCCCCACCAGCAGCGATAGCTACCACTCCTGTCACCATTGAATCCAATAAGGATGACACCAAGAGCAAAACAAAGAAACGACGCAAGAAGTCACAGATGAAGAAGAAGAACTCACAGCGCAAAACCTCTTCAAGTAGTTCGGCTGGCAGCGCCGCTGGCGGCGATCCTGCCAACGCTGATACCATCTCCCTGAATTCGGTCCAAGTTGGTCTGATCGATGAGAGCGATGTGCCCGCTTGTGCCAGCATTTCCATTACAAACACTAACTCCTCATCCAACGACGAGCAGCCATCGGCTCCGCTTCTAACGGCTCACACCGGCGACGAGAGTACACTTAGCGAACTAAGTCAACACGTAGCCACGCCAACAAATGCAGCTCGCCACGATCTGGACATTCACTTCTTCAGTGACACAGAGATTACAACACCGACGAGCCTTGGTTCGACTGGCGGTGGACGCGGTGCTGGACGACCCTCAACGCCCATTCAGAGCGACAGCGAATTGGAGACAACCATGCGGGATAAGCGACATGTGGGCGATGATGAAAACAGCGCCCTATGGAAGTGGGGTGAGCTGCCCACACCGGAACAGGCTAAAGGAGCGACTGAGGCCGAGGCGCAGCAGAGTGAACGTCACTCGATGCTGAGCAATATGTTCAGTTTCATGAAAAGAGCCAATCGATTGCGTAAGGAAGGCGCTACCAATCAGGCCGGTGACATATATCTATCCGATCTGGATGCAGGTAGCATGGATCCCGAAATGGCAGCACTCTATTTCCCTAGTCCCAAGCCCAAGGATGGCAAGGAGCAGAAGGCAACACAAAGTGGCGATGAAGATCGCGAGAGTGGCAACGGCACAAGTCTGCCGCATTCGCCTAGCTCCCTAGAAGAGAACCAAAAGAGCGTCGACTCAGATTTCGATGAGTGCAAGCAGCAGTCGCAGGACAAGAAGTACGTAGAGTGTGATTTACATCAGCCTCTGATTAACATTCATTATTTATCCCGATATTTATAGATATTTGGACTTTGTTTCGATGTCCATGTGTGGCATGCAGGAGACTGGGGGTCCACCAACGGATGAGGACTTCGATCGCCACTTAGTCACCTATCCCGATGTAAGTTAAAGTAATACTGATCGATTATATCGGTAATCGTGAAATTTATGCATAATGAGAGCAAAACTAAAGATAGTTAAAGCTTATTATCGCTAGTTTTGCATCTGCATGTGTGTGTGAATGTATTCTACGCCATTGGCAGCCCCTACACTGCGCTACATATCATCTGCACAGCACTTTTAACATATGTTTATATGAATCTATCGTTTTTAACCCACGCCACGCTTCCCGCCCTGCTGTGTTGCCTGTTATCCACTTGTTCACCTGTACAGGTCTGCAAGAACCCCACAATGTTCTCATCGCCAAATCTAGTTGTACGTCTAAATGGCAAGTACTACACCTGGATGGCTGCATGTCCCATTGTCATGACAATGATAACATTCCAGAAGCAACTAACCGATGTAAGTTTTAGTACACCAACACAATCGAGTTGTGCCTTACTGATTACTGATTGGATTTGTACTTATCGTCCTTTTCCTTGTACAGGATGCCATTGAGCAACTAATGTCGCCTAGTCAACGGACTGCAGGTGATGACAAGCCCGAATCTGCCCACCAGACAGAAAATGCAGGGCAAACCAAACGATCTTGGTGGAGCTGGCGAAGATCTCAGGATGCGGTGCCCAATCAGGCAAACAATCATAAGAATGCAGAGCTTGGAAAAGACGAGAAGGGTAAGCTACGATGGTTTGACTGTTTGCCCAGTCGTAGTTAATATTCATGAGTCATTTCAGATGGCGATCAAGCTGCAGTCAGCACACAGACATCACGGCCCAATTCACCAGACATCAGTGATCGCACGCTGAGCAAGAGCGACTCGATCGTTAATGCAGAGAACACCTCAGCATTGGTTGATAATCTCGAGGAGTTTACCATGGGCTCCAACAAGAGCGACGAGCACAAAGAGCGTTACAAGAAATCATTACGTCTCAGCTCCGCAGCCATTGTGAGTAACATGCTCCCTGCATTGCTCTCTCGATCATAGCATTAACTCTTTCTCTATGTCTCAACAGAAAAAACTAAACCTCAAGGAGGGCATGAACGAGATCGAGTTCAGTGTGACGACCGCATACCAGGGCACCACACGTTGCAAGTGCTACTTGTTCCGCTGGAAGCATAACGATAAGGTTGTCATTTCTGATATTGATGGCACCATTACTAAGTCAGATGTTTTGGGACACATTTTGCCAATGGTTGGCAAGGATTGGGCCCAGTTGGGTGTGGCGGAACTCTTCTCGAAGATTGAACAAAACGGCTATAAGCTGCTCTACTTATCGGCACGTGCCATCGGCCAATCGCGTGTTACACGAGAGTATTTACGCTCGATACGTCAAGGAAATGTTATGCTGCCCGATGGGCCATTGCTATTGAATCCTACATCCTTGATATCCGCATTCCATCGCGAAGTTATCGAAAAGAAACCGGAACAATTTAAGATCGCATGTTTGTCTGACATACGTGATCTGTTCCCAGATAAAGAACCCTTCTATGCCGGTTACGGCAATCGTATTAATGTAAGCTCAATAGTTTTTAATCCAAAAGAATTTGTACTCAATCCTGCTACTCTTTACAGGATGTGTGGGCGTATAGAGCCGTCGGCATACCCATTATGCGTATTTTTACCATCAATACAAAGGGCGAGCTGAAACACGAACTGACCCAAACATTCCAGTCATCGTAAGTAACGTTCCACAGTCCTGTCTATGTGTCTTAACGATTTAATGGTTATGGTAATCTCACAATAAGCTCTATTGCCATAAGCTCAAGGTGACATTTACATACAATATGAAGTAGTCAAGAATTTTGTTAAGGGAGTTTGTGTGTATAAGTTTCAAAAGTGAGCTGAAAATCTCATTGCATAGCTTTAATGCACTTTTATGATTCAAATGCCACATTAAGCAATGGTTATGGAGCTTCAACTGCAACTCATGCCACATTCTAAAAAACAAAGACCTAATTGGTCCAAGTCACATTAACATCATCACAATTTAATGATAGGTGAATGTAGAGTTTGGTAGTATCTACTACCATATCAGTAGGAACTGATTATTCATCGTAATACCAAATTCTCACAAAATTCAATCAATCAATCGCAATCAAACCAATCCAACGTCGAGAGTGCAAGATCCTACTCAAGAATTTTGGTTGTCAAATTTATAGTGGCTACATCAATCAGTCGCTCGAGGTCGATGAATACTTTCCCCTGCTGACGAATACCGATGAGTACGAATATCGCTCCGACATCTTCGATGACCAGGAATTGGAGGCCGAGCTGCAGTTCGATAACTATGATCCATATGAAGATGAAGATGATGATGATGACGATGACGATGACGACGATGGTGATAGTAATTATGATTCCCATGCGGACAATGATGACGACTCTAAGCCAACAACGACCACGCTTATAGAGATGTTTCGCTTGAATCACAACCCCACACTCCAAGACCTGAACAAACCCAAATACTTACATATATGAGCCCATGGCGAAAATTAAATTGTGATATAACAAATGTTAATGCTAAGCATTAAGTTTATACCTTGTGCTATGGAAGCGGGCTTTGAAAGTCGCAGGGCTCCCATGAAATGATCTAGTTTTAATACGCTGCTATAAGTAAAAAAGTATTGTAAAGATGTCGATGACAGGTTCTCTTGATAGGTTGCGATAGTCAACATTATTATTGTAAGTTAAGAATGGATTTTTACAAAAATGAAACTAAAATGTTGGATATTTAAAAATAACTTGTTATTTAAAATACTATTGTTGAGCGTAAATTGAAGACATTTCCAGAAAAATTACATATGTATGTTATGTTATGTTAACTATAAAACTATAGTTATAATTATATTGATAGATCCGGTATCTATATATTGGCAGGATTAATAGTAAGACTCCACGCGTTGTTTTATCTACTCATATCTAGTATATACATATAAACACAAATAAAATGTGTGCATTGTTTTGATGTTATGGAAATCTTTTATCTTTGGCTTGTGGTTGTAAGAATGTGACATTAGTTTGTGGATAGGTTGCATTCCAATTTATGTTGCATACATCTAGGCGTCGGAACTGGGCAAACCTTGAAATTCAATCGATTTAATCCGTTTGTTTATCGTTTCTATTTTTTCTGTTTCAGGTACTGCAGCATGACATACATTGTGGATCAACTATTTCCACCTATCAAATACGATGAAGTCGCCGTTGAATTCTCCAATTTCAACTACTGGCGCGATCCCATACCGGAATTGCCCGAACTGGAGACGGCCCTGGTGCCCCCGAGCACTAAAGTAGATATATCCACATTGAGACCCATTCCAGAGAAGTGAATAAACAAGTGAAAACCAAACGCAACGCAAACGCAAACATACGAGTACTCTATATCCATTATATACACATACTTCATACATACATATTTAATCCTATTATGAAGCTTCTTGTTCTGTTGCACTTCGTCGAGGGATCTGTTCGACTACCTCTCGGTTATTTTTAAGGAATGAAAACTGTCTAGATAATCGAGCTATCTTACATTATGCTTATGTATATTTACAACTTTAGTTACTTTTTTTATTCGGCAACCAGAGAAAGTGATTTAGCCTATTGCATTATGTTTATGCATTCATAATATATACATATACTTTATACATGCATATACTATTCATTCATTATATTAGCTGATTGATTTCATATTTTAATGTTCAAGAGAATTTATTTACAAGGTTAAACATTAGTTTATAACATGTATTGATATATACGATATATACTACAATTCTTCAGATCTTTCTGCATAGCTTTGAATTGATGATTAATAAAATTAATTGAGAACTGAAAATTCCTTTAGCTGCTTTGAAATGCGCCTTGTGATTTTTATTTAAAAACTTAATTTAGCTCACGCATTTAGTTATTAATATTATTTGTTATGATTTATATCTGTTTAGTTTATACTGGGTTTAATTTAATGCTTAAACATACGATATATGTATGTACATACGTATGTATTTAACTATGCTTAGCCTAAAACCAAAATGATGCTTCAATAAAGATCGAATGCTTAAAAAACAATTTATAAATCCAGAACTTACTCTGTATGTGCTCTTTCTGGGAGGGGGTTATTACAATCAGGTGGCCACTGGAAATAACCTAAAGCCACACTGGAAATTTTCCAAAATGTGGGTGTTCATAGAGACAATAACAATAAAAAGTGAACTTAAGTGATTGTTGTTGCTGTCGTCGCGTCTAGCATGCATAAATAAATATGAGAACATTCGAGTCCGATTATGGACAATAAACTGTACGCTTGCGAGGGGGTAGAACAGACACGGGGGTGGCAGGGGGCATGTATTTGTCAACGTAATTTTGCCAATTCAATTAATGCTCATTTAAATCACAGCAGCACAACGGCAGCCCCCACAACATCATCATCATGATGATCGTCGTCTTCATTAGCAGCATCATCGGCATACAAAGCGGGACAGACTAGGGAGTGCGACACAGAAAAGCAGGCACCACCAGAGGCGCCGATTTCAGGGGTGAAGTCATCATGTTACAGTTTTCTGTTTAATGCTATATTGAGCCTTCCATTTTGGTATAAATATTTAGACTAGTGTAGCAAAGGTTTTTATTCAGAAATAAACAACAATCTTACAATATTTGTGAGCTTAATTCTTAATAATAAACAATTTGTAGAAGGGAAATTTTCAAACCCCCATTGCACGCTCGTGCATATCATACATTTATGCTCAGTAGTTTTAATAATATTAAGCAAAATTTTCCAGCTCTTGAGCTGGGCTTTGTGCTGATATTGCTCGTCAACAAGATAAGAGCAGATTTAGCTGATTATGATTGTACTTATTCGTATAGATACATACACTATGACAGAGGTCCAGCCGACCAGATGATTTGACATAATTCGGGCAATTTGTTCAAGTGCAGCTGACAAACTATCCCGATCTAACGGAGACAGCAAGAGAGACGAAGCCGAAGAAGAACAATGGGAATAACTAAAATTAATCAACTAGCTTAGCTTAGTTTGGCATCCAACAGCGTGATAACTCAGCCTTCTCTCGCTGAGCGAGCTTAAAGACAAGATAAATTTCCATATCAAATTTAAATTGAACACGCCGCAAAGTGCGGACTCAATTGAGCCAGCCGCACTCAAAGCAAAGCCCAAGCGCAGCGACTGCGCCAGTGGCAGAGGCAGCGGCATCGCCATACCGAACAAATGGTATAAAAACCGAGGCCCGCCAACAAGCAGACATTAGTTCTATCTGGGCAAGCCGGTGCAAAGCAAGCAAACCTTCTGATTTCAATCGAAACTAAAAAAAAAACTTTCAAACATGAAGAACTCCGTTGCCATTTTGCTGTGCGCCTTGATTGGTCTGGTAAGTTTCCTGTCAACCTACTGGTTGGATTTTAGTAGATGACCTGGTGGCATTACTTGCTTGCAGGCCTCTGCAGCTGAGTACAAACTGCGCACCGCCGAGGATCTGCAAAAGGTACGCAAGGAGTGCGCCGAGTCCAACAAGGTGACCGAGGCTTTGGTTGCCAAGTACAAGGCTTTCGAGTACCCTGATGATGAGATCACCCGCAACTACATCAAGTGCATCTTCAACAAGTTCGATCTGTTCGAGGACACCAAGGGCTTCAAGGTCGACAACCTAGTGGCACAGCTGGGCCAGGGCCGTGAGGACAAGACCACCCTGAAGGCTGACATCGAAAAGTGTGCCGACAAGAACGACCAGAAGTCCAACGCCAGCGCCTGGGCCTATCGTGGCTTCAAGTGCTTCCTCAGCAAGAATCTGCCTCTGGTTCAGGCCGCTATCCTGAAGAAGAACTAAGAACAGAGCAAGTCTGGTACGGAAGGGGTTCCATCGATTGATTAGATCTATCGAATCGCACCAAGCACAAACATTATGGATCAGCATATTATGATGATAACTTTTGGGTACTGCACTCTGTTTAATTGAAATAAAGTTCATATAATAGCAAGTTTCAAAGTCAAATAACTGTTCGTTTGTTCTTTATTTAAAAATGTTTTAATTTTTTCTTTTGTGATATATGATTGTATACACATAAATGCTAGATAGAATTGACATAATGCTTATGATGATACAGCTACAATTTCAGCATGTTCCTTCTTCGATCGATGCGGGCCATGCCGCAGATTTATCTCTCCCAGCGGTCCCTACGAGTACCTTGTCCCACCCAAAGGAAAGGCATATAAAAGTTGTTTAATTCGATTATATTTCATCTTTTTGGTATAATCAATTTTTTCTTGTGTACTATATATATTTTTTCGAATATATAAACAAGATCTGAGTTATCTTGATTTTTTCTTCTTTTTTGTGGTACTTTCATCTTTTTTCCATGACTGGGTTTTTTCATTTTATTTTTATTAATATTTTTATCCTCTGTTTAACTTTGCCATCTTTTGAACTTCTTTTCTTTTGTTTTTTTTTTTTAAATGCTGCTTTCTATTCTTTCGTTTTATTTTTTACCAACTCTTTTCCTCATTATTTATTTTACGCAGTATATAAGTATATATATATATATATATATAAATATATATTTCTTTTTTTTTTATTGAAAAATTAAAAAGTGTGATAAGGGGGTGTTTGTAGTGTTGGGTGCTTCAAAAAACATTATAGCCAAGTAAAGTTTTTTATCTTTTTCCTTGTTGATTTCATTTTATTGGTTTCATCTTTTAGCGCCTATTTTAGAATATTTTTTCGCTGATGCTGTTGTTTTTTTTATTATTTCTATATAATATATTTTTTGTTGGCGTACTCTTGTATTTTCTTTTTTTTTGTATTTTTTTATTATTAGCAAAGAAGTTTTGGCAATAAAATGTTTTTTGAAATTATATATTAAAAAAATCTGAAATCAAATATTGATTGGATTAAAGAAATGTGTTGAAAATAAAACCAAATATTTGTTATTCATATCGTCCCCGTCCTTAGTAAAATTCTGTTCACCAAATGAAACACGGACAGAAGGAAACATCGAACAGGTAACGTTCAAACGGAAGAACGAGTAAAGAGTATATACAAGTGTCAGCGGACATTTTATAGACCTGGTTTCGAAAACCATTCTTCAGGTGCGTGCACCTACGGAACCTCTAGGATCTTTGAACTGGACGGACTTTTTATGGATGGCCACATACATTGAAAAGATGGTTTAAGTCGTTTTACGAAATGTATCCATCCATTTCGAAGATGCATCTCCAGTCAGTCTTTTTAAAGCATTGATCAATCAACTTACCTTACTATAAGTTAAGAAAACAATAATCAATAAGGCGCATAGTAGTTGGCACGGCCACGGTAACCTCTTCTGAAACGAAAGACAGACCGAAATTAGCGAGTACCCCATGAAATATACCAATGTTAATAAGCGAACTTACATTGCCCGTCGTGCACCTCGGAAGGTAGAGTGACAGCATGCACGAGAGACCCGTGCGCCTCGGCCTCGGAAGCTGCCACGGGCGAAACGATTTGTTGTGGAAAGTCCGGGTCGGTTTGTGCGCTTCGACATTACCTAGGAAGCGATGCCGATAGATAAAAGTTGCCTTATTCTTATACGAATAGCAATCAATAAAAGACCTACCTTTATTTGACGTCCTCGGAACAGTGTTTCGTTCATCGCTAGTGCCGTCTCAACATACTCCTTGGAACCGAATTCAATATAAGCAAAACCCTTGGGATGTCCATCCGACTTATTACACAATATGGTAACACGGTTGATTGTACCACAGCCATGGAAGTGGGCCTCCAGTTCCTCAGCTGACGCTCCGTAATCCACATTGCCCACGTACACGGATCTTGTGTCAATCTCCTGTTTCTCTTCGAGTGAAAGCGGAACTGTTGCCAAACCGGTTGTGGAACCTCCAGCCATTTGTTTGTCTACCTCAGTTTGCATTTGCTTGATTTTTTCAGCCTCCTCCTCCATCTCTTTGACGCGTGCCTTAATGGCTTCCAGTTCTGGGTCGATCTGCATGCTGCCTTCCTCCTTTTGTTGATTGGGGAAAGTTTAATTTACTTTAGTTTATATATTGCGAATAAATTCCAAATTTAATGCCAAAAAGTGCGATGTGCTTCAATCGAGAGTCGTGAATGGGAATGAAGGCGACGCATCGAAAATGGCCGCCGCTTTGTGGCACAAGCTTTGAAAAAGCTTTTTCCGCGAATTTTTACTGTGCTTTTGCATTCAAGGCGAAATAAAACTGGTTTTTTGGCGCTTACTCTTACCTCAGTCTCAGTAACGATTTCAGTCTCCTGTTCGCCGTTTGTCTCATCCAACGACTCCAAAAGCTGATCTTCGTTTAAAGTAATATCTTCATCAGCCATTTTACTTATTTAACTTATGGACTTTTTGTTTATGATTATTAAGCTAAACTTTGTCACGTTAAAGCTTACAGCGGCACTGTGGTAGATATCGTTATCGTAACTCACTGAAAAGAGCGAAAACCAGAGACCAGAGATAAATATAAATATAACTACAATTAATATGTATATTTTATTTTAGGGCCAACTTTACAATTTGGCGGTATTTAACAATGATTAATAATCAGCAATGGAATTATTGATTAATATCAAGAATGTATGCACACATACCAAACAAAATACATACATACATCGTACGTTTACAATACATTTGCACATTTACTTACGTCAAATACAAGGCTAGGGGCTTCTGCTGACGTTTCTTGGTTCGCTCAAAATGGCCGCTGCTCAATGATAATCTACACGCTTAACACAACCGAAACAACTTTGACCATTTATTTTATGAAATTTATACTTTGTGTGTAAAGAATTTCGCTTTCCACGTCTTATAATACAAATGACAGCTACTAAATTTAGTACTATTATTATAAATACAGCAGAATCTGACGCTTTTTTCACAGAAACAATTTTTTTGTCTTAAAACGCAGCGAAAATAGATTCGCCTCGTTATTAGTGATGGGGCAGTGTTCTTATCGCGGAATTTAAGAAATATCGATATTTTATCGGCTGGGCATGTAAATGCAGGGTTGGATGACGATTGCATGCATGTCAAACATCTTATCGTTACAAGAGCCCTTTGTATTTGTGCCTCGAAATAAATTCAGTTACCTCATCATTTCATACCATGAACGATTCGGATTCGGAATACGAAGAAACCGAGCATTTGGTTTATGCTGACTTTAAAAACTATTTGCCCCCGCATCAATTAAAGCATGAGGACGCTGCCATCAAAATAATTGGTATCGAGAGCGAGACCCCAATGGCTGAAATAAACGGAAACTTTTTCAAAGGTACCACATGTGAGATATTAACAGCTGGCTTTTATTCCTATCAATCCAATCTCTTATACATAGGTTCGTATGACATGGCTATGGGCACACTTGTATTTTTCGAAAAAGATAAAAACAGCGCATCTGGAGATCCGCTATACGAGCCGGTTTGTCGACAAATGTACAAATACGTCAATAAGACGGAAAAAATAATCACGTTCGAGGGCGTTTATGTTGAGAAACAACCGCAGGAGAAGCAAGAGATTAAGGCAGAAGATCAGCAGCAACTACGAGAAGACAATTCGCAAACGTATAAGCTAAATATAAATTACAAAGACGCTATAAACAAATTTGCGGAAGAACAGTAAAGTCTATGGTATTTATAATTTTAAAAAATAGTTTAAGCATTTTGTAATAATAAACATATCCTCCGTAGCAACATGGAACACGTTGTGGGGCCACTTCAGCCATCCATTATTTTGCGTAATTTTCTAGAGGACTATCGCAACAAATTAACCTTTGAAAGTACGGACCATCTGCCATTCTATTTTAAAAAATATTCATCAGCTCCGGCCGACATAGAGAGCAGTTGTTCGTTGCAAATGCTTTCATCGCCTGATGACAACTTAATTAACATATTTGACCCGGGTGCCGAAATACAACGACCCAATGTGTATAAACCGCAAATGGATAGACATGTGCCAAAAACCTTTACGGCCATTAATGAACATAAGGCCAGATCTCGTCACAATCCGTTTTCACGCACTCAATTCAGTTACCGTCTGATTGCAGAACCTACGGTCAACGATGATCAGATGATGCAGTCACTGGACGACTTTGAACTTGAGATAACTGTGCGTTTTTATAGACCACCACGAGCAGCATATCGTGGATACAAAATTGAACGACCTGTCTTTTCCAAGGAATTTGTCTGCCTGGGCAGTAATTATCTAACTGATTTGCGGGATAAGATATCCTGTATTTGCAATGGTATGAAGTTTGTGGACATAAGCTCTGATCCGGATGCACCGCTACCAGTGCTAGAAACAGATCCCGGTTACTTTTTTATCAACAATACCTTCTACAATGACACACGCAATCCTGATAACTGTGATTACTCTCAGTCTGTTCTGAGTTGGGCTAAAAATGCCCATGGCGTCCAAGCCGAACAATTTAAATGTGCATCCATGGAAGGTACTCGTTTTATAGACCTCACTGTCAGCTTGGGTGCGCCACAGCAGTATCTCCATCATGGTAACTGCGAACATTTATTTGTGATATCGCAAGTGGAGGTGCTGCCTCCGTTTAGCAAGTGTATTGATCGCAACATGTATCCCTTTATGCGTGCGTTCAACTCCTTCAATCGTCGGACCTGCTACATGTGTGGCCAGCGTGGGTATCACTTTATTGTAGAACAATCTCGGCGCCAGCTACATGATCCATCTTACCTCTGTCGAAGCTGTTTTTTCAGTTTTTACTATGTTGATGGAAAGAAGGTGGGTCAGTTTAAGGCTTATCGCATTTATGATCTGACCGACCACCTAGACGATGAGACGGATTGCCAACATCACGATCAGAAGCAGGACGATAACAGCAGCAGCGATGAGGACACTGATTTGGACGGATCAGATAAAGCATGATTGTAATTGAATTTCATTTTTATTTCAATAAAATATTTGCAAACATAAATTATTCTTACTGTTTATTAAATAAATGTCATACACACTGTAACAATAGTTAATCAGATCTTTTTAAATATTGTTTATCTTCTAGTACTTTAGCAAAAGATTTTTGGCGTAGGAATCAAATGCAAATATAACAAATATATATATGTTGACAGCGCTAACGTTCGATCATAAAAAGTTTTAACTGAATCGGAATCCATTAAATTAGTTAACAATTTGAATGATAGTACTATCGATCGTTGATACCATTTAAGATACGCCTTATTACTTACATGTATGTATATTAATATGTAGTATCGTATTTTTCTTTGCTTTTTACAAATAGTTTAAGGAGCTTCGTGGATAAGAATTACGTAATCTGCGTATAAATTAGTATTAATATCAATTGGGCATACAGACTTCACCAAGACCAATGGAAAACAAGTTAATCAACTAATTTTGGCCAATAACATACATATATGTTTGTGTATTAATACATGTATATACGAATACAAATACATATGCCTTAGTAATACGTTAATAGAGTAAAAACATGCAAATTCTGAAATATATGCATGGTACATGGTGTGTATATATGTATACACTATATAGTATCAATTTTCGTTTGTGCTTTCTAAAATTGCTTGAGTACAAAAATGCCTTGAAACACGTATTCTGATTTTCAATTCAATCTCAAGCAATTTAATGCAATGTCTAGTATACCTGCTGGCAGTGCTGTAAACTAGAGCCGCAATACTATCGAGAGTAATATCGCGCAAGGCGCGTTTACAAAGTTGCAATGTTATGGTTGGCTCTTACACAAATCCATAGAGAGAAGATACGACTAGTATTAAGTTCACACTCAACCGATAGTACTAAAGATAATTCATCTCCTTTGTAGCTGCCCGAACCTCTTTGGTTTGTTTCTTAACTGTGCTCATCTTCCATTAAAGCTAATTCCAGCCGATGCAATGCGTCTAGCTTTGGAATACCAATTCCCGCTCCACGGACAGATACTCCAGCATTTGGGCCGGCACTGGTAGCTTTGCCAGCTCGGTCACAGGCATTTGGCTCTGCAGAACACGCCGACACAGATCCTGTAGCTTGGGCATATTTAAGTATCGACTAAGCGGATACTTAAGTATCACTGGAAACGGCGGCTGCATTTCGTTCGGAACCTTTACAAAGCAAACAAAATTATCGTTTGTACATCGATGTAATATATCCTCGATCATCTCGACAATCGACTCATATTTCAATTCCTCAAAGTGCCAGTATTGATCCCGATACTCCAGACGATAGTGCAGGGTTACGTTAACAATCCGAAAGCTCAACGTAAATTGCGACCCACTTGTTTCCGAATCTCTGACCAGAAATGAGCCCGTCGGCTTATCGCTGAGTTGTTTTTGGGAATCACGTCTCGAAATCTCACCCCAGTACCAGACTTGACTGGAAAAGAAAGAAATGAGAAATGATTCATGACCAAACGGGTTTATGAAACACATACTTGAGCATCTCCGAACAGGCCTTATACATAACATGATTAGGCTCAGCCGGTTTCAGCCATTTCTTTCTTATGAATCGCATATAATCGTGGGTGAATGGTAACGTTGGTTCAACACGTATGGACGCCGCCAAAAACTCATACATGGCATCCGCGGTACCTCCATCACTGTCACAATCGTCGCCCATCGAGTGCCAGTTGCGCAGCGCACTAAGACCCAATCCCATTTTCTTTCGTATACGGGAAAACATGTTCTTCTTGTCCTTTCGCTTGCGCAGAGCACCACCAATACTGCTGCAATTGCTCACAGATGCATCACCAGCTGTGCTGGGTCTTGCATCTATGACTCCACCTCCAATGGGTTCATTGTTGTTGTTTTGGAGCTGAACGGCAACAGTTGAGCTGCTGGCACATGTTAGAGCCGAATCAGACCTTTTACGCCTGGTGAGAGAATGAAACCAGCTCCGCTTCTCTTTTGGAACTGCAGTTGTGGAGGTCGAAGCTGTTCAGAGTAAAATTTAAAATAGTTTTAAGTAAATTCTAGTAAGGTCAAGAACATGCAGTTACTACCCATATTTATTAACTATACACATGCCACACACACTTTCGTACAAAAAAGCAAAATAAAGACGTATTAAAAGTATGCCTCATTGTGCTGAAGTTACATACTCTGTTCTCCGTTGTCATCTTGGTCAGGTAGTATTCTACCACGATTACGGGCACCTGCAGTCCCACTTGTATTTCCAGCAGCGGCCGCAATAGCACCCTGGCCCTGGTTTTGGCTTTGGCTACGAGAGTTTGTGTCGTTCTCGCCGTTACTCATGTTTTACGATTAGGCGAGTGTCGTTCGGGATGATACTACCTGTTGGCTTATCACATACTTAGCATTAATTGGAATTTCGATGACTAACTTAACTTAATGATAAGAATGAAATGTATTTTTGTTTTCGTTTTCGTGTTAGTTTTTTTATTGAGTAGTATACAAGAAGTGGAAGGGCTTGCTGCGAGGTATCGATATCGATGCTTAACCTGAAGGATTGCTTCTCGATAGCTTGGTGTTATCGTCGAGCCAACGATAGATGTTGATTTTTTCCATCAGTTGTTGCAGTAATAATTTTTAAGTGTCATAAACATGAGCAATTTTTCAATACGTGTGGACCTATCTGATTTTTTTACTGACGCCCGTAGCTGCTCTTTGGTGTTAGTAGATTTACAGTGGGAGAATGTCAAAGACTTGCAGGATCACATTCAAAAGCTATTTCTACTGGTATGCTGCCGCTTTGAAATAGTTTTTGTTTAGTTTAAACTTTAACATCATTTTTGATACAACAGAAAAACATTAGTCTGCTAACCAAAGACGGATGCTACCTGCCTCCAAGAGAATCTATCAAAGTTATCGAACCATCCGACTCGCTAAAAGCATTTAAGCTGGAAGTGTCGGCCTCACCTGAAAAGGAGTCCAACAGAAAGCGAAAAAAGCGCTCAATAGACAGGGAAGTTGAGTTCGCAAGCTCCACACCAAATAATCCGAAGCGATCTAAAAACAAAAATTCTATATTACAAGTGGAAGAACAAATCTCAAAGAGAGAAACTAAAACATTTCATAGTGATATAGTTGGAGAAATTTCAAGGGTTAAAGAGTTATCAGTTAATACAACTACTACAACTAATGATAAAACATGCTCGACATCACATTACCCAAAGCTGTCTAAGAAAAAAAATTCTATATTAAACCTGGAAGAACAAGCCTCAAACCAAGAATCGAACATATTACAAAATGAACCTGACGACGAAGAAGTGTCAACGGTCAAGGAATTATCCGTAAATAAAACTGGAAGTTATCATTCCTTGAACGAAAAACAAACAACACATAAAGGGAGCATTTCAGGCAACCATATTTTTCTTCAAGAAGAGGGGCTAGAACCTCAAGGAGTTACCACAACGGACAAGAAGAAGAGGCAATCTTCTAAAGTCTTGTCTATCATTTCATTTCGCTGTCCTCTTCTAGAGCTAGACCCAAATAACGTGCGAGTCTTTAAGCTGCCACGAAAGTCAGTTCCTATTGAAATTATAGAAAATATTGTTATACCAGCACCGCAAAGCGCAACAACTTCCTCTCAAGAAGATGTTTCACAAAGTGTAAATGAAAAGCCTGGTCAAGAAAATGCAGCTCAGGCTGCTATTTCTTCTTCACGTCCAGCGTCACCGGCGCCTCCAAATAAAAGTCTAAGTCTAACGAAGGAATCACCGCTTAAGGATAAACCTTCTTTTGAATTACCGAGTATAGCTGAGCAAAGTGTTGACTTGGACTCCGACGATGACGTAATGGTGCTGGATGATACAAATCCTGAAGATTCAGATTCAGATGTACAGACAGTTCCTTTAAAGGACGGATTCAATGAAATAATTGCCGACATGTTGCAGAATGCAGCGCCCTTAAAAGATCTGCCAAATATTGGAGACACCGTAATTTTTAAGCTACCAAGGTCAAAGGGAGTAGCGCTGTCGCCTAAAACAGAGAATATTGCTGGCACCTGTTCTTATATTAATCGCCGTACAAAAATCATTTCCATTTCACTAATTGGTGAGTGAATTGGTAACACGAATTAATCGAGCTTAAAATTAATATATATATACCTTTAGCATATGCCGATCAAAACAAGTCAATAATATTGAGTCAATATTCACAACATTTGGACGTTTCGTCAGACTCCGAGCCTATCTTGCATATTAACTTTAAAGAGATGTTTGAGCCGAAGGTGGTCGTCTCCACAGTGGATTAGAAGGCAGAAAGGCATGTAAACACAAAAACAAATACCAACTTATATTGTATGTCCATACATTTTGATGTGTTTATATATATTCTTCTCATAGTTTGTTGTTAAACATGTAAACGACCAAATAACACTAATTTAGAGTTAATTACACCCTTACGAATCTTGCGAATGTGTTCAGACTGTGTGCTTTTTTATTTTCTCCAATAATTCATCTGCCTCCTCGCCAGTCTTGACTCGCAGTAGAATGGATACGGGCTTGGTCTCCTCCGGTGTGGGTACGCATACCATCATTACATTGTTTTTACCCATGCGCTGACTTGGTATTCCTTCACTCAATATAAGATTGACAAGGATTTTACCCAAATTGGTGTCGGCACGCACCAACATCTGTGTTTTCTCCGAGTCTTTAACGGGCTTTAAATACAAGGTTCCAACACCTCTGTCAGTAAAGTCCTTATCCTTCTTCACAAAGACCTTGCAACGTTTGGAGAATATCGCATCATCTTCTACTACCTATAGAACATTTAGAAATCAAGCCGATGTACATATCATCTAATTGATGAGCTTACCTGTTTGAATTCGACCTTCGGTGGCCTATCTTCCTCTTCATCACCAGCATCAGCGGCATCGCCACCTTCTGGTAGTGGCGAAGGCGGTTTTAAACTTCCAAAAGAAAATGGAGTTGTAGAAGTGGATCCAAACGAGAAACCAGTATTCGTTGGCATCATTGTGTCCGTGGAAGGTTTACCGAAACCTGAGAATCCCGATGTACTAGGTTTATCGTCGCTTTTCAAGCCAAAGCTGAATCCATTTGTTTTAGGCGGCGAAATGGCAGCAGTTGCCTCCGAGCTGGACACATCTTTGGTGCCAAAGCTGAAAAAGCTTGGCTTGGGCGTATCTTCTTTATTAGTCACAGTCGTCGATGGTTTCACACCAAAACTAAAAATGCTCGAGACAGCTGGAGTTGCTGCAATTGTTGTGGATTCCGATTTGGTCGGGGAAGTGTTTGTCTTTTGGACATTTCCAAAGGAAAACAGTGGTGTGGTAACTGTGGTCGTAGTCCCCCCACTGGTGACAGTACAGTTAGGTTTCTTGCCAAAGCTTATGGACGGTGATGTGCTGCTGTTTCCAATGCTCGAGGTGGGTTTGCCAAAGGTGAAACATTCAAGTGAAGTTGATGTTACCACAGCTGCTGCGGGTGTGGACTCTGTCGCTGTTGGTTTTAAGCTTGGTGTTGTAGTTTCTTTCTTCTGCTGGATTTGCTTCAAGTACTTCTCGTAACTGTTGAATACTGGGGTAAGTATGCAATATGGATTTTTGTCCATGTGCTCTTGCAGGAACTTCATTACGGCCATATTCAATTCAGCAACTCTATCCCGATATTCCAACGATACTGTGGTTTCAGCTTGTGCACTGTTTACTGACGGACTGACGGCTGCCTTGAACATGCTCACAGTTGGCTTGGGGGAAGCTGTGGCATCTGTAGCTGTTGCATTGCCAAATATTGAAGGAGTTGAAGTTTTTGCAGCTGGATTGCTGGTTGGCATGGCCAGTGAACCACTTTTCGTATCATTCTTTATGTCGAATGAAAACAATTTGGCAGGCGGCGACGCCCATTTTGCGTCTTCTTTACCTGCAGTGGCTGCTGGTTTTGAAGTAGTGTCGGTACTCGTAAGCGGCGCAGCCGGTACTTTTGATAGAAATGCAAAAGGTGATGCCGCACCAGCCGTTGCAGACGCTGTTGGTTTTCCAAATCCTTAATAGAGATTAGACAAAATTACTTTATATTAAAGGGTTAATGAATAAAAAATATTTCTGTAGTACCTGAGAAGCCGCTAAATACGCTGCTTTTAGGGCTATCGGTTGCCGCCTCGTCGGCTTCAAACCCGCCGACACCCGCCTTTCGCCTAGTGGCCTTCTTGATAACGCGTGTTTTTAATTCTTCTGGCGGCGCCGCTTTAAATGTACCACGCTCTTCTGGTTCTTCCTCTTGATCCCAGTTGTCGTGGTTAAGATTTGATGTTGCTTGTCTTTTAGCAGCCATTTGTTACAAATGTATATAACGTCTGAGAACTCCGATGAAGTTTAAGGTAATGCAAATTTTTTGATCTAAGGATGAGCGATAGCACGAGCAAAGTTGCAAAGAAATGCGATATTTTTCAAGCATGGATTTTATTTATATTCGATAAATAAACTAATTACTATTCAGCAAAAAATTGACTAAATTGGAATTAACAATTAACAATTAAAATTGAAAATTTTATCATTCCCATAATTGTTCAAACGTTGTAACTGTTCAAATTAAAATTAAATTTTCATACATATAATCTGGTTTAAGCACATTTCACATGCATAGTGATTCATGAACACACGAAAGCCAATTTCGATAAATGAACTATTGTGTGCAGCCCTGCAACTAACGAATTACTGAGCTGGCTGTACAACTCTTGGGCATTTTTAGTACATTGTGGAACAAAAAATATAAGCAACATTGTTACACTGAACGCGACGACGACGCCAGCAGAGCAGCAAAAATTGCAATATTAATATTATTAAATTTTTACTCCGGCTCGGGCGCGTCAAAAATAATTTAAAGCATAAGCAATATCATGCATAATTATCGGAAAAATATGTCGATTTATAGCAATGTGACAAACTGTTGCGGAGTGTAAATATGCGCGGCGCATTTCTCTACTACTGTAACATTAATTGCGCTTTGACTGCGACTGAGACTGCGACTCGAGTTTTGCTGCAAGATGAGGCGATCAGGTGGCGCGCCTAAAAAGTGTACAATAAAAATATACAGAATGTGTGTTCGTTAAGCATTCGTGCAACGGCAACGTGTGTCAAATCAAAAGAAAATAATAAAGTGAAAATTGGAGTAAAAGAAAAAGGAGAGTAATAGATACTCCCATACAGACGTACGTGCCAACACCAAACCAATACAACTACCCAAAAAAGGCAAACACACTCGCACGTATATACACATACACGAGACACACAAACGCAAGCTAAACACGAAGGCGTCGTAATCGTAGTCGTTGTCGTTGTTATCCTGCTTGTTCTTGTTACCTCGTCGTGTGATCCTTTGTTGTTGCCTTCGGCACCAGCGGCAGCAGGAGGCGCAGCAGCTGTCGCGTCTGCTGCTTTAAGCTGAAACGGCATATAAAACACATTCGTGTTTTCCCTTGCAATCGTCGTTGTTTTTGTTGGTGCCGCCTGGGCGTCCTTGAAGTTCGGCAGGCTGCTCGTCGCTGTTTTGATAAGTGTATGAAAACTAAACTAAGCAAAAACAAAAAGTGTGCCCAGCCAAAAGTGAATCGTAAATTAGCAATAACAACTTGTTAAAATGCCGCCCGCTTTAATTGGCATATCAGAGTTTGTGGAGGAGACGCGGGATGATTACAATTCCCCCACAACCTCCACATTTGCATCTCGCATGCCGGATTGTCGTCAGACGATTAGCATATTGGAAGAGGTAAGCCTTAGCCCCATAACACCCCTTTCATTTTCTGCCCTCCCATCGCACTGTCTCGCTAAAGTTCAAGGTAGCTAATCAATGATCCAGCGCTATAAAATGCATGCCAGTGCATATCTACATTTATTTTTACATACAAATATTATATGTACATACACATACAAACAATTGTATGTTCATGCATACACATGCATACACATATATATTTGTATTTTATATGCATGAGTGTATCATATACTGCAGTGCATACGCCCCCACTAAAATAAAAAACAAATTTGTTTATTATATATACTATATTTATGTGTTATTCACAGTGGGCTATGCAAAAACAAAATTTTACTGGCACTACGCCAAGAGAACCCCACAGTAATCTGCCTCATTGGTGACTCTCTTGCTCTCATTCTCCAGCTCTTCCGTTATAGGGTTGGCTCACAGTTTGCATACGTTCTACGATGACGCGTTCATCGTCGGAAAATGCAGGTGGTTTCTGTTTCTCCACCAAGAACATACAGAAACAAATAATGAAATAAATAATGAAAGTGCATATTCGTAAATCAATGCAGCTGGCGCTGCATTTACCCCAACAGAACGTGGGGCAGTGCTTTATTGGTATTTTTATTTTTAGTCACTGTGCAGCTGTTCTGGCTTCCCATAAAAAGCACACATTGCAATGTGTTTCTTGTCTTTGTTGTTGTTGCTGCTGCTGCTGCTGACGCCGGCACTGATAAGAACAAGTGCGGGCGGAAAGGCTGCAGATAAAGCGAATGAAATGTCGTCGCCAGCAACAATTGCCACATTTAGCTTAAAGCCCGATCAGAGCAAATCATTCGAGTAGCCACACCCATTCCTTAGATTACTCATCAAGTTGTGTAAATTTGATTTTAGATTTTGTATATTGCAAGTTATTTGGCATTTTGCGCCTGAATATCTGTGATCCAATTCTGTGCGCTTCGAGATCACCAGGCCCACTGCAGCTCTAAAATTAGCCCCAACGCAAACAGCAGCAGTAGCAGACGCAGCCTGAGCTCCAGTCGCTTGGTGTCCAACTATATTTCGATATATAAAAATATCATTACTGAAAGATTCTTTGTGTAAAAACCCCTTAGACCCTTAAACTAAACACTAATAAAATAAAACTGTCGAACCTTCAAACGATAAGTGTCCACATTCAGTTATTTTTATCTGGCCTATTTATTGTTTCAATAAAACTCAATCTTATTCCCCTGGTGTATAATAAATACATTCGACAATTTTACTCAATACCTCGTTAGAATGTGCGCTAATTAAGGTCTAATCTTTTTTAACCTGAGCGGGACGTCTCATATTACCAACGCGCCCGGATTTTGTTTGCTCGTTGTGAATATTTGACAGAATATTAAATGTATAATATTTAATTTCACTGATGGCCTTACAAAAAGTCCACCCAAAGGGGGCAAATCAATTAATGCGTCCAAAACCAAGACACACCTTTTTTCTCTCTGTCAAAGACAGAATCGTAGAACGGGGCGAAATAGAACCTTATTTGTGTGTATGTAAATGACTATTCTGCTATATATTTACATACATACAAATACATACTTGTAGAAATGAATCAGGTATTGAAATTTCGCATAAAATACGCTGTTATTTACTGGGCAGCTTATTCATTGTACCCATTTGTATAATAACAGAAATATATGTATGTAGTATATAATGCGGCTTACTGCTAAAAGTAACTTGACCGGCCTCAGACCGTTTTACGAATTTCATCTTTTGTTATCAACCGAAGGCCCAAAATAAAAAAAAACAAAAACTCACTTGGTCGCTAGAAAGAGAAACGGAAACCAGTTGTGTGCGGTCTGACCAACTTTATTTGTTATTGTTCTAAACGTTTTGCGTTCCAAATATTTGGCATAAACTTTAGCTTTCTGTTGCGAGCGGTATATTTACTACTACTTACTAATGTATGACTAATCTTTATTAGCACGTTTTAAACATCGCGTTTTGTTCTTATCTTCAGTGCCCACTCCTTCAAAGAAAACAACAGAAATAACTATGAAACTGCAATCGTAAATTGTTCAGCTTAATACCAGAACTAAAGTTAAATTGCACACTCATACACATATGTGTATTTGTGCAGTTTTTATCTAATCAATTCTTCAAAAGTTGAAGAGCCACGGAAATTGTTTCCAGTGAAGCAAATTTATAATGCACATTTGTTTCATATCTTTAACCCATTCCAAAATTAATTTGCTAGTTTCAAATTTCCGAAAAAAACACACTGATTGCCTCCAGTCGGCAATATAGTATGTCTAATTCAATGAAATACTTAAATTAACATTAATTGAAGAGTCAAAGGGTTGAACGAGCTAACGAAGTGCACGATCCAAGGGGGTAAGAGCTGAAGTAATTTAAAAATGCATAAAGCTGGTTACGTCTTAGAAGTTGATAGAAGAAAGTCTTGAAGAAATTAAAACTCATCTAGTTGTAATATATCTGAAGTATGAAGCTTGAATGATCATGAATGAAACCATACTCTTTTTTATAGCGACTTGAATTCGATCGAGAGGGTCTAACAAAGCTGAAGAAGGCTGTCAAAGCCATACACAATTCTGGAAATTGTAAGTATACTAGTGATTTAATATATATTCTGTATACTAATACAACGATTTTACAGCTCATGTGGATAATGAAATGTTTATGGTACGCGCCCTGGAGCGCTTGGGCAGTAAGGTTATTGATCAAGATGAGCCAGACATTGGCGCTGCCTTCCTCAAGTTCTCTGTGGTCACCAAAGAGCTCAGTGCGCTGATGAAGACACTGGTAAGCAGTAGAAATAATTGTAATAATTTATTTGAATTTATAATTTCGGATCACTTTTCACATTCAGATGAAAAACATCAACAACATTGTCATGTTTCCGGTTGATTCAATGCTTAAAAGCGAGCTGCGCGGCGTCAAAGGCGATATGAAACGTCCCTTCGATAAGGCGGCCAAAGACTATGAGGCCAAATTTATAAAAATTGAGAAGGAGAAAAAGGCGCAGGCCAAGGAGGCGGGCATGGTTCGCACTGAGATAGATGCAGCAGTTGTTGCAGATGAAATGGAGAAGGAACGTCGACTCTATCAGCTGCAGACCTGCGAGTATCTCCTCAAATACAAAGAGATCAAAACAAAAACTGGAATTGAGTTGCTTCAGCATTTCATCGAGTATTATCACGCGCTGAATAAGTGAGTTTTTGTGCTGAATACTAATTGAATAAGCCACTTCTCGGCCGGGCACCGCTTGCCTACCAGGCCTGGCTTTGGCTCTTTCCTAATTCGGTTTGAATTTATATAACACAAGTCATTCGCATTGCATTGCAGTTACTTCAAAGATGGTTTGCAAACAATCGAACACTTTGGCACGTACATAGGGGATCTAAGCGACAAGTTGCATGTGATCAAGCAGAAACAGGACGAGGACAGGCGCAGTCTATTAGATTTGCGAACATTGTTACGCAGCACTCCGGACTTTGAACGAGTGGAAAATGTTCCGTCGTCCGAGAATCGCAGTGGTGGTGCGGGTGCTGGTTACTCATTGCATCAACTGCAGGGCGACAAGCATCATGGTGTGACTCGTCAGGGTCATCTGCTAAAAAAAAGCGAGGGAAAGGTGCGTCGTGTGTGGCAAAAGCGTCGTTGTCGCGTCACTAGTGACGGATTCTTGGATATTTGTCATGCGGACGAATCGAAGCCCCCAACACGTGTCAATCTGCTAACGTGCCAGATAAAGCCGGTACCTGATGATAAGCGGGGCTTCGATCTAATCAGCTGTAAGCCATTATACTTTGTCACTTATCCATTGATATTGTAAACCATATGTTTTTCTAGACAATCGACCATATCACTTTCAAGCGGAAGACGAGGCAGATCAAAAGGCATGGATGGCTGTCTTAGTGAATTGTAAAGAAAAGGCCCTCACCAAGGCGTTCCAGCATGCTAATCCGCAGATGAGTCCCAGCCTTGTAGAGCTGCAGAAGACAGTGATTCGCTATGTTCAGCTGCTGCCAGGCAACGATAGATGCTGCGATTGTGGCTCACGAAACGATGTCACCTGGATCAGTCTAAACTTTGGCATACTCGTTTGCATACAGTGTTCTGGTGTGCATCGTGATCTGGGTGTTCATCATTCGCGCATACAGAGCCTCACGCTTGATAACCTGACCACAGCGAATTTACTGATTGCACGTGCCATGGGCAATAGCACACTAAATGATATTATGGAAGCCAAGTTGGGCAGGAACAAGCTAAATCATGAGAGCAGCATGTAAGTGGACATCTAACTATATGTATCCTATATATTAAATAATGTTTATTGCATTTTCAGGGAAGAGCGCTATGATTTCATACGTGCCAAATATGTGGCCAAGCGTTATGTGATGCGAACCTGTGCGGATGATAATGACTTGCGGTGCGATCTGGAGCAGGCCATAGTAAATGCGGATATGAGTCAGTTGCTGCAGGTTTGGGCAGAGGGTGCAGATCTCACCTGTAGCTTACCCAGCTCAGATGCTGGCGAAACAGCTCTACATCTGGCTGTGCTGCGAGAGGGAGGCTCAACACTTCACATTGTAGATTTTCTGATTCAAAATATGCCGCCCAAAGGCTTGAACAAAGCTACCAATCCGCCCGGTTTGCTGGATGTCACTGGCAAAAATACGCCATTGCATCTCTGCGCACTGCATGATCGACGTGAATGCATGAAGCTATTGCTGCGCTCTGGTGCCGACTATGAGCTTAGAAATTCACAAAATAAAACAGCGCTGGATATTGCCAAAGAGATGGGTCACAATGGCTGCAAGGAGCTGGTCAGTTGCCTAGTGTTTTATATTTTGATATTGTTCATAGAATATGTTTCTGACTTTACAGATTGAATGTGCCATAAAGCGAGAGAAGAGCGCTTTCGATCACATTAATACTGACTGGAACCTACCAAATGAAGATGGTTCCACCGATTTCAGTGACGATGAAACCGTCATCGATGAGCGCGTAAGTAATTGTATATTATATGGTATAGGGCAATTTCCTCATTATATTGTTCCTATAGAAGTCACGCTCTCGTCCGCCCAGTTTTGCTGGTGGCGATTCACCGGTTTTGCGATCAAGATCCTCCACATGCGACTCCATCCAGTCAAGTTCTAGTCCAATTGCCAACTGTCCAAACCGACAGTTTACTTTGCCCGGCTACACGCAATCTGCTGGCACATCGCCCAAACAGCACACGAATGTGAGCCAATATCTGGGTAGCGGCAACAATTTGGGAGTAGTCGGTGTCAGCAGTACGGGTAATAACGGTGGGGGCTCCAGTCCCAGCTCTGTTTGTAGCCAAAACGTGCGTGCTGCTCGGAACAGTTTAAATATGCAGAGTGAGTTGGCGCATGTGACTGGCGCTCGAAAATCAACGTCCACGGCCAACATGAATTCGTTGAAGAAACGAACAGCACCAGCTCCGCCGCCAGGGACTACTCAGTCGAGTATATTTTACGGGACACTACCGCATCCGCCCAGACACTCTCAGAACATGGATGCGAATGATATACGCGTAATCAATCATAAAAATCAATCAATGGAAGCATACGGAACTTTACCTCATATGCGAAGCGTAGAGAGCTCTCCCCGGATTACAGGTGGTGGTGGAAACGCCGGCGGAGGTATCGCCGGAAACGGCAGCAATAGCAATCTAATGCCGGCCATGACAAGCTTTGGACATAAGCGTTCACCTAGTGGGGAGTCACTGAATCGTAATATTCACCTGGCAGGGGCTAAGCTTGTATTACCGCCAACTGGCGAGCTGCCAACGCTAAAACATGTAGACAAGTCAGCGCTGATGAGACCCAAAATACCGCCACCAGGTCCACCTGCAGGTAATCTAGCTTGAACCTCTTTCAAGAACTGAAATTCTAATATAAGCTCATTTTTATAACTTTACAGAACGCGAGATACCAAATGGACAGTCAAACGAGAGCATTAGCTCAATGGATGAAGGTCCGATAGCGCCGCCGCGCAAGGTAAGTTAAACGCATCCTTTGTTGCGTTCAAATCAAGGGCACTTCCGTTATCAATGTATATCCTGTGTATCTCCTGTAATTCCAAAAATTTCAGCGCAAGCAACAAAACTTATTGAGAATAGAGCATTCCAGCGAGGAAACGGTAAATGGCAGAGACAAAAGCAAATGAAAAAATATTCAAACAAAAAAAATCAATTTTGCCGTTCTTGTTGTTGTTTCGTTTCATTCTGTTTTGGTTTTCTTCTACTAAATGTGCCGTGTGCATTTTCTCCAGAGCTCTCTTAACTCCATGCGCTCCATACTTATAAACAAAATAAATTCCAAAATTATGTGTGTTCTTCTGTGTTCATTAACATTTGTTACACTAACTCTTAACTGCAAGTGACTGTCACAGAAAATGTACTAATAATCTATATTCTTTCCCAGCTCATTAATCAATCTGGCTTCACGGACTATGAGTCTTGGCACACTGATATGGACTCTTCGGGTGGTGGACTGGATCATTCCGCCGAGTCTAATGTGTCGTCCAGCGATAATGATAGATTAAATTCATCGCCCGATAATCAAGCGAAAAATCCAAGTGGCACTGGATCCGGAGGCAAATTGCACTATGTAAGTTAAAGTACACTGAAGTAAAAGGTAGAGTAATTATTGTTAATTTCGGGTGTTTTTTTTTTATCAGAACGGACAACGACGCTGCCGAGCTCTGTACGACTGCGTTGCGGATAACGATGATGAACTAGAATTTAAGGAGGGTGAAATTCTGATTGTGTTAAATGAGCGTACAGACGACGAAAATTGGATGGAGGGCATCATCGAGGGTCATCCGGCAAGGCGTGGGATGTTTCCTGTTAGTTTTGTGCACATGCTGCCCGATTAAGATACATGCATATAATGTTTTCTATGTTCGATTGAAAACTCGTGTGTTTGAATGCGTGAGTGTGTGTGAGGTTGGGGGAATGTTTGGGTTATTATTTATTACATATTTTTATCAAAAACCCACAACTCTTTATGGATGTATTTATTTGGTTAGATCACAAACAAGGCTATACAAATGTATATGCAATGAAATGATTAAATTTAATCATTTACATTTCTTTTGAACTAAAAACCTATTTAGTATGCAAAACGTAAACAATAATATCGTATGTACTATGTATTTTTTTAAATATATATTGTACCCTTTTTAAAGCATATACTGTAAGTAGGCGCCGCTTTGAATTGCTTTTACAACTGAATATGTCCTGCAAATGTGTTATAGGCTATAATTGTTAGCTATACATACCATCATATAATTTACTTAATATGATATTTTTACTTACTAGCATAAAATCAAGCTGTCCTCAAAAATAACTCCAATGTTGTATGTAAAAATTATTCATTTGATTGGAATCAAGGAAATTATGTATTGATATATGCTTAACAATACGCTGCCATATACATATATATGTATGTACTAACAATAAAAAGCCGACCTGGTCTGGCTTTCATGCTTTACATGAACTCGAACACAAATTACATATGTAAAACTGTTGATGGATTTAAATGAAAGTTTATAAAACAACGTTAATGAAAAAGTAAAGTTTACTCAGATTAAAGCTTAACGCAATAGCAAACGTAAAAGTAAAACATAAACATAAAATATACATAATCAAATGAAATACATAAAATGCTCTGAAAAGAAAAGTAAACAATTAAACCCTCTGTACCTAGAAGTTGTTACCAATTAAGAACACATATATCTTTATATTAATCCAAAGCGCAGTCGAAAGATCAATATAAGAATTTTGAAATTCTTCGACTTTGTTGTATACCTATCACACATCATTATATATATGTAATCTGTAGATACAAATTTTGTTTGCTATGTACACAACCACCCTTTACATTTTGTATACACGTTTCAGTATTTATTTAGTAAAAACCTTAATATACTATACTATAATACATATATGATATTATATTTAAGATAAATAAAAAAGAACTCAACGCTTATTAAAGATACATATATATAAGGTTGTGTTAAAAAAAAAAAAAAAACAACAGTAATACCTTTGTTTCAATGAAACGAATGCCGGTTCACGCAAAAGGTTTGAAGCGAACCCGTCATACCAAATGAGCGTGCAAAATTGTTGTACGACCGAATCCCAGTTTTCTTTGTGTTATTGTTCGTATTAGAAGCTATCGGCAAGTGTTGTACAAGTTGAGGCGGTCGGTCGATAAATAATCGATGCCTGTCATTCGTCCCGAATTAATAAGTTTAGATGTGGAGTGCAAATAAATAATTTACTCGTATATTGTGACATTAACGTTGCTCGATGCAATTTCAGTGCACGGAAACATCCTGCAGCCTGGACTCTCAACAAATAAAGTGCCTTTTGCTTGAGCTGCCATTTTAATGCTGATGGCGACAGCGAGAAGTGTGCAAAAGTAGCAAAAAGGTATCTTAATTTATCGATATCGTTAAATTTGTTTAGCACTAGCACGGGGTTAATTTATGCTAAGAAACGAGTGGAATTGTATTCTTATGTGAACAATTAAACAATTCGTGCAGAAAATTATTCAGATCAGCTTTTATCGGGAACATCGGCTGTCATTAACAACCGACGACAGTAATTGAAGTCGCAAAGCCAGCGCCGTGAGCAGAAGCAGCTCCAGCGAATTGGATACCACACACTCATTCCAAATTATGAGTGCTGCAAAGAAATACAAGCTTATGGATACGACTGAATTGCACGACACCGAAAATATTTCATCCTGCTTGAAAAAGGGTGACAGCAGCAGTTCGATTACAAGTAATCCTGGAGGTCGAAGCGCTTTTGCTGCTCAAAACATGAATTCCGCTGCGTCCACAAACGGCGAACGATTGCCAAACTTTTCCAAACTTGGCTCGCATCACAGCAATGACATACGTGCTGCATCAACTACCTCAAATATTCTAAATCGCATGGGGGCCATACACAACAAGCCGGGCGATGTAAAGAAGATAGTTATTAAGAACTTCAAGGGTAAGTAAATCCTGCTATTATAATATTGATAACATTTCTTAATATTTGCATATAATTTACATTTACGCCATAGCTAAGCCAACACTGCCCGATAACTATTCTGAGGACACCTATGTAAAGCTCGAGGAGGCCGTAATCGCCATCCAACTATCTAAACCCATCAAATATTCACTGGAGGAGCTATACCAGGCTGTTGTAAATATGTGTAGCCATAAAATGGATGCACAGTTGTATGCCAAACTCAAGGAGCTGACTGAGCAGCACGTTAAACGAAATATCAAACTGAAGGAGCTCACTGGAGGAAGCATGGATAAATTGGTAATTTTTTAACTTCTTACACAAACACAATACAAATCTTGCTACATATTAATTATTTATTTCAGATTCTGTTAGAGAAAATAAATAACTGGTGGCTATCATTCTGTCAGCAGATGATCATGATACGTAGCATATTTTTATATATGGATCGCACCTATGTGTTGCAAAATTCGTCCATACACTCGATATGGGACATGGGGCTGGACCTCTTTCGCATACACTTTGCACAGAACAGCGTTGTACAGAAGCGAACCGTTGACGGCCTCTTGGCACTGATCGAAAAGGAACGCCAAGGCTCGACAGTGGATCGTGGACTGCTCAAGAGCTTAGTGCGCATGTTGTGTGATCTGCAGATTTATAGCAGTGCGTTCGAAGAAAAGTTCCTCGATGCGACCAATCAACTTTACAAGGCTGAAAGTCAACGAAAGATGCAAGAATTGGAGGTGCCCGAATACTTACAGCATGTGAGCAAACGCCTTTCCGAGGAGAATGAGCGTCTCCTGCATTATCTGGACTCAAGCACGAAGTAATGCTTCTGTTTATATATAAAATATTTTGCAGTAAACTTATTTGTAATCTTTTCTAGACATCCTTTGATATACAATGTGGAAAAAGAGCTGCTTGCGGAACACTTAACAACTATTCTGCAAAAAGGCCTTGATTCACTTTTAGAGGATAACAGACTGAACGATCTAACTCTCTTGTACGGCCTTCTCAGTCGTGTTAAAAACGGCACTTCTGAGTTATGTGGCAATTTCAATGGTTATATCAAGGTAAGAAATGCACAATAATTCAATCAATCATCAAATTCGCATCTTGAATTTTTCATAACAATTTAGAAAAAGGGACGCACCATTGTAATTGATCCCGAAAAGGATAAAAGCATGGTGCAAGATCTACTGGACTTTAAGGACAAAATGGATATAATTGTGCGCAATTGTTTCGAGCACAATGAGAAATTCACGAATTCGTTGCGTGAGGCCTTCGAATTCTTCATCAATCAACGCGCTAATAAACCGGCAGAGCTCATTGGTTTGTACTCTTGTTAAAGAAAAGTTATTCACAATATATTTATTATGCCCATCTTCTAAATAGCTAAATATGTGGATATGAAATTGCGCTCCGGTAACAAGGGCACCACCGATGAAGAGCTGGAAAAGACCTTAGATAAAATAATGGTTCTCTTTCGATTTATTCATGGCAAGGATGTATTCGAAGCATTCTACAAAAAGGTTGAATTCGTGTCATTTAACATGCAGCTCACGATTAAAGCTAATTAATACTTATTTTACAGGATCTAGCCAAACGTTTGCTTGTGGGCAAGTCCGCCTCAGTGGATTCCGAAAAGAGTATGTTGTCTAAATTGAAACAAGAATGCGGTGGCGGATTCACGTCGAAGCTGGAGGGAATGTTCAAAGATATGGAATTAAGTCGTGATGTTAATTTGGCTTTTCGCGGTCATACGCTTAGTAATGATCGTGATGTTACCAATCTCGATTTAACCGTCAGCATATTGACCATGGGCTATTGGCCAACATATCCACCAACGGAAGTCACAATGCCTCCTCAATTCATCAATCCCCAGCAGATATTCAACAAATTCTATCTGGAGAAGCACAGTGGGCGAAAATTACAATGGCAGCCAACCCTCGGAAATTGTGTGCTGCGTGCACAATTTGAAGCGGTATGACACCATATATTCTATACAGGTCATTAGTTATGTTTCTCATCCACTATATTCTGCAGGGACCCAAAGAGTTGATGGTGTCACTGTTTCAAGCACTCGTCCTGCTTTTGTTTAATGATGAACCAACAATCAGCTATGAGGACATTTTGGCGGCCACCGGAATCGAGGATGGCGAACTTAGACGCACCTTACAGTCGCTTGCTTGTGGACGAGCGCGTGTTATCACTAAAACGCCTAAGGGTCGCGACATTGAAAACGGAGATCAGTTTGATTTCAATAATGACTTCACAAATAAACTGTTTCGCATTAAAATCAATCAAATACAAATGAAAGAAACGGTAAGTAAAAGCTTAAAAGTCATTCTCCATCCTTTTATACGATTCCCTTATTTTAGAACGAGGAACAGAAAGCAACCGAGGAGCGAGTTTTCCAGGATCGTCAATATCAAATTGATGCGGCCATTGTGCGTATTATGAAAATGCGTAAGACCCTAAGCCACAATTTGCTCATCACCGAGTTGTTCAATCAGCTAACGTTCCCCGTTAAGGTTAGTATAGATATAATAATAATAATAAAAATAATGCTTATAATGTATCATTTGTTTCAGCCTGCCGATCTGAAAAAGCGCATCGAATCCCTAATCGATCGTGATTATATGGAGCGGGACAAGGATAATCAAAACCAATACAACTATGTGGCATAAGTATGTGCGATATGCTTCGATCTTTTGGCCAACTAACACAAACCACGAACGTAGTTTTTTCAAACCATACCTATACCATACATCAATAACGAGTCCAACGAAATTCTTTTTGTAATATGCAAGAAAATGGATTGAGTAAATTTCAATTACATTTAAAAAAATCAGTTTTTACACGATAAACAACCATGAACAACAATGAGGTGGTTAGTGTAGTTGCTGGAATTCTAAGTTACTTTATCATCTTTTAAATTAGGAGATTTATTTCTGCAAGCAAACGATGTATGATGTGTTTATGGTGTTTTGAAAACATCGACAAACAATTTATAGGAATATTGAAATGATTGTAAATTTGCTAACAGATTTCGTTTTTTGCTTATGGGTTTTTATTGATGATGTTACTTCTCCTTTTAATTACAATAGAAGAACATTTGCAGGCTAATATTAATAGAATACTTAAATAAATAAACTAGTACTCGTAATTCTGCATCTGTATGTAAAACGGATACACATAAACTAAATCGTTTTTATTTATGATTTTTCGATAAATAAACAAAATTACTTGTATACATAATGCACTGTGTATGTTTTTTTTTCACTTTTGTTCTTATATTATGTACATATGCGTGTATGTACTATATATATTTTTGTATACGGTATATTTAGTTTAGTTGCAAGTTGCAGTGGTTATAATTAGCCATATGTTTTTTTTAAATAATGAGCCATATGGAACGCCGTATGTACAATTTTAGTTAGAAATAAATCAATAAAATAGGGGGAGTATATTAGGTTAAATACAATTTATATAAGAAAGGGAACTATACTCTATACGTAAACGTATAGAAAGAAAACAAATTACGTTAAAAAGGTGCAGTATGATTCGTTTTCTTAAAACGACTTTTAACTGAACTTAGACGCACGAAAATATCGAGGCTAATTGCTATCACATTTTTCCATTGCAAACGAAAAAGCCCTTTGCACATTAACAGCACTTGGAAAGTTATCAGCGGCTCATAAAAATCCTATACAAAAATATGTAAGTA
Organism: Zaprionus inermis; assembly: GCA_018151445.1. Classification (NCBI taxonomy): domain Eukaryota; kingdom Metazoa; phylum Arthropoda; class Insecta; order Diptera; family Drosophilidae; genus Zaprionus; species Zaprionus inermis. The sequence goes on along the minus strand of JAECXD010001572.1, from coordinate 2,917,907 downwards.
TTTAAATGTAAATGAAAACTCTGTGATTGCTTGTCGAGAGTTTTGATTAGCTCTAGCTAGCCACCACTTACGCCTCTACGCTGTTGACACTGTACTGGGAGCTATCGTAATCGGATACATTGTCCGCCCCATATCCACCGAAGCCGGCCACCGAGGGCTTGACCGTCGGTTCCGTGCGTGTTTTGAGAACGTCGGGTATATAGGCGGGCGCAGGACCTGCAATTTCCACAATGCTTGGACGTCGCGTGGCTGCACACCGTTTTATGGGGGACATAAAGATAAACAACGTCACGGTGATAGCCAAGGTTATGATTAAAATTATAAACCGTGCCATGCCGCTATCGCCACGGAAATAGCATATCATGGCCATAACTAGGACTAATATTAATACAGAAAATTTGGTCATGGTAACAGCTGTGGAATGAATCTTGCCGCCCTTGCGTGAAATCATATTAGAGGGTCCATAGGCAAAGTACAGGTTATAGCGATCGACCATGTGCTTAAGGCAAATGTAAATCATAGCAAATGGCATTATCAGCGGACAGAATACACTATACACAATGGATATTGTGAAGACGAGTGTGGTCCAGGCATAATGAGTTCCAAATGGAAACTCAATCATGATTGATTTACGTATATACGGTGTTTCAGCTTTTGAATTCGCTTTTATCAATGCCCAAATGTAGACAATCAGTTCTGGGAAACGCAACAGCTCTAATGAAGTACCAATAAAGGCGGCGGTGATAATGTAATTAACATAAAACGAACCACGATCGGGCAAGAAAATGCACTGCCAGCGTTCGGTTTCGTTGTTCAAGCCCCACTCCAGTAACGCTTGAGCTGATGTCAATCCCAATGAGGGTAATATTAAGATCATGAGAAGTAGGTAACCAAAGCACTTGGTCATGATCGAATAGTTTTGCTTGGAACGCGTATAGTGACCCATCCATTTGTCCGAAATGGAGACGATCACTGGCATCAGCGCTGACAGCGTCCACAGCATCAATGTTGGTAAGAACTCGGATATCAATGGTGAGATATTACTTTCAGTGTCCTTCAGCCATGATCGGCTATTCAGCAAATTCACCACCATAGCCGGTGTGGTGAGGAAGAAGAGCACAATAAAAAGGACCACATTAACGCAGACAAATTTCAAGTACCAATGGCTCTTGTTCACGTTTAAATTCTCCCAAAAGATGTCATCAGGCGATGGTGCGAACATGATGTGCCATTGCCGATAAGTTCCAGGAGTAAAATGGGTGACAATATTTTGGGCTTCCTGCACTGTAGATACTGTGAGGAAGGCAATATCTAGAGGCTCATTCATTGTCGAGGCACGCAAGCGGGCAACATCGCCTGATAGTTTACGCTCCTCGCGCTGATAATATTCGTAGGCGTTTTCCTTTTTACAGGAGCACCATTCGGGCTTAGCCATAAGAGTGTCACGGTTTCGATGCTGCTCACAGTATATGCGAGCTTCGTGTGCTCTTTCGTACTCGTCATTTCGCACAAATAGTCGGGAAATGTTGTAGGCGATGCTAACGCTTTCAATGGTTACATCCGGAAACAGTTCCTGCATATAGTTACGTATGACGGTTTTGTTACGGTCACTGAAAGCATAAAAAAAACAAACGACTTAACCATATGTAAATCTTTAGGGGAATTTGAACTAACCTGTTGGATATATTTGATATCATGATGGTGCGCGTGGCAGCCTTTTTAAAAGCGTTTCGACCCGAGGAACGGCGCATAACGAGAACCACCAAGGGAATATACAATATGGTAATTATAGTGTGTACCCACAACCAGGAAGAATACGGAGGAAGATTGGCCATTGTGGTGCGGCCAAATGTATTCACATCGTATGCAGTATTCTCTGGACCATTTAGAAAGTTAATGGGAAGAATAATGCCCAACGAGATAACAGTGACCACTGCCATGACTGCCATCAAGTGCTGCTGGAACGACAAATAGTGCACGGCATCCGGACCGGAATGCAGTAAAATTGTCTCCTTACGCAACTTAAATATAACTTTAATCCAACTGAATATGCCGGGTTCCGTTTGGATGGGTGACAACGGCGTGGAATCCGCTCCCTGCGAGTGATGCGAGTCCACACTTGGACGCGGCGATACATTCTGTGATGTGCATGGTTGCGGGTCCACAACGCTGGCGGCTCTGGAATAAAATATCTCTGTCCAACGCCTTTTATTTCCATTGTTGTTCACCAGAGCCAAGCGGTAATCACTTGCCTGATGCCGTAGCATCGTGAACAACAGTACTAGTAACACCCAAAATATGGTATTCAAAATCAGAGTTTCGGGAATACCATTATAGGCACTGGTAATTATTGTGGTGCGGTTTCCCAATACTGAACAGTAACTGTTGTTCTGGTTTCCATTATCGTGAATAAAAATATCCATCCCTATGCTTTAATTCACTGACCCAAATGAACTTTAATGGTTTAATAACTTTGTAGTGAATCACTGCAAATAAATGAGGGAAAACAACATAATAATATGCGTATGTATATGAAACACAATCTGCAAATTCGACAGAGGCTAACCAAAGCTAAAATGTGTAATACGCGATAATACGCGACAAAGTAAAAACACTGCATTAAGCCTTACTGATTTATCATCATATAGAACCATGCGTTTTTTACTTGCATATTCACATTAAATTAGTCTCATTTCCTTGTCTTTCACAGCACTTGAATTAATTGAGAAATTACTCAATGTCTTGCTTTTTATTTAGTTTATTTAATAAATCCAAATTTAAATATGGCAAGAACTTTTTATGCGGGACCACAATTACCGTCTGATTGTCAAAATAAATATTATAGAATAACTTAATAAATTGTTCTACACTATAAAAGTGTACACCAGCTGAAACCCGCATATATTTACTTCATTAAGGTCTTTGACATTTTCTGGTAGTTTCACTCAAACAACAAATCTGTTATTAGAAATATGATTACGCGCATATAAGCAAACATCAACATGCACGCATACAAATACATATGCATTCGCTTTGTATGTTTAAAGTAGTCACTTTCTTTTGTAGATTGTAAAGCCAGCAAGACATCATTAATGATATTCAAACACACTCACAAGACTCCGTTAATGCCGTTTGTCAAGTATTATCAACGAACATTGAACGAATGGATTTTTAAAAATAAGATAATAGGGTTTTTTCTTGTCTCTTGTAGGTTTTTTTGTTGTTGTTTTCCTATAAAGTCTTGCTGTAGGGGTTGCTGGGAGGTAACGTATTGCGTTGTTTCCACCTTTCCATTTCCATTCGAATTTTTTTTTTGTCATGAATCATCACGCATCGTAACTAACTTTTCAGTGACCAAAAAATGGATTTAGAAGCAAAGAAAAAACAATGCAATGCACCACAATTCGTATATCAAATCGGTTGTCATAATTATAGCAAGATTAGAAATGTTGGCGTGGATTGATTTGACTACTTTAATGTAGTTAGCACAAAACTAAATAATTATATTTGACACGTATGCATTACTGTTCAGCGTACCTTGTAAGATATATTTTATTTTGCTCTGTAGTTTGCAAATTATTTTTATTGCACTTTAAAAGTCATCTGTTATGTTTTCTGCAGTGTCGCATACTAATACAATACTAATACAAACTATTGATGAGCATTTTGCTTTGTTATTTCGATAGATAAGCGATAACATATTCCGATTAGTCGATAGTTTTTTATTTACGTCACAATTTTGCAATTCTTGAATAGTCTGATTATAGTATTAAATCATTAAATTAAATACAAAATATATTTACATTTTATTGATATCTACATAAAAATAAATTTTGGTTTCTTGATAACTCTAATGTTAGAGTTACTCGATTAAGTGATAAAATTACTCTTGGATACTGTTCTACAGTATCGATGTTTTAAGTACCGAATAAATACGCAGTTATCGACGCTGTCACATCGTCGACAAGATAATAAAAACAAAAGCAAATCAAATTCAAATTTCAAATTTACACTAAAAGTTTAGTGTAATTATCGTTTTGAGCTTACGTTGTTTGTTTTAATTTACACAACTGCCTGAAATATATTCCATTATATTTTTTATCACGGACTCTTGGCACAAAATTAACATTACCAGACAAAAATGCTGACACAAACGGCAATCAGCAACCTAGTTTTTAAAATAAAGCTACTATCGGGAGAAAATATTGTACTTGTCGATTGTCAGGGATTCGAGAGTGAGCTTTTCATGCCGCAGATTGTTAAAGGTCGGATTACTTTCCAAAACATCATACCGAAACACCGCTGCTGCGATACTGCTGCTGCAGATGCCCGAACCGATCAACTTATTTTGCCTGTCCACAAGTTTGGTAACGTAAGAGTCTTAGCTGGCCCGTGTACACCACAAAGAATCAGCTGTGGTCCTTACGTTGGAAACTTGTCTTGCCCATTGGCTAGAAGCACACCGTCCTCAGGCGCCAGAAGTAATAAGGAAAATGAGGCACACATTCAGACACCAGAGCAAACGCGTTTCCACCCACCCAAACAATCTGTTATTCCGGATTCCCTTAATGTAATGCCACTTGAAACTTCATCTGCCATTCAGTATCAAGAAGCGGCTAGTGTTAGTAGTTCAATTTTAATGAACAGCCCGCTGCGTCCATCGCATTCTTCTACCTTGACAAATTCGATAAAGTCGTCCAATTCTCCTCGATCCGGTCTCATGCTCAAGGCGCCTGCAAGGACATATGCACGAAAAAAGCTCAAAGCCCCGAATATACCGAAGTCGCCAATATCCTGGTCGCCGCTGAAGAAGAAAAAGAAGACATCTAAGGTATCGTCAACTAAACCGCCCTGTCCCAGCATGAAACTCGAGATTCGACATCGGAAATTGATTGTGGATAGTAAAAAGACCCTGCCTATTCAAGATTTACTGAAAACTGCAGAAGCATCTGTTTCTAAGACAAAGATTCGTCGTAAACAGGTCACGGCCAAAACCCGCGTTCAATTTGACGCTCTCAAGGGCACCGCATTCGATCAACTAACTTCACCCGCCCTTACTAATGTGTCAAACGCTTTGAAAAGCCAATTTCAAAATGCATGCATTGAGAAATTTTCGGAGACTTTACCAAACTACGCTGAACTGTCGCGGACACGGCCACTGCAAATGGATCGCCAGGTGAGGTCCTTAGTTGCCAAAGAGAAACGGTTGGAGAAAGAAATGAGCCAATCACAAAAAGCGTGTCTTATAAAACGGAATAAAACCTGATTTCAATGCACTGACTGCAGTTGCGGTTAAAGCAATTATTCCGATTGTCATATGAACAGTAAAATATGTAAACAATTTTATGATTATACAAATCGTAGGAATGGCCAACGGGCAGCATGTATCTAATTGTATTATTGTATTTTAAACTAAACTACAAATTTTACACTAATTTAGTGAATAGACTAGAACTGCTTTACCAAAACAAAGAAAAAGAGGAAGGAACACATTCTTTCTAAAATATATATACATATATATAAAATATATATACATACATTAATCTAATAGTCGTTACTTAATTTTAATATTTAATTTAACTTTGTACACAGCGATGGCTAAGAGCTGCGGCACCGGAAGCACGCCTTAAATCCGCGTTTGATGGCACGCATGTTATGAATTACTTGTTCCTGCAACAGTCAAACGAGCAGTATATAGTTTAAAGTAGTGGTAAATGGCAAACTGATTCTGTGTACTGACCTGCATCAAATTGAAACACATGGCAATTAGTGCCATTCCCAGCAATAGATAAACAGCACACAGAATAAAGCTCACTTCGACCTTGTCTTTATCGGCGGTAATCTATAGAAAGCATTAGAAAGTTAGTTTAAACATAAAGTTAATGATAGACCTTGATTTAGGATCCTACCACACGATCTCCTGGTACTAGATCACCAAATCCAATGCTGCTCAACGAAATGAAACAGAAGTAGCTGCCATCCAGATAGTTCCAATCCTCCCAGCGGCCGAAGAGTATGGCTCCCGATAAAATATAGCTATAAATGCATATATTTAATGAATAAGGACTATTCATTACGTATGCGTAGACCACAATTACCTAACCATAACAAATACACAGACTGTAAGAGGTACCGTAATCTCATCCGTGCTACCACGAATCTCACGTTCTATATCTGAATCAGAATCTGAATAAGGTACATCCAATATGCTGGACGTGTGTTCTGAGCTTCTGGTGTAGTCACTGGTGCTACTGCTGTTTGTGGAGCTGTTGCTATTGCTAGAGTAGCTAGTGCTGCTGCTACCACGTGCGCTTTCCATGTTATGCATTTGCAACTGGAAACAGAAGCAGATGTAGTAAGTTTCTTTATTGAAACATAGCATATTGGCAAACCTACCGCTCTTGCCAGTTGGCGCAACTTTCGACGTTCGCGTATTATGCGCCTTTTGGCTACACCTGGACAAATGCGACATAGACAGACCTTGGAGTAGATCCACTTGAAGGATTTCGCAAGCACATCGCCTGAAACAAATATATGCATTTTTATCTAACTCTGGCAAAAATTACTATATATTCTTACCTATATTGGATAAATAGAGCAGAAAGAGTGGCATTCCAATTATCGCATACAGAATGGTCACCAGCTTGCCCCATTCAGAGCTGGGCGTGATGTTCCCATAGCCAATGGTCGTGATGACAGTCAGAGAGAAAAGAAATGCACCAGAAAAGCTCCACTGATGATCCACATCTGGACCCAGCAATTGTTTCTTTACAACAGCACGCTGATACTCCAGCAGCACATCGTTGACACTGCAAAAATAATAATATATAATAATCCGATAACTGGCCACGACTCTTAATATGAATTAATATGACAATAGCTTACCGCTTCCTGTACGCCTGTCTATCGAAAAAGCTTATATTCTCGGCTGTCAGCTCCCAGATGCGGTTTAAACAATCGCCGCTCACGTTACGCTCAACGAATCGATGTGGTTTGTCCGTTTTAAGTTTTTCGTATTCGTAAATTTCAATAGCCTGAAAGATGAAGGCTCCACCGATTGTATAGAATGTCACTAGCAGTATGATGCCCACATTGCTGAACATAAACGCTGTAAAGTGACGGCAGTGATCCTTGAAGCGCTCAAATGCCGGCTTCTCTCTACGTCGAAAGGAGCTGCGCCGCGACGACATGGCTCGACCACATTCACACTGGGTCGACTAGCAACAGCTCGTTCCGATTGCGAGCGCTCCGTTGGTTTCTGGCTTCTGGACATGCTTCGACCTGGCTGTCCTGTCCATTGGTATGTCGATTGGCTTCGATTCTTCAAGCTGTCGATAATATGTATATATAAAAACAAAAAATAAACCATTTATTTACTTAATCATTGTCTAAGCACTTTCTATTGCGCTAAAACAAAGAGAGTGATAAACAAACACGAGCTCGCAATATTTTTTTTAAGTGTTTGGTCACCGTAAATCTTCACGACCGTATATACAATAGTATCATATACATATGTACATATGTAGCTGTTTTTAGTATTTATAGCAGGAATGCTCCGTCACAGAGTTTTGGTTATATTAATGACAAACTGTTGCTGAATTTGGAAGCATTAAGAACTGTGAATACTCTGACAACCATATAATTAATTTGTTTACTCGAAACTCCATTTTAGTTTTATCTTAGTTTTCGAGCAACAACTTAGTTCGGTTTTTTCCCACAAAAATACATTTAATTTAAGAGGAAATTAGCTTTTGTCATAGGGCATAATTCATTTTTACGAACTATAATTCTTTGAGTATGCGACAGCCATGATATTTTTATGATATTTTCCAACAGATTAATTTAGAAATTTAGAATTCATTTCGCGCCATCGGTTTCAATGGATTTTTGTTGTTGCATTTATAAATGAACTACATGAATATGAATTATTTCGTTTCGTTTGGCAACTGGACGGTTTCGAATCTAGTCGGCACCGTCTCTGGTCTGTGAAACGTCTCGCTCTGTGGCCATGAGACGGATGGCGGGTGGGTGGTTGGTGGTTGATTGTGGGTCGTGTTGCGGGTGGCATTTGGGATTTCTCTGCTGTTCTGATGACGATAACACTTGTCGCGCATTTTCTAAAAATGATGGCGTAGCCACAGCCACAGGCATCAAATTGAGGACTCCCTTCGCCTTCTTTTCTGCCTAGCATAATGATGTTAGATTGTCTGTGGCGCTGGCTGCCAAATTCTTTCTTTTCCGTTCGTTCTTTTAGTGGGTGTGAAATATGTTGAAGCTTATTTTTATAAACTTCAACAACAGGCAACAGTCATTTGTCTAATTTGTGTGCGGTAATTCTTTTGCTTTAATTCGACAAAAAAACGCAGGCATGTTGTGGCAGCGCGAGATCAGTCTATTCCCAATGCTTAATGCGATCTAATTTATAGATTGCGATAGAAGAACTCATTTCAATAACACCACGCACATTACTAAGTACGCATACCTTGTAGCGGGAACGCAACGTGGTCTGCGAGGGGCGCCCCATAAATTACGTTCAACTCGCAATTGATGTCTGCATTATTTACAAACGAAAACACGTAGATTATGCATGTGTAGCCACATACATATGATGTACATATGTATACATACATACTTGGATAATTACAAACAAATTCGCGCCAAAAACAAAACGAGAAACTAAACGAGAGAAAATTGTTTAAAAACAAAACCTGAAGGCAAATTACGAGCACTAAGCTAAATACACTCGCACTCTCGCGCACAGAATCGCCAACACATTAATGGGGAAGGATTGAGGTGTGGGTGGGAAAATAAAATCAAAAAAGTAATATGCTATCAAGTATAGCACACGTTTTACAGATGTCTTTGTCAACTTGTTCTTTGGCTTTGGGATGCAATTAAGCGATCGTAAAAACAGTAAATTCGAAAGCAATACGTTTCTATGCAAAATTAACAATACATGTGTATAGCTTGGTATTTTTGTTTCAATTCTATTCAAATCTCAGCTAAGCCTGAGATTACAAATCAGTTAAATAATTAATTGGGTAGAACTATCTTGTACCCAAATGCATACGCGTCACTTATGACGCCTTAAATTTATACTTTTAATAAATAATATCATATTAACCAGACCTTAAAAGGGAATTGTGGGTAACACATTCAAAAAATAAAAAAATACTTGTATATACAAAGTATTTTAAACAAATATATATTACTAATGGACTATGTCATTAAAAACCCAATTTTATTTAAAAACAAGAAAGCAAGGCTACCTTCGGCTTGCCGAAGGTTTCATACCCTTGCAGTTATACAAAATATAAAATATATTTGGATTGCTGCTGGTTTCTGTGGTATTTATTGAACAATTATAACAGTAAAGGAAGTCAAGTTTTTACTTGATTAAGGCTATGAATCAAACACCTGCTTCGAAAAAAAATAATTCTACCTTTTTAATGCTTTTGTATATACCCGGATTTCTTATATACTTAACACAAAATGTTATGAGGAAATGTCTTTGTGTTGTAAAGGATCTGTTGGTCATAAAATATAAATAAATTTGGAAAGTTCTCATTCAAAAATGCGTTTGAATAACAGCTACAGGATTTTTTGTTTAACAGCTACATGTAATAGTACTCAGGTTTCCATAAAATTGCAACATGAACCTTCATTAGGCCGATCGTTGATCGTTATAAGTTATAAAAGTTCGATTTCGAACTTTATTATTAGGGACACACTTAGATTTGGATGTGATAAGCCTGATAGCTATATCTTGAAATATAACGAAAATCGGCCGATAGGCTCCATGACAGCTATACGATATATCAGTCCGATCTGGCCCATTCCGACTTATTTAAAGAGGGCAGAAATTAGAAGCTTGTGAGCAAAGTTTCATGAAGATAGCTCAATAACTGGGGGACTAATTTGAGTTGCAACAGACACGCGGACTGACTGATTGTTCCTATAACAGCTATAGAATATAAACGTCTGAGATATTTAAATGGAAAAACTAAGGGCGGGTTACTGTATAACATTAAAAAGTATTGATAATGTGCGGTATTTCCAAAAACAAAACAGGTTTGCATACAAAAACCCTGATTTCAGCCGATTGTTCCTATGGCAGCTACATGTTATAGTGGTCCGATTTTGATACAATTTTGACAGCACATTAAGAACGTAATAAGAATAGGATTTGCCAAATCTTGTTGCAATATCTTGAAAAACAACAAAAATCGGCCGATAGCTTCTATGACAGATATACGATATATCGGTCCGATCTGGCTCGTTCCGACTTATTTACAGCCTACAGCAATAAGAAGCTTGTGTGCCAAGTTTCATAAAGATAGCTCAATAACTGTGGGACTAATTTGCGTTGCAACAGACAGACGGACTGACTGATTGTTCCCATAACAGCTATAGAATATAAACGTCTGAGAAATTTAAATGGAAAAACTAAGGGCGGGTTACTGTATAACATTAAAAAGTATTGATAATGTGCGGTATTTCCAAAAACAAAACAGGTTTGCATACGAAAACCCTGATTTCAGCCGATTGTTCCTATGGCAGCTATATGTTATAGTGGTCCGATTTTGATACAATTTTGACAGCACATTAAGAACGTAATAAGAATAGGATTTGCCAAATCTTGTTGCAATATCTTGAAAAACAACAAAAATCGGCCGATAGCTTCTATGACAGCTATACGATATATCGGTCCGATCTGGCTCGTTCCGACTTATTTACAGCCTACAGCAATAAGAAGCTTGTGTGCCAAGTTTCATGAAGATAGCTCAAAAACTGAGAGACTAGTTTGCGTTGCAACAGACGGACGGACGGACGGACGGACGGACGGACGGACGGACGGACGGACGGACGGACGGACAGACGGACATCCATTTTTCGACTCCTCTGGTGATGCTGATTCAGAATATATATACTTTATAGGGTCGGAGATGTCTCCTAAGGTGCGTTGCAAACTTCTGGCTAAAATTAATATACCCTCTGCAAGGGTATAACAACGGAAATCGGGCGGGGGTTAGCGCGAACTTTACCCAACCACGTAAAAGATCAAAAGGCTATATATCTGAAATAAGCATACACTGGAGAGCTTCTGTATGATTTACACTAATGCAGACAATTCAGAAATATGCTTTTTTTAGTTTCTTCTGGGAAGTGGAAACTCTTTTAACTTTTAGACGAACAAACAAGATATGTAGTCTTTACCTAAATGTGAATTTGCCTCGTAAATCCTGAGATTTAAGATTGTTTTTTTTGCCCTGAAGCACACTGAAGAACGTTTTTAATGCTTAGCGCGGGAAAATTTTTATGCTTGTATATAATTTGCATATAAGCTAAAGAATTTACAATTTATTCACGGAAATAAAAGCATACGGAAGCAGAGCTTCAGTTCACTCTCTAACTCTTTTTTCTTCCTTTAAAGAAAGTATTTATTTTCCTGCGACCTGCAGCTTTATCAGCTTGCATGTAAACAATAGACAGTACTTTTACAACACAGTATAACAAATACTAAGGCACACTGGACGAGATGGCAAGGGAACTCAAGGAATGATACAATGGGTGGTACTTTTTAAGTTCTCTCCTTAAATTCTTTGTTGCCAACCGTCTGGTCAATGCGTTTGTTTAATTTCCCAGCCAAACTTTTCAATCCCTTAAAAAAATACTTATATAACACTTTACATATATAGGCACGCATGTACACGCCTGTGTGTGCCTGTGTATGTTTATGTATGTCATAATTACCCACGTCAAAAATATAAAAAAAATATATTTTAGACAGGCATAGAAAGTTAAGTGCCAACAGCTACACGAGGAACATCGTACACATCTACACATCAGTACAAATGCTTGCATACACACATGTGCACACACACGTATGTATACACTATTTTGAAATCTAAAACAAAACCAAAATGTTTGAATGCAAATGAAAACACACGAAAATCGTAATGCTTAAGCCACAAATCAGCGAGCAGACCGATGTCTGTCTGTGGGGAACATGACATGGATAATAATAAATTACAGCAGAATATGCAAGTACAGAAACACACACAGATACACATATGTTTTAGACCAAATGTTTTTCATTCCGTTTGACTGACAAACCAAAGCTGATGTGAGGCCGCCTAAAAAAACCAATTTTCGGACGTTGACCGGTGTGAGTTTCCGTTAAAATCGACGACCTGGATTGTACACACACACACCCGCACCGGGACACAAATGTATTATCGCAATCATTGTAGTTTTTGCGGTATTTACATAAATCCTTTATTGGGGACAATCGATAATTTGCATCGATCGCCAGCCAGCGTGCGATATGTTTATTGATTAACATTTGTGTTGCCGTCCACTTTACATGCACACATAAATAGCTATGCCTGCATGTGTGTATTCCGATCTCTGTTTCGTATTATTGCTTTGCCAGATGCTATTCACGAGGCGCCGGGCGTGACGTCATAACTACGCCGTCGCCAATGCACTGCTGCGTTCCGTATCATTTCAGTTCGTTTCGCGTTAGCTTTGGAATGTTTTCTATAGTAGCTGATATCACACAAATTTAGTTACAAACGCGTTATATTCCACACAAAAATTATGTGGTGTCAATATTTTCGTGAATCATTTGTCGATTCATTCATTGAATTTGGTTTTATTTCATGCAATTGCCACCTGCTTTTGTGCAGCAGACATTGCTCGCATTTTTATTTTTAAACATACATTACAATTAATTTAATACTTCAGTGCGCGCGATGCCAATTTCAAATCCGATTCTGCCACATTTGGGTGATGTGAGCGCGCGGGTCTGCTCCGTACGAGACGACGTTCTCGTGCACACTGCGGCGCGTTGGCTGTTTTATATTTATCGACGGCGAATACAAATGCTAATCTTGACGCTTCACCTGTGACGTTGAAATTGAGCATCCTAAACGCCGTCAGTGCACTGTGGTCCAGAAACAAAAAATTCTGGCATAAAAAAACAAAAGTACAAAGGCAACTCTGGGACAGATAGTACAACAAGGCGTACAGATAAAGCTCCATCTCAAATAATAAATGATTGATTCGGCATACATTTACAAATATTTTTCATATTAACACTTTTCTCTTACTTAATTAAATTACGCACAACAGACGAGCAAAGATGAATAGAAATTGCGGTTGAATATCGATAGCACAGGAACACTTTCAATCAGTTGATCGCGAAAGCGCGCCAAATTCAAATGAAACATTTAAAAACTATTTTATATAAAGTTTTATCTCTCTTTGTCTCTCGGAGCACACATTTTCTCACTATTGCATTTGCAGCAATTTAAAGAAACCTTCTTCTTTGCTCCTCTTGCTGTCGAACGATAAAAGTATTTCCTAAAAATCTATCCATATCATTTAATTTTGGATTTGAAACCATTTTCCAATAGAGGTGCAATTTCTTCGGCTTTGCGATTTCTGGTTTCTGGCAGATAAATAAAGGTAATCACGACGCCGAAAAAAAGGATAAAGACGCACATAAGAAACGCCAATCCTCCCACATGATTGTACACAGTTGGAAATAAAAAGTTAAGAATAAGAAGGAATGTCCAATTGGTCAGGCTGCCCATGGCCATGGCAGCAGCACGTGGTGGATCCAGGAAGATCTCTGCAAAACGTGATGAAAATATATAAAATTGTAGATAAGTTTTGTTATATTTAGCGGGTGATGCAACCAACCTGAGGCAATAAAATAAGGCAGCGATGTTATCGCCAAGTTTAACAATATCATATATAGAGCCATTACCACAATGCAAGCCAAGGCCAACTCTGATGGTGCCTCCTGTAGGATTTAAGATATTACCGAAAATATCTTAAGGAAGATGTGGTTGACCGACCTTTACAGACAGTCCAACTGTTATAAAGAGCATACAAAGCATTGTGCCAGCGCAGGATAACATCATCATGGTGCGTCGATTGAAATAGAACATCAGCAATAGAGCGCATAGAGAAGCAAAAAAATTGATTACACCCATGCCGAAGTTTATCCAGTTTGCAGTGTCAAGATTAAAGCCGGCATCAACATAAAAGCCTATAGAATAGTTCCAGATCTGAGTAGGAATAGTGGTTAGTAAATTGAAATGAAGAGACAGCAATCTTTAAGACAATACCATAGATATGCCACAACCAGCTTGCACGAAGGCGAATGAGGTAACTAGGATTAGAGCCATGGTCAGCTTGCTATCCTTACAACATTGTATCATTGATAAGTTAGCTGATTCGACTTTCATACCCGCTTCAATTGATGCCATCTCCTGATCCACACGTTGGGGATTTTTGCGTAACCGCGACATGGCAGCCTTTGCTGCATCCTTATTTCCCTTAAACATGAGATAACGTGGGCTCTCGGGAAAGCAGATCGATGGGAACATTCCAATGAGGGTGAATACTACATAGGCCGCGACTCCAAAGGGCCATAGATCAACAGTGCCAAAGACGGAACCAAAGTTCAATATCTGACCCATAATTACGCCGCCTGTGATGCCAATGCAAGTGAAGACACCAACACTTCCACTCAGCTCCACTGGTGCCAGTTCCACCAGGTACATCGAAAGTGTGGAAAAGGTTAGAGCAGCTGCAACGCCGTCCAGGATGCGTCCCAGCAACAGCAGTTCCAGCGAGTTTAGCATGCGGCAGGTGCCGATACATAGCGCAGATATAACAAAGATCAGTCCCGTCAACTGAAGGGTGCCCAGTCGGCCCAGTTTTCCGTTGCAAGCAGGAGCGATCAAAGATCCCAGAATGCCGCCAAACTGAATTTAAAATACGAAGAATCAATGTTCAATATCAATAAGGAGCGAGCTATATGCAGTCCTACCATGAAAATGGCAACAATAGTTGACCAAACCAACGTCACGTTGGCTGCGTTTAAATCCACACCGTAACGCGTGCTGCATGAATTTTTGGTCCATTCCTGGATGTACTATAATATAAATATATATATATGTATATACAAATATTATAAGTATGGTTACATGTTTGTAATGAGTTTTCAATATTGAGCGAAGGGTATATTACAGTCGGGAGCGTAGCCTTATCTATACTACAGTGAAAATTTAATCAATAAAAAATGTGTACATATTTACGAATTTTATATCCAGCTAAATTATTTCTTAATTAACTTGATGTCGCATACTTTCAGGCCGAAGATAAAATCATTTTGCATTCATAAACTTATTTGTAAAATTACTTGTTCTTTTACTCAATTTAGGTTTAAGTTTGTGAATATGTGCATATATTTTAGAATTAGGTTTTACACTATACTATAATATGTAGTAACAGTAAACTACAATTTACATATATTACAAAAAAATTGTATTTCTTTAAGGGATTATAAATAAATTAGCTTTTCTTATAGTTATCGATATTAAATGAATATTTTAGCTTTAAAATAACACTTGTAATACAATTTTTCGATTTACTGTGGTAGATATTGGAAAATTAACTAGCCTTATAGTATTTTATAGTCTTAGTCACGGCAAAACAGCAGACCATGTATTTTGGAAGTCCAAACCTTGCTATCAATACCACATTAGCTACTTCTGGAGTAACCGCAGCCTTCTTACCTTAGCGTTTCCATTGAGAGCAGAAAAGCAATAGCCAACTGGAAGGGAAACCCCAATGGTCGTCCCAACGCAAATTAAGAACAACAGGCAGCTCCAGCCGTCCCTTGACGAATCCATAATTTTCTAGTGTATTACACAAACTATAGTTTTAGAAATACTGAAATAAATCGGAGCTCCAACCGTGTTGTGCTATATATATTAATAACAGGGTTGCTATGATAAATACTGATTTATGTTATATCCTTTTTTTATTATGTGAAATAACTTTGCCGAATGAATTTGAAGTTAGGATTTAGATAGATTTCTAATTGATCCTGGAGCGCAGACCATTGGTCATTAGCGGCCTGATATCCTTGGCCTCCCGTCCACGTGTCTCCGGCAGGTAATGCCAGGTGAGAAGAAAGCAAGCGGCACAAACGAATGCGCAGGGTATAAAGGCAAACGAGCTCCAGACGTTCTGCAGCAGGGGGAAGCACATGCCGACGAGAAAGTTGCCAATCCATGAGAACAGACTGCCCATAGACATGGCAACAGGACGCGGAGCATCCTCGAGTAGCTCTGAACGGGAGAAAGATGAGAAGAATATGGCAAATCTGAAACGAATCCCTGTACTTACCTGAGCCTATGAAGTAGGCAATAGGGCCGAGACCCAACTGGAAGCCCAGTATAAATAATAGAATGAAGACGATGCTAACATAGCGCAGGGCCGAGCTGTCCGTGCTGAGCATGAAGAACAGAGCGAAGGACATGCCCAGCAACGATAATCCGCACATGCTGCACGAGATGAGCATGAGCGGACGACGGCAGAAGCGTCGCAGCAGTATTGGACCCAGCAGCGAGGTGCAGAGATTGAAGGCACCAATACCCATGTTCAGCCAAGTAGCATGACTGGACGAGAAGCCAGCCTCAGTTAGTATGGATAAGGAATAGAAGAAAATCTGAAATGCAGTTTACAGTTTAAAGATGTATGGTCTTTTCCCGGACAATAAGGAACACCTACGGCATTGATGCCACTTAGCTGCTGTGTGGCTTGGAAGCTGCAGACAAGCAGCAGTGGCAGCAACAGCTCCTTGTCACTCAGCACTTGCCACATGCTGCTCGACTTGTCGTTTGAATGCAGCGCCGTCTCCAAGGCTTCCAGTTCGTGCTGCACGTTAATGCTTTGCTTGCCACGCACTCGACGCAGTGCCAATTCACTTGCGGTGCTATCACCCTTCACCAGATACAACCAGCGCGGACTTTCCGGGAAGTAGAGCATGGGCAGCAGGCAGACTAGCACGAGCAGCGCGTAGAAGCTAAGGGCGTAGGGCCAGTGCTCCTCGTTACCCAGCAGTTGGGGCATGCTTACAATCTGGGCAAGCAAAATGCCACCGGTGACGCCAATGCAAGTGAAGACTCCGACGCTGCCGCTGAGACTGAGCGGCGCCAGTTCCAGCAGATACATGGGCTGTGCCGTGAAGATCAGTGCTGATGCGATGCCGCCAAAGAAGCGGGCGGACATAAGCATCTCCAGCGATTTGGCTGCACGGCACCAAGTGAAGAGCAGTCCACAAATCATCAGTATAATGCTACTAATAATCAGGCATCCCTTGCTGCAGAGGGAGAGAGAGTGGGGGAAATTTGAGGCTGTTATATCATGGCATGTTGTTGCCCCGCTTACCGTCCATATTTGTTGCTGCAGCATGCACCAAAACAGGATCCAATAATACCACCAATCAGATAGATGGACACGATGCTTGTCCAAAGCAGATTCAGATCGCTGGAGCTGCTTTGCGTGTCGTATTCGTTGAAGAGAATGTCCTTGCACCATGCCTGTATCAGTTCCGCCGGCGCATTGAGCACTCCGAAGAAGTATCCCACCGGCACAGTGGCACCCAGAGTGGTGGTCAGGCAGATGGCCAGCAGTAGCCATGTCCAGCCATCGGCAGCATCGTTTACGTGCTGCGAATGAGTGAGAAAAAGGCAGATGCAAGAGATGAGTTAATATGATATCAAAACAAAAGATTTAAGACACAAACTTAATGGAAACAAGATATGTGCTTCAGACAACGTATCGTATCGTATCTTATCAGAACTCTAATACTAATAATAATTTGTAGTATATCCCAGTTAGAACAAATGAGACAACATTTTCACTGTATAAATATAAAACTATCTCTCGAATCCGTTCGCCTTATCACCATAGTTCGCGTTGTTCTATGTGCCGTTGCTGCTCGCAAACTGTGCGCGCTGTCCGCAAAATTTTAAATTAAATAATTCATCAATAAAATCGATTTTAACAAAATGAGTGTAAACGTGTTTCTTAGGGTATTCACCATAATGAAGACCATATTCCGTGCTTTGTGCCAGGTGCTTCGTTCACCGATGCTGCTCACTAACTGGTCGATCCGAGTGTGTCTGGTCTCGTCTGGTGTGTCATCTGCCGCAAAGACGGCACACACATACACGCACACACACACAAACAGTTATGCCATGTATCTAATTGAAGATGTCGTCAATTGTTTTTACACAAGTCATTTAACTTACACGGAATATCGTAGTTATCGTTCGTTTTCTTATCGCAAACAGTTGCCTCTGCGCAGAGAGAGAGAGAGAGAGAATTGAGGGAGAAACCACGTTTGATTTCTGGTTCAGTGTGTATTATTAAAATGTACATCTTATTATGTATTTTAGCTGTCTTAAAACACGAGTATTGATAGCTTTATTGGGCAAACAACTGAAAATAAACATATGTACACAAATATTTCACTAAAATTGAGCTATATATCTATCTAGACGGGATACAAAGTTCAATTAGCAGAGTAAGCACAGTCTTTTGTGAAGTAATTAACTTGAACTTACGCGCAGCGATAAGAAGCAGTGACTTCACTGTAGTATAAACAGGGTGCCTTAGCAATTAATTAAAATTAAACGTTCTCTTTCTCTATATTATTGTCATTGCTTTTGATTCTCGTTTCAATGCTTATTTTGTACCATATTTATAACAATTGATTACCTTATGGTTAATTAAACATTAATGCATCTATTTCTATTTCTATTTGATCTTGGAGCGGAAACCCTTGGCAACTAGCGGTGCCACATCCGAAGGATCCCGTCCAAGCGTTTCCGGCAAATAGAATTTCGTGAGCAAGAAGAGCAGTACACACGTAATCGAGAAGGGCAGAAAAACATATGCGCCCCAGGCATTCTGCAGAATTGGGAAGGTCATGCCAATTATAAAATTGCATGCCCACGACGCCAGACTGCCCATGGACATGGCCACGGACCGTGGCGCCACCTCAAAGAGTTCTGTGAAATTGAGAAGCGGATACAAAGTAAATTATCAATGTGAATTCTGTTTGCATAGCGCTCAAATTACCTGAGCCAATGAAATAGGGAATGGGACCCAGACCGAACTGATAGAAGAATATATATCCCATAATGCAGACAATGCAGGCCCAAGCAAACCAACTGACCGATTCCTGCGAATTGCAAATGATTAGCAGATCGATTTCTGAGGAAATTTCAATGCACTTACAATGTAGTTTAAAACGAAGGCAATGCAGAATAAGAAGATGGCGCAAAGGCCGCTGGATAGCATCATCAGTTTGCGACGACTGCAGGTGGACATCAGCAGCGGTCCCAGCAGTGAGATGAGCAGATTTAGACAACCAGCGCCCAAATTTGCCCACTGTGCGTTCTGTTTGGAGAAACCGGCTTTGGTGAAGATGGACACCGAGTAATAAAAGATCTGCAAATGAGAATAGGATTAGAATATATAGCAATCGGTTCTGTTAATAGCTCCACTAACCGCATTGATGCCCGACAGCTGCTGACCACCCTGGAAACAGCAGACAATGATGAGCGGCATCAGGAAACGTGAATCCTTGAGTACATCGCCGAAACTGCTGCTCTGCATGTCATCATTGGCCTCAGCCTCCATCTCGGCGATCTCTTGATCGATGATTTTGCTGGCATTCTGGCCACGCAGTCGCTGCAGCTCATTTCTGGCTGCCGTAGGATCACCCTTCATCACGTAGAGAAATTTGGGACTCTCCGGGAACGTGTACGAGGGCAGGAAACAGACAATGATCAGTATGACATATGCAGAGATCGCATAATGCCAGAGATCAGCAGTGCCAAATATGTCGGCCAAACTAAACACTTGTCCAACTACAACGCCGCCAGTGACGCCAACGCCACAGAAGACTCCCAGAGTGCCACGCTGTGCGGGTGGCGCCACTTCGGCTAGATACATGGGAAGTGTGGCCGTTACCAGACCCGATGACAGACCCACAATCAAGCGACCGATTAAGAGCATTTCTACAGACTTGGCGGCGCGACAGAAGAAGAAGAACACGGCACCGACGGTAAACAAAACGGCGCAAATCAACAGACATGCTTTTCTGTAATTACAAATATGTAATAGAGAGTATGAGTATGATTAGAAATGAGTATACATATATTAAAGGGTTTTTACAGTCAATGAATGGAAGATTGTTGGAGATGCTTTGCGCTTACTTAGAAGTTGCTACAAAAGTAAATACATTCTTGATTTCAATTTAATAATTGTATAAGCCTATATCTCTCTGAAGTCGGTTGTAAAACTTAAGATCAATTCAAATTTACATCATTTACATATGTGTATGATAAGAGCTAAGACTCCACTGTCAATTAATGTTAATCTCCCTATCAAAATCCGGTTAACATTTGACAATTGGGTTAATTTGGTTCGAGCCGATAACCTAATCCTGCAATTGATAAACAAAAATTCCATTCATCGCTTTGCCTGGCTTATCGATCTATAGAACACACAAACCTCCCAAATTTATTGGCCAATCCAGCGCCACCCAAAGAGCCGATGGCACCGCCAACCAGGAAAATGGAAACAATCGAAGACCAGAGAATTTCCAATCCACTCGTGCTCAAAGTGCTGCCATATGTCTCATGTACCGTTTGATTGCACCAATCTTTCATAAGCTATAAAGATAAAGCGATAAAATCGTCTATAGAACTATAGAAAATGATTAGAACATAAGCTTACCTCTGAGGGGGAATTGATAACACCTATGCAGTAGCCGGTGGGTACTGCAGCTCCAAGAGTTGTTGCGAAGGCGACCGACAAGAGTAGTTTGCTCCATTTTGTTTCCTATGAAGAACATTCAATAATATAGTATTTAAAAAATGGAATTCAATGAAACAGAAAGTAAGAACAGATTGATAAGAGTAGTGTATTATAATAGACATGGAAATAGCTTGTGTGACATTGAAACTGAAAGAACTAAGTAGTCTAAGTTCGTTTTGTGCGTCATTTTGGAGGCATACGCATACGATGCTCGCTTATCAAGACTGTTATTAATTTATTTCTGAATATTCAGATTTATTTCTTTCGCGTAATTGTCGCTAATTAACTGACCCTAACCAGAGTCAGTAGATTCAGACGAATCAGACTGATGTATTTTTGGTACACTCAATTATTATTTCTATAAATATTCGATTAATTTATACAATATCTGATTAGTTCTGAACATTAAATAGAATTTCAAAACGATTTCTCGCCGGTTCATTTGAAAGGAGGTCCCGATAAGATATGCCCAAAACACAGCTGATAGAGCGGGTCAGAGAGTAAACAAATGACAAATTCGCCAGGTGCTCTCTCGCGTTTTTGTAAACACATGTATACGTTGTAAATAGTATTACTAAATATGTATGGGTGTATCTCTATTTTCAGAGAATATATGCAAATATATTTGTACTTTGTCAACATTGCTTGGGAGAGCCGAGAAAAGAATGCTATAGACGAATTCTAGCAGATCTTTTGAATGTAAATACAATACAGTGAGTCGTAAAAATATATGTACTCAATTGTCTTGCTTAGAGTACTTCTTTCAATGTTTTTTTATACAAAGGGCACATTTCGACAGTTTTTTGATTAATTTATACGATTATAGTATAAAATTTAATAGGGGTAATGCTTATTATTCCCAAAGAAGTTAGTCACACTATGAGTTCCTAAGTATCCCAAAATTTAATGTATGGGACTTAACAGAAAATAAATTCAACATAGGCAAAGACTTTTAAACTGCACTGTCTAGATAAAAATGCACATATTTGTACGTACATATCAAAATGGCATTGCCTTATTAAGTACAAAGTAATGCGTAATGCCTGAGATTTATGCAAATGCCATAAATGGACAGAAATACAATTCGTATGCAGTTTTTATCTGTATTTACGGTCAGCAACAGAGCGAGTCATTTCAGACCTTTGAACGTAAATACAGAATTTGAATAACAGTTTGATAATTTTCTACAACTACGTTCAACCCTTGTTTATACTAAATTGTGAAAGTGCTTTAGAGGAAAAGTGATAGAGTAAGAAAAGTAGAGGTGCACTCGAAGAGATCTGAAAAAGTGCAGTAAAATTGTTGAAATTGAGTAAAGAGGTTCAACGATCTTGCGTTGTAAACAGATCGTGTTGAGGAAAGCAGAGACAGCTGGCCAATAGACAGACAAAGTGTTTGACTTTTTCGCACTGCTCACCTGATTTGTGTCCGTTTGCTGTGGCAGTATTTCAACCTTATACGCGGGGTTCAAATGTTCCGCTTCAGTGTGGTTAATGTTCGTCATTTTGTTTTTATGTTCAAAACATGCACTTATTTTTATTGCTTTTTTCCAAACAATATAACTTTACTCAATATGGGGATAACAAGGTACACGTGTGTTCTTTAACAATAAGCCGTAATTGGTCTGGATATGCTGCCGGCGAACAGATTTGCTTGGCAGTGTTGTATAACTGCACAATATACAAATTCACAAGAATTGAGAATGCATGTATAAACCAATTCTCAATACCAGTGCAATTTGTATTTATAAAATTACTGGATTGTAAAAAAAACCGTAATCCTCTCGCCCAAACTCGTAAAAAAGCCAGCGGCGTCGTTCGACACCTCTGAGCGACTAATGAGAAAACTTGTTGGTAGTATGTCGCGGCAGCGTAACAAAAAGCTCTCAATTTCACCAATAACAACAAGTGCCACTCACACTAACTTTAGAAGCTTATAAAGCTTGGGCGCATATTTATCGATTACTCCAACTTGCCGATACCTCGAATGCTTTGCAAAATTTCACTCTGCAGTGGCAACGGGTGGCAACTCTAGGTTTTTGTCAGCTGTTTCGGTTTTTTTGTTGACGTTGTGGTGGTGTTCATCGTTGAGTACATTCTCCTGTTTTTGTTTATATTTAATAAAATACTCTTTAAATAATAACCACAAACTATGACGCTGGCCTACGATGCCATATTATCCACAACGGCAGTAATTAGTACAATATTTCAGTATTTGTCTGGAGCGTAAGTAGAGACAAAGCATTCTAAATGCAAATTGTTATTAATTTAATATAAATATAAAAACAATTTGTATATGCAGGGTAATATGTCGGAAATACATACAAAAGAAGAGCACAGGAGATTCCTCAGGCGTGCCCTTTATATGTGGCTTTTTATCGTGAGTGGAAATACCAAATTGTCGACGTAGACAAGATACGAAAGCAGGTCTTTATCTTAACATGCTTACTTTTGTTTAAACAGGTGCAGTTTTTGGCTAAGATATGGCGTTCTCACCAACGAGCAGAGCATAGTTATGGTCAATGTAATCGGATCAACGCTATTTCTAATTTACACTCTGGTCTACTACGTGTTTACCGTTAATAAGCGAGCCTATGTCAAGCAATTTGCCGTTGTTTTAATCCTACTAGTTGGGGTTGTCGTATTCACCAACAGCTTGCAAGATCAGCCTCAAAAAATTATACATATAACAGGTGAGTTGGTGTACTATATGGCTGTCACTGCCGCTAACGTGTTCCACTTAATAAACTCATTGATAATTGTAGGTATTATGTGTTGCATTGTTACCGTCTGCTTTTTTGCCGCGCCGCTGACGTCGCTCGTACATGTGATACGAGTGAAGAACTCGGAGAGCCTACCTTTGCCTCTGATTGCCACATCGTTTTTCGTTAGTCTGCAGTGGCTAATCTATGGCGTATTAATATCGGACTCATTTATACAGGTGCAGTGTTTCCCATAATTATCATGGCGATTTTTTCACTTCTCACATTTTTAATTATTTCTCTTGATTTCAGATACCTAATTTTCTGGGCTGCCTGCTGTCTTTGCTGCAACTTGGACTCTTCGTACTATATCCGCCACGTAGTTATACCTATTCGGGTCAAGGCTATAAGTTGATAGAGCAGGCTGTGCCCTTCTAAACTCTAATTGTCTATTACATTATTAAGTCTTGTATTTGAATGTACTTATATTGCGCATTTCGCAAATATATTAATTAAGCAGGTCTGATACAGGTAAAAACGTTTATTTTGATATAACTTAAAGGACAATTATGTCTCTTGCTTAGTTACTATATATAGAGATACGTATTGTAGCATATAATGAATTATATTTATAAAACGATCTACGATATATAGATATAAACGCCGAGCTATGCTTGATTACTCACGTTTCTGTTGTGTTGCTGATTTTCAGCACCCATTGGAATTTACTTAATGCTCTGAGAAAAACACAAAACGAAATCTATAATCTAACACGTTGTGTTCGATTACTTGCTGAAAACAAACTAACTAACATATAAGAGATCATGGTTGACCAATGCGGTCGATTGATACGAGTTGATATGCTGATATGCTGATAATAAACGCTTGTTGACGTCTAATTAAGTTTTAGCTGCATTGGTAATTGAATAGAATTAATTAACTCACCCAAGATAATATTGTTCTAATCTTAACGGAATTTACTCTATCCTTATCACTCAATAACATGAGTGGCCGTATTATTCGATGCATTCGACAGCGGAAGAGTTGTCCATTGATTAGACACAAATAGTTTGCGTATTTGATGACGCACATCAAAAGTCCGAAATCAAAAGAATATATATATTCTATTCTAACATTGTTAATTGCAATTAAACGTTTATCAGCTGATATTCAAAAAAAATCAGTAGGTTTATTAATATTACAAATAGCTCTCAACTTGGCGCCACTGTTATCGTCAAATCGATTACACGAACTAAATGAAACAGTGGGCGTAATCGATAACAGCAATATGAATCGCTTCTGATGTCAACAAATTTTATCGTTCTTCGTCATACTTCTCGGCTAATTTTCGCGTATTTTGTTACTGAAGCAGAGAAACAAAGAGAAATTGGAATATGCAGGAACAGAGTCCTGAGCTATACGAAGAGGTAAAACTATTTCGCAATGCCCGCGAGCGCGAGAAATACGATAACATGGCGGATTTATATGCCATAATTAACACCATACAACAGCTGGAAAAGGCATACATTCGGGATTGTATTACGCCGCAGGAATATACGGGTGCGTGCTCCAAGCACCTGGTGCAATACAAAATTGCCTTCAAGCAGGTGCAGTGCGATGAGTTTCCCACAGTGGACACATTTGTCAAGAAATTCCGTCTCGATTGCCCTGCTGCCTTGGAACGCATCCGTGAGGATCGACCCATTACCATACGCGATGACAAGGGCAACACCTCGAAGTGTATTGCTGAAATTGTATCGCTGTTCATAACTATAATGGATAAGCTGCGTCTGCAGATTAACACCATGGACGCGCTGCAGCCGGACGTCAAAGATCTGGCCGACAACATGAATCGCCTGTCTCTTATTCCAGAGGATTTCGATGCCAAGCAAAAGGTCGACAAATGGTTGGGAACCCTCAACGAAATGCAGGCATCCGATGAGCTTACCGAGGCCCAGGTTAGGCAGTTCCTTTTCGATCTGGAATCGGCCTATGCGGACTTCAACAAACTGCTCCATAGCCAGTAACATTTGTTAATCTACCATAATATATATACACCCCGCTTAGTATGTACAACCTACTCTCACAGTAATAAAAGAACAAAGTAAAATAAATGAGAAATCATAGCATTTTGTTTTTGCATTTGTTTGGATTTAATCGTATCTTTTATCTTCTCTTCTTGTATTTAATTTAAATATTAAGGTTATAATTATACAATACACATAAGTTTAAACCGATTACAATAATTAATTTTTGTTTGTTTGTGTTTTCTCATTCACGCTACGTTTGTATTCTTTTGTTTTTTTATTTTGTATTTGTATTTGTTTCATCTTACGCTTATAAATCTGTTAAATCGTTTTACGCCTTTAATATTTAATAATTGTTATCTTTTATCTTTGTAAATTATTTGTATGCAATGTGAAAAATGGTACTTGGTATAGTTTATATGTATATGCAGATGTTGGCTGTATGTATTTGTGTGGGTGTATTTTGGTTGTTCTCTGCGCGTATATGTTGGTGTGTGTGTGTGGGCATGTGGTAGGATGTGTTCTCTATACTTTATAAAGAGTTATACATATATCTGTTTGCCGACAGGTGGAGCGGAACAAAGAGCTGAATGATGAGAATGCAGTGGCGGCGACAACGCCGAACGTTACGCGTTCATAATAAAAACATTTCTTATTAAGTAAAATATGAACTCTCATCTTCATATATTAGATAATCATCATTACCATCATCATCATCATCAGCCGATGAATGCTGCTCCTCATGCAATGCTTCGACTTTGGGCAAATCATCAGGTTGCTCATTTTGCTGTAGTTGATGCGGCGGCGACTGTTGTTGTTGTTGATGCTGCTGCTGCTGATGATGTGATTGTGATTTTTGTGTCTGCTGCTGTTGCTGTTGGTTCTCCTTGACAAGCATTAACAATTGATTGGCTGCTGCTGTTGTTGCAACAGTTGTCGCAGTGCTTGTTGTCGCTGTTGTGGTCGCTTTAGTACTTGTTGTTGTTATTGTTGTTGTTGTGTTTGTTATTGGCAACGTTCTGCTCTGCTGACTGCTGATATCTATTATGCTGTTGCTGTTGTTGTAGTAATTGCTACTGCTGCTGATATTATTGTAATAAATGTGAATGGGTGTTGCTGCTGCTCCTGCTGCTGCTGCTACTGTAGCGGTTGCTGTTGCTGTTGTTGTGGTGGTGCGAAGGCTATAAAATTCACTTAATCGGCCGGCGGAGCTCTGCTGCAAGGCAATATGCAGTGGCCGCCAAATGGTCTTCTCCGGAAGCTAGTTCTGTCCGGTCCAGTACGAGGTTGGGTAGCTCGGTTTGCCGGCCGACTTGGACTGGCTACTCGACTGTTGACGCTGGCCAGCGCTGTTCGAGTCCTGAAATAAGGGGCGGGGCCAAAATGAACCCAATAGAACGAAATTGTTAGAAATGTTCATGATATTACATGATATACGTTTTTTATATGTATATGTAGATATTTTGTTTGGTCTTCTCTTTTGTTGATAAAGCCAACATCCATAAACATACAAATATATGTGTGGAGGTGTTAGCAAACGATGTATATGTAGAAATACATACATACATAGAGAAGAGATATAAAGGAGAGAGCGAGTATACACATATTGTGATTATGTATGTTTATACATATTTTCGTATCATCTGCCGACTGATATATGCATGAATTATGTTCTGTTTAACCCTTCACTTGATCTTTTGTTTTTTTCATGAATTCTCTAAAGCAAACTAATCATCGATTAACTACGGATGTAGTGATTATCTTTTACTGTTTTAGTATGTGCGTGTGTGCGTGCATGAGAAGGGTGTTAGTTTTATATACAAACATTATAGTACACATTAATATTTACCGAACAACAAACAGAGAAATAGTCTAGATTTGTTTTTTTTTTTTTTTTTGATCATTTGATACAACAACAAAGGAAACTTACCCGGCGGGATGAGCTATGAATCCTGCCGTCCATCTAATGTTGTCCCATAAAAAAATCAAAAGAAATTATAAAGAAAAAAGTCAAACAATCGAACAATTTCATGCATTTTTCACTTTCACAATTTTCCCAATTTGCAGTTTTTCTTCCCAATTACCGCTGAAGCGCGCTAAGCTAAGCTAAAAGATAACTCTATTAATCTAAAGGAACTGAGCAAATATCTCCCTGGAAATTAATCTTGACAAAATGCATAAAATGAGTTTGTGTATGTTTGAGTAAAAACAAATGTGCGTGTGTGGATGGATGGATTAGTGAGTGAGTGAGTGACGAGTGAGTGTAAGTGTGTGTAGTAACTACTCTACTCTACGGGATAAGGTTAATCGAAAAAGGTTAAAATGGTAAATAACTTTGATTACTTCGAAAATTACCTAACAAACTGAAATCAAATTAAAATGTGCGAATGGTGCGGTTGACTTTATTAGTAATTTGTTAATAAATGTTTTTAAACGTTTATCTTTTTCAAAAAGAACAACAACAACAAAAAATCAAGGAGATACTTGATAAACGAAGCAAAAAAAACATGTCAAACTAAAACTAATGAATAATTTAAATGAATGTTAAATATGTAGCCAGAAGAAAGACATGCATTATCATGAGCAGATTACGGCATGATAATTGATTCACAATTCTAATATAGATATCTGTGTGTATATATGTGAGGAATCGGCTGTGGGTGGTAGTGGTGGGTGAATTATTTTTTTCCTCAATATTGCTTAATGTTCTTTAATTGAGATCATCATAGTCAACTTCTTTTCTCAGTTTTTCATTCCGCGAAAAATGTTATATCACTGATATCTTCCTGAACATAATTAAGATTCTCTTGCAGATTATGTTCCTGGGTCGAGTTGGCTGTATGTACTGGTATTTCAACCGATGCATAATTATTATGATTATGATGATTATTATGATGATGATGATTATTTTGATAACGCCACATTTGCTCATGATCATATTCCGCCGCCACTTGCTCGTTTTGCTGCTGCTGCTCTTGACTTATTTGAAACTGCTGGTGTTCTAAATTGTACTCTACCTGATGTATGGGCTGATGTATCATATTGTGATGTCCCGCAGCTGGCATCGGCAGATACATGCCATAAGGTTGGGCCGAGGTGCCACCAGCTGTCTGTGTGTTGGCCATGTTAAATGGGGGCGGTGTGCCCGAGTGGAAACTCTGCTTCTCATACGACTGAAATAGGGTTTAGTTAAGTTTTGCCCGGCTCACGATTCAAGAGATTCGACTGGTATACTTACATTGACCTTGTTTAGCGCCACATGATTCTTTCCGTACATGGATGAGCTCAGATCGGAGCCGGTGCCTGCCTGTGGCTGATTGGAAACCGTTTGCGTTTTGCTCTGTTGATTCACGCTGGACGAGTAGCCGCCCTTGCTATAATCCTGAGTTGTTTGTGAGAGCGCATCGTAATTGGTCGAACCGTAACCGGTGCTATATGATGGTTTTGGAAACTGGCCACCAGATGCGGTATTAGCGGCCGGTATTTGTTGCTAAGGTTGTTTAGGAGAGACATCATTAATAGACTATCCATATATTGTTAAAGTTGCTAAGCTTACAGGGTAAATGGCTGGTGTGCCATACTGGAAACCACCGGGCATTGCTACATTGCCACCGTAGAAATAAGCATAAGGAACATTCAGCATTGGCGCACTTGATCCAGCTTGTTGCGACATTGTACTCGACACCTGAGAGATTGATGCGAAGACATATTTTTATAGATTAGAAATCTAGATATACATTCTAATCAAATCGACATTTACTTACATTACTAACAGGACTGGAGTTATTGTCGGTACGTGTGAAACGTCCATCAGTCATGGTTGAGTATGCCACAGAGCCCAGATTGTCTCGGCCAGCGCCCATGCTGGTGGGCGTGTAGTTCAGATCGTAATATCCTTGCTGCAATAGGAATAATACAGGGATATTAGACCCAGTCTGACGGAATCAGAAGTGCAGCGAATGCGATTTGCGATTTAATGTGGTTTAGGTACAGCGTTGCCAGGGCATCACGATTAAGTTCAAACGGACTTAAGAGACTCTTGACAACAGCTGAGCAAAAATAAATGAATTAGTAAGCAAACGAAACGAAACCAAAGAAACGGAGAAAATAAAATGAATATGGTTAGTAATAAAAAATAACGGAATGAAGGAGAAACAGCAAATTATATGAATGATGATTGGTTAGAAAATACGATTAATAGCAAAGACATTAGATAATTTTGATGATGATGATGATGATAATGAGCGTGGAGTGGAGAGGAGGATGCGGTGGAAATAGTTTAATTTTACCCACTGTGCAAAGCAGGTGAAATTGAAATACTTCATTCGTTATGTTAATGAGCTTTTGGAATTGTTAAATGCCAATTATTATTATTATTTGTTTTGATTTGTTGATGATTAACCCTTATTGATGTTTAGGAACATTTTAATTTGGTGTGCAAAGTAAAATAAAATACAACTTAATTGAATTGAGGGATCGGGACGTTGGTGTGTTCTTATTCAGAGATCAATTGATTGATACAGATTGATTATTCGTTGATTGAACACACAGTTGAATTAATGCGAGTACAATAACAATTAAGTGCAAAAACGAGAGCGATAATATCAATATAGTATTTACATAGGCACAGATAAACACACATACAAATTACACACGCAGCAGACACCGACACAGACAGACATGGGTATTTCTGTTTTTTTTTTTTGCTTTTTGGAAAATATTAAATGATGGAAATAATGTTGTTGTAAGGCACATTGAGAAAAACAGTTAAGAGAAACAGCTGCAACGTCTGTGAGCGTTGTGGAATGCTCCGAGCATAGATCTCTATGTACCATATAGATATATGATATAGATACATACATGAATTGCATTACTTGTATCGATTTGAATTGATTGAAAATGAGTAAATGGAATTTTGAAAGTTTTTTTGGAAAGCGTTTTTATGAAATTTTATAAATGTTTTGATTTTAGTCTGAATTTGGATTTTAATTGGTTTTGGTTGCATTGAATTGTTGTTGGTTTTGATTTTATTTTTTTATTTATTTGCATTTTGCTTTTCTCCATGAACTCACCACATGTGGCACTCTCTGTTGCATCATTTGTAATTCCTCGTAGGAATAAACTGGTTGCTGATAGTATGGCAATCCAGTCTGAATATATTGACTAACCATTTGGATGTTGGTGGGCACCAAGCCGCTGCTGCCGCCGCCGCCGCTGCCACCACCACTACCAGCACCAGTTGAGCCGCTGCCGCCGCCTGCGCCGGCGCTGCCCGTTGTAGCGCCGTTGCCGTTGCCGCCGCTGCTGTTGCTGCTGCTACTGTTTTTATTAGCAGCGGTTAGCGAGGCCAGCGCTGCTGCGGTGCCCGCCGCCGATTGTTGTGCAACAGCGGCTGCTACAGAGCCGGCATTGTTACCACTACCGCCGACGACGCCACCAACACCGACGTTGCCGCTACCGACGCTGGACGCACTGCCGCCGGCAACACTGCCACCAACACCGACGTTGCCGCTACTTACGCCCGCTATCGAGCTGCCGCCCTGACTGCTAACTGCCACCACATTGCTGCTGTTGCTGCTGCCACCACCTGCCGCAACACTGCTGGCCGAGCTGCTGCCGCTGACATTGTTGCTCGCTATGGTATGAATAAAATGAATATATGCAAATATGTATATAAAAAAATATACTACTCACTGTTGGATACGACCGCCTGATTAGCACCTGTCGCACCGCTCACAGTGACGCCTGCACCGTTGCCGGTGCTCGCGCTGTTGCTGCTCACGCCGCTACCGGAGGAGACACTGTCAAAAAGGAGAAGCGACAACACATTAATATCGAACAAAACTGAATTTCTTTGTCCAATTTTTTAATTGCAGCTTATAATTGAGGCAACAGTAGCTTCCTCTCTCTCTTACCTGTCATAATGTGTGGCAGCTCCACCTGTGGCTGCGTCCTTAAGCTTGGCGCTAGCACTAAAGTTACCATACTGCGAGGACGAATTGCTTGCGCTGCCAGCAAACCTGAATGCATTCAAAACAGCAACCGAACGAATCGAAACATAACATACGAAACGAAAACAAAGGGATAAAGAAACAGGATAAGTATGAAGCATTATTATTTTTTCATTAGGACTTGAGCTGAGCGAGCCATTGAACCTCTGAATTACTCGTAATTTAGATTAATTAACCCTGTATCGATTTACGACTTCTTGGATTGTATTACTTTGCTAACAATCTGACAATCTGATGGGGCTAATTTATGTAAAAAAAAACGTTCCTTTTTTTAATAACCTGATATTCTACTTTAATTCCTTTGTCAGTTCTGCATTTATTTAAATATTAATATTATTTGAAAATGTGGAGCTGTGCCGCGCTCTTATTGCTTTGCGATAATCTTTCAGTCTGGGACGTCTGCTTAGAATACTTCTATGTATGTGTTCCTAAGTCTGAAAATCTAGATCGCAGAATCTAAATGACATCTCATTCCTGTGTTTAGCTGAATAGACCTGTATCTGTTTCCATAACACCTTCTACACTTTAATATTCACATAGTTCATCTAATAATCGAAGGACCTTCTGCGTGCTATAAATAGACCTATCAAGTATCAACTCAACATGCAATGCTCTTTGTCAGGCAATTGAATGGGAATATAAATATAACTTGGCAAATGGATGAATGGATGTGTGAGATAGGGAGAGCGGATACTAGTACATGGACGGAGGGGGCATATAGCTTTTTTTCTTACCCGCTACTGTTGGAGAGCCCAGTGCTGCCATAGACACTCTGGCTGGCTGACTGGTAAGCACTTTGTGGTGTCGAGTATCCCGATGTGAGATAGGCGGAGCTCGCATTTGCGCTGTTATTGCATGACAGTTTTTAGTTTGGATTGGCGTTGGTGGGAGGTGGTGGGGCAAGAACGAACGAACGAGCGCAGTTTAAAAAGTAGAAGAATAGGTAACAATAAAAATAAAAACAAATAAGTGTAAATAAATTATTAAATATTAGATATACATATATAACTGCGTACTGGTTGCTGGTTATCAGATTTGGTTAGAGCATCATAACAAGGTAACAAGACAACAGAACCAAAAACAAAAGACAAGCTGGGAAATGGATAGAATATGTTCCTCCATACATACCTGGTGTTATTTTGTCCGCCACTGCCGCTAATCGGAATGTTTTGTGTCGCCGCACCGCTACCGGCGACACTGCCTGTCGCATTTTGTGCACCTGCAGCGCTCTGCTGCTGTTGTTGCTGATACGAGTTGACAGCATTGGGCTGGTAGCTGGCATAGCTTGAGGGCTGATAGCTATTGGCCACTGAGGACTGCACGTTCGCATAGCTAGAGCTATTATAGCCCTGAACGGATGCAGATGTCTGGTAGGCACTGTTTGCCTTGCTACCGCTGCTCTGATAAGCATTTTGATACGGGGTTGCACCGTTGTTGCCACTGCCTGTCTGTCCATAGGGATCATTCTTGGTCAACGCATGGTCTAATGCGTTGCCGCTCTGCTGCTGCGCCGTGGAGCGTGCAGCATAGCTGGCAGCACTTAAAGCATCACCCTGAAGCTGCACAAAGTAAAGAGAGAAACGGGTTAATCCCAGTCTATTTCAGTGGAATTTCGTTCTCATTTCTACTTACAATTTGCGCATTTTGCAGTCCGGCCGAGAGTGCAGCCTGCTGTTGCTGCTGCGTTTTGGCCTGTTGGTAGTCATCCTGCTGCTGCTGCTGTTGCCCATCGATGCCGACGCTTGAGTTGAACTTCTCGGGCAGCGCATCAAAGGTATCATCCGTTCCAAAGTCCATGGCTCCGAATTGCACGTCCAAGTATCCAATGTTATTAAGTGCGTTATCACCAGGCATCTCGACTGCGGTCGAAGGTATCTTTGACGGTGGCGGCAGCTTGACACGTGCTCTTCGCACTTGAGGCTGCTGCGATTGTTCGCTACTGTTGGGCGTGCCTACACTGGAACCGGGCGCCGATGCGAATACGTTTGCGTATGTGCTAGGATACGGTGCTGCCGATCCAGTGCTCTGGCTGCCATAGACGCCAGCTATGGAAGGCTGAGCAGCTGCTGCCGCAGCGGCTGCTGCCGCTGTCGGACTGGCGCCTTGGGACGTCAGCGAATTGAAATACTGAGACTGTTCCGCCGAGAGTGTGGCCGAGGGCTTCAGAGGCGTTTGCTGCTGTTGCTGCTGCTGCAGCTGGTGCACCTGCTGCACCAACGTAGCAGCTGCTGAAGCTGCACTTGAGAATGTGTCTGCAGCAGTTGCATTGCTCGTATAGGGTGATGAATTCAACGTTACGCTGTTTCCACCAGCTCCAACGCTGCTCGGCGTACTCACAACCGACTGCTGCTGTTGCTGCTGCTGCAGCTGTGGCGGCGGATTACTAACCGCAGCGCTGTACTGCATCATTGGCGTCGCTGCTGATGTACCAGAAATGCTGCCAACTGGTGCCGTACTGCTGCTACTGTCATCGTTGCTGCTCCCGCCGGCGCCAACCAATGCACTCAGATGAGATCCCTGGGCCACACCGCTGCCAAGATGATGGTGGTCCAGACCCAGACCTGGTGGTGCTGATATCTCTGCTGCACCACCACCACTGACAACACTGGCGGCTGTCTGAGAATTCAGATTACTCGTCGTAAACACCTTGCTATCTTTCAACGATCCCTCGTATTCCTCATTATTCCAATCGCCCCATGCATCGTCATGCGCCTGCTGTTGCTGCTGCTTTTCCGCGTTTTGCGCAATGGTATTGTCCCAGAGTTCTACCTCATGGTGATCCTCGTTGGCATTACTGCGGGCACCAAAACCGCGATCGCCACGTGGTCCGCCACTTCGACCACCACCCATGCGACCGCCACCACGACCGGGCCGTGACATAAATCCGCCTCCACGTCCACCGTCACGACCACCACCGCCGCCGCCGCCACCACCAATACCTGGTCCACTTCGACCACCATTGCGTTGCCCACGATAGTTGTCATTGGCGCGATCCTCGCCACGATCGCCACCACGAGATTCGCGCAAATTGCGGTCATTCTCACGGGCCTCTCTGCCGCGCCCTGAAGAGATAATCAAACCAACAAAGCGTCCTTAATTATTGAAAAGGGAATAGTAAAAGATTCGCAACTTACAGCCGCGACTGTCGGTGCCGCCGCGTCCACCACGGTTGGCGCTACGATTACGTGATTTTTCACGCCTGTCCGCGGCATTAGCATTTCCATCTGCCCAATCGCCATCACCGCCAGCGCCATCCGTAGCAGCATTTGCAGCCTTATTCTTGCGCTTTTTCTCATACTTGGCAAAGGCGCCCTGTAATCGTTTGTAAAAAAATGGATTAGCCTAGACTGATACGCTCGTGTAGTGAAGTTAACTCTTACCTGTGGTAAAGTCTCGATCAAGAAATTGGCTGCCGCCTCCAAGTCATAGTCGCACTCGTTCAAGGCACAGCAGACCTCTTCCTCGGAACGTTGGGTCATTGTTAACAATAGGGTGACCTTTTCTTTGATCTGGGGATCCTCTGTTGTGCTGCTATTAGTTATTTGGGCAATGCGCAACTGTTCCGTGGTGGCCTTGGGTTGTGCCTTCTCGGGTTTCTCTGTCTTGTTCGCATCGGCTTTCTTGTTCACCGCCGCGGCATGTGTGATGGCTCTTGCATCGTTGTTACTGTTGCTGTTGCCACCGCCGCCACCGGCAGAATTTGATTTTTTCTGAGTACGGCCTCCGCCGCCTCCTCCGCCCCCCGAACGAGTTTGTTGTGTGCTCATCTCTATGTACACTGTATATACAAATTAGCTGTAAGTTGCGGGAGGGAGAGAGAACACACAAAATATGCCAGGAATTACAAAATTAGACTTCGATTTGGATAAATATCACACAAGATTTAACTTTATAAACAACAACTTAAAGAAAACTGGAGTCTAGGTAAAGCTAACAAAAGCGATGCCTACTAATATTCTTATTGTACCGCCCACCCCCTCTTCAGTGAAATG
This sequence comes from Zaprionus inermis, assembly GCA_018151445.1. Lineage (NCBI taxonomy): Eukaryota > Metazoa > Arthropoda > Insecta > Diptera > Drosophilidae > Zaprionus > Zaprionus inermis. The sequence continues at coordinate 2,882,476 of JAECXD010001572.1, read as the reverse complement.
GAATGACGCTTGTTATTCATCACTTTTGTTGAATTTCCTTGTGGAAAATGACAAGAAAACACTTGAGAAACACGAGAAGAACGTGAATAGAATGATGAAAAAAGTTCTTCTTGACTAAACAATTAAATTGTTACTTCTTTATCGTTTTTGTTTTCCTAGCATCTTTTCGCACAAAAAATAAGTTTGGGACATAGCAAATAAAGAAAACGTTAACTAGCCAGTCAGCCCAGCTGAGTTCAATGTACATTTAATCAAAGAGAACGGCATAATGAAAGAACGTGAACAAACACACACGCACACTCACTCACACACACAAACAAATGCGAAAAGATGCCACACGCATGAACGAAGTGGAACGCAGCATAAAAACCGAGAATTTCAGAATAACAAAAACGAACTGCAGACGAACGGAAGAATAAAGCAAGAAGTGAACAAAAGCAATAATAGCAACGCCAACAGTGGCGACGTCGGCGGCAGCAGCGGGTGTGTATTCGCAAACAGGTATTATAAGGGAGGGTGCGGTGCGGTGCGTGTGCGGGCGGCAGTAGAAACCGACATGATCGACAGTGACGGCGAGGTGGTGTACACAGGTTAGGGGGTTGCTCTCTGTCTGTCTAACTTCAAAAATAATAGCAATTTTAATGGTTCATCGCTCATCCCTTTGTTTCGCAGATGATTTCCAGAGTTCGCTCTCATATACAATCTCACTTAACATTAAGGTTTTTTACGCGATGGCGCTGGTGATGAATAACATTTTTCGTCACACATTGCTCATATCACAAAGGTTTGTCATACGCTCATATTGCCAGGGCAAGCTAGCAGCTGCTGCTGTTACTGCCTCCGCCGCCGCCTTCGCATTTTATGGAAAACACATTTTTTAGAGCAGCAACTAAACAACCCTCTACGAAGAGTATTCGATCAAATATTGACACTTATTATCACTCGGCAAATGCTTTGAAAAATATGTATGCATTTATAACACGCAAGTTGCACTTGCAAGTAACTAGGAAAAATACCTTATTTGCGGTATGAATTGCACAGCTCTTGCATACACAAAAAATTGATTTATAAACTCTGGGCCTGCTCGCTTCGTTTTTCTGCTTTGCTTTGTTCGGTTTTCGTAAAAACCACTATAGTTGCATCTCTTTCGCTCCGCAGCCGCTAATATTTAAATTCAGCGTTGCCAGATGCAATGGTACTAGTTTGGACGGGCATTTAAAAAGGAAGAAAACATGAAAACAAGTAAACTAGTTATAATCATGTGTGTAGAAAATATTAGCATATGATTGTTGATCATGAAAAATAAATTTTACAAACAAACAATGGAAAGACAGCGATATTGTTCTGGTGTTGTTACCTTTTACAACACTAGACACACGCTTGAATATGACAACACTAAAAGCGAGGGCATTGAAACCGAATGATGGACCAAAGCGGAATAAAATACCGGACAAAATGGTGTACATTGATGTATATTGAACACCCACAGTTTTCGTGCAAGAACACATTTTTCACTTTTTATTCTCATTATGCCAATAATAAACAAGTTCTCATCTTGGAGACGTAGTTTTATTAATTTGTATGTATAAACTAGTCATTGTCCGAATTCTTTGCCATGTGCACCACTTCGACGCCATTTCTGCAAATAACACTAGCTGACCCTTTCACTCTTATGTAAACCAATGGAAAATGTAATTATATTGACTGCGGCTCCAGACAGCGGGCTAATTGTAAATTTTCAATTTGACTTTAATGCCAAAAACCAGTCAGTAATTTTCAAGAAAACACTACACACAGATGCAGGTAGATAGTTACTACACTTTAACACTAATTTAATATTTTAAACGCGACTTTTCCACGTGTAAACAAATTTTCAATGCGGAGCCAACCTCAGTACCTGCAAATGCGAGAACGCACTTATATTAATACAATGCTACATATCGCGTACTACAAGAAATATCGATATCGAAATATTTAAATAAGAACCGATAGTATTTAATTAAAGTTCTTTGTTTTCTTAAATAAAAAAAAACAAATAAAATATAATAAATAAAATTAAGTTATTTATTGTAGATTTGTATTATAAAAGTTAAACCATTGAGAAGAGAACCTAGGTGCACAAGTTTCCTTTTCATCGATAATAAATCGACAGTCGAGGGAGTTTTGTTTATGGCGCAGGCGGCTTGGGCGCAACAAATTCCAAATTATGTAAAAAATTAATTGTTGAAGAAGCTAAAAATATTTATTAGATTTCTGTGACAATCGAAATACTGTCAATTCTATCCAAAGAAGTTAATGTATATAAGCGGTGAAGAATAATACAATAAAAAGAAAAGGGAATAATGTGTTGATTAAAATGGAAAAGGAATTAAAAATGTTTGTGTATAATGTGTTTTTAAAAAGTCTTAATGTTTTCAATTGCGTGCATTTGCGTGCATTTGGCCATAGGCCTAAGCAACTCAATTCGATAACGATTACTGTGGTTATTACCTTTCAAGGTAAGGCGGCAAGTTTGAATCGAAATATTCTCGCATCACTGCATCCACCATTGCGGTCTAAAGTTGCGCAATTAGAACGATTGCATTTTGTGCAAGAAACAAACATCAGACCATGCCAATTGTCAGTGCAAACTCGTTGCCTGCCAACAGAGCCGAGTGTGCCGACCCGACTTCGACTCCGATTTCGTTCCGAGGCAACCACCAAGCTACCATATTATTTTTTGGCCTAAATCTATAGGCCTTGAGGAATCGTCGAAATCGCTTGTCGAGCTTGTTTACTGAGCGCGCGCAGTTGAAGCGGGACTGAGCCAAAACTGCAACACAGAGAGGCTACACCAGCAGCATTAACGACGACAAACTCTTGAGTCTCAACAATAGAGCGGCCGTCGCGGCGGCGGCAGTGTTGTTTCGTCTTTTGGCCCATTCAGATGTGGGCAACGCGTGTGCGTCCGTTATTTTACTTGTATTATTATTGTTGTTTATTATTTAAGCTTTAACTTTTGCTCGCTGCGCTTGCCCTTTCGTTTCGTTACGTTTTCGATATAGAGTTGAATTTTGTTTTGCGTTCGCATTCGCTCCAGAAAAACTACAACTACAACTACAGCTACAAACAACAACACACACGCCTGGCAAGACAAGGCAAGGCAAGGCAAGAGCCGCGCGCTTTTTCTGGTGAGCGGAGAGAGGAAGGTTAGTTCGTTGTTGCTGCTGCACCTTGCGCGCTTCCCTCCCCCCAGAAACTTCCACCACTTCCATTGAGAAACAATCAAGCCAAGAATTGCAGTGCCCGTGTATGTGTAAGTGTGTGAGTGCTGAGAGCGCGCATAGTCATGTGTTTGTGTTGAGTATTTTCTTGTTAGAATGCACCTTGTGGTATTTCAAAATCCGAAAATTGCCAAATACAAACGCCTTTCGGAGACTGTTGCGAAATATTCCAGCTGCGCTGAAGGTAAAATCAGCAACAAGAACAAACACAAGGCCCATTATTGTTGTTGTCTATTGTTGGTGTTGCTGCTGTTCTTCTTACGAAAATCCATGTGGCTATTTTAGATACTTAAATATGTATGACCATTTCGAAAGGCATGCTGTGTGTGCGAGTGTATGTGTACGGTGTGTGTGCGAGTGTGGATCACTTTAAATGTGGATTATGTGTGGCTTCCAAGGGTATCGCAGCCTCTGCTTGCTTTCCAAAATGTTCCCACACACACATAGAGAAGCAGAACGCATACAATCGCACAGACAGCTAATACACTCACGCATACACACACACACAGACACTGCATTGGCCAACATTTACCTACGTCACGCCCACCTGATTTCAGTGCAATCACGTTGGCCCAGTTACGGGCGTGCGCGCGCTCCAAGACAAAATACTCCTACAAGGTCGATTGCCTCGTATATGTGTATTTCTATACCAGTTTCTAAACTTGCCGCAGCCAGTTTCAATTTCTACTGGGATTATCTGGTGCTGGTGCTGCTGTTGCTGCGCTGCTTGCAGGTGCTGCTGCTGCGGCTCAGTCATTGCGAGCGTCGTTCGTTTTGTCTGTCTGTTTTACCTTTTCGCATCTGTCTGCGTCTCTGTGTGTGTGTGTGTGTTTGATTGTGACATAGAAACCAACTAAGAAGTATGTGGCAACTCTGCTCCGAGTCTCATGGACAAAACGCAACGAAATGAAAACAAATTCAAGTTGGAAACGCACACGTACGCATATCCGTGTGTGTGTGTGTCTATGTATGAGCTGGCCTGTCTTTTCTATCTTTTTAGCTGCATTTGGTTTTCCATTTCAGTACATGTGCATGTCACCCAGTTTATCGCACACACACACACACACAAACGTATACAAACAAACATTCGCACCAACTGACGCACACAATTTCCCCCAAACGCACACGCACAGGCATGCACACACACACACACACACATACGACGTGCGAGCTTGCAAAAGATCTATCGCATATAATGAAAACGGGCGCAACTTAGCTCACATTTCCTCTGTTTCCTCCTCTCTTCCTACACCTACACACATACAAACATACTTCTCATCCTCATCCTCCTTCTTCTAACCATGCCGTGTGCTCAATTTGCACAGTGCACAATATGCTGCTCTGCTGTGCGCTCTCAAATTGTGCATCTCTCCCTCACATGCAAAGCCAGCGCCCGTTCCACGTTCCTCGTTCCGCATCCCCCGTGTTCCACACACAGCACCCAAGCCAAAGCAAACACGCCTGACACCCGCTACAACTGCAACTGCAACTGCTGTGCTGTGGTGCAATAAACGAACGCATATTGCGTTGGCGTCAGCGTTGGCGACGGCGATGTCGATGGCAGCAGCAGCGACGCCGACGCAGACAGCGAGAGTCGATGGCGTTGCGGTGGATGCCCGGATGGTAGCGACAGTCCGAGGTCGTAGGTAAAATAAAAAAAAAGCCACACAGCAGCAACAGCAATAATATCGGCAGCGACAACAACAACAAAGGCACACTCTAGTTACTATCATGCGAATAGGCCGCAGTCGCAGAGCGCTCTTCAGGCCCACTACCAACTAAACCTGTTGACCTAATTTCAAATTCTGCTGCTTGCGCCAGTCGACCGCGTATTGTTGCTGTTGCTGTTGCTGCTGCTGCTGTGACTGTGGCTGAGAGCTCGAGCGCGCCAACGATTGGCAAATCTTTGCACAGTGGCATCGTCAGCCAAGGGGGTCGTGAGAAGATGTAAATGATGAGTTGCAAATTTTCTATTAATTTATGAAGAGTTCGATAGTAATAATTATAATAAATGTATAGTCAACTCTAAGTCGCTCTCGATGCTTATATGTTGTCCGAGCCCCGCTTAAGCGGCGTCTCTACGCCACTGGCATTTCCGTCCCAAAACAAAACAGAAACCGAGACTGCCAGTCAGTCAGAGACAGAGACGCTCGCTCACTCTGTCACACACAAACACACGCACACGTACATACGTTTCGTACTTCCACCAGCTATTGCAGTTTGCTTGGGTTTCAGTTCGTTCGTGCGCGTCGTCGACGCTAGCGCCAATAAGCGGAATCGGCATCGGCAACGGGGAATCGGAATTCATAGTGAACGAAAGACGGCGACGCAACGACGACTGATCCGAAGAACCCGCGCGTAGTGAAATTCGTGGGAACCGTTGCGCAGCGCAGGTGTTCGTTAAGATCGGGCAGTAGAACAAGAAGAAGAAATCGCAGGAGCCGAAAAACAACATAACAAAAACAAAAACGAATGCAGTGCACATTCACAAATGCAATTCACAATTAACTAGAACGAAAGAAAATAAGTGTACGAAAACATAAATAGAGTGCGAAAGAAAAGCGTGTGAGTACCTGTGCACATATCAATCGGAAGCCCAATAATGTATGTACTACGTACGTCCCAGTAACCACTAAAAAATTGCGGTCGCTGCCGCTGCCTGCCCCAATGCGCCGCCACCGCAAACTGCTGCTGCTGCTGCTCCACTTGTCGTCGCAGTGACGAAACTTTTCTGTGTATGTGTGTGCGAGTGCGATGGTGTGTGTGTGTGAGCAGAGAAAATCAAGTGAATCAAAATGAGCGTATAATTAGGTCAGCACAAAAAATTATACGCCAGCCAGTGCCACTTACCAAAGAGAGCGAAGAGTGTGTGAGCAGCAGTGGAAGCGACAACAGCAGCACGGTACGGGATGGAGCGAAACGAAACGGAACGGGCTTATTGGCTTGCCGTAAATTAGAAACTAATTCACGCCGTTTTAATGATCATATCAAATGCAATTTGTGCATTGGGAATCGCAATGAGAAAGTCGCATTTCGGTGTCAAATCCCAATTCGCATATGTGTCTGTTTATATTTAGTACATGCGTACTTAAATATATGTGTGTGTAATTATTGTTGTAGGAACTATTGCAGCAGTAGCGGCAATGCGGCGAGAGCATAAACAAAACTGCATGCCGCATGTCCACTTGTTTCCCAGTCGTAGCAAGAGAGAGCAAGCTCTCACTTACTCTCACCACACTTGCACACTGGCGCACACTCTCTCGCTCTCTGTCTCTCTCTCTTTGTATGCTCTTTTGCTCTTGGTGCTGCTGCTCAGCTGAGTTTTGTTTGGCGCTGCCCCCAACTGAACTATTTTGTACGCCTTTTTTCTTACCGTTTGCCTGCTTTTCTCGCGTGTGTATGTGCTAGTTGTTGTTGTTGCTGTTATTGCCATTTGCTTGTTGGCCGTGGCAAGTGTTTCGCAATGAGCGCGACGGGCGCTCGCTGCTGCAAGCCAAAATGAAATCATCGCCGCAGCATGTTGTTGGAAGCATGCTTGTAGTTGTTGCTGCAGTTGCTGTTGGCATTGATGGGAGGGAAATTCCTGTTCCACTTTCTATTATGGGAGTAGCGTCGCAGCCGGCGTTGCCGTCGACTGCGCTGTAATAAAAGCAGCAGCGGCAGCAGCAGCAGCAGCAGCAGCAAAAGTAGCGAAAGAGCACGTAGCATTTAAGTGTGTCACCGTGGAAAGTGGTTTGTTTCAACGCGTCAAAGCTGACGTCGCAGTCGCAGTCGTCGTCGTTGTCGTCTCCGTCTCGTGTGCCTATTTGTTTGTTCTTGTTGGCATCTCGCAAGCACATGTCACTCACACACAATCAGAATCCAATTCGGACTCGCGACTTTTGTTGTTGCTGTTGTGGGCTGTGGGTTGTGGGCTGTGTCTTTGGGGAACACTGTGGAATGGTTCATTGATTTGGCGACTAGCGACAGGCAAACAGACAGAGACGACGAAAAACTAAAAGAGTAACAGCAACAAAAACAAAAGCAAAGCAATTCGCCGATCGACCGACTGACTCATTTTGTAGCTAAATGAATGGGGGCAAGTTTTACAAAGAAAGAGAGAGAGAGGGAGAGACATAAGAGAGAGGGAGGGGGGAGTGCGCTCTCATCTTTATGCCACTAGAAAACCGGTAGGCGAATGCTGTTAAGGTCAAATCTGTTATGTGGCTGCTGCTGCGTCGTCGTGGTGTGTGCATACGATTAACCATCTCATCTTGTCGCTCATCACAATGCCCAATGAAATGATTTATCAACTGCGATTCGAATTCCAATTTTGAATTTGAATCGTGAGCTAAACACATCTTAAAGCCATGCAAAATATACATTTGGCCTACAACTTGCCTTGGCAGCGCGTCTCTGCCGCTGTCGACGTCATTAAGGGCTCTCAAACTGTTCCAATTATGTCTCTGCTCCGCTCGCTGTTTTCGTGCGTGTGTGCTTGTGTGTTTGTGTGTGCGCTCTCATTTCGTTAGCGCAGGCAAAGCCAAAGGAGATTTATAAATTTTCATTTTGCTTTTTGGCGTTTTTAGTTTAAGTTGCTTCTTTTTGTCAAATTGGGAACGCAACACACATACACGCACACACGCACGCAGCCAAGTGAAAATGCGGGACACCCCAAGCGTTGAGCGTTGAGATGATGTGTGTGTGTGTGTATGACCCAGTTGCACCTGAAAAACTTGACCCATTGACTCCATTGGGCAGGCCTGGCTAACTAGCTAACTAACTAGCCGAAACTATCAAACTGGCGAACTGCTCGCTCGCTCGCGCGTTTAGCATGCGCAGCCAAGGCGCCTCATAATTACCCCCAACTAGCTTGTGTGTGTGTGTCTCACTCGAGCGCATAACGAATCCTCAATACACTTGCTCTCTTTGATATTTTAGGCAACTCCAAATAGGAAGTCGATACTTATCGATATGTGTTAACTAAATATTTAAATATTATAACAGTGAAAAAATAGCTTCTTTTATTGCTTTCTGAGTTTTTTCTTTATCATTCTGCAAATACTAACAATAATTATTATAAAAATTAAAAAATTAAATTAAATTATTCTGAAAAAAATTCAATTTCGAAATTAACTTGATCTATTAATGTCTTAGGAGCTTTATCAATTACTAATACGATTAAAAACCTTAATAGCCAATTTCAAAATAAATATTATTTTATAAATAGATAGCAAGATTAAATTATTGATTTAATAGAGCAAATGTTAAGATTTTTTTATATTACTTATATGGAAAATTATCTTAATCTTTATATAAGATTTACAACTTCAAATATGGATAACTTTTTAAATTTAAAATTTAGCCTATATCTAGTGAAGTTTTTCTAAAGTTTTACACCATATTTAATGTTGCCCTTAGGAGTTCATTAATTTGGTGTATCTAACGTTCATGGGGTTACAAGATCTTTATAAAAAATGATAATGCCCAAAGGGGCAAGCTGCAAGGGCATGAATGAAATGAAACCTGTTATATGTAGCAGCTTTTGATGTTGTTTTTAAACTCATTTTGAGGGCGCAAAATACGAACTTATTTACATAAATGTAGCTCTATAGCGAGTGTAAGTGTGTGTGAGTGTATGTTGGGCTGAAATAGGCCTAAGTAGATAGCTCAGCGACACAGATTTTTACCTTAAAAAGTGATGAAATGCCCCCACTCGCCCTCAATTCGCCTGACCTGCCCCAGAGAGTTGAATGCAAAGCGAGACAGTCCCGCGCCTGTGTGTGTGTGTGTGTGCGTGAGTATGAGTGTGTTATGATAAATGTATAAGTATATGGGGAGGGGGAATCACTTCATGATGATCGCTCATGGCTCTTGGCGCTTTTGTCCGATCCGAACCGATGTCGATGGTAATGCTAATGCATCCACAACTATTTCAAGGTCGCAACACAAATTAGCTGCAGCTAGATATAACAAATTTGTTTCAAATTCGCTTTGGCTACCAACCAGTCGACTAAACAACTAGCTAAACTGAGCATAACCGACTATCTGACTAATCTAAGCGTTTATCCTAACTTTGACCTATTGCCAAATCCAATTTTGATGCGATATGTCGAGATTCTCTAGTAATTATTGAGAATATATATATATATTTGTGTATATATACTGTATACCTGTCTAACTGACTTTGCCCACCTGCAAGCGGCGAGCAGACCAGTAATTGGCCTCAATAACTTTGGTATTTTCGCTGAGAGGCAGCTGCAACGTGTCGGACGCCCAAAATGGTTACGGCCCAAGTATATTTGCCGTCTGTGTCTGTGTGTGTGTGTTGAGGTTTGGTTGTTTTTTTTTGGCTCTGCTTGCTTGGCCGTTTCGTTCTTAGCCAATTTGCAGTTAGACCGAGTCACCAAATTGCAGAGCCTGACCCCGCCTACCCTGCCGCCCTGCTCAGCTGACCCCGTTACGGGTTTATTACAGCAGCCATCATTGCATTTGATTCCACTTTGTCATCTTTTGGCCTTAAACAGGTGATCAATTAGTTGGCATATTGTTTAGATTGCTGCTCTTCCGTTGTCATGTTCAATCTGCAGTTATTATAATAAAACAAAAACTAGATCTCTGCAAGTACACGGACTTTGGTTGGTATATGCAGAGAGAAATAGTTTTTGAATGGGAATTCTAGGCATAATTATGGAGTTATGCTGTACAAACTTGTTTAACTTCTGTACTTATTATGCGATTGTAATGAAATTTTATGTATACTATATATGCTAAAGCAAAAATCGATTGCCACGCTTAATACATACATAATAACGTTGGGCCAAGCAGCCCAAATTTAAAATAAGCTCTAACTGTGGCGTATATACCTCTAAATCCATGCCAAATTTAATGGGTCTACTACTTATAATAGCTTTGATCTGTTCGTTCAAACAGACAGCAAAGAAATGCTTGGATCTCTGGATCCATAAGGGCTAGAGTTATGAAATTTAAAATGCTCAGCCATGAGTGATTGCTTCTTAAGGGGGCATTATTAAGGGATTATGCGAGCTGAATGTAGTTGCTGGAAAAACGAATAAGCAGCTAAAATGTCGGCTTATAGTGATATAGATAGTGGTATATTTATGCTTGATAAACTACTCTCTATATCCATTTGTCTTACTTATCTCCCTCTCTGTGTCTCTTCGACTCTCGCAGATGGCCGAAGCGATTAGCACAGCAGCCAGCAGCATGGAGCTGGCGCTCAAGGATCCCAGTGTGGGCGGACTGATTGTGGATATGACCCCGACAACGGCAGCGCTGCTGCACCACAATGCGCTGGCGTTGCGCAGCCTGAAGGAAGCCGCCGCATCTGCATCGGAATCAGAGCAGCCGGAGCCGCGTTCACTGCAGACGACGCCAACGCCGACGAATCTCAGCACAGGACCGCATTCGCCGCCCATGACATTTCGCTGCGAGAGATGTGAGAATTTCGAGACCAGTTCGAGAGCATCGCTGCTGTTGCATGTGGTGCAGTGTCTGGCGGGGCAGGCGGCAGCAGCGGCGGCGGTGGCGGTGCGTCTGAAGAGCGAGGAGCATGAGGAGCCTGAGAATATGAGTGTTAGTCACATGGAGACAGGCAAATTGCATCTGTCCGCCTCGGAAACTGGTGGGGCGGGCGGTGGAAGCGGCGGTGGTGGTGGCGGCGGAGGCGGTTCTAATGGATCCAGCTCGTCGGCAAGCTCCTCGCCGGCGGGCAATGGTGGCGGCAGCAATGGCAACGGTGCCTCGCGCAAGGTCTTCGAGTGCGATGTGTGCAACATGAAATTCTCCAACGGCGCCAATATGCGGCGCCACAAGATGCGGCACACGGGCGTGAAGCCATACGAGTGTCGCGTCTGCCAGAAGCGTTTCTTTCGCAAGGATCATCTGGCCGAACACTTTACGACGCACACCAAGACGCTGCCCTACCATTGCCCCATCTGCAATCGCGGCTTCCAGCGTCAGATTGCGATGCGTGCGCACTTCCAGAACGAGCATGTGGGTCAGCATGATCTCGTGAAGACGTGCCCGCTGTGCAGCTACAGAGCGGGCTCAATGAAATCACTGCGGATACATTTCTTCAATCGTCATGGCATCGATTTGGATAATCCAGGACCGGGAGGCACCAGCTCACTGCTGTTGGCCCTCGAATCGCAGGCATCGGCAGCAGCAGCCGCGGCGGCAGCCAGCTATGTGCCACAGCCGCCGCAGCCTCAACAAACCACGCAGCAGGTCGCTTCGCAGCCTCCTCCGCCGCCGCCGCCAGCAAGTCATCAATCGGATAGCGGGGAATCGATGCGTTCGCTGGAGAATGCCACGCCCCCCATGCATTTCCTTACGCCCCACGTGGAGATCTCCACGCTCAATGAGAATGGCAATACGGAACTGTTCAATGTAAGTAGAGCAAGTGCATCCACACAACCATTTCCACATCGCATTGCTTATCGACGCTTAGCTGATTTGCGTTTTGCGTGAATCTGCTTTACAGGGCAACAACAGCAGCAGCAGCAGCAGCATTAACAACAACAGCACCAGCAGCAACAACAACAACATCATCACCAGTAACAACAACAACAACAACGAGCTGGATGCGTGCGACAAGCTGAAGGATCACTCGCTGCTGCTACAATCACCCACACTTGTCTTGGGCGCACCACAGGATCTGCCCATGGATTGCAATACAAAGGCCACGCCCATCTCGTCCAGCACCAGCAACAGCAACACGAGCAGCGGCAGCGGCCAGCTCAAGAGTCATCACAATCATCATCACCATCACCATGAGAATCATATAACGCCCTCCATTAGTCTGATTCCCATCAAGCAGGTAAGTGTTAGCCAGGGTTGCCTACACATCCTCATCATCTGCTAATGCTCTCATCTCCTTCTTCCTGCCTAGGAACCGCTTCCAGACGAAGTGGACAAGAAGGAAGCGCTCAATGGCAATGCCAACTGTGATGCCAACAACAGCGACACGGAACTTGTCTCCAACAACAGCAACAGCTGCAGCAGCAACAACAACAACAACAACAGAATTCCCTCACTGATAAAGGTAGAGGAGCTGATACAATCCCCATCTGCTGGCAGTTGGATGTAGATTAAAGGGCTTAAATGGTTTTAGTTAGGCGGAAATCATATAGTTTTTTGTATAATGTTAGATAAGTTAAAATTGTTTATTTATGTTATTATTTATGTATTTAAATCTATTGTCAATCCCTGCCGGGGTCTCTAGGGTCTCTCTAAAAATTCCTTTAATAACTATAGGTAGTTCAAGTAGGAATACGCATTAGAAATGTAAAATATTCCTTGAGAGACTTGTAGAATGAATATTATATATTTATTTACGCTACGTATAGCTAAGGATGATATTCTAAATTGATTGCTTTGCCAATGTTTGCTCTTTGTGTACTATACCATTTTTAAAGTATGGTATAACTATATACCGAATATATAAAGAACTATAGTTAGTTAAAGTTGGAATACGCATTAGAAATATAATAGATTCCTTGAGAGACTTTTAGAGCGTATATTTCATATTTTTTCATGCTGCCAATAGCGTAGAAGCATATTATACATGAAATACTCTTTCAATTTTAGATATATGTATGCACATTATATACTATTAAATGTGTAAAGTATATACCATGGTTTTCTTTAGGACACTGCGATTATTCCTGATTTGTACAATCTAAGCTAACTGAGCTGCTTAAATACATATAGAGTTAATTTATTTACTTTCTTGCTGTAGTTGAAATCATTAAAAATATCTGTAAGATGCTAGCTTGGAGCTTAAGAAAGCAGTACTTGGGAAAAGTTTCGAAAGGTTTGCTTAAACATAGAATATAGCTTGGGGATATATTTTAGGCACTGGCTTAGCTCTTCAGAGAACTATTCGTACGCTCCAAACTGCTAAGAACCCTAATATTAATACAAAATGCACTCTATATGATATATGATATACCATTATACTCTATTGAAATCATGCTAACCTAGCGTCCATTTTGCAGGTCTCGCCACTGAAATCGCTGCTGCGTGAGGATCTAAAGCGACGCATATGCGCCAAGGCGAACAATCGCATCACGAGGAATGCAACATCGCTGGAGCATGAACTGCAGAATATGCCGCAGAATATGATGAACGGCAGCAATGGCAGCAATGGAGGACAGGGATCGCTTGGTGTGCCGAATGGCAGTGGCAACAGTGCTGCATCGAATGCAGCGAATGCACACAATGGCAACAGTGCCACGCCCATTTGCAATGGAACTATCACATCGACTGGTCAGGAAAGTGATCTGCTCTTGAATCGCAAACAGATCCTAACATGTCATTTCTGTGGCATCGAGTTCCCCGACGAGACACTCTATTTCCTGCACAAGGGTTGTCACTGTGAGAGCAATCCCTGGAAGTGCAACATTTGTGGGGAGCAGCTGAACAATGTGTACGAGTTTAACTCGCATTTGCTCAGCAAGAGTCATCAATAGCAGCCACAGTGGGCCGGCAATTGAGCTGGCCGGCAGGCAGGAGCTTCGGGCAGGAGAGAAGGAGCGAGCGGCGCAGGATTACAGTTAGTTTTAAAGATTAATCAAAAGATGGAAACATAGTAGAAAAAAGGAAAAACAATGAGAGCTACGTAGTGACCTAATCCCACATAGACAGACAGGCACACACACACACACAAGCATACACAAGATGAAGCTGCGATGTGGAGACCTTCCCTGAATGTCCTGTTATGTAGTGTTAATTATTGCAATTTTAGTCTGTAGTTTTGTTCATAATCCTTAAGTAATGCAAAGGCAATAACACCCCTATATCCTCCCCCCCTCATTTACTGGCCAGTCTAACTGGCAGTTGTAACGGTAAACATATAGCCAAACATCGGTTTAGCGAGACAGAGAGAGAGAGCGAGCCTCAAAGGCATCGGTTTGAAACGGCGCATTTTTCATATAATCGCACACACTAACACACACACACACCTTGTCCCAGACTCCACAAGAATAAGAATATATATATAGATATATACAGAATGTATGACCATAACTAAGGGCTTTCAATTTGTTATGTTTTTCAGAGTTTATAACAATGTTTGATTACAGATTACAACAGATTATAACAAACAGATATATAACGCGATATATATACGATATTCGATATACGATATACGATATATGCAATATGCAAGTTATAGCCAGGACACAGTTTTAGCAATCAAAACATACACACACACACACTTATATACAAATGATACAGATACAGATATATATATTATTATACTCGTAACTTTTACTTAGCTCTTAGTTCGATACTAACTTATATAACTTACCTTATCGATAAGCTGGACACTCACACACACACATGCTACACTGATAGAAAAAAGAGGGGAGAAGAAGCAGTAGAAAATTCGCACAGTGCTGCTCAAAAGTTTGCATACAACAAACGACGATACACGCTGTCGATAAGCAAAATGGAAAAAAGATAAATAAAAAACGAAGGACGACATTAACAAATGTGCAAATGTGATACGAAATTGTTGTAAATAATTGGTAAACAAAAAGAAAAAAAAAAACAAAAAATGAATAGATAAAAGAAAAAACTATGCCTTAGATGCCTATATACGATACGAGCACGTTTGCGTATACACTGTACAAAAACTGATGATGATGATGTTGATAACTGTTGATTAGCATATATAGATTAACTTTAGTGTAAATCAAAATTTGTGGTAAACTCGAACTTCCTAACTGACCCACTATAACCCACTATTCCCCGCCCCACTATTTCCCTACTTTATCCTCACTTAGGATCTTCCCATCCTCCCACTTTGCTGACGTCACTCGGGGGTTGTATGCAGCCTCAGATGAGCTGCTGTGCGCCAATTTTACTTCAGATTAAACATCCGTCCATGAGGTTCACAAAACAAAGTCGAGTTAGAACGAGACAGACAGCGAGAGCGAAATAGAGAGAAAGAGCGAGAGAGAGATGTAACATTTGTTATTATATCTAGTAAATATTTGATAATTTTTTTTCGTTAATTGTGGAAGCAATATGCGTTTTTGTTGTACTTTTAGTTAGCACAGTCAACAACTTGGCAGGGCCTGCAGCACTTGCATTTTATACACACACACACACACATGGACATACTTATAGTATGCATTATTGCTCTACTCTAGCCAATTATTTCGATGTAAAAAGGGTTTGTTGTGTTCACTTAATTTTAAACCTAAACTTAAACATAGAACTTAATATCATACCAACATTAATAATACACGTAATTCTAACGTATGTATATTTTGTAATGCAATATCATTTCTAGTTTCTAGTTTGGAATATTTTCTTATTGTTTACTCACCTTTAAAAAACATTTGCAACATTGTTAATTAGATTACCAGATCAAATTGTTATACGTACATAGTGAAAAACATAAAAAAAATACAAAACAAAAACAAGCCGGAGGCGGGAAAAAACACAACAAAAAAAAAAAACAAAACGTAAAGTAAACAACAAAAAATACAATTTCGAAATCAAAAACGTTTCAAAAACGTTTTCTCATGCAACAATTGAGCAATTTTTAGCTGAACTTTCATGTTGAATTTTTAATAGAATTAATGGTAACAAAAAAAACATGGCTTCTGGCCATGGGCAGCAGGAGAACATTTACTTAATTAGTAATTATAATTATAGCTACAACAAAAACAATAAAAGGCATGTTAATTTTTTTAAAAATAAAAACGGTTTAAAACAAGCGTTTATTTTCAATTGACGAAGGGTTGAAAGGAGCTGTTTTCATAAATAGCGTAATTATAATTAAAAATCATATTAAAACATGTAAATGTTACAGAAATGTGTTTATAATATCGAAAAAACCACAAAAAAAGCTAACTCAATATTTAAAAATAGCTAGATATCACTCTTGTTGCAAGTAAGCTAGAAAAAAGTGACATTGGCATCACTGCATTGCAGTCCAGCAGGGAAATGGTGGGAAATTTGAATGGCTTGCAAAATGTCCCCGCCGGCGTAAGGTGCACTGCTTGCCACAATGCGCGCACTGCTTGCTGTAAGCAGTGCTGTTTGCCTGCCGCTGATTGGTCCGCACATCGCATCGCCAATCAAAGCTTGCAGTGCAACGCACACTGGTCTCACAGCTACTAAACATTTAATGAAAAATATCCTAAAATTATATGCGCAGGCGCAAAGAATAATTCGAATATACATAACAGCTAGTACATACACTGCGTTCAATATATAAGTATATATATTTTTCCAATGTACATGAGCCGCTATTGCGTATGCAAAAAACAATCTGGCGCATTTTTAGTACGCGTCGAGTGTTTGATATAGCAATCAGTTAGTGGGACAGCAGTGGACAGCACAGGGCAAATACGTTTCTCTGCTGTATCATTGTCATTTCAATTAGGAACTTAACCTAAAATCTGCATACTGAGTAAGCCGCTTTAGACGGCAAATCCGCTCAGTCAATGTTTAATGTGCTACTGTCTGTGTGTGCCTCACTCTGTGTGTGTGTGTGTGCCTTTCTGTGTGTGAGAGGAAGATTTGCCTTAGACAGATTAGCTGCAGCAGCTTCAGTTTGGACTATCCGTAGCATCATATGTATATCGATATATCCGAGGCCATTTGCCAATTTTCTCGGCTTGCGGTTGTAGTTGTTGTTGGCCTTAAGCCCGGATCTGTTTGGGCTGGCAGCGGCAAATTTGTTTGCAGTTTTGTTTGCGATTTAGGGGATAATGCGCCATAAAGCCAAACACGATTGACTGAGCCGAGACCAGCGG
The DNA here is from genome assembly GCA_018151445.1 of Zaprionus inermis. Taxonomy (NCBI): domain Eukaryota; kingdom Metazoa; phylum Arthropoda; class Insecta; order Diptera; family Drosophilidae; genus Zaprionus; species Zaprionus inermis. The sequence goes on along the minus strand of JAECXD010001572.1, from coordinate 2,865,435 downwards.
CTGCAACTAATAGAGAGGATCACCGCGGAGCACAAGGGTAGGGTAGGCACAGGCAGAGGGACCTAGCGTGATCGCATGCCGGGATAATGCCAGGAAGAGGGAAGAGTGTGCATTGTCAAATGCATCAATGCGACATAATCGCAACATCAATATTTACAGCATACACATGCACATGTCCCGCACTGTATGTGTGCGTGTGTGTGTGTGTGCCAAATCCGCTGACGACGTTCCAATGAGACGATTAACACCTTTAAATATGTCATTAGAGGCGACAAATGGAATGGAATGGTAAACATTGACAGCCATTGATGGCCGAGATACGATCGGGTAGCCAGAGTTGGCACTGCCCCGTCGCTCCTTCGATTTGGTGTCGTTGATGCGCGTGTTTTTATTTTCAAACGGCGATTATTGCGCCCTAAGCCGATTTTCCCAAGATATGTTAGCCACAAAGGTGTTTATAATATACATATGCAACATATATATTTATGTACATATAGAGATTCATATATACACTCTGTTTTTTGGGTGGCAGCTAAGCGTGCCCGCAACATAAGCCTTTCTCGCTTGGCTGCTGGCCTCATATTCTTTGTCTTCGTTTTTTGTGGCTTGGCATGTGCAACGTTTTGTGTCTGTCCGTCCACCGTCTTGCCCCACTGTATCGGCGCGTTTGTGTGAGGTCTAAAGCGTAACCCGATTAGATCTTGCCAATGAAAAAGCTTATAAATGTGTTAACTTTATTTTTTATTGATATAATGAGCGATTTTATAATTTTTGGTATTGTCATAGATGCTTAGTATTTATTAACCATGCGTGCTAAGCTAAATTGAAAATTATTTATTAAAATTTAATTATTGTGAATTGCGTATAGTTTGTGGTATATTTTAGTATATTTGTTCTTATCGATATTTGCTAAATCGAAGCATAGTTATCGATTTGTGTTTTTAATTGTTTCCTTTTCACTGGCATGTCAAGCAAATCATTTGTTCGATACATATTGTAATCCCCATAATACACCCACACACACACATCGGATGAGCTCGTTGATGCCACAAATCCCTGTCGAAATCCAGATGCGGCGGCATCAGATTCGCATCTGATTCTCGTTTAGCACGTCATCGTGCGCTGCCAGCTTCGAATTACAGTTAATTGTTAAACATTATGGCGGCGAGGATTCCTAATAGATTTCTGTGAAAAATCAGCCACAACAAGCGTGGAATGAACTTGATCCCTGCCACAGTGGCGGGGCGGTGTGGGCGTGGCCGGGGTCGAGCATGTTGTAGGATGGAGTGGGGTTTAATTTGTAAAAGAGATAACATTTGCACGTCAAAGCGTTAATGCGGTGCCCGCAGAGGGTGTGGGGTGTGGGGTGTGGGGTGTGGCAGTTGCGGGTGTCGAGGGCTGTGGCATATTCCCAGCTGAAATACAATAAGTCGTCGTTCAGGTCGGACGTGGCCGAAGTAAATTTGAATCTCAATTGAATTGTGAGCTCTCGTCCAACTTGGTTCGGGTTCGGGTGCGCTGCGAACCCAATTATCTTTCAATAAAAAGGGGCCAGCAAAAGTGCATCCTCAAGTTACACACACGCACACTCACACACTCGCACTCGCACACTCACACACTCACTTGCCTAAGCCAAAGTTGTATTCGATTTGTTTTTGTAACGGATTTGTGTGCTCGGCAAATGCAAAAAGCCAAAACGGCAACACACACGTAATACAGGGGGTTGCTACAGCATACCCCCTCTCACCCCTCTCGCCGCTCTCTCTCTCCCACCCTCTCCCTCTGCCCTTGCTCGTTGTGTAACCCAAATCTCGCCTGCGGGCAAAACATCTTTATTAATTCATAATTCAATCGGGGCTCGTCGAGCTCTCGTCTTTTGTTCGCTTGTGATTTGACTTCAATTTTCCCTGTTGTCTTCTTCTTCTTCTCCTATCTTTTTCCCTCCCTCCCTCCCTCCCTCCCGCGCTTATTTTCCAGTTTACAGCATTTCCCCCCAATTTGCGCATTTTCAAATATTCCAAATTTTCCCATTTACTGCTGTAATTCAATACGAATAGGCAAGCTACAACGAATTTGTATACCCTTCAATCAAAATAAGTTATGTTAACTTTGTGCAAATGTGCGTATGAGACGGATGGAGGCTCGTTATGCTTAAAAAGCAGCAATTTTGATTACATTGATTTTTTTTATGTTTTTGCACGCACAGATCTCGGCTATTAAATAGGCTAGAGACTTTAAATTTGGTATATAGCTAACTATATATGCTGTGCAGCTAGATTTTATTTGACTGATTGGAAAGTATATTTTTAAGGTTAGATATAGTCTTTATGACAGTTAGACGCACAAATGTCGGCTAGTTTAAGAACTAGACACAACAAATTTGGTATACAGCTATCTGTACATGCAAATTGTTAAATTACGATTATTAATTAAATTATTTTGAGTCATAACTCTCAGCTTCAACATACACATACCTGCAGATCATATGCATCTATCTGCTGAATGTCAAACATAATCAATTAATCATTTTCCTGCTGCTGTTAGGCAGGGTATCTGTCAGTGTGATACGCGTTTTGCCATAGCTTTTGTTACTTGTGCAATTCGCTCTGTCCGGCCCCCTGCTTGGGGCAAATTGCGGCTGCAATTTACTTGAATTAGTTGCAACGTTTAACTAGCTAGTCAGGCAGGGCCGGAGGGATGGGTGCCGGCCTGCAGCAGCTGCACAAACAAAATGGAATTGACAATTTAACTGCAAATCCTCGGTGGCATCTAATCCGTTTCGAAAATCTCTAAATCCCGTCGGGCTACAACAATAACAAACAAGCGGAAATGTTTCAATCAGGCCTCGGCTGGCTGTGAGTGCTTTTGTTTAATGCCTGGGCAGGAGCGGGAGCAGGAGAAGTAGAAAGAAGAGCAGCAAAGGATCGAAAGAGATCCGCAACTGTTTTCCAAGTTGAACCGCAATGGGCGCAACCATTTGTCGTGCTTAGAGCAGCCACAACAGCCACGCCTACCCCCTTAGAGCAGGCCAAACGCCTTTTGTCATCGGGCAACGAGCAGCGAGATGGCAGGCTGGGATAGGCGCAGCTCGGGCTGCCTTGGGTTCTCATTTTGCCTTTTCAATGGTTTTATGAATTACCAAGCGACGCCTGCCTGTCTCCCCTCCCCTCCCTTCTACACGCACCTTTCGCTCGAATTGACAAAAGAATCTCCAAACTGAATCTGACTCCTTGTGCGCAAATCTCATTAGACGCGCCAAGCAACGTGACCAACAATGGACGGAGGCATCACGCTTGCATTTCACTTTTCTCTGGATTTCCGATGAGCTCGATGACAATTAAGACAAGTGTCGTATTATCTGACACGCCCCCACGGCCGCTAGACCATGTCTCACCCCCAGATACCCGCTGGAGCCATTCCCTGGCATGTGTGAAGTGTTTGCCTTGCGCATTTAACGCTGCAAATATTGTGACAAAGCTGGAAAAAGTTTCTTCAATTTGTCACGCCAAATTATCATAATAATCAGCGAGTACCCCTTTTACTCTACACCCCACTCTCTATCTGCTTATTGATTCCCTGCCTTGTTGACCGCGCGCCTTGTCTGCTTTACAATTGTCGCAACAGATGCGTCTGCCTGCTCCCTTTGTTTGCCCTGGCAATTTGCATTGCCAGCCTCCTCCCACGTCATATTCATCCCCATCGGGTGGCAACTCTTTTCCGTTCTCAGTAAATTTTATTCAAAGCGCGTTTGTCTATTTACAGTACATTTACGCACTTAATGATGGGCATCCCCTTGTCCTGTGCACACCCCTCCCCTCCACACACACACACACACACACACTCCCACACACACTCTGCAGCAGAGAGTGAGCAAATGTCAGTCAAAAGATTTCAACTCGTCGATTGTGGTTAGGATGCTCAGAGCCAGTCCGCGCGGCTCTTTGCTCCCTTGTGCTACAGTGGGGCAAAGCGAGAAGGTTGTGGGTTAAATATTCGTTGCAGATAATGTCATTTGAACAGGGTGTGCAATATTCTGATGATGTTTTTGATTAATATCAGATAAAATGCAGTTGAATTTAATGAAGAATAAATGAAAAAGCTTAGATAATGTAAAGCACTTATAAAGTTAAGAATTATTATATAGTTTATTCAAATTCCATATAGATTTAGTAAATATTATCAATTCCATTATCACATTATGAACTATACAAAATCTTTAAGTATATGAACTTAATGCAGATGTTATTTATAACGCAGCTGAAAGAGAGACATCACTAGAAGATATCTTTAATCTTTAATATCTCATTGAAATTCACTAAAACGCATATTTTAATAAAGTTATGTTTATTTTTTGTGATGTTATTGTCTCTAAAAAGCATTGTAATTTAATTTCATGGTACTTTAAAGGTGATAGAAAAATGGAGAGAGATAGTATTGACAGACAGTTATAAAAATGTCTAAACTTATTAAATTGCACAGAAAATTCGTATTCAATTTAAATAAAAAATAAAAAACTTGTAGAAAATGATGAAAGAGACATATTAACAATTAATGCAAAATATATAAATATTGGTAATAGTCCAATACCTGCCATTATCATCGATTTCTAAAATTAAATATAAACAACTAGAAGGGTCCGACAAATAATTTTTTACTTGAATTCATAATATAAAAAATGTAAAAAACGGAGATGATGGCGTCTAATGAACTATTACCAAAGTGACTATTTATTATTCTCTTAAGCAATATTTAACATTCTTACTCACATCACATTTTAAAACTTGCGAAATTTCTTACACACACCACTGTGCCATGAGGGAGTTGTGCAGGAACAACAGTGAATGTTGAAGTTGATGTTGGAGATAGAGATGGAGATGCAGATGGAGAGTTTAGGGGGAAGCACTAAATAAATTGAGGAACCATTTGCGAGGGTGCATAAATTCAATTTTAAATAGATGTAAACCTTCTCGGCGTTCGCCTTTTTTTCTATCACTTGCGCCATAAGCCTTGGTCCGATTTTGGTTCGTTTTGTGGTTTAACTAATTGAGTCGCCTTGTCAATATGCAAATCGAAAAGGCATGGCAGTGGGAGGGGAGGAGAGGTAGGCAGTGGGAGTAGGGGTAGGCAGGCAGTGCATTAATTTGGTATAATTACAGGAGCAGAAGCAGCAGACGGCGGCGAGCGACGTTTGTTTGTTGTTTTAGCTGCTGCGACGAGGCCGAGGGCAACTGTTGCCACTGTAATTGGTAAAAAAAGGGCGTGGCATGTGGTTGCCAGCTGGCCAAGTGTGTGTGCGCGGGTGTGTGTGTGGCAAATAGAAGCGTAGCTAATTAAAATGTATGACAATCGAGCAAAAGAAGCTGCTGCTGGCTGCCATCACATTTATCGAATATCGATTGCCACATAGAGTTGTCGTCTTCGCTGGAAACGAGGTCAAAAGTGTCACATCATGCTTAATGATGACGATGACGATGACGCTGCGACAGGCGACGGCGACGGCGACGACGATGGCGACGGCGCCGCAACCGGGAAAATTGTACAAAAATCGAAAGAGCGAAAATTAACCGACTACGCGGCGTATGCGCGATAAGTTTGACAAGCAAGTGCAGGAGTGAGAGAGACAGAGCGAGCGAGCGAGGGAGGGAGAGCGTCAGCGCCAGTGCTACTGATAATTGCGCTGCGTTCAAGTGCTGCCCCGACTGACGACTTCCACATGGCAGCACTGCGCCTCACCTTGTAATTTGAGCCCGAAATTTCCTCTAAGAAGGAAGCACTTATACAACTAGTCAGTCATTCAGGGCTCAGGGCCCGGAGCCCCCCCAAAAGGCACTTCCAATCTCGATACCAGACGCGAGAGCTGCAACAGATTAGATCGCTGGCTATATTTATATATATATACACATGGGTTCTATATATACATAAGGTGGCTGCATTGGATGGGCCAAATGTTTCCCAGGGCACTCGGCTGCCGCCTCATAATGACGATGATGCGTTGCATTTGCTTCAGTGTGTGTGTGTGTGTGTGTGTGAGTGACAGTGACGCGTCAGTTTTGGCCCGTAGAGCGTCATCTTTATGGATGCATCTCTTGGCTTGGGCTGCCTGGACTGATCTGGCTGGGTGAGAGGGTCGATGCGATCGCTTGGTGTGTGTGTGTGTGTGTGCGTGCGTGTGTGTTTGCCCACAGGCACGGATATTTTCATAAGGCAGCTAAGTAAACCACTCAAGTAGGACATGTCATCGTTGGCGCCAGTGTTCAACGCCGACGCTGACGCTGACGACGACGCCGACGCGTTTGTTGACGTTGCCCGCTTGGCCAGGCAAATGTTGCTGCTTGATATTGTTTTTTTGCTTTTGATGTTGTTGTTGTTGTTGTTGTTGTTGTTTCCCCTGTCCATGCTGCTGCCGCTGCAGATGACTTTCTGCATGGCATTTGCTGTTGTTGTTTACACAGAAATTGATATTTTATTTCAAAATAACGCGCGAACAAAGGAAACGCCAACTGCAAGAAAAGCAGATCGCAGAACGCACAGCAACACTGGCTGGACGGCTACACTGAAAGAAAAACAGTAGAAGCAGATTGCATATTGCAAGCAATTTTAAAAGAAAACTGCTAAAGATTCTTAAGAATGCAATTTATTAGTAGAGTCTGCTAGAAACCGTGGAAAGCGTTTGCTTCAAGAACTTATGTATTGATGGTGCAATCCAGCTCAAACTTACAGATTAGTGTCGTATAATATGCAACTATATGTAACCCAAAGCAGAAAGTTGTGCTTATAATAACTCGCCTAATAAACACAAAATACCGTGTTGCATAGACGTTAGGCGTGGCAGCCAATATTTGAAAAAATCTCTAAATGCGTAGAGTATAAAGACAGCTTTATGGAAAATTTGTTGTCTCTAGCTTTTATAATAGCAGAGATCTGCGCGTTCAAACAGACGTACATTGCTAAATCGCCTCCTGAGCAATCATTTATATACCTTGTTGGCTACGGCCACGCCTACTAATTAATTTTCCAAAACTGAAACATTCTCAATGCTAGAAAAGTTAAAAAAGGAAACTAAGCTTAATGAAAAACGGAAGAAAATACTTGAGTTTTCAGTCTATGTTTTATGTAGAAAGTCATTTACATATGCGTTTCGGTGTATCTCAAGCTAGAAAAATCTTTTTTTTCGACTTCCCAAGCTTCCCGATTAAATAAAAAGAGCAGTTTATGTGTTCGGTAATGATTTAAATTCTTAACTGTTTCGTTTCGTGTTTTATTGCGTTCTAAATGTATACGTAAGCTCTATGATTTGCATACTTAGACTCTATTTACAAATACGTACACACACACACAGAAATTAGAGTGAAAAACTTGTCGAATTACAGTAACAGCTGTTTCAGTTTCATCAGTATCGATTACCGATAACCGATTCGATTCTCGTATGCGTAAATCTTAAATAACTATCTTTGAAAAGTGTGCGACGATGTTCTCGATATATAATCATAGTGTATATGTATGGTTGATCTCCTCGAGGTTCTAGGAGCGGGTGTGTGTGAGATTTAGAGATGGATACAGCTCGGTTTGTTATCGGCATCGTTATCGTTATCGTTCTTGTTGTTGTAGTTGGTATTGCTTGAAGGGGAACGAGCTCCGTAGAGGTGGCTTAACTAGGGATAACTTAAACTAGGAATTGAAACAATCTGTAGAGCGCTGGGCCATAGTGCATGTGTGGAAGGAGCTGCAGCTGGGGCAAAAGCGGGAGCAGGATCGGGAGCAGGTGCTGGTGGGCGTTGGGGCTGAGCTGGGAGCTGTGTGCAGCGAAGAAACCCTTGGGGCGTGGCCAACTCACACCCGCTGATATCATGTGATCTCTGGCGCGCTATGCTTCAGCTCCGGCGACGTCGAGAACGGACGATGCAGCAGCTGTGCGCTGCTATGATGATAGCCCGTCATCATTGCTGTTGTTGTTGTTGTATTGCTCTCATTGTGTGCCGCTCCAGCTTGGCAGGCGGCAACAGCCGCAGCCGCCGCCGCAACCGCAGTCGAATTGAGTTTTTCGGGTGAATTGATGCGCAGCTTGGGCGGTGGTGCCTGCTGTGGCTGTGGCTGTGGCACCACCACGCCACACTCCACACTGTAGGCAGCCGCATAGCCAGGATGATGCAGTGTATGCGGACCAGCAGCGCCGCTGCCATTCAATGCCAACGGCTGCGGCAACTGCGGATGCGGCCTGATGACAATCGGCTGTATGGGAAACTGCTGTGACATCTCCTTCAGGTTGCTAAAGCTTTGCAGGTAGCATCCGGCATTGAAGAGGCTGCTGGCCGCCTGCGCGTCCAGCTTGAATGGCGGCAGGCAGCCGGGCAGTCCAGCGGCAGCAGCAGCCGCTGCAGCAGCCGCCGCCGCAGCACCACCAGCACCAGCGGCCACAGCGGCAGCGGCACCGTAGGCCGACGGCAATTGTGGCAACTGGGGCAGCGATGGCATCGACGAAGACGCGGACGACGATAGCGGTGGCGGTGTGGGCGATGGTAGCGCGCCGCTCAAGTCACGCGGCTTGTCGTCATCCACGCTGAGACTCTCCTCGCCATTGGCGCCGTTGGACATGCTGCCCGGGCTGTGCTGCAGCTGCAGGCTGCTCGGCACCGGCGAGTGGGTTCCGAGCGATATGTCCGAGTCGGAGCTGTCCGAGGGTGTTGGCGATGCGGCGCCATCAGCACGCCGGCTGCGACAGCCCATGCCCGAGTTGTTCTGGTTGTGTTGAATGCTGCAAGCAGAGCGAGAGAGAGGGAGACGGTGAGGATTATAACTTAAGCAACGATATGGAGAGCTGATATAACTATATTTGAAAAATTTATATTTTATGAAAAATATTCTAATTAAAAATGATTACACGCACACATCGGAACAATATTCATATCATAATATCAAAATTATCTTCAATTATGCAGCAATTTGAACTAAATTTCCTCTTCATATAATACTTATTTTCTAACTCTAATCTGATTTAAAATATTTTATAAAACAACATTCTTTGATATTAAAAATAATTATGTAAATTATGGCATATTGTTTAAGAAACTTGTCAAAAAAAAAGATAATTCTTTTCAATTTGTAAGTAATATTAGTATATTAATATTAATATCTATCGTACCATGCCAATTTGTGATACTATTAATGATAGTTTTATAGAGGTTTTTAAATTAATATTCCAGAAAATGAACAAAAACAGTTTTTAGAGTTTCTCCTCAATGAAAACGTCCATTTTGCTGGTTTCTGATATAATAATCAGAAATATTATAGTATATTTATATTTCTATCGTATCATACCACTTTTTGTTACTTTAATGATAGTTTAACAGAATTCTTCTATACAAAAATATCAGAATTCTTCTCAATTAAAACATTCTATATCCATTTTCATACATCAAATCCATTAAATAATTTATATTTAGTATTCAAATTTTCAAATAGCAAAGCGATCAGAGTTCTACGCAATTAAAACAATCGTTTTAAGAGTTTCCCATATCATACTGAGGAATATTAGTGTACAAATGATATTAATCATAATGCCAAGTGAGATTTATAGAGTCAAGACTTGCGATACGATAAATCAAACACATGCAAGTGTGAAACGTCTAATCGTTTGATGATTTTTCTAATCGACGTGTCGATATCGATTAATCAAGCAACGATATCAAGTGCTTCGCGGGAACTATGAGATTTGCGCTATCAGTCAGTTCTCTCAGTTATTAAACGTAACGAAATACACTTTAAACTGGAGTCCATTAGTTGTTGCGTTGCTGCATTACACACTTAATTAGTGAGGTGAATGTGACTGTGGCAACTGTGTGTTGCATGCCCCATTAGGCGGCTCATTTGTCGTCGGCACGGCAGGCGGCAACTCGCTTTAGCCCCCGTGTAACCCCCCATAAATCTGACACAACTTTCACACATGCTTAAGACAAATTATCTGTGGCCAAAACAAAAGGTTCGTGCCCCGCCTGCCCCAAGATGACTTGATTAGAGATGCAACTGGGCAGCTGTATGACGTCTCTGTCTCCGACTCCGACTCCGACTCCAACTCGAATCTGCAGTCGGCACATTTATAGAGCCATCAGGGGAGCCCTCGAATACATCATCATCTGCATCGCGGCACGACTCCTGCACTGTCATAATTATCGGTTAGGATTCGCCTCAACTTGCCGCAAATTTGTTGACCCATCAGCATTAATAACGCGCCCAGTCGGACGTGGAATCGCACTCGGAACAGCTTGACTGCAGCTTGTCCTTTGCGGCTCGTGTTGTGTGATTAATGATGCAACCCAACTCGTTGGGGGTAGGGAGAGACCAACGTCGCACTCGAAATGTATCTGCGGCTACCTTTCGGATTTTTTGTAGCAGCATGAAAATGAAATCGTTTAGTTGCCTAATGCGCCAACTTGATGGATTACCCCTTGCCACTGGCAGTTGCCCCGGCTCCCCGGGCTAACCCGGGCTCCCCCTGGCAATCCCGTCACATCTCCCGCTGTCGTAGAACTGTAGCTACCCGCTGCTGGGAGACATATGTGCTCGATTATCTTCGGCGGATTCTTTTGGGAAATCTCGGCTTGAAAATGGCCAACAATGGCTACAGAACATGTGAACATGTGAAACTGTAGCTGCCTGGGCAGCGGTAGCGAATACGCTTCATTGAAGCGTTTTACGTATCTCAAGCGATGCCCCAATCTCGAATCCCCTCAATTCTACCACAGTCCCGCTGGCACGGGCGCTCGTACGTATTTTGCGCTCCATTGAGGCAACCAGCACGCTTGGCTTGAGGCCAAAAGGTATCTGCAATTGGGGATACCTTGAATATGATATATATTTTCCAAACAATTGACCAAACAGATCGAAGCGAGAGCACAGAAGCAAGGGGTACCCAAAGGGTTTCTGCGCTGCTCGCAATCCGATACTGTGTGGCACCTACCTAACCGAAACCGAAATGACACGTATGTAATTACCCGCGTGGACACATACATAATACACTGATAGACAGAGAGAGAGTGAGAGAGAGAGTAGGAGGGGGAATAGAGGCAGCGAGAACCCTTTGTTGGTAACTTGAAACTGAACCCGAGAGACATTGAAATGTTATAATCGGCTCATGTCAGAAGATATACACGTACTACGCCTGTATGTGTGCTTTGTATGCATCTGTCTGTGTTTGTGCCTCTCCACAGATTGTGAAAATTAATTCAGCTGCAAGAATGCTGGTAATATGATCTGATCATAGGCCAAAACTCCAAAAAGGTGTATATAACTCTTTCGAATTAAATCTGGCTACGAGTCGATGGTCCAATAAATGAAAAAGGGAGATCTGTGTGTCACTTACAACATGTTAATAGAACACAAGTATGATAAATAATCCCAGGGAGTTTTGTCGACTAGCAGACACCCTCTAAAGCGCTTGAGTATTAATGGGTGCAGTGTAAAATGAAATATCAAAGCTAGGATCAACAAATTTGCCAGTTTACTAGTTATTACAGTCTATTTATGTTATATGATGGGATAGGCAATATAATCAGTGAGTTAAGCTTGAGCAACATCTAGACGCCAAATTTAATAGCGCTAACTCGACTTGTTATGAAGTTACTGGAGTCTACTTATGCCTTATGAATAGTTAGACCATAAAAACAGTAAGTTAGAATCACTCAGGAACTTTTGACTAAATTTCATAGCTCTACCTCGGCTAGTTACCAAGTTACTTAAGTCTATTTATGCTTGCTGATGGGTTTGACAATATAATCAGTTAGCTAGACTACCTGAGAAACTACACACCAAATTTGAGAGCCCTACCTCGTCTACTTACTGAGTTACTTGAGTCTATTTACCTCCCTCCTCTATAGGGATACGCATATGCAAACTCTACGCATTTCGATAATTGTGTCATTCGAATTGAAAGTTATAAATTGTGTAAATATTTAGACAGCAGTAAAAGCAGAAGTGAGCAAGAGAGAGGGGAGGAAGTGTCACAAATCCCCATGGGGTTGGGTCTTTCTCTCTCGGCCTCTTAAGTGGACCGAATAACGCTTTATAGCATTCTGGGGTGGATTGTTGCTCGCGCTAAACACAATCAACGTTTATTTTGTCGTTGGCCTTTTCGATCTGTTGACAAACAGGATTTAAATTTGTTCAATTTGAATACCGTTATCATTCGCTCAATTGCAGTTCCAGTTCTTCCAATTTCTGATAAACTGCTTCCCCGGAACCCCGGTCCACGCTTACTGTGTTTGCACAGTTACTTTGTCAGCTCCGCTCGTTATACATTTCACTTGTCAATGAGCAGAGGCAGCGGCATAGACCGATCCATCGATTCGAGCTCCTCATCGCATCCACATCCGGTGCTTCGATGTTGCTCGATTCATTCTTTATTCGTTTCTCTTACTACACTTTCTACACGCTGCTGAAGTGGGCGAGGCTCGATGGCTGCCAGCGCTACCTTCTCCTTCTCCTCCCCCCGCAATGTTGTATTTTGTATCTTGTAGCTTGTATCTCATAGCTCGTTGCTTGTATATTTTTCTCACAAGCCACCGAAACGGTAGTTGTGTTGTGCAAACATCTTCGAGTGCCCTGGCCCAGGCAGAGTCCGAGCGGGTACCGGGCATGGGTATGGGTACTTATGGCGCTCGAGTGTGCCTGTCCGAACGCGCAGCCAAGTGGGCACTCGGATTTGGATATTGACAATGGCTGCAGCTTCTGACTGACCGACTGGCTGGACGGGGACATGGACTGGAACTTCTACTGGCTCTGGCGGTGGCGGTGACTGGGACTGAGACAGAGACCTTCATCGGAGGGAACCTTTCTTCATTAGAAATCGAGTTGTTGCCGATGCTGGGAAATCGATGAACAGCCTCTTGAGCTTTGGCAGTTCACAGGGTTCTCTCGCTCCCCATCTTTCTCTCTCTATTTCTGTCTTTTTCTCAGTTCTTTCTCATGTGAAGGACGACTTCGGGTTCTTTCTTCGCCCTGCCTGGTTGGAGGTAATTTCTATTACGTTTAACATTTTGATTGATCATTGACATTTACAACATATTTGTGTGGTGCGTGTGTGTATGTGTTTATTATGTGTGTGTTTATTTGTTGTCCTACAGTTTCATTACACTCCTCTGTACACACACTCTAGAAATCTTGTTCTTTTCACATTCCCATTTCAATTGCCGCTGGTTTCGTTTTATTTTCTGCTGCCTCATTTCATTCTCCCCGCTTGACAAATTGCTATTCTACTTCCCCCCCTTCCCCAACACATTGCCCGCATATTCTGTGCGCTGTTTCATCGACACCCGCCCACTGTGCCTCCTAATTTGGCTTCTGTTTTCGAGCGCTCATGTCGTGTCTCGCTCGAGATAGTGGGCAGATTTATAGTGGCTATCGCAAGCTCGCATTTCATTTTGTGTAATTCACGCAATCAAATAATCTCCGCTGATTTTCCGAATTACACGCTCTCGGCTCTTCCATCTTCCATCATTCATCCTCCCCATCCAACATCAAGTGGTGCTCCATAATTGAACGAACTCGCGTCTAAGAGTTGGTAATTGAATTAGCCACAAGACCAGAGATATAATAATAACCACAACTGTTTTTGCATAGGCATTTTTCTAAAATTATCCAATGATTTCACTATTTTCGATTGCAAATTTCTAAGAAATTTGAGTTCTTTTTTCGGTGATTTTCAAAAGTAGCAGACAAAACTTCAAATTGGTTTGCTTATGTTAAAATTGGCAATGTTTAACAATGAAGTTGCTTCTTTAAGTATTGTAATAACTGAATATGCATATGATTTGTAAACTAACATTCTTTGCAAGATAATAATTACAAATTGAATTATTTAGACAGTAGTGTCTTAAGTTTTCTGGAAAATTATAAGAAAAATGCATTTAAAAGATTTAAAAAACTGAATTAAACCCAATAAAATACTTTTCTGAAAATTTGATCAATGAGTTTTTCAATTAAACAAACTTCAAAATGATATACAAAACTTGAAAAATAAATATTGAAACTACGACAGACATAAAGATATGATAAACGCTTAAAAAGTGTAAGAAAATAATAAAATACTTTTCTGAGTATTTTTTTCAAAGAGTTTTTTCATTAAATCAGACTTAAAATTGTTCAAATATCTATCTGGAAAATATTCCGATTGCATAGTCGTTTTCTAAGCAAAATTATTCTAAACTGCATTAAACAGTTTTATAAACACAATAAATACAAAATGATTTATAAAATACTTTTCTAGGGACGTTACCAAAGAGTTTTTTCCACTAAACAAGGATAAAAATGGAAAAATGTCTATCTAAATATGTTATAACTTTAAGGATATGCCGATTACATTGTCTTAAATGCAAAAAGATATAAACTGTCTTAGTTTTTCCATTCAGTAAACTTAAAACGACAGAAACAGAAATTTCTTTCTTCAAAATGGAAATTAGCTTCGAAGATTAGTTGGGGCTTAAACGGATCAAGAGATATGTCGATTATATAGCCCGTTACTAAACAATATTGAACTGCTTTCATTTCGAAATAAATTGCCAGCTAGTCGAGCTTAACTAAGCCCCCATTTCCATAGTGCGTTTTCAACAGTGCGAATCGAATTGTTGCCCCACTGTAAGCTCACAAATATTAAGCACGGTTCAGTTAGAGTTTTCTAGTTAATAACTCAATTTCGGGTCGCCTTTCTAATGCGAGGCCTGTCTCGATGCGATTTGTGATTGATTTACCAACTGTACGTACCGACAACAGATATAGATACAAATACAGATGGAGATAAAGATACAGGTACAAATGGAGATACACAGGGTACATCAGGTGAGAGCTGCTACTCCAAATCCACCGACAGAGCGAACGCTCAAGTGCAGTAGCAAAAATGTTAACAATTTTTCAGCACTCGATGCTTGAGTCAGTCAGCGCCTGCTCCCGACCTGACTCTCAGCTGGCCCCGGATCTGGTTAGAATGTCTCAGTTGCCAGAGTTGCCGCTGCCGATGCCGATGCTGCTCATCATTATTGCCGGCGCTGTTCAAGACGATGCCGAAGACGATGTTGATGCCAGCGTCATCGTTGCCGTTGAATGGCAGTCAGAGCTGTCTGTCCGCTGCCTGTTCCACTGTGCGTCTGTCTGTCCGCCTGCCTGTTCCACTGTGCGGCTGGCTGCCTCTACGTCCGTTCGTCAGTCAGTCGGGCATATGAACGGCTTTTAATTTCATATTTTTTTGATATTTATTTCTCATTTTCAGTTTCTGTTTTTTATTATTTTTTTTCGCTTCTCGCTTTCTTGTCGCGTCGTCGTCTGCTTAATAGCACGATGACTGCACACGAGTCGCAACCATGTCGAAAACTCCAACTGGAACTGCTGCTAGGACTACGTCGCCGTCGCCGTTGCCGTCTGCAATTCCTGCTCCGACTGCCACTTGGCATTGGAGCACTGCGCACACACAGACTGGTAAGGCGTCGAGTTGGAGCCGCTGCCGCTGGCGTAGCTGGAGACGCTGACGGAGACGGAGTCGCTGGCGCAGCTGAAGATGGAGTTGTAATGGTCGTGTATCCGTTGCTAACTTTACAAGGCGAAATAATCGCCATCATTTTAACTAATGACCCGTTCGAAAGGGGCGCTTCATCTGGGCGCTTTGTGCAGATTCATTCAGTTTGTTGGCAACTGCTCCTAACTTAATAAACACGGTACGTTTGCCTGCACAAGATTTCTAAAGAATGCCAAAATGTTGTCGACGGCAGCAGCAGAAGAAGGAGGAGGAGGAGGAGGAGCAGTCAGCAGCAGTAGGTGGAGTAACCGGGGGGGACTATCGGCAGCAGGTAGAAGCAACTTGAAATATTTGCGCATCTGCAGGAGCGCAGCGGCAGCGTACTCGAGAGATCGGGGCTTACTACGTTTCTGCCATGTCATTCCACTTAACTTGCCATCTTTCACTTGGCCGTGGAGCAAGCTCGGCTCTGCTCAGCATAGCTCGACGCGGCGATGTGGCGACGTGGCGCGGCGCGACGAGGCGCGGATCTTCATTTCAACTTCGCGCGAATTGGTCGAGTTTTTATTTTTTGCCAGTTGATTTTTTCCTGTTCTACTGCCTCAGCTCGTCGGTTACACCTTTTCAACTGAAGCATGCGCAGCGCTTACAGAGTTGTTGTTGTTGTTGTTGCAGCAACAACTCCACAGCTGCCGCTGCCGCCGCCTGCTCTCGGCTGCTGTCGTCATCGTCGGCGGTCATTTTAATGTGGCCAAAAGCGACGACCGCAACGCAAACGCAGCAGAAATCGAGAACGCTTCGATGGATGCCGCCGACGTCGCCCTGGCCGCTTCGGCACGGATCAATGAAATGGAAATGGCACGCAAACGCCACAGCAGGGCACACACTACAAACTGCTCCGCCTGCTCGCAGCCTCGGCCCCCGCAGTTGCTGCTCCTGTATGCGATCCCCGCACTTCCACTTCCACTTGGCTTGCTGCTGCTGGATATCGTTTTACCCGGCAGCAGCAGCTCGGATTACACAGCTAGCAGTGGCAGAGGGAAAGAGAAGAGTAGAAGCTAGAAGCTCTCCCCGTCCTCTCTAATGGCCCAACTAATGATGCAGTGAAGCGTTAGAATCTTAACTTACCGATTCTTGGCTGCAGCCGCACGATCGCGCTGCCGACGATTCTTGAACCAGTTGCCCACTTGGGTCGGATTCAGCCCGGTGGCCTTGGCCAGCTCACGTTTCTTAGTTGGATTCGGATAGGGATCCTGTAGGTACCATTCGCGCAGCAAGCTTCTCGTTCGCTCCTTGAAGCAGTGTGTCTTCTGCTCGCCGTCCCAGATCGTTGGGGGCAGGGGGAACTTTTTGCGTACGCGGTATTTGTCAACAGGTCCTGTGAGGGAGAGAGAGAGAGAGAAAGAGAGATTATTATTATTTGTTTATTTTTATTTTCATAAAATTTATTATTTATTAAATATGTTTGTTTGTTATTATTCTTATCGTTTTCTTTTAATTTAATTGTGCTCCTGCGCGCCTTGTACAACACTGTGCTATCGATAGCGTTATCGATAGCTTAATTTATTTAACTGGCGATAGTGTGGATACACTTGCTTATTTAATTATTTATTTACATGCTATTTATTAATCTTTGAATGGAAACTTCATATTTATATTATTTTATTATTTGGTCAACTCACCTAGCGATCGGCCGCGCAGCTTCTCCGCCTCAATGTAGTGCGCCTCCAGCCACATGGCCTGCAGTTTACCATACGACGCCTTAGTAAACTTATGATTCTCTATTATTGCATAAAGTTCCCTGCGTGAATGAAAGAGCGAGAGAGATAGTGTGATTTAGTTGTGATTTACCAATAAGCGAAATCTCCATAATTATTTTAACGTCACCCCTTTGTAAATAACAACCCTGCAGCAAAATCCACTCGGAACAATCTAAAGCCAAGTTCCGAGTGCCAAATGTCCTGCTGTGCCGCTGGTAATGAACTTGTCGCCTGTTTCACTCCCTTCTCCGCCGCTTCCCCCTAGCTTAACCATATGGATTTGAAACAATCTCATGAGCTGTCGCTGACAGCCGACTCCCAGCAGAGTCGAGAGTCGATACGAGTCCGTCAAATTGTCTTAATTGGAAGTCATTTATTGACCAGTTCAAAGCAATCAAATCACTCGCATTTCGCAACTGATTTGTGCTATGTTGGCATAGAGATTTATGTGTATACATACATACATAACTATTATGTGGAATTGATTTGTAAATTTCGCCTTATATGGCATTCATTAACGTTAGTTATCCTTGTGTAGCTGTCGCATTTGAATAAGGTTGCACATTCGACTCTTATGACGGGTAGCTTAGTCAATCTAGTGCTGTCCATGGATAGTGTCCATATTGATGGCTTTTCGATAGTTTGCAAGGCAACTATCGATTGTATCGATGCTTTTGATATTTCGTGTATATGTCAATAATCTAAACGCATTTATTTGTTGAAATTTTAATAGTTTGTCTAATAAAAGTGATGTGTAAAGGGATAAGAACATTTGATGGCTTTAAAAAAAACACTCATCGATATTATCGATAGTCCCATCTATGTTTTGACAGTACTGTTATACCATATAGCTTACTGTAGGTTGAGTAGTGCCTATACGAATAAGAATATAAAATTTCGACAATTTTAAGACGGCTTTCTTGTAATCTCCTATTATATCTTATAAATTTGATATGCAAAAAGAGAAAGAGCTAACGTTGTGAGTATTAATCAGATCCTAAGGTTCCGTAACTGTTCAAGATCTTCTCATCGCAATGTATGATCATCATAAAAAGTATATAGATAACTTAGAAACACGTGTATCTGTCAAGAATTTATATTGTATTCAACAAGCTTTTTCTATTATTATTTTTTTGCTATTAATGTCTTTTAATTTAAATGGGATTTTCTAGATTCCGAACCGTTTATAGAAGTAATGTCACTAATAGCAATTCAGTGGATTTCTCAACGATTTAAATATCGCATTCGATTCTAATCTTAACTTAGTCAAAGTGCTGTAAATTGTTTTGCCAAGGAGTCGCATTGCTAAACGGTCTCAGCCAGTTTGTCAGCTGTCATAAGCAATATATCAAACTTGATTCAGACGATGGGAACCGATAAATGTGTGTGTATACATATATTTTATGATATGCGGCGTGTTAACACGAGTGGAGACATGTTTGTCCACTTGTTAATAACCTGATCTTGAGGCAGACTCTTCGTCGATTATAATCGATGTGTATCTATGACCAGTTAGAGTAGTTTGTCAATCAACTGAGCCTAATTGCATGCAGATACATATGTTAAATGCACACTGAGATATATGACGGTCTAAACGACCTAAACGACCTAATCGACCTAACCGAACTGCTTTCGCACTCGCTTGAGTTATTCAAATCTACACTCAATGAACTGTTTCCGGCAAATGCGATGGCAATTGCGAATGCTTCATTATCATTTTGGTAATTCGAGAGTTTAGCAAAAACATTCCACACGGTCAGGCAGACTGGAGGAGGAAGCCGAGATGTCAGTCCTGGTGCCATTGTTCGCCTCGGTGTTTTATTAATCAAAATCTGCTGCTGTAAGGCAACCAGCGAGCGGGTTCTTTAATTAGTAAATTAAATGCCTTTGTTTATTAATTTACGAGCTCATTGTGCGCGCTCATTACGTGTCTGCCTGTGCCTCCTACTCCTGCTCCTCCACCTCTACCTCCTCCAACTCCAACAAAGCTTAGGGAAACTATCGAATAACCAAAGTCTGCTCCTGCTTGCTGCTGTCGATGCCCCTAGCGAGGTTAATCAGCGAACGAGTGTGATATTTGAGCTTCCACTCTGTACTCGGCTCCTACCTGAAGTTTCCGACATGATAGGCCACGACGGCTCGGGCACGGAGGACCGCCTCGCAGTTGAGTATCTCGTGCATGTTGGGCAAAGCGACGGGCAGGCTCCATAGGAAACGGGCCAGACGCTCAATGTCGCCCGAATCTTCCAGGGTTTTGCAAACGATTTCCACTTGGGCGGCGGAGAAGGCCAGCGTCGGCACCGCCAATATCGGACTGGGTGCTATAATCTGATGATGTGTGGGCGAGAATGTCTCTGAGGGCGGCTGTTTGCCAGCCTCCGTCGGTCCAACGGCCATTTTATTCGTTGAATCCACTGTGAACTAATTTGCATACTATTCCCCACCAGAACGAAGCAATTTTCGCAGCGAGTAGTACGTGGTCTGGGGGCAGCGATCTATCTCTAATTCAAATTCAATTAGTTATCGTACACACGCGCGACAGCGACACTTGCAATTGATCGATAGATCGATAGATCACAAACTTTTTCTTGCTTTGCTTGCGTTAATTAACACTGTGAGCTTTGATTAGCTTGGGCATATTGAAGGAACGCACACACGCGACACGCTGCTGAGCAGAAAGGGTGGACGAGGGGGAATAAAGAGATCCTGGCAAGATCAAGTTTTATTTCAAGTGGGAAACGCGTTACGATTTGCTCCGCTTTTCCCGACAAACGACGATTACAACGGCGATGGGAGTGCAACTGGATGCGGCTGCTGGCGTTGCCGTTGCCGTTGCCGTTGCTGGTGATGCTGCAGCTGATCCAAATCCGGATTGCCACTGAGCCCACCGAGCTGGGGCGTGCTATGGATATAACCAGAGAGAGAGTGCTATCACGGAGCGAGCGAGCGAGCGCGAACAACCGAGCGCACAAAAAATACGTCAAATAATGGTCTTGTAACTGAGCTGCCTACTACGCGATGGACGACGACGGCGACGGCAACGGTGGCGTTGCGATGGCAACGACGGCAACGCACAACAATGACGCGCCACAGATACAGATACTCTGGCAGCAGCGGCAGCGGCAGCAGCAGCAGCGGAGCCAGCAGCGAGTAGCTACTGCTGCCAGCTGCCAGACACAGATACAGCCACACACAGATACAGCTACAGCCACACACAGATACAGCTGCAGATACAAGCGCTACAGAAACGAGTTGCTGCACACACACACACACACGCACGCAGAGTCGAGTAACAGATACGGATACTGAAACACCACCATGCCTGGGCAGAGGCAGAGGCAGTGGCAGGGGAGAGCAACTGAGGCCGACAGCGGCAGTTGGGTAGGCGTGTTCCCAAACAGTGCGCTGAGTGGCCTGTCGTCTGCCAGCACTATGCTCGTCTCGCTCTAACTGTGGGCCGCACGCAGGCTCTGCCAGCTGGCTAGAGTCGTCTCGCTTACGCGCACGGTGCTTCTCTCACTCGCACGGCGGCATTGCGGCTGCGGTGCTAGTCAGCGCCGGGTTGCGTTTAAATGAAATGTATATAAGCCCTACACGCACACAAACACACACGCACACAGATACATACGGGTAGAGTGTGCAGGAGGAAGGGTGGATGGAGAGGGGGGGAGAGTGCAAGCAGAGCGCGATGGTGAGAGGCAGGCAGGCAGAGCAGTTCGTTGATTTTGATAAAGAAATCAAATAAAGCGGCAGCTACGTGCACAGTGGGACGAAGCAACAATACCAGTCGCTTTCTCGCTCTCTTCCTCTCTCTGTCTCACAATTACCTAGATAGTTTATTTAGCTTATTATTGATGTATTTGCTTAATGGATAAGTCCGAATAATTTCAAAAAGGGTAATGTTCTCTGGTTCGGTATAAAAAATAAATAAAGTAGGTAAAACTTACTTAGAACAACAAAAGATTTGCTTATTAAATTATAATATATAAATATACTTAATTAATTACTAAAATCGAACTAAAAAATAAACTAAAATAATTGCAAATGTATTTTAAACATATACATTCATAATTTAAATTCAATTGTCAATTAAAAGAATGGCTAAATAAATTACAATCATGTGTATATCAATGAAATTTTATGAATTAATTAATTAGGTACACTAAAATAGCTTAAAATGCATTATAAATAAATATATCTTACTATACATATGGTTTATTATTAACACATTTTTGTTTACACTCGCAACCTTACTCGAGCCTCTTAAAATTTTACATTAGGAACCCTTTATAACGAGAAAACTCATACTACACTATCATAATCGTGTTATTTGTTTTCATTAATAAAAGCCAATTTGTTTATACTCGACTATATTCATTACAGCTTTTTGATATGTATTTTATTATTAATATATATAATAAAATATCATTTATCTTAATATATAACATTACTCACATTAAGAATTCTTTATAAATCGATAAATTTCTGCAATGGGAAAACTGTTCGTAATCGCAAAAAGTTGCCATTTCATATGCATTTGCTCCACGGTGCCATTTCAAACATATTGTATAAGTGTAGCAAAATGTTGAACATCATGTGGCCGGGGCTCGGTTCGTTACGGTCGTGACTGCGCCTTGGCTAACGGAACCGCAGCCAACGCGGAGGCACCGACCCCCAGCCAGTCAGGCAGTCACAGCTAACCCCTCTCGAACCCGAAAACAGAATACGAAATACGGAGTACGGAATAGTCTCAGTGAATTCAGGTTTCAGTTTGGCACGATGAAAGGAAAAACTTTTGATTATGCCGTCAAATAAGGGAAATATTTACAAGCGCGGTTTGCTTGACTGGGGGAGGAGCGGCAGCGGAAAAGGGAGAAGGCAGCTGCGGGGTGCTGTGTGGCACACAGCAAGTTGATTCTGATGTAACGTTCGCGCTTTGTCGGAGAGTGTTAACAGATTAGTTGTTTACATGCCACAAGTAAATGAGATTTCGAAATTGCCGCCATGCAGAGGCGTGTACCGTGTACTGTGTACCGAGTACCGTGTCCCGTGCCTCACCTCAGCTTGCCACCCCGTGTCGCCTGCCCGCTGTACATATAGTATGTAGTCGCCATTGACACGACGCCATAGCCAAAGCCGAGAGCTGCGATAGAACCATATAAAGCCATGACTATACCCATGGCAACTGACGTATCCGTATCTGTAACTGTAGCTGTAGCTGTGCCTCTGTATCTGTATCTGTAGCTGTGTATCTGAAACCGGTGTCGCTGCAGCTGGCAGCAGTTACCCGGCCGCTGCTTGGCTCTTGTTAAATCTGAACGATGACTTTTTGAGTAGTTGGCTGAGCATTTAGGATAATTGCATTACGAGAGAGGCAACTGCTACGCGGCGGCAGCGGCATTGGCACTTGCCACAGCCACAGGGAGAGCCACAGCCACTGGGACAGCCGCATTAGGTGTTAGATACAGTTGCGATATGAACCCTCGCGCCCTCGACGCAGATACATGCCCCCAGATAACGCACGCATTGCGCCGTCTCCCACAATTCATCGCGTGTATGTCTATGTATTTATACCTGTATCTGTGTGATTCGTCTCTGTATCTGTCGTTCAGGTGTCGCTGCGTCTATTATGCGACACGGCGCTTGTTGTGGCCCCGCTTAAGGATTCATTTGTTTTATATTCTGTACTAAGGGTGTTCCTCTGGGGGAATTTCGTTTTCAATTGCGGCATTGCAGCTATTTTTAGTTAATCTTATTGTTTCTTCGAAATGTAATGAGGCATTCTGTAGATACAATTCAATTATCGATTGTTTTTATAAGGTATACCTAACTTCCACAGAAATCAGAAAATCATATAGAGATTATTCTTAAGTTTACTCAAATATAACGGAAATAAAAGCAATATATAAAGAGCCTTATCATAGTTTATTTTTTAAATTGTAGTTTGATATTTAATAATTCGCGATATTTAAGAATTTGTTCATCCCAACTTGAAAATATTTTATAAAGAATACCATTAAATAGTCATAGAAAACAAGATAGGTTTTTTATCAATAAATGTACATAAATAATGTAATCATACAAACAAATTCTTCAAGTTAACTCAAATATATCTGAAATATGACTAACATGCATTTAGCCTTATCAGTTTATAGTTTGATCTCTAGATTGATTATTTGTATGTAAAATTAAATGTATTATCTGTATTTCCAACTCCTTCATTCCAATCTTAAAAACAGTTTCAATAAGGTTTTGTTTATAGAAACTCATTTAAACCTATAAGCCTAATATAAGCCACGATCAGACAGAAATCCTACAATCAATCGTAAAAGTGCCTTAAAACTATTTAAGCATTTCTGAAACTTGTTTAAAATTCAAAGAACCTTATTATATTATTGTAATTAGGCATTTATTGAAACTTCAGACTTGAGATTAAAGATATAAGTAAATTTAAAAAAAAACATTTTGGAAATCTTATTATAATGTGAACAAATATCAAAGAATCTCAAAGACCTCCCTGTACGTACAGAATCTCCTCGCCAAAATTAGAGTTCTAGCTTTTTTCCCGCTAAATCAAATTAAATCATGCGATTATTATGCTTTAATTAGATTGAGGTAAGGCCCGAGTGCACAAACTCTTTACCTTACGCTTCAGTTAGGACCCCAGCAGAAGTGAGTATATCATAACTTGATATAGTAACTCCCCTTATTTCCATTACGGGGGTAGGCCTAATCAGTTTACAGTCAAAAAGCAATCTCCATGCCATTCAAATTGCCTAACGAACCAATAATCATCTGTGATACGCTCGGGGCGCTAATCAAAGTATCCAACTGCAGGTTGATGTCGGTCCCCAGTTCCCCGTACAATATCCTTCTCTCTCTCTCGTTAGCTATATCTGTCTCTCGCAGTGCTGCTGTCGAATTGTGTCACTGGCGCAATGAAATCATGCGCCCAGTGGTCCATTAAATGACAAAATGTTCACGAGCTGCGCGCTGCCAGTTGCCAGCTGCCACGCCCACAGCAGGGGCATGCCACACCGGCGACAGATACAAAGGCTGAAATGTAATTAGGCCAAATGTAAGTGCGAGTGAGAGCGGGTACCCGCTACATATACCGTTATGCTGTGAAATTTCATTTTGCAAAAACAATTAAAAGGCAATTAAAAGTGTTTTGCCAGCGCGCTCGGTTGAGCTTTAAAAGGTCTCCACCGGCCGAGGCAGAAGAAGAGCTGGGTGGAAGGGTGGAAGGGTGCAAGGGAGGTGGAGTAACCGCAAAAGGGCCAAAAGCAGCACACAACGAGCCAGCGAACCGTTTTAATAGACCGAAAGAATAATTTTCGTATTGCGCCCGCGGCGAGAAACTAAATTTTTCAGCCGGACGACTCTAGACAATGCCAGGGACAAGGACCTTGCATATGCGATATGCATGAGGGTACATTGGTGCAGGGAAGGTGCGGACCAAAGTCGCCCCCCAGTTGTCGTTGTTCTTTTGCCTTTGTGCTGTGCCAGCAACTCAATTTACTTAAGATAATTTAATCTGATTTCATGTACCTGAATATTTATATGTTCTACGACGTCGAGACCCGCCTTCACGGGGGCTCCTGCTGTCTGGCATGGACAATAAATACCACATACAGCACAGCACAACACCCTGAAGGGCTCCCACCCACACTACCCAGACACACACTCAACTTATTCCTAGCCGGACCTCTTGAATTCCAATTTACAATATCATAATAAATAAAAAAGGAAAGATTGACGTAAATACGATATATGTATGGTATTTTATTGCCGCAACCTCTCTAAAGTGTTTCCAGAGTTGTTGAGTTGACAAAAGGGATCAAAATTCAATTTAAACGTTACACAAATCGCTTTTCATCTCTCAGTCTCCTTAGAAGAGCTTCGTACTAGTTCCATATCACTTTATCTCTCTTTCTCCCTGTCTACAATTGGGTTTGTCGCAAGGCAGCTCGTTAGTTCTCGACGAAAATACCAAAGTGAGCAGGGCCTGGGCTAATTAAAAGTCTTGCCCTCTCCCTCTCCCTCTCTCTTCTGGCAAAAATATTTAATATTTTAATTTATACGCAATTTAATAAATCGTAAAATATCAAAAACTGAACACGCCAGGCGCACTGATTGAAATACTTTTGTGCTGAGGGAAACAGAAGGTCTCGACGCTGCAATACCCTGCTAGGGCTGCGTGTAAGTCAGCAAATTAAAGGTACTACTCGCATATAGCATATCTATTTTGTTTTTTAATAAATTGTTAAGAAAACTTAAAGAGGTAGCTTTAAAAGCTCAAAATATTTTAATAAAGAAACTTTTTCAATATTCAAATGTTAAGAGTAGTTATACGTAAAACTAGCTAGGAATTTTTGATGAAAAAAGGATTTCATGCTTCTAAAATACTATTTAAATATTATTATGCGGACAAATCTATTCCTCTATACAATACTGCTAGCCAAATTGCCATGTTTTGCAGGGTATAAATATCGGGAATAGCTTCATAAGGCAGGACCAAAAGCGGTCAATTGTGACTCGATGATGTTGATGATGAAAGATCGGCGCTGTGGCGAGGCATTCGATTAATTTACATCGTTGCGTTGTCTGGGGTTGTGGTTGGGCTGCCAGACTGCGCCGGCGTTTGGAGAAGGAGTCGAATCGGGCAGGCCAGTTGGACTTGAGAGGAGTTGGGAGTCGAAGTGGAGTCGGTGCCCGGTCGCATATTTGTGTGTTTTATTTTGTTGCTGGTGCGATTGGGTTGCATTCCATAGTCATAAGGCTCCTGCAAATGGAATGCCGCGGGGCATTAGGTTGGCCAGAGAAATGTGAGCAATGCTCCGGCAACGTATTGAGCTGCATTTAATAATTATGATGTTTGGCCGAGAAGGCAAGAGAGCGCGTCGGTGGAACAGAGCCGCATTTTGTGATTTTCGGACGCGCAGCTTGTTCCTAATGAAAATGTCACAGGCTCAGTGTCAGCTGCGCGCCCAGAGCGTCACTGGAGGCACTGCAACACATTTGGCCCCGCGGCCCTTTTTGGCTACTGTGCACATTGCACTGCGCATATTAATCAGCTCAGCACGGGCAGTGGCACTGGCAGCAGCACTAACGATTGCCTGGAACCGGTAAGCGGGGGTGGGGGAGCAAGTGATACGCGGCGCGAAACATGCGTGAAATCTTCAGCACGGCACGACAAGATTAGGTTGCCAGAGTCAACGGGTGTGTGTGCCTCTGCTGAGCCTGTCGCTGACCACTTGCCCGGTTGGTTTCCTTCTCTTTTTCAGCTTTTATTTCGTCTGTCTGGCAACGCAAAAAGTGTGAAATTGTCGACTACTGCAAGGTACTCAGGTAGCGGCCGGTAGGTAGAGTTGCGGCTGCAGCTTTAATTAAGTCATTAACACCCGAGCCAAGCGAGCCAAGTGAGCAACTCGCCTGCAATATCGAATTTGCCATTTTTGGTCAAAACCGGCCGGCAACTGTTGATACTGTTTGCCAATAAAATATCAATTATGCGACCGAGTTGACTGAGTTACCCCTAGGGAGTGGTCAATCGGTTCCCAGCCAACTATCCCACGGCAGCCTAATGGCAATCGCAGCTAGAAGCTAACTATAGCTGGACCGGCACTCTATATAGATAGGTTGACACTCCATTCAGCTAGTCTAGTCTGGAACTCTTTTTAACTATCCCTCCCCTCTGTTAGGTTTTTGCATAACAAGCGCTAACAGGTTAATTACCTGAGATTGCTTTACACATTTGCGATAATGAGACCCGGAATCGAGTAACTCATATATTGCAGTCTTAATCGCTGCTAAACGGCCTGATTATGCACGGCATATTTCATATAATTACCGACAGGCGATGCGACGCGTCGGGGCGCTTTCGCTCGTTCGTTGTAAAACAAAAGAGAGCAACAATTATGTGCCCTTTGCCCCGTCCTCTCTTGCGCTCTCTCTCTCTCTTCCTCTGTCTCCCCGCCCTGGGAGGCAGTGTCAATTAATGCGGCACGTCTGTCCGCGCAAAAGAGAAACGTCAAACGGCGCGTCAAATGCGCAATGAGCTTCGTTTCTTTTGCGTCTGCGCGCAGTGTGTACACACTCTACGCGCGCACGCATCTAGCCATCTCGCTCGCGCACTCAATTGTCACTCAATCAACCTTTTGTTTTAGCGAGCAAGACATAGAAGGTAGTGGGGGGGAGGGGTCTACGGCAACTGGAACTGGCTGGGTAATTGAACGCAACGCAGCCACTTTGTTTTTTGTTTTTGCGGCCACATATACCCTGTCATTTCGCTTGACCGAGTTGGGTATATTAGTTGCAGTAATTGAAAGGAACTAGCTTGATAATTGTGAAGATTTATTTCATGCTTAATAAGTCTATATATCTACATAAGCATATTTATATTTAAAGATTGTCTTCTCATAATTTTCCTTTTTTTGTGCCAGACTGTATTATTTATTACCGAGCTATGTATAATATTTTAAAAACTATTTATTTTTCTTGTTTTGTATGTAGATCTCGCAATGCTTCTACATATAGGCATACAAATAACATTTATATAGTATTATTGTTTATTATTATTTATTGTAGTATTCTTATTAAATATAGAGATTCATTTCTTTTTCAATTAGAGATATATGGTAACTACACAACATATCTATATCATTAATATACTACATTTCCTTATTTCTATTAATAATAAATATTCCGCTTTAAGTATTTTATCTTATAGCTCTCTTTCATTCTTTTGCTTTTTGAGATATATAGTAAATACATATATTTTCATTATTTTTCCTTTTGTCTATAATTCTTTTTCAAGCTTTGTGTGTTTTATTATTTATTTTAAGATATTCTCTTTTTCACGTTTATATTATATATTCCAGAAATAACAAACCTTTTCCTTTATAATCGATCTATTTATTTAGATATTTCCCCGTTTGATTATATAATTCAATTTCTTTTTTTTTGCTCCTTGCAAAGATTCCCAAATGTATCTCACACATAATCATCTTTATAAGCTATGTTAATTTTTTCCAGAAATAAGTATTATAATTCAAAGCTATACTTCTTCTTCCTGCCTTACTAGTTGCTTAAGCAATTACTGGGTATTCTTCAAGTCCAAGCCTCAATGACTAGCCCGAACTTTTACTTATTTGTGCTCTTTTTTTGACGTTATATATAAATTGTTGTAACGCCTATTCGGAGCAATGTTTTGGCAAGGTGCGGGGAGGGTTTGTGGCAGCTGTAGGGACGGACAGGGAGGTACAGATATTATATACATGCGCGCCGAGTCCATTGTTCTTAGCATAACTCATTAAGGCTGGAACTGGCCGGGGTGTTGACGGGGAACGTGAATGTGAATGTGAATGGGACTGTGGCGAAGTGGCCCATGGCTGGGCCTATTAATTAGATAACTATCTTGAGAAATTGCCCATTTTCAAATAGTCGGCGCGCATTTGTGTAATTAGATTTGCTTTTCACAACATTTACGTTTGTCCGGGGACGGGAGGTGGATCCGACTGGGGCTTCGGCTGCGGGCCGATCCGAGCCGAGCCGACGACGTTGATTGCATTTGTCGGCGGCGACTCGAATAACTCGAGCGATTAATCATCGTCATCGTGGTCGTCCACAGGCGTGTTGAACCGCAAGTCAAGAGCGCCGACATCTGACAGGAACGTGTACGTACTCATACTTCGCTCCGACTACTGCTGCGTACCCCTGATACAGTAAAAAAGCGCCTTGCGGTTTGTCACAATTTATGAGGTGATAATTATTCATCGCGACCCACCAAACTGTCATAATATTGTAATTAACATTAAGACTCGCAATGGAATTAAACGCATTGCGATTGCAGTACAGTGTCAGGTGAAAGTTCTCGCAGAAGCCTCCGGCTGCGGCCTAATGTACCATCGCATTGCATCCTTTCCATTCAACCAGGCTGGTTTCCTTATTTCGCTCAGCCTCAAATCGAATATGCCAGACGGAAATGAGCAGCCGCAGCCCGACGGCTTTCCGGGTCAATCGATAGCATCGTCGAGGCGAGAAGTAAAAAAAATATGTATATGTAAAGCGAGATGAGAAAATCCACAAACTAATCACGAGCAAAGGAAATGAACACACTGGACACAGCCAACAACTGTCCAAGAGTTGCTAATCCGAAGGCAAGAAAAGGAATCAAGAATCGAGTATCGAAAATCGAGTAATCAGTAATCAATCGACGCGTCTCTGCGACTGCAATTCGAGTACGCATTCGACACCATGACAAAATTCCTTAAACTGTCCCAGATGAGGCTCTAGATAAGCCTGCCTGAGAATTCTCCCGTAACTGTAACAGTAAATGTTCCCAGATCTATATAAGTCGCCTAAATGTGGCTTATGTAAGTCATTAAAGCAGATTCGTGAATGAGATGGCAGAAATTATGATCCCAGTAAGCGCATTTCCTGACAAACTATAAAAGATCCTTGTGGTTTTGGCTTGGAATTGTTATCTTGATTTTGGCTCCGTTGCAAATGGAAAGTTACCTCGATATAAAGGAATATTTCCTTACTTTTTCATAACATAGGAGCTTAGTATTATTTTTAGAACAATTTCGATAGTTTTATTGATTTAATGAACGATTAAGTTTTATATTCAGTTAGATACTTAAGTTATATAATTTGCATATATTTTGTAGAACCTTATTATTTAATGTAATTTCTAACTTGATTTGGCTGTTATAAGTTGAGTTTTAAAGTTTTATAAAGTATTATACATTTTTGAGAAACACCATGTTATTTTATTTAATTTCTAGCTTTATTTAGTTTTTATAAAGTTGTATACATTTAGAAACACTTTTTTTAAATGATTATTAGCTTGATCTAGCTGTTATTAGGTTAAAATTTTAAAGGTTAGAGTTTTTTAGTTCTTCAATACGATGTCTACCGTATTTAGACGTTATTAAATAAAAATAATAATAAAATAACCAGTTTCAGTAAGATACATTGTTAAAACAGTATTATAAATCCTTCAACTCATTGAATTTAAAATTTCCAAAGAAGTCCGTTCTTAAATTTTATTTCTAGCTGATTTTCTCTTTACCTTAATCTCTTTTGAGACTTTCTTCCCAGAACTAGTTTGTTTCCCGAAACCAATACGATCTTAAATATGATTCAAGATCGCTTTAGCCACTTTCAGTTTACAGCTTTAAAAAGCTATTTTATAACTTGAAATGTTGCCAATTGCGATTGGATTGTAATTGAACAACTTTTTAACTATATGTCGCGATAATGCGCACCCTTAACGTTCGGATTATGCTAACATTTGGCATAACTGTAATTTGAATCTCGGCATGGAACCCTACACTCGTCGACTACTTGATTGGCAACGCTTGCCTGCCTACCTTTTCCCATTTTCCCATTGAAATTGGCGATGAATTGTGCCCTCCTAATGACATAATGGACTTTTCGCTCCATGGATTCGCTGCCGTTGTAGTCGGGCAACAGTAACTTATTTTTTAATTTCATTATGCTGCACAAAGGGCGTGATTATGCCGCTGGTTGTGGGTCTGGCTGTGTAGTCCCGAAAGTCAGGACTATCCATTGGTCTGGCCAGGGATTGGTACATGGCATGTCTTGGGTTCCGTGCATTGTGTGTGCGCAATTTCAATTTATTTGTATTGCAAAGTTTTAGCCGAGGACAGCGGACAGAGCAGGCAGGCGTAATGTACGCGTAGCTGGACGGGATTGCTGCCTAGAAGTATTGCCACACGGCGGCTTTTGTGGCCATTTCGGGGGTTGTTGGAACACTTTCATCTGTTTCCCCGCGTTTCGGTCTGCAACTGTCGTTGCATGTGCAGGCGTCTATGACTCTTTGGCATAGAGGGAGTGGTTATACGCCCTGTTCATGAGACGCAACCGCGTCGCCATTGCGAATACAAGTTGGAAGCAGTGGCGTAGTTTGCGTTAATTTAAAGGGGTTTACATGCGATTGATAACAGTTTTTCAGAGAAATAATTTTTTTAGTTACATTAAAGGCGAACTAAAACGTTTTTAGACGGAATATATATAAATAAATTATACCAAGAGTATATAGTAATTTGATGCTTATGAATTTGTACAGTTTATTAGGTACACTATACCATTTTAGTTGTTAAGGCTTAGTTGAAGTGTCTTTAATCTATAATATTTGAACAGCTTATTTGTTTTATGCTAAATATTATAAATAAAGTAAGTTTGGTTATAATATATTCATAAATAACTCAAATTAGCTGATAGTTACTATGATATATCGGTCTAAAACGGCTAGTGCGTTAATTTTTGAAAAATATCCTTATTCGAGGTAGGAAACTGCAATCCTTTATAGCTACAGACTCCACCTATGCTCCGAACTATCTTCAGTGCAGCCTTCCGCTTCACTACGTCCATAGCAGGACAGGAAGCTCACGTACTCAATGAGCATATTATAAAATGCCTTCTATGGCTGTCATATGCTCCTCATGTAACTGACATGGACGCTGGGGCGCAGCAGGAAGGGAAAAGGGGGAAGAGGTACGGTGACTGTCGAACAGTCATTCAACCATTTGGTTTGCTTTGAATTCAATTTGAAGTGACTGCGCGTACGAACGAGTACAGCAAGCACTGTGGTGCCCGATGGTGATGCTGCTGCTGTGCGTCCGCCTATCGCTGCCTATCGCCGTTGCCGTTGCCGTTGCCGTTGCTTCCGTCTCCGTCTCTAGCTCTCTGCTCGCTGCTGGCCTGTCTCTTTGTCAGGGCATGAACATGTTGAAAATCACATAATGTGTCATTTAATAATCAAGTACAATGACGACACAATGTGCAACAAGGGAGGGCAGGACAGGCCAGACTAGGTCTGGGAAGGAGAGAGAGCGGAAGAGGGCTGGGCAGAGCAGAGAAAAGCAACAATATCGCCATTAGGCATAAATTTCTGGGCGAGTACGAATCCATATACGATGTATACGACGGCCATTGGCACAATCAGAACAGGCACACACAAACACGCACACACAGGCCTTAACAACACATAGCAGGCATACACGTACACACACATATGTGCACGTATGTGCATTGACACTGGAAACAGATGATGCTGCTTCTTTCCCCCAGCATCGCATTTCCCCCACTAACATGCTCTCTCTTGCTCTCACTCCCACTGCCAGCGTCTCTCCCTCTCTCGCTTGCCCTGTCCTGCTTCTACTTTCTTCGTATGCCTGCGGCACTGTTTGCCTTAACCATCGTCGACATCGTTGTCGTTGAAAACAAAAAAGTTAAATAAACGTTAAATGAAAAATTCAACTCAATTGAATTCGTTAGCGCGAAATGTCGTTCCTCCTCATGCAGCGGCTGCCGTTGCCGTTGCCGTTGCCGCTGCTGCTCATCTCATACTCAACTGCTGCACAACTGTTCAACTGCTCATCCTCAACGTCATCATCATTGTCATCGCTATCGTCGTGATTGTCATCGTTATCGTGATTATCATCAACTGTCGCTGCTGCCTGCCATTGTTGCTTATTGTTGTTCTTATTTTTAGCTGTTGTTGTTGAACGTGTGAATGGCAGCCATTGCACAGGATACAGGATACTTTACTTAGGGTACAATTGTGTCATATTCCTGCTTAGATTAGTAGACCCGTAGGTAAAAGCTTCATCGGACTGTGTTTTACTCTTATCTTAAATGTGCGTGAAAAATCGTGACTGCGCATATATTTTTCGCAGCAGTTAACAGGCAACAGGCCTGATATAACCATCAACTATCTAGATATATATTTGAAATTTAATATATTTGTTAATTATAAAATAAATAATATAGGTATATTTTTTATACCATGAATATTTCAGGAAACTAGCTGAATAATATTCCATACATGTTGATTGAAACAATCGTTTATTAACTATAACTGTCGAGGGCAGCTGTGCCTTCTTTTTGTCTGACTTACAACTGTAACATATAATAATCCTTTATTACTTATAAATTTTTGACTGTGACTTTATCTAGAATGTATTTATATCAAAGTATTCAATTTAGTTTCAATTTGAGCTCTCAGTGTCTTGATTCAGTGTATAATATTGCGATAATATATGCTGTTCTTTATTAAAAATAAAAAAAAAATTTTTAAAGCTTTTCTCGCTTGCAACTCAAAAACCTATAGTAATCTGTTTATGCATACGAACATTTTTTTTTCAAAAATTATAATTAAGTCATTATTAGTATAAGTATTATGTTTATGAAAATAAGAAAACTCAAAAGAATCAACTTATGCTTAATATAACAAAAAGTTGTGTCAATTGCGTATCCGCATCAATGGCAGCTCAAACAAAAAGCAGAGTATATCATACTAACGAAATATTAATGGCATGCTATATATAGTTACCATAGGGCAAGTGAAAATCGCAAAAAAAAAAACAAGAAAGGAAGTAAAAAAAAGAAAAACAAACAGTAGGAATACCCCTGACCAGGGCTCTTCGCTCTGCCCAAATATTTGTTTGGCGTCAAATACAATTTGTTGCTGAGTAATTTTATTAGTTATAACTGAACATCACAGCGTAGCGTAGAGGCGGACAGTTGGCGGGGTGGGCGTGAAGGAAGCAGGGGCGTGGGGAAAGGGCTCTATCTGCGGATACCTGCGACGGATGGATGCGAGAGACGACGTTGCCGTTGCTGCAGCGGAAGTTGAAAATAACCCAATAGGGCAGGTACATATATACACGGATAGCTGTGTGTGTGTGCGGGTGTGTGTATCGGGTATATTTATCGCACAAAGAAATAATACCAAAAAATAAGACACTTGGAAAATGGTCGATCATAATGATGATGACGGAGCAGTGGCGATGATACGGCACAAAAGCGCGAATGCGAATGAATAGATATGTATCTACACACATACAAAGACGGGTATATAATGCCTCGGGGCTCGGGCTGTCTGTCAACGCGGCTGCTGCTGATAATCGCTACCGTGCGGGGGCGACGGCGTCGATGACGAGGACGACGAGCGGCACCGCACAAATTGCCATTTACACCACTTACAACGGCAGCAGTAGCAGCAGCAGCAACGGCAGCAAGTGCCAGTTACAGCTACCGCCGCAGCTATAGACACAAGCGCTACAGATACAGATACAGATACATTGTGCTGCTGTCTCTGGCATCAGGTTGTAGATACATACATATGTAGCTACCCACTCGCTTGTGCTAGGGTTGTCTCGCTTGCGCACTGCGCAGAGGGGCGTGTCGCTGCCTAGTTAGACACACCCCTTTGCCAATGGCAGACAGTATATAGAATGGGTGTGTGTGTACCTATACATAGCTGGCGTGTTACAGTTACACATTCAGATACTTTGTTGCACGTTCGTTGTTGCTCTTGTTGGTGTTGTTGCTGCAGCCGCAGATTTAAGAAGCTGCCGTTGCTGACGTTTTGAATAAATTTTAATTGAATTCGCACAATGAAACTGTTTACTTAACCTGCCACTTTGCGAGATGAGCTTCACACACATGCACAACACGTACATATGTGTTTATGTGTGTGCGAGTGTGGGTGTGGGTGTGGATGCGCTGGCATGTGCCCTGGCATTTAGCTCTTGGTTTAATTACGCCAACCGAGAGGGATTTACGTTAACACTTGTTAACTTATGCAACAACAAGTTGCAACAACGATAGAGAGAGGCTAATGAGTCGCATCTGCCTCGGACTAAGTGTAAATTCATGGTTTAAACAGGCCTATGCCTGTGTGTGTACTTATTAGCCGGGCTCAACACTGATTGCCGACATATTCTTGGCTAAGACATTGAGAAAATATCATTAAAGTTTGTAGGTTCTGTAACATGTAGAGCGAGTTATTAGTATAAGAACGCATAAATAATAATTTAGCGCATTAATACTGCATTTATTAGCTTTAGTATTTTTATTTGGATTCAATTGAGTGATAGGGTAACACAGCTTATCGATACACTTAGTTCGTCAGTTAACCGATGTATCGATATGTAGCTTTAGATAACATTCAAATGCATTGAATACATATTTAAAGCGACGCACGCATAAAGTGGAGAAATAAAGAAAAGATTAAAAAATAATTTCACATATTGATTTATACTATAGTCATAAGTAAATTTTTTAGAAAATTAAGTGACTTTATTAATTAAATAAATATGTATATGTATATGTATAGTAAAAGTATTATAATTTATTTTAAATGCAGTTAAAAAATTAAAAGGCTAAGTACGTCTTTTTTATTATTGTGGGAGTAATAACCTATTAAAGAACCAAACATAACACCGTTCTGTATCTGCAAATTCATACAATATATACAAATTCATTCCCCTTCGCCTTTTCAAGAAGTATCTTTCGTCTGAAGTGACAATCGAAAGATGCCAAACACCTTAGCCCCACTATCTGCAATTTATATCTCTCTCCACTGTGCTGCATAGCTTGACACCATCTCTGGCCCAGGCCGAACTGGTGACGGAAGTCATCCTCATCACGTGTCAGGTAAAATGTGTGTGCACAACACACTCCTTCATTAAGTTAATAACAGTTTCCACGGTGAGTACAAAGTGAAATTGCGAGAAATCCGTTTCACAATTTTCACCGACTTCCCATTACCGCCGACTCCCTTTGCTACTGTAACTGTTACTGTGGCATGTGCCATGTGGCGCTGTAATTTGCTCTCGTCTTTGGCCTTTTGATTCTCTGCAACGGGTTTGTTTGGTTTTAAATTTCAGCCCCGTTGCACGCCGTCGCCCTCGAAGAAGGCGCCACTCGGATTGTGTTCTACATCTTGATTATCTTCCGTTTGTTTACGCTACATCAACATGCGAAGATGCCAGGGAGAGGGCAGGCTGCTAAATAATATTTCCATTCAAATCCATTCAAGGATAAGAAGTCAATCAGTCTTCAAAGTGCAAAGGATTTTGCACTTTGTCAAATTCAAATTCTGTACAAATCCCACGCAGACTCGAGATACGTTCGTTTTCTGGCCTGAAAACTTAATCCGTCAGCTGAAACAACCCCAAGACGTTTCAAGCTTGCAAATTGAAACTGTTTTCTCTTCGTTTCCTGCCCCTGGCCCTGTCCTTGGGCATAACAATTGCCCCGGCGTAAAAGGCATCGTGGCTGTGGCGCCGTGGCACGTGTCCACACGGCAAGAAACAAGCCAGAGCCAGAACAGGCAGGCAGTCAGAGCACCCAGACAGACGGCATACGGCAACGTCATACTTCAATTACCCTTTCGAGCAACGGTCACATTATCGTAATCGCATCCTAATTGCGAGAAAATTACGCCCACGTGCGGCTGTAACCCGATCGTCATCAAAGGACTTTCGATAAATGCAGCGTGGACCCCGCTCGGGAGCGAGAGGATAAGCAAGTTGGGGGCTAACGGAGAGCAGTTTAATATGACATTTTTGCAAAATAAATAGTATACCTGACCTCAATATTCGAAACTCTCTTATCAAAATAAAAAGGTAGAGGTGTGGCTCACATCGAAAAGTTTATACTTTATATATTCCTGATTAGTATCAATTGTCGCCTAGATTTAGTTATCCGTCTGACCGTCTGTCAGTAGAGCGTCGAGATCTCAGCAACAAAAAAAACCAGAGACGACAAATTTGCCATGAACGTTCCTGTGAACATAGATTAAGTATATTATACACTTCGACCATTGAAAATGGTCAAAACAGGGTATACTAACTTTGTGCAAATGTATGCAACAGTCATAAAGAGGCGTGGTCAGGATCACTAGACGGGTCGATTGAGCCATGTCTGTCTGTCTGTCTAGCGGAGGGTATCTTACAGAATAGGGGCGAGCTGGACTGTAGACTTACCCAATTTTTTTTTTATTCCGAATGCCACGTCCAGCGTCCACTTAAAAGGATTACTTTTTAAGTTTAAAAAGTCGTTTACTGCTTTTATTGACTGAACGTATAGCAATTCTGGACATTTTTATATTAAATTGAATCCACTTTCCTACTCCATTTTTTCTGGTTCCCCTTCGGAAATTAAGAAACGCCATAGTACCGGCACAATAAGTGCAATCAACTGGGCAACTAAATAGCACCACAAGTTATCAAATTGTAAAGCAATAATAGCCGGAGCTAGGGCACGAAAGAAGTTGACGCTACACCCGGTAAAATTGCCCTGAAAATGAAACCAAAATAGTTTGAAGAGTTCTTCCTAAGCATATACATACATTATATAGTTATTACTTACAATGGCATAGCATAGCCCGCTAATAAGGAAACCCACACGCAGTGACAAGGAATCGTAGGCGCCTTCACTACGTTTGTCCCATATTGCGCAATATGCAAACAGTAGCAGGGCCGTTGCTAGAAATTCCAAGGCAATCAAATTACCTGTAGGTACTACACTCTTGACCATACAAACATTATTGTTGTTTTGCGACACGGCAATGGCCATGCCGGCACCCACCAGTGATCCCAACAGCTGAACAAGTATGTAACAGATCATCATTGGAATTTCTATCACTTGAAAGATTGCGGCGCTGATCGTAACCCAAGGATTTATATGGGCTCCGCTTATGAAGGCAAATGTATGAATCGCAGCCATATAAGAGAGGCCCCAGCCAATTGGATATGAAGATGATAATACATTGAAGCCCAATATTTCTTCTACGCCCACGGAGTTCATTGACGAGCTTGTACATCCTAGTGTCATCATCATGGCGGTAGCTGTAAACTCAGCAAGTAGTTTTTGCAAAAGCTCTTTATCGCACTTAAAATTTCCCATGATTATTGAACAAGTTTCAAATTTCAGAAACAAATGTTTTTATACAAATTATTTGTTACAGTTTTCAAGCAAGAATTGTAATTTACTGGTTTTATAACATTACTTGAAACCTATTTAAGAACATCTTTAAAAGTGTGCGCCAACTAAGTTCTTACGGTTTTAACTTAAAATCATAGCTTTAATTTTGTTTTCCGTTGAAATGGGGACATGAGTTAATAAGGATTTCGTTCACACCATAGTTTAATATTATTATTACACAATGGTTCACACTTGATTATCATTGCGCGGTCACGCGCCAATTTAAAACGCCCGCCATACCGATAAGTGCGATTTTCAAAATTTACATCGAACGAAGTATGATTATCGACGAGAGTGCACGTTTGTATATCGATAATTAAATATACTCGCCGTTCTGCAATATTTTTGCAGAAAAAATATTTATAAAATAGAGCAAGCAAAAATCATTTCATTGTTAATTTTTTTAGTTGTTAAATCTGAGAATAATCAACAATTTAACAGTTTCGACATTTGTTTACACTGTATCCGGGGAGATCCAGAAACATCCTAACATCTTCCGAATTAGTGTTAGTTTTTAGAAGCAGGAAATAAATAAGGTACAATCGTTCTATAGTATCAAATTATCGATATTTTTGAGAATGAAATCTGATAAATTTCTTTATTTCTGTAGATATGCCCCACAATGGAACAAGGGACAAAATCAATTATTCCCCACCCTTGCCACCAACGTAAAGGAATCTCCACGCAAGCGCTAGTAAAATGGAAGTAACCAGCGGTACGGCAGTCGTAACGTAAATGAATTCAAAGTTATTTACAGCAATCGCAGGCCAGAGTGCCCTAAACGGGTTCATACTGCAACCAGTATCTAATCCCTTATATATAAAATGTAATAAAATAAAATAAATTTAAATAAAAAATGCGCAATAATGTGATATTCATTTGTCTTGGAAACTTACGCCAGCCAGGTGACAGACAGCCACCACCAATCCGATTCGCAACGATATTGAATCCAATAGTGCCTCGTTAGCAGGATTCCAGGATGCGCACATGGCAAACACCCAGGCTCCAGTCATATAGAATTCCATTAGACACGCTTTCCACCATGGACCTAAGCGCACTTTTGCAAAACACATTTCATTATTACCAAACATGCTTTTATCAGCCATTGCATAAGATATTCCAAAACCGCAGGCCGAGCCTATAATTTGAAAAATTATATAAAGAATACCTTCCACGATTTCAACATTCTGAATGATCATGGCAGCAATGGAAATACAGGGATTTATGTGGGCACCGGAAACTATACGAAATGCTTGTGTTGCGCCAAGTACTGCACCACCCCATGCGAAAGCATGTTGAATGCTGCCTGATGTTCCTGTAAAGACGCATCCTAAGACTTGGACAAACAGACTTGCAAGGAGCTCACATAAGAGCTTCACGAATAATTCTTTATTAAAGTCAACCATTTCTCCAAATAATTTTAAACAAAGCGACAGAAAAAATTTAGACGATAATGCGTGTGAGATGACTGCTATAATTGGTATGAATTGTACGTGAATTGTCGAAATAATACAAAAGCCATCTAGGATATAGCTGTATGTGGCATTCAAATTATGGCCTGCTAAAATTATCGGTTTATATAATTGAATACCGAATACTGCAGTAGTTAGGGTGACCATGTGAGTAAATTATGTGGCAACGCTGGGAACTTAGCTATATTCAATTTCCAACACTGATTGCGCGTGTACCCAAACAACCCCCAAAATGAAACGGCAAACACTCAATTTTCAAACTGGACTTCAGTCCGCAGTCGTCGGTTTTGCCAAGTAAACGTGCTTCTTATTCGCGCAGTTCGTACTCTTTTTCCCTTTGTACACACATATGTATATGTACACATACACGCACCTACATTTGCTTAATGCGTGTGTCGGCGCGCGGAAGTGAAAAAGTAAAATATTCCCATACACAATTGCAGAGCCACCATATTTACTATCCCCGCAAGACTACCAATAATGCTTATATTGTTGTTGCAACAACAATATTACCATATCCTGTTCAACAAGATAAATATGTGCTCTTAATTCTTAATTCATCGTTGGCGTCACAGGGCCAACAAAGGAGAACGAAATACTCGCACTGCTCGTCATTCAACAACCTTTTTGGAATGGTATCGATTTTCCGTTACATTGCTATACACACACTCTGACCGAGTTTACACATTACGCCGCCGCGCAGTACACGCCCCTCTTCGAACCGCAGACTACTATATTCCCTCAACCATCTGGCCACCCTTGTACAGGGTGCTCGTCTGTGCCCCCCATGCATGTGTTGAATGTTTGCTTCGCGTGTGTGACTGTGTGCATGTGTGAGCGGGACTGAACTGTTGAGCTGCTGATGCACAGTGAAAGTGAGCTATGGTAACTTGTTGTTGCGCAGCGAGGCGACTTTTCTGGGAATTCACATAATTCGCATTCGGGAAGCATGTTTTATTTGGCACTGATCAAATAGGGACGGACAAACATTTTAGGTGAGTCCTTAACTAGCGTCAATTCAAAGAATTTCCTATTTATTTCCTTTTTTAATTTCGTGACGTCACAATACGCACTTTGTGATTGAGGGAGGGAGATTCCACTTTTAAAAATTTCATTGACTTTTATTTATTATTAGTCTCCTGTCTTTCGATTCCGAATGAAATGGTAATGATTTAGAGTATAAGCTTATCGGTATGCCGAAGAGACTGGTTCTTTGTAAGAACTTGTGCAATTTTCATGCGTAGCTTCGGCATCAGGCAAAGGCATCAGCTCTGATGTCGACTGTACAGGCATGTGTATGTGTATCTACTCAATTAGTTCAATTTATTTTTAATACGAGCGCAGTGCAAAACACAAAAAGGCACAAATAAAATCGCACATGTCGCGCATTGTGAGCTTAATTTGTAATTCAGTTTTTGTTGTACCTAGTAGACTCGTTTCCACTACTCTCATGCATATCTCTGTCCTCCTCTTTGTATTCTATGCTCTCCAAGCAGGGACACAATTGTAAATATCATCATTAGAACATCCAACGACGGAGACAGCGATAGCGAAAGCGCAAAATTCCTATCGGTCATCAAGTTGAGCTGAGCGCAGAGTTGTGTTGAGTTAAAACGAGTTCAATTTGATTGCGCGATCTTCTGTGAGTTTAAGATGGCAGTTCGAGGACCGCTGTTAGGCCATAAGAGGCATTCGATAGCTGTAACAGGATGCCTGTTGCTACTGCTGGCCCAGGCACTGGCCCAAGGCACACCACAACAGGTGTGTCCAGAGCAGAGCGACATCTCGCCCTGCATTTGCACGGTGAAGAAGAACGGATTGGATATACTATGCGAAACTACGGATCTAGCACATATTACAAAATCCATGGGCACGCTGAAGGGCAAGAGTCCGATTATTTTCTATCTTAAGCTGCGCCACAACAATCTGCCCAAGTTGCAGGGATTCGTTTTTCTGGCTTTGGACATTCGCCATTTGACAATACACAACAGCAGCTTGGCGGCCATCGAGGAGAATGCGCTAAGTTCGCTAGGTGAGTGTGGAGAAATGTACCAAATACAATTTAATAAAAGTTCAAATTTGTTTTATAAATCAGGCAAAGGACTCACACAGCTGGATGTTTCATTAAATCAGATGAAAACGGTGCCGTCTCAGGTACATATTTTTATTTACATGTTATTTACTTGCTAAACTATGCCTGCAACTAACAGCACAGAGCATAAATACCGAAAAATACAACGTTTAGTAATGTGTCGATAATTCCATCCTGATTGGCAATCATCTCTGGCCGTAGCCATCTGTTGCTCATTTTATTTTGTATATTCGGGTGTCGTCAGATAATTAATCCAATGCGTATCTCTGTTTCGCAGGCGCTGCAACATTTATATCATTTGTTAATTTTGAATTTGAATCACAACAAAATCTCCGTTGTACATAACAATGCTTTCGAGGGGTTAGACACACTGGAAATCCTGACACTCTATGAGAATAAAATAACACAGATCGATCCTGAAGCATTCCGCGGACTTGAAAAGTATGTAACCTACTTATATAGCTAAATAAAAAAGTAATGCACTATCTTAAAATCGGTAGGAAACTGAAGCGCTTGAATTTGGGAGGAAATGATCTATCTAGTGTGCCACAAAAGTCACTCTCAATATTGGATACATTGAAAAAGCTCGAGATACAAGAAAATAAGATCCGAACCATTAGCGAGGGCGATTTTGAAGGTAAGGAATATATTTGAAAAATATATATAAAATGAATATATTTCAGAAAACCAGCAACTAAAGATAATCTTGCTCATTTACAGGTCTACAAAACTTGGACTCCTTAATATTGGCCCATAACATGATTACAACTGTGCCTGCAAATGTGTTTTCTCACTTGGGTCTACTGAACTCACTGGAACTTGAGGGCAATAAGATAAGTGTGATTGATAAGGATGCATTCAAGGGTCTTGAGGGTAAGCCAAGTGATAATTGCCATGAAACGCATACATTATTCCGTTTGGATTCACAGAGAATCTGCAGTATCTACGTTTGGGCGACAACAATATCCACTCCATACCCAGTGAGGCTCTGCGACCTCTGCATCGTTTGCGTCACCTGGATTTGCGCAACAACAACATCAATGTGCTGGCTGATGATGCTTTTACCGGCTACGGTGATTCGCTGACTTTCCTTAATCTACAAAAGAATGAGTAAAGCTCCCAAAGTGAAGCATCAAGTGCTCACCTAGTTTTTGTATTGGTTCATGTTATTATTATGATTACTGTTCTATTTCAGCATCAAAGTCCTGCCTAGCACCTTGTTCGAGAATCTCAACTCACTGGAGACACTGAATATGCAGAACAACAAGTTGCAACGTATTCCCCAGGATACCATGGAACCGGTCATCGATACTCTGCGCATAATTGACATCACTGGCAAGTCGTTGCTATTATCATTGTTACGTCATACGCTAATCTCAAACATCTTTACTCGATAGATAATCCCTTGAATTGCTCGTGCGAATTGGTCTGGTTCCCGAAGTTGTTGGAGGATCTGAAGAACAAGGACGATGAAATGTCGCAAAAAAAGAAGCCACTGTGCCACATGCCGCTGGACAATCGCGAGTATTTTGTGCAAGCGATGCCCATCGAGAAGATGCACTGCGCCGGCCTCAATGTGAGTCCCTCACCCACGAGCGGCGGTCTCATGCGGATACTGCAAGTGAACATTTTGGCCCAAATAGCCTTGTTTAGCTTGGCCTTTCTGAGTAGCGTTTAATGCAAATGCAACTCCAAGCAACACACACGCAATCGTATCAATTGCATTCACATCCGTTTTTTCCGATTAGTTATACATACTAGTATATATGTATGATGGATCATCATCATCAAACATAGACGAAGTGATACTTATGCCCCCTAAAAACCAAATAACCAAAGAACTTTTGTACGCCTACAAACCATTTCTGTGTTGTTGTATTGTATTTTTTATTATAGATTATAGTGAATCCGTGAATTATGCAACTCTGGCAATTGTTAGACTCAGAATGCACGCAACCAAGAGCAACAACAACCAAAACAACAGCAATATCACCCGCAAGTGCCCCATCGAAAACTGAATACGAATACCCAAATGCAAATGATACACACCCACCTTGTTGAATTGATAACTGATGCCAATGCCATAAATGCGCTTAAACAAAGCTAAAAAAAAAACAAGAATAATTAACTCATAGTTATCTATGATACACATGGACACACACACAGACACAAATACAAATTCGAAAAAACACGCACAGTAGCCCGACAAGTACTGCTAAAGTTTAGAAAAATGAAAACTTCTAATGAAGATCGTTGATTGTTAATGCTTTGCCTTGCATAGGAGAAGCAAACGTAAACGTTATCGGTATTGTTATCGTTACCGAAAGACATAATATATGTGTCGTAGCATAGCTTTAAGATAATTGCAACTACTTCTATTTGTAGAGATTCAAATCTAAAGCCCCGAAACGCATACATATCCAGAACACGTGAATTGTTACAATCCAAGCGATATTATTATTATTATTATGATTATGATTATTATTATAGTATTCTAAATAAGAATTATAAGACAAAATCGTACATTCTTATCGCAGATGTATAACATGTTGACATAATCCAATGTTATGCAAATCTATGTACCCATCTATTGTGTGTAGTACTATGTCGTCGTCGCTGTTGTGAGATACAATCATTATAAAACTTTCGTTATCGTTTCTGTTTTTTATTCAAGTTTTTTCCAATCAGCATATTAAAAGCATGCAACCTAGTCGAAATTTGCAATAATCTAAAAATAAATACTTCTATTTACATCCCTATTAAACCTAAAAAAAAGAAAATTGTACGCGTTCAAATCGATGAAGAAAACAAATTTGCATCAATCGCCAAGAACTGATTATGGAATAAGTAGTTTGTACTCTTTATATGCAAGAATAAAGTTGAAGATGAAGAAGTGCAGTAGCAGAAAGAAGAGCGGGCATTTTGTAGTCCCGCATATACACATGCATATCAATTATTGTATACATAATCGTTATATATATTGTAATATCGCAACATATCAAGAGTGATCATTGTTCGCTCGCAAAACTACAAAGAAAAGAATATAACACAAATTTTATAGATCTACTTTTGAGCATGTGAAACAAGTTTAACATTTACGCCACACTATGAAATACAATTTTTGAAATTGTTTTTTTTATATATGTATGTTTCTATGTATGTACCTCTATTGAATTGTATTTTAACTAAGTTTTACATATACCTATTTCGTATTAAGTATATTGTGCATAGGCTATTTATATTTACATTTACATTTGTCATCTACAAAACTCTTTGGACGCGTCCTTCTTCGGTCAGCTCGTCAGCTGGTTGGGTCAGTTAGCCGCTGGC
Source organism: Zaprionus inermis (assembly GCA_018151445.1). NCBI lineage: Eukaryota > Metazoa > Arthropoda > Insecta > Diptera > Drosophilidae > Zaprionus > Zaprionus inermis. The sequence goes on along the minus strand of JAECXD010001572.1, from coordinate 2,820,477 downwards.
GTGCGTGATTTTGAAGGACAACTCGAACCGAAAATATTTTCAAAAGAATGCACTCTAACCTCAAACTTGGGTCAGTTTTGCCGTTAGACGTTCTTTTCGAAATATTACGAAAAATCAATTGAGAATTCATTAGGCAGTTCAAAATCACGAGCAGTTTGTTGTAGAAGTCAAAGTTTGTGAAGGCCGGAATCGATCGTCGCAATGATTGTTAGCCATACAGACTATGTTTTCTCGATCGAATTATAATGAGCAAAGAAATAAAGAATCAAATTGGTTACTAACACAACGTCGCAATCGTTTATTTCTTTTAGTCATATGGCACGATAGTACAGTGTTCTTGGCAAAGGGAACCCATTAAATGCGCTGGCAATAGGCACTGTGTAGGCGCCCATATTTGGAAATCCAATCAGATCGCCCCTGTTAAGGTTGGGCAATCGTAGATCCTGTGAAATCTGTAGGAAATCATTTATATTATATTAGATATTTAGCTGCAAACTAAGCTAGGGTCTTTTCACGTACCTTGTCCAAACCATCGCAACTAGGACCCCAAATCAAACTCTTGAATGTCGGCAAGTTCTCAGCCCCATCCTAGAAAATTGTTTGTTATTATTATATATAGTAGAATTGATGATAGTCCGATTCCAGTACTTACCAGATAATGCTGCGCTTCGACCACCTGATGATCGTAGAGTATGCAGTTGAAGGATCCGTAGACACCGTCGTTCAGAAAGTACATAACCGTGTCCAGTTTTCCCCCTTCGCTGCGCACTTCTCGCTTGGCATGGATCTTACAGATCAGCGTATATGCCGCCGCCACAAAGTAGCGACCCGGTTCGGCTATAATCTCAATACTTTCATCAGCAAAGTGTTTCTGCACTGCCTTGTTTACAACACCAGCGATCTGTAGAAATAACAAAAATGTGTATATCATATCTACATATTCTCTAAGTTTTTCTTGAATCCCCATACCTTTTCGAACTGCGCATCGTCGCTTCCTGGAAAGCCGCCTCCAATGTCCAAGAACTTAAGATTGTAGCCCAGCAGTTCGCCAAAATCGAAGAGGCTCTTCGCCTTTCTTATAGCTCGATCGTAGGCCTCGGATTCGCTGCAGCCCGATCCTACGTGGAAGGAGGTTCCAGTGACCTGTAGTATAAATAAAGGGATAAATGAATTTAACAAAAAAACATACTTATTTAAAGTTATTCAGTGAATACAAATATATATATAAATATGTAATCGAAGGAAGCAGGCTTAGATTGGGACTCATATTCCACAGATAAACACTTTAACAATGGTATTAATTACTTGAACGTAGCATTTATTATGCCATGTTTCACCTACTTCCAGTAGATGCGGAAAAAAGTTTTTTACTTGAAACTGATACAACAAGAAAAATAAATGCAGTTGTAAGCTTACACGTGCCGCATGAGCTTGTGTCATCGTGTCAGCTTAAGACTGTCCCGTTGCTTATTTGACTCACCGTCAAGTCGAGAGCTTTGGCCAGCATCATCAGGGCGGCAGCATCTATGTCCGCATCGCAACCGAACTTATTTCCGAGCGGGCATTGAGCGGACTTTGCCTCGCACTTGAAGCGCACAATCAGGCTGAGGGAATGGGGAGCGGAAAGAGATTAGTTTGTCTCGATTCGACTGATTAGGGAGCAGACTGTGGAAATAACCACAATACTCACTTGGAATCGGGATAGTGTTTGTAAAGCTTGTAGATTTCGAATTCATTATCCACGGTTCCCTTGGCGACACGCTGTTCCTGGGCGTAGTTGAGATGGCTAACAGGACGGCAAGGATTGGCAAAAATGATGCGATCGGGTGAGACGCCACATTCCAGCACTTGCTTAAGTTCATTTTTAGAGGCGCAATCAAAGCCCACTCCTAGATTGGCCAGAGTCTGGACAATTGTGGGATCGTCATTGCACTTCACCGCGTAGTAGGGTCGGATGCGTGGCAACAGCTGTTGCCACAGCTGATGCTTGCGCTCCACACTGGACAGGTCGCAAATGTTGAGTGCTTCGTCCCGATCCTGCAGCTGCGCCTGGGCTATGACTTTCTTAATGTCGAGCACGTGCTCATAATAATTGATTCCCTTAGTGCACATCTCTGCTCAGTTACGAATGAGTTCGGACTTACGACTGAATGCTGATAACGAGCGAGAGTTGACGATGAGCACTTGTTATGCCTTGCATTTTCGAATAAAGGTATATTCAGTTCATAGCAGGGAGGGGAAGAATATTATTTATAAATTAATATACATGTATTTTCTGTTTTTAAATCTTTCTGCAGGTGATTTCAAATTCTATTGGTTGTGATTGGAGAACGGTAACAGGAACATGTGTTAGATAGTCTCTACAGAGTAGCTGACAGTCGGGCGTTTAAATTCAATCCTTGTTATCAGTGAATACCACAAGTTGATTGACTTCGAGTTCAAATTTGCGACAGACTTGGAAAACATTTAAAACCTGACGACGCGCGCGTGTCCACTCGCAATGAAGGGAGGGAGGCAGGATCGTGGAACAATGCGCCTCTAATTAGTGGCAAAAGGTCAAGCCTTAGTCCGTTACAATACAATTAACGATACTGGGCCAAACGGACGTTGCGTACGTGCCGAAAATGCCAGCGAAATTATTTACAACCTTCAATATTTGGGATCGTAAATAATTTTAATGCTCGATGCATGTAAAACTAATAAAATGTAAATTTCTCTTCTCGAGCAGTTCAAAGTGCGCATAATTGTGGCCACTCGGACGGGACGGGACGATGCGGCGTAACGGTAAACGGAACATTGCCTGACCCTGACACTCAAAAACCCGCCCCGGCCCTTGCCCAGCTCACGCCAATGTCCATGACAATAACCATAAAATCCAAGTGGATTGCCCCGAGGGTTGCGTCGTCGTCGCCGTGGAGGGGTGTGGTGACACTTGTGCCACGGCCAATCGACCACAACCTCCCCCGTCCACGACAAACACACAATCCTATTGATGGGCAATTATAAATTAAAATCAAACTCTTGAAATCGATATCGCAATTGTGCGCGCTGTCAGCGTTATCGATCAATCGTTAATTGGCCTACTCACCCTTTGACCAGGTAACGGCTTAAAAAAGCACACACACACACTCACACACACACAACGCCAATGACAGCTGTCAAAAAGTTATTGAGCGATTGCTGCGGCGATCGAGTCGAGTCACGCTTAAGATGCGCGCAAAACCCATAGGCAACATACATTGTAGGAGATAACAACTCATTCGCAAGCTGTAAATTCCCAATTCCATTTCTATTCGCGTTCCATTTCCCCCAACCCCTTACCAATCCAATCAAATGTCAATTTGGTCAGCCTTTGCTGGGCTTGCAATTTGCTGCGAGTGTCATCATTCATTCAGTTTTGAGTGCTCCTCCATGTCCTGCACTCATCCTATGTTCACATTCTTCGTCCTTCTGCCGCACTTCACTTTGAGTGATGTGACAAATGTGCGCGAACAGACCGCAAAGTGTTTCATTTCCCGATTTTCTTGTCGCGCATCGCACATTAAATCGGAAAACACGTTTTTCAATTTACACTAAAATGCATTTAAATCGTTTTTTAAAAAGTTCACCACAAATTTAAATGTAAATGTCATTAATTACACGACGCATTCGTCATTCCTTTTCACGTCAGCTGAGTTCTTCCCAAGCCAGTTTCATTAGTATGCTATTCGGGGCCAAACAAATGCGAGCTGAGTCTCCGTTTCTATATAATTATCTATCTGGGTCAGGTGAAAAGTTCATCGGGTATTTTGGAACTTTTGCGAATTAATTAAAATGCAATGAGTCTTTTTGAATATTATTACGCATAATTATTATCAAATTAAAGTAGATGAACATTTCTTTATGATTAGACCATAAAGAAATTTTCGACAGATAAGTCTAGTATATACAGTGCTGCCAACTTTTGGGAACAAAAAAAGCTATGTTTGATATGAAGCAATGTATAAAAAAGCCAAACGAAAATTGGACAAAAAATTGTAAAACAGTTATAGAATTTATAATAAAAATCCAAAAAACAAATCTAAAATATATATAAAATATAAAAAATTATATATGAAAACTAGCAACAACTTATAATTTAATTGCAGATAATTTGTAAAGAAAATATTGGCACTTCCGTAAAAAACGGTAAAAAAGCTAGCTTTATGCAAATGAAATCCAATATCCAATATCCTTCCCGCAATTCTTAAATTTTTCCAGCAGGATTTGACGGGAAAAACGCGGAATTGGCAGCACACTATATACTGTATATAAGTATGTTATTATGTGGCATACAATCTTAACTTAAAACGAAATCACAATGTCTCGCATGCCACAACTAATTGGGACATGCTGATTTACAGCCCCGAATTGGCGCCGGGTCTATAATAAAACTGTGAACAAGCAGAGCACGCTGCTCTCTCTTGGGAGGCCGAGGTGGCTGTTAGAAATGGCGCCTGCGGTGGATTGGGCTAAGGGCCCCAACCGCATTACCGCATTAGCATATTTTCGCATGCACTTGGGCGGAGGGTCCACTCGAGAGGTCGCGTTGCCGAGACATTAAAGGGGCTAAATCTGCGTCGACGAGCTGCCGTTTCCGCAGAGCCGACGATAAGCCGACGGGCACTGTCGGAGATTTTTCCAGTGCGCCGATGCCGACACCCGAGAACTTTGCCTCTCAGCTGAGCGAGAGTGTGTGTGAGTTTTGGCACTTGCAATTCCTGCCTTGCTGGCGGCGCGATGAGTCATGCGACACACGACCACGCGTCCGCGTCCTTGCTCCACCTGCTCGCCGCTTGTCGTCGCCCTGGGGGGTTGGATTCGGCAACCATTTGGTCAGGCAGTTTCTTTGGTTTCAGTGTTGTTTTGCCGTTTAGGCCGACGAGTTGCAACAGCCACACAGAGGAGCAGCAGTCAGCGCTACAGCAGGAGCAGGAGTTGTCGAAATGTCGCGTGGACAAGAACAACAACAATAGCAACAACAACAACAACAATAGCAATTGCACAACAACAACAATAGCCACAACGCGTGCCAGCGACATGTCCCACTTGCTGAGGCGCACCAAGAAATCCTGTCTCAAGGTAAGTGTGCGTGCCGGTGGGCGTGGGTTAAGGCGAGTTTGGGTGCCGGTTCGGGTGCACAATCGATAAAAAAAATCGATTTGAGGCGCAAACAGAAATAACATCGTTGGTAATGCGCATTAACCATGCTTCCTTTGTCTCGTTTTTATTTAGCTGCTGCGAAAAATTTCCACATCAAAGCAACTGTTTGTGCAGCGCCTGGACGAGGATGAGGATGATGAGGATAAGGAACAGCAGCAGACAGATGTCGAGAGGGAGCCGGAGCTGCAGTGCAGCATAGACCCGCCAGCAGTACCAAACCATAAGCAATACAACAACGTGAACAACCCGCAACAATCCGTCCAATATTTCGAATTCGCCAACGAGGCGGCAGCAACTCTGGAACCGCAACTCGAACTGGAGTTGGAACCGGAGTCACTGCCCGAGGAGTCCATTGATATCCAGTTCGATCTGGTGCAATACAAGGCGAACGTGCGTTACCTGCGACACACGCCCTCCAATTCCAACTCCAACTCCAACTGCAGCCTGAACATCCAATTGGAACCACAACAGGTACCGCGCGCAGAGCAGACGCAGACGGTGCCACTGCCAGTTGCTGTGCACGCACAGCGTTGCCGCAGCGCCAGCAGCAGAGCATGCAGCGTCAGCGTCGGTTCGCAGTTCGATGGCAACTACCACAACGTCATCATTATGGAGCAGCCGCCCAATGACGACTATCCCATTGTCAAGTGGGACATCAATGGCAATTCGCTGGAGGAGCACGAGGACGAGGAGCACTTCGATTTGCGCCGCCACTGGGACACCTTCGACAGTCGCTGGCGGCAGCTGCAGTCGCAGTCGCAGCAGGCGCAACTGAGCCGTCGCTTGGGCAGTGGCCAATCGCAGCGATCCAGTCATCATTCCAGCTCCTGCACGCTAGAGACGTGGATCGATGATGCCGAGACGAATTTCTGGGATGACTCGCAGAATCTGCTGCAGGTTCACAGCACTCATAATCACAACAACAACAACAACTGTAACCAATGCCTTAAGAGTTTCTGAAGAGGAAGCTGGAGTGGAGGGGGAATTACCCCTGGAAATATAATCAACACGCTCGTTCTGCGCTAGACTTAAGAAAAATAGAGAGAGAGAGAGAGAGATAGTGTTTCCATTTTTGACAATTATACCGATAACATTTGCGTTCGATTCTTAATCGAAATCGAAACGACCACGGCGAAAGCTTTGTTTCATTTACAGCAAAATTTCATAATGCGAAAATTGCCGATAATATTTCTAAACAATTCTATAAAGTCTGGGAAAGAGAAAGAGAAATAAAAACCCATTAAAAAACAACCTTGCGCCCCCGCCCGGCCTCGGAGCTGACATGCATTAAATGCACTTCAAGCGATTTGGTCTGCCCGAGCACCGTCGGAGACGACGAAGCTAGACGGGCGCACGACCCGCACGTGCTGAACGTGCGTGAGAATCGTCGAACCTTTGGCTTTCCCACGAGCCATTTCTCACTGTCGCCTTTCGGTGGTGTCAGCGTGGCCAGCAGCGATTGCCCTAAGGGTGAGTTCTGTGCTGTTGCCACAATAGTTGTTAGCATACCCTGTAATCTCTGACAAGGGTTGGCAAGGGATGGAAAACTCAGCTGAGTATTGAGTATAAGTTAATATAATTTTATAAATGTTCGTGAAAGAGAGATGTTAATATGTGGAAACAGATAGCATTGTTTCTCTAGGAGTCCTTCTGCCTGAAAGATAAATATGTTTATTTAATCTATGTACAGTATAGAAAACGTATCCTTCACAGCAAGCAAATTTTTATACATTTCATTTAATATATAGTTATCCCTTTCTACAGGGTATCTACAGGTTGACCCTCAATTCGCTTTCGCGTGTACTTGTTGTTTTTGTAGTTGTCCCACGCGCCTCATAGCAACAACACCAACAATAAGAACAATCAAATCGCCGTTGTACACAATTTTGAACCAACTTTTTGAAAACCTGAGCGACAAGGCAGGCGCAGCAAATGAAAAGCACTTTTCATAATTTTTTATTATTCGCCACATGAAATGGATATGACGACGATTCGTCTTGGCGAGTGGGAAAGCTGTGTGTGCGTCACATTGCGTCGAGCATACGCCACGTATTCCTCAAGGAATTGCAAAACAATTTGCACACGCCGAGCTGAGTTTCAGAATAGTTTTCTATTTTTTGTCTTTTATCCTTGAGATTATTCGTTTTGTTTGTTTATTATTTATGCATTTTCAGATCCTTAAGAGAAGGAGTCCTAGAAAGATGAAGATAAAGAGTAAAGAAATTCTAAAACTAATAGGTAATTTATAAGAGGGACAATACGTACTTACTCAAGTGAGTGTCCTACATGCTTGGCACCAAAATATTTAAGCTTATGTTCTAAATTTGCATTGGCTGTGCAAACAGAATATTAGCAGCAACAATAATTATATATTTTTATTTTTCGCTTTCTAAACTTACATTTAAAAATACTTTCTTAGCCCTAACCTGAATACAAACACAAAATTTGCTGACTCTTTCCCGTATAGTGTCTATATAAATAAATAAATGGGTAAACAGACAAGACTATTTCGATTTGAATAGAGATTATGATGAAAATATATGTACATATTATAGTTTTTGAATATCGCAAAAAACTTTCTCTCTATTCCTTCTCTAAGTTCCCAACTGAGGAAGATCTGGGATGCAGAGAAAATCAATTGGTGCAGAGTAGGTCATAGGTCAACGCCGTCTCTGTCGTCACGGCACCTGCTCCACATAACCTTGAAAAACGCAAATTCGACCACTGACCTAGAAAGATGAGGGTCACACGAGGCCGCCAGCCGCCGCTTGCCGACGGCAAAAGGCGTATGACAGGAGGGGAGCTGCCTTCGTTTGTCGAGCTCATTGTTGTTGTTGTTGCCGTTGCACTTGTTGGAGCCGCATGCCGCATGTGCCGGGCACACGAGCCGGCGGCTGTTCGGCTCGGCGGTCGCGTGCTCCAGTTCGAGGCGGACGCAGGCGGCAACAAGTCAATGTTTCGGCAAGTGGCCGCCAAAAAGACAATGTGCGGCAAGCTGTGTGGCAAGCGGCAGCCTCTGTCTCTGCCACCGCCCACGGCGCCGATTTGCAGATGTAATCGGCATCGATGACACAAGGATGCGCGAGGTCGTGTTGAACTGCCTCGAATTATAATCATTGAGGTTTCTACATTTGCCAAGCCACAAAGTGTGGCATGTACCAGATTGTAAGTGCGAGTGAGAGCGCTGCACTGGCCTGCTCTTTCCTGCTTCCGCTGCCACTGCTCTTGCTGCTGCTCCTGCTACGCTGCTGCTTGTTCATTTGTTGGTCCGATCGCCGGGCTGAACATTTGCCACCCCCGGCTGAGCCACGCGCTGCACGTTGCGGCACGCGTTGCCAAAGGGGGTGGTTGCTGCTGCATCTTATTGGACCGCGCTGCCTCTGCCGCCGCCGCCGGCGTCGACTGACAAAGGGGTTGAGGCACTGCCTGGACGACGGCCTGAACGTCCGCTAGTCGTGTGCTGTGAAATCAGTCGAACGCCGTTCGCGCACACGATAAGTCACGTGCTCACAACTAGCTCCCGATCCCGAGTCCGATCCAAGAGCGCGATAACAGCGGAACTGTGCACATAACCATCACTTGCCAAGGTCAACTAAGTAAATTCGTCTCGAAATGGAACACAACATGCACGTGCAACATGCTCCGCCACTGCATCATTGGGGCTATGGCGCTGTCGCCGCTGTGGGCGGCGCTGCCATGCCACCGTCTACGCCACAAAGCCATTGGGTGCCGCCACCGCAAAGTCACAGCCATCACAGTCATCACTCGCACTCGAACAGCCTAAAGCGTGCGCTCTCCGAAAGCGATTGCGACGAGCTCTACTCGGAGGAGTCATCCAAAGAACAGTGCGTATGCGCAATTCATTTAAAGTTGAGCCTTAGCTAATCTCCCTCTTTCACTCGTCCCACAGAATCTCGCCCAGTGAACCGGGAAGCTGCCAGCTGATGAGCCGCAAGAAGCGTCGCGGTGTCATCGAAAAGAAGCGACGTGATCGCATCAACTCCTCACTAACTGAACTGAAACGTTTGGTGCCTACCGCATACGAGAAGCAGGGATCGGCCAAGTTGGAGAAGGCCGAAATCCTACAGCTGACCGTCGAGCATCTGAAGAGCCTACAATCAAAAAGTGAGTATTATTTACAATCCAAAAATCAGAGATGGGTTAAGACTGAAAGTGAAATTAGAAGGTGAATATATCGCGAAGTGTCCAAGTGTTATTAAAAGTGAAGAATTATAGTGTACGAGAGAAAGTAAAGGGAATAACAAAAGATCTATAGTGCCTGATCAGATTTTATTCAAAATAAAATTCAAAAAGAAAAATAGATATGTTTGATAAACGCGAATACGTGCAAATTTTATAATTCGATCTATAATGACCGAAATTGTTCAGAGAGCCGAATATCGTACAAACTGAATATGTTGCTTTAATTTCAAATTAACCAATCGAGTTTAGGTTTTCCTTACATTCTGTAGTTCATAGAGAAGTTCCTTGCTCATCTTTTTTGGTTATCTTCTATTTGAGAGATAAATCTGTAAAAAAAAAAATGATTTCGTTGTTTTAAAGTTATTTTATTTGTTCCTTCACCGCGTCTGTACAATATGGCGGTTTGATCGAGAAGAACATTTCAATAGAGGTGCACTTTAATTTATTTATCGATTATTTTTGTAATAATTAGTAAATTATTGTTTTTTTTTTTTTTGTATTATTTCTTCCCTGCTTTTTTATTTATTGTTGACATTTTCGAAGGCCAAATCAGTTTTTCCACCAGCTAAAAGAAAATTGCTGCTGTCTATACAAAAAACCCACAGATCATCCCTTAGTGATGGGAAAATGATATCGTATTTATTGCGCGGCATATTTGTCATATTATCATAAAGCTGGATAAACAATATTAACCTGTCGTGTTGAGTCCCGAGGCTGGGAACTTTCATGGGCGAACTGAGCGAACAATTGCTATAATAGGGGAAATTAGTGTGCTTAAGGGTGAGGAGGGTGAGAGAAGCGAGAATCTCGGCACTTCCCACGCTACGCGAACCACCCGCTTTTTACACCCAAGTGCAGGGCCATCCCCTCCCCCTGTGGTGGTACCATGTATCTCAGCACGGGACAAAGGGTGGTTTTTTTTTTAGTATTTTGGCGTGGGAACAACTATTCGTACTGTTAACTTTGTGCTTGACCAGCTTATTGACTTTCTCCTCAATCTCTATGTGCTTGCAGCCCTGGACTCGCTCAACTATGATCCGCAGCGCGTCGCGATGGACTATCACACCATTGGATTCCGGGAATGCGCCGCCGAGGTTGCCCGCTATTTGGTCACCATCGAGGGCATGGACATCCAAGATCCACTGAGACTGCGTCTCATGTCGCATCTACAGTATTTTGCTCAGCAGCGCGAAATCTCCGCCAGCGGTGGATATCAGCCTAGCTGCGCTGGAACACCCTATCAAGGCTACGCACCCGGTGGCGTCGCAGTCGGCAGTGCCAGTTCGTATGCGCCAGCTCCTATGTCTGGTGGCAGCAGCAGCGCCTACATGGGTGTCGCCTCGCCGCATCATGTCGGACGCGTGTCAAGCGTCGTGTCGGCATCAAGTGTAGCCGGTGGCAGCGAAGCGGTTATCGGACCGATGGAGCCACGTGCAGAGGCAGCCACACAGCAGCAGCAGCAGCAGCAACAACAACAGCAGCAACAACAACAGCAGCAGCAGCAACAACAACAGCAGCCGCAGCAACAACAGCCGCAGCACTACACTCAGGAGCACGGCGCGCACGCGGATCAACCGCAGCAGGCGCAGCAGATTCCCACATACATAGACCTGACTAATAGCCATCGCAACGAGGTGCCCGCCAGCCTCAGCTACAGCACAGCTCCACAATATCCCGTTACAGGCAGCCAGGACTACAACAACGCGAGTGCCCTGCAATACGCCGCCGCCAACGGAGCCAAACCATATCGCCCTTGGGGCGCCGAAATGGCATACTAAGACGAGAAGCCTCCTACCAACTGGAGGAGAAGCAGTTGTAACCCAGTTCTAGTCAGATCAAAGCCGAACATGTGTGATAGTCTTAAGTCATGGATAAATAGGTTAGTTTAGGTTAAGTTCGTAGGATTTAGGATTTTTCACAGCTTTTCTACGAAGCGTCTTGTATACTCTATAAATATTTGATAAACTCTTACAGTTACTGTAAATAAAGTTCATTTTTGAGATTGTAATTTTTGTATTATTATATTTATCTTATGCAAGGAGAGAGGGTCTAGAAAGGTTTTCGGGAGCTAATGAAGCACTAAAAAAGGGTTTACAAACTTTGCTTGAATTATGTAGTTTTCTGGTTTGAGATGCCAATTCTACGCAATACACACTATCTTTTTAAAATCTTGATATATATAATGGTAACCGCCTGCTTTTGGCTTAACATAACCAAACTCAGTACAGCGGAATACTTCGTGATGTTATGTTGTAAATGAGATGTATAAAATCCATGAAAATTTCGGGTATTTGTGCTACCCACTGAACTAATTAGTTAGACGCGCTCGCCAAGCGAAATTTAATTATTTTACCAAGCAAGATAAACCAGTAGACTCCCCGTCATCGGTATAATCAGTTAAAACACGGCGGCAAATACAATAATATTATTTATGCAAATCTTTTGTCACGCGGCCGCAAACCCAGAAACCCGTTGAACTGGAACGCATAATCGCAACTAATAAGCTGCGGCCACTGTGCGCGACCCAAAGGCTTCCGGAGGCTGACCGTTGGTCAAGCTAGCGAGCCGTACTGCCCGAACCCTTTATGATCTATTCTCGAGACGGGGTCACTTGGCATTTGCATAACGACGAAGCGTTAACTAGTGAGAAAACCAAAACTAAACCAAACCAAAGGAACCTTGCATTAGGTAAGCCGGCATAATTAGGAACAGGCAACAAGGTGCTAAAGGGTAGTAAAAACCCAAAAAGAGAAGGGCAGTAATCGGGCAAAAGATAGAATAGAACAATGAAACAAACTTTAAGAGATGTTCTATTTGAAGAGATCTCAGATTCATATTAAATTTGTGTAATTTAAATTGAAATGATTCTCAGTGAGACCTCAAGCACCGACTTACTTGCTGACTCTTCCATTGACAAATTCCTTCGAAATTCACAATAATAAGCGTTTCCCTATCAACCCATCCGTCCAAACAACCCCCGAGAGCACAGTCCAACTGGGAAAATGAAACAATCTTCTGCGCATTAATTTAGCTTTGCCGGTTGAACATCCATAAATGTTTTCAATATTTATCGCGTTACCAGGGCTGGAGCGGTACTAGAAGCGATGTGAGAGACCTCTGCGCTTTGACTTCCCACGCAGAAGACCACCCCATTTGGCAATCCCATTCAAAATCAACCAGCTTTCGCCTAGGGGTGTCCCATGGCCAGAGAGAGACAGGAGAGATCATCGCTGTCGTCGTCGACACCATCACGTAATGTACACGTCAAAACTTCCAATTAGAGGCAATCATTCGGCTACGGGATAGGCCTGCCGACAAGGCCGATAGTGCTTCAGGGTGGTTTTTTCGACTTGTAGCGCGATTTGCCTGTATAAAAACACAAGCAAAACCAAAAGTCGGACTCATTTCTTGGATTACGCTCGGTCTACCAACAACAGCACCGGGAACGGGGTTGATTTATCATATGTGTGCGTATGAAAGCGACCTGACGAACCGCGTGAATTATTTTATTGCGGTTCGATTCAATTAAGTGGAATATTATGTGATTTCTTGAATGGATTTTCGTGTTAAACCTGGCAGAAATTTCCATATTCATTCTTAATCATCGTTGTTCTCCCGATCGATTCTAACACTTGTTTGGCCACATTTTTATTGCCTATTTATGGCATTGTATTCGAGACAGCTGCAGGTTCTACGTACATTCAGGAATATGCATATGTGCTCACACATTCTCGCATCCTTTTCGTATCGTCTCATATGGAGCATGACCTAAACGCATCGTTGATTCATTGTGCATTCGCTTAATAGCTTTGCATATGTGTTTCATTGAGGGAATGATAAGGAAATTAAATTTGAGGATTCTAAGGATTTACCTTGTTTGTGAGATATGTGGGCAATGTTTTTTATTAGGGGTTGAATTGGGGTTTATCGATTCCTGTTATTTTTCTGAATCAAATTTCTTAAAGTATAAAATTAATCACGTTAACCTTTATAATTTTTTTTGCAAAGATCTCAATTAGTTTGATTGAAAATAAATTTAAATTCACACTAAAAGAAACAAAACGGAATTTCCACAGCCGGCGTAGTTAGACTGTAAACACACATGCACGTGCTACACTCACACACACAGTATGCGCAATTATCAGATCTCACTCACACATTTCCAAATACAGCGAGAGAATTTCGATTATTTTTGTGGGTTATCGCTCTAAAAAGAGAGAACGAGAGTTTGTTTTGATATTTTGTGGATTGTTGTTCTACTCAAACTGTGACTATATTCAGCGGCTGTAATATTTTAAATAAACAATAAATTGTTTACTAAGCGGCACGCGCACTTTTCTCTTCAACAAAAAGAACATCAAAAAGAGTTGCCACTGTGATGTAATGCAATGCGCTTATTGTGACTTGCCCCCCGCGCTGTTTGCGCCAAAAACCAAAAACAAATGTGGAGCAGAAGCAGGCTGACCCTGACGGTGGTGCTGTGCCACGGAGTTGTCAAGATGTGCACACCATGGAGTAAGTGCTGTGCGATTTAGATGACACAGTGATCTTTTAAGCTTACAGTTTTATTTTTATATATTTATTTTATTTTGAACTTAACATTGGCAACAAACAAGCACGCACACAGAGACCTGGGCTAATGCCATGGTACCTGGTTGCCAATGGTACCCTTCTTGTAGAACTTTGCTGTTGCCGAAGCTGTGGTTCCCAGTGCAGGCGTCGCCGGATTCGGTTCATATGTCGGACCGCTGCCCTCGGCCTTAAGCACGGCGGCACATTTCCATTGCCTTGTGTAGTTCATGCGCCAAATACGCACACAGCCATCATCGCCTGTCGAGATGAGCATGGTGGCTAGCATATTCCAGCAGACCCGCCACACGGGACAGTTGTGCTCGCTGAACTTCAGTGTCTGCAGTTCTAGCTTGGCATTGCCCGTCGAGTCGCTGCAAGAAAAATGTAACTGTATTGATATATCAGAATAATTTATGTCTGGAGCACATACGTGACGCCGCGTATGTTTACTATGTAAAGATCCTTGCTGGCCACGGCGAGCATGTGGAATGTGCGCCCTGCGTTGGGCGCGAAGGCCACATCCGTCACGGGATCGGTTATATCGTTAACAGTCTCAACTTTCACACACTTTCGAGCGTTTTCACTGTACGCAAAGATGAAGACTTTTCCCGTTGGCGTGGCGGATTCATCGCTGCCGGCCTGAAACAAGGCAACAAATTAATATTAGAATTAGGCATTATTTCTTCATGTCCATTGTACCAATTTCAACTTACGGCCAACAGCTGTGTCACCATATAAGTAGATGTATTCCATGACAGGCAGCTGAGTGACAGTTTGTTCGCAATCTCGTGTTGCACTGGCCACTGTGATAAATTCATTATGTCTGGCGCCTCATAGATACGAATGATGCCATCAGCGGATGCTGTGGCCAGGAGTAGTCCAAGATATTTTGGTGCAAACTCCACATCTGTAACGCTGGTTCGTGAATCAACAAGAGTTGTCCGACGAACCCAGCGGCGTGTGGGCGCATTGCTGGTTGTCACTTTCTCGCCCATGACCTCTTCCCAAACTGAGGCAGTGCGGTCAAAGGAACACGTTGCTATCACCTGCCCAAATTCTGGATTTGCCCACGATACGCGCCAAATTGAACCCGAATGCGCCTTCCAGCTGCTCGTAATAGTCCATTTGCCCTGCTCGTCCTCGTCCCATATCTGCGAAACAAATACACATGTATTTAGTCCCACTGTAATCAATTGTGCAGATGCCCTTGTTTTACCTTTACTGTCTGATCGCTCGAGCAAGTCGCCATACGACGACCATAATAATCAAAAACTACGTCGTGTATGACATCTTTGTGGTCCGCAATTATTGGTTCCACATCAAACATATTAATATCTTGTATTTCTTTCGAAGCAACAGCCAAAAACGCGGCTTTTTCACAGCAAATGTTGCAAATGTTTTTGCCGATACAGGAGCAGCCAACTTGTTTTCTTTTACAGCGAGTTGGCAGCACCTTGTTGCTGTTTGACAACACTGTCTGTCAAAAGTATCGAAAAGAATAATCGGTCGCAACCAAAAACAAAATCGAATGCGTATAAAATCCACTGATAAAACTCTATAAACAATTGTAAATTATGTGCACGAACGTAAGTGTCACATTGATTGTCGACTAAACAAGTGGAGAGCGTATCGAGTTAAATCAATTACCCTCAAAGAGGTTTTCTAATCCAAAATTAAAAACCACCCACAACCCAATTGGACAAGAATTTTACGAGCCCCAGAAGAAACAGTTATTAAAAAAACAAAATTGCTAATAAAAAGAAAAATAGACGTGCCAAGCTCAATACAATGGAGAAAAGTAAGTCAATGACCAGTGCGTGTGTTGATCTAAGCACCAAGTAAACAATTAATGCACGATTAGTGACTTTTCATACATAAATATGCATTAGTTCCTTGCGCTTCTCTTCGTAGTAAAGTGCAAACCACGGGTTATTCACCTCGCCCAGGCACATGCATAAATCAACATTCGAATAACTGTGTATATAATTGTGCCAAGTGGCGTGGCTGTGGGTACCTTCTCAGATTTGTAATTAATTTAATTCTATGATAATTACTATGTGGTAAACAGCATAAATCGTTCAATATGTTGGTTCCCTTCGTTCCTCTTCTTCGCGCGCTCTCTCTTTCGCTCTTGTTCTCACCGCTTGAGCTGACCTTGATTTCTATTGGACTCGCATATCGCGCGATGTCCGCATGACACCGACATGTGTGTGTGAGCGCGCATGTATATGTTTTACACATACATGCATGCTTGCCAACAAAGTAATGTTGTTATTGTTGCTGTTGCTGTGCTTCGGTAGAACTGTTGTGGGTGGTTTCTCTGAAAAGCTGCCACGGCGAGCCGGCTTCAATTACTTAATAGTTAATTTATAAACTTACAAACACACATGCATACATGCACACTAGTGCACTTGTAATTGGAGCTGGGAAGCTGTGTATGGTGTACGGTGTGGACTGGTTTCCCTGTTGATAGCGAATATGCTTGCACACACAAACACACACTGCCGTTATTACCGTGTGTGTTTGGGCATATCAAGAACAGACGTCTCAAGTACTGCGAGTGCGACACACACGCGTCTGAGGCTGACGCCCATTGATAATCTGAAGGATGGCCACGCGTCTAGCATGAATAATAATATGTACATAGTACATACATACATATCAGGCAACCGAAAAGTTTCCGTACGAACTGAGCCTGATAACGGCTGATAAGTGTTTAAATGGGTAATAGGTAATACCAGCGTTTACCTTCAAACCAAAATAACTCGTACTCGAACGTGCAATTAACAATAGTAAATATATTAATCATAGCCGGTTTGTTTCCATGGTTACCGGCGCACCAAATTTATTTTGCTTGCGCCTGCATGAAAAATCGTAAGATGTTTTTTAAATCTTATCAGCTGTTCGGCTGTTTGGCTGGAAATTCTTTTATGACCTTAAAAAAACCTCTGCTGATTCAAGAATATCAATATTAACGCCGGTGTGCAGTGTGTGTATTTAATATGTACGTTCGCGTGATGTGCTCATGTCAGAGTTTGTTTTTAATTTGATAGAGCCACACAAACACATGCACATGCACACACACGCCAATCTGGCAATCGCAAGATGATCAATTATTGTATTATTTTTGCACCCTCAAGTCATTATTCCAATCAGATTGTGCTCTGCTGACGCACAGCTGCAAGTGCAATTTGGGCTTGTTGTTGTTGTTGTTGCAGTTTCCTTGATTGCGTTCATGTCATAACCCTGAGCGAGTGTCCGGTAAGCGAGTGCATCGTCAATGTCAGGCAATAAAGATTAAACTTTAAGTTGCGCAACTACAACAACAATAACAATAGCAGCCTTGACATTGAAAACAGAGCAGACATGCGAGAGACAGATATCGTGAGAGAGAGCGAGCGAAGGCGAGAGCAAGTGATGAAAGCTGTTAGCTAGAGACATGCCAATTTTGTTATCGATTTATCAAATGTTTTCATCGAGGCTTGCGCGCCAAGCCATAAACAGCAGCTTAAAAGGAGCTCATTCACAATAGACCACAAATATATGTTAGCAGCTTAAATACCGCTCATTCACAATAGACCACTATTGCATGTTATTATGATGTTATTAATAAATTTTAATAAATGGAACACTTATTATAAATCGCTGCTGCTTGCGCATTTCTTGTGCACTCAGCAGCATGCCTTAGCGCGGTGATTGCCTCGACCTGTAGAGCCCACCGAACACAATTAACATACGAGCACAACAACCTGCACAGCATAACACAGACACACACACTGACGTACTCACTCATGTATACACCTGCTTCTGCTGTTGTTGCCGACGCAGACATTTAGGCAAGCATAAGCTAAGCTGTTGATATTGATAGTGACAACGACGGCGACTACGACGACGACGACGACGACGCGACCCAGTGGGCAGAGGCGGCAGCTAGCGATAGTACGCGGCGCCTCCGTTTACCAGTCGCATTCCCAACGTCGGTCAATTCAGTTGTAATCGGGCAGCAAATCGTGCGAAACTTGTTGCTCTTCACTCGCGTCTTACACTTAACTCCAGTATAGCCAAATGACAAATAACTAAAAAAAAAACGTGGTAAAAAAAAATTAAAGAAAAAAATATATAATATATTTTTAATAAAACATATTACGAAAAAATGCAGACGAAAGAGAATTCAAAACGCTGCACATGATACCATAAATAAATTGAATTACTTTCGGATGTAAAGTTCCGAGTGTCAATCAGCTATATTAAATAGGGGTATCCCAGTATGGGATTACTCTAGAAATCGCGTTGGATTACACAATTGCCCACAAGTTACATGTGAAGTGGTCTGGGTGTCTTTGAAAACGCACGCCCTGGCACACTTACATATTGTAATCGTTGACCTCTTCTCGATATACCTTATACAAACGCTGATTTGCATGTCCACAAAGCTTGGCTACATGTGGTGTATTTTTCAAGTCTTTTTTATTTTTGGTATACATTTAAATGCGCAGTAAAAAGTACTCATTGAAACATACCTTACTCCATATACACTATAAAAAGAGGAAAGGCTCCATAAAGTTGAGAATTTATTGTATGTTAAGTTCAAAAGAATCTAGAGGTTTGTGTGATCTATCAACTTGGATGATAAAAGAAGACCTTCGCAGAGTACTGCTTATATGAAAAATATACTCTTCAAATTTAATTGGCTAACTTAACATATATAATCATTTTGTTATCTCATATTTTCTTCACAAGAATAACTTCACAGAAAATTTAAAATCTAAAATCAAGTTAAGGTGAAAGTACTTATCAAAATTCTAGAGCGAAAACAGTTTCATTATTGTTGTTTGTTCCCCAAGCTCTTATTACGAAAGTAGTGCTTGAAAATTCTATTACGTAAGCAAAGCTCGGTACAGTTTTCAGGTGATAAGCGCCCTATTATGTTTATTTGCAGTCATAAAGAGCAAAGAGTATCGAAGCTTCGTTAATGAAGAATAACAAATTTATCAAATTTTATTTTGTGTCGTTTTCTTAAACGTCTTAAATTTTGGAAACTAGTTTATTGATAATTATGTTTCTTTTTTTATTGATTGTTTCTTCTGCTTTGGCTCTGCCTTTGGCATAGTTATTCGCGGTCAATCGATAATGATGTGCTAGTTAACCTTTTGAACTCTCTTCTGGCCTGCTGGCCCGATTAGTAGCAGATTTGTTTATATGTTGAGATTTTTTGTAGAATTTTGACTTTTGGATGTAGCCGATGTTTGTCGCACTAATATCCACTCTGGCGATTATAGCATTCCTATTGAAATTGCTCTTTGGTCGCCGACTACGCGACCACTACTTCGAAAAGCAAAGACCTATAAAAGAAACAACAACAACAGCGACAACATTGCCGACTAACAGCAACAACGACAACAGTCATAGTAAGATCTTTATACGTTTATAAATTAAATTAAAGTGGAAAAGGGACGGATTCAAAACGTGTTCTCTTTATGCTCATGTTTACTGATTATTTCTCTCTCTCTCTCTTTGTCTCTGTCTGTCTTGCAGACAACTCCAGTGTTATTGCGGCTACAGCAACAACTTCGTCAGCGATAAATACGACAAAAAACAGCACAGATCAGCCGCAGCAACAGCAAAGATATCCCAAGTCGTGCATCAAGAAGGTGAAGTTCTCCAGCGAGAGCCTGAAGTCCGAGGTCGATGGTCTGTGCGAGCAATTGAAGGATAACGTTCTGAACGATTTGAGCACCTTTAATATTAATAATAATAATACCAACAACAACAACAACAACATTGACATCAAATACAACAGCAAAAAAATGAGCGAACAGGAAGGAACAACAACAAATACCGCCGAAACTGGAGGCGAAGCGACACAAAGCACGGCCACAGATGGGGAGCGTCCAAGTTTTCTGGTATGTCAGATAAACGGAATTATCATATTACTTAAAGATATCGCAGATAACATGCCCGTTTATTATCTTATTATGCAGGTCGGTGACGAAATCGATGAGAAGGAGGCTATTGAGGCAGGCGAAGCTGGCGATCAGTTTCCGCAGAAAATGCAGAGCGATATACGTCAAAATGGCGACATTGCGGAACGTCGTAAGCGTCTGAGGTAAGTTCACTACAACAACAAAAGCGAATTAAGCAGCAAGTTCTTTGACTACGTCATTATGCCTCGCTCTCTCCTCCCCCCAAAACGACGCCAAACAAATCGCGCGAGTTTTGCAGAGCGAGATGGCAACAACAGCACAACGTGCGTGCGCGGCAAAAAGTCTATATCTCAAAAAAGCTTAAGAGAGTGGGTGCACCATTGTGAACGCGAGAGAGAGAAAAAAAAAGAGTGTGTGCCTGCCAGGCAAAGTGAGAGCTCAACAAAAGCTGCATCTGACGGCGACTGGCACCTGTCGCAGAGCAACGGCAACTACTGCAACTGCTCTGTGTTGTTGTTTGTTTTCATTCATAACACTAAAGTCGTCAGACGTCGACTTCGCTTTCTCTCACAGTTCTCGCGCGCTCTGTCTCTCTCCGGTTTTCGCTCTCGGCAGTTACATGCAAAGCGTCGAATAAGAGTAACAACACACGATGGCGCTGCCTGCTGTCATCGTTGTCTCAAGCTGCCGCTGTTAGTTTTAAAGCATTTGCCGTGCGCGTCGGTCGTCCCCAGCGTGTGTGCTCTTTTCCCCAAATATTTATCGCGTGTGTTTCTTTACTGACCTGCTGGCTGGCTGGCTGCCTGGCACATTAGTTTATGTAGTTTTTAGTCACTCGCTGTGTGTTCCCCATTGTATTGCTCACTGCGAACGCTGGTGAAAGTCTCGCGCTGCAGACCCGAAAAAATTCATGTTGATTAGTCAGCTGAGGCAGCATATTTGATCGATGCGCTTGCATAATCTGTACCCGTATTAATATCATAGTAACTAGTGTAAAAAACTCTCGAATCGGATAAGTCGTTGTTTCTATATAATATTTATGCTCTTGGCCCTAATTTCGTTGGCCAAAATGTTGAAGCGTCGTGCCAGCAAACGTTTTGTACTTGTCGAATCGAACGAGGAGCCGCAGCCAGCCGTAGCGGGAAATCCCAATTCGAATAAAGACAATGGACCAATTAATGTTATACCCAATATTGTGGCCATAGATCACGACGATCCAGACACTGACTACAGCAGCAGCAGCAACAACAACAACAACATCAGCCATGTGCATGATAACAACTTTAACAACAACGATATGAACTCATCATCATTATCGGGAACAACAACAAGTGTAGGCACGCTGCTAAGCGTCACAACCGCCGGCACATTAAAGTAAATCAGCAAAAAGAATAGTATTCTATATATCTGGCACATATGCTATAAACTGTGTGTGTGTGTGTGCGAGTGTCTGTGTGCTCTGCGAATCACACATTATTATTTTTATAGCAAGTAAATATTTAACTTACAAATGCAAAAAGCGTCCTCCAATTCCAATTTTAGTGCGAGCGACAGAGAGAGAGAAAGAGAGAGAGAGAGAGAGAGAGAGAGAGAACGCACACTCTTGGTAAACAATGTAAAAGCTCCGCGTAAACTTCGGAATTTGTATAAAACCGGTTTGACTTAAGATTTCTTCTTCTTTTACTCGTCTCTATTCGCCTCTCTCGCTCGCTCTCTTTATGGCTCGCCTAACATTGACCCACACAGGCCAAGCAGTAGCAATTAAGAGGTTTATGCGTTGCAATTCATGAACTTAAGCGAGCAAAGTTTAATTTAAATCAGATTAATCTTTAGCCTCAGTAGAGTAGGAAATACCAGACACATGAGACCTGAAGACGCGTACCAACGATCGTAGTTAAGATGCTTCGTTGTCACGGTAGCTGGGTGGGTGTGAAATTACTCGCATATGTTATAAGTAATTAGTGCACACGCTGTTCTAGATTTCATTTCAAAAATGGCACTACATATCAACTGTTCTACATTTTTTCTTCGCAGACCCAGCATGTCGCGCGGCACTGGACTCGGTCAGGATCGGGATCAGTATCGTGACTTTCATATCGCTACCACGGAGGAGTTTGTTAAACGCTTTGGCGGCACGCGTGTCATCAATCGTGTGCTCATCGCCAACAATGGTATTGCCGCCGTGAAATGCATGCGTTCCATACGTCGTTGGTCGTACGAGATGTTCAAGAATGAGCGAGCTGTACGATTCGTTGTCATGGTCACACCCGAGGATCTGAAGGCCAATGCGGAATATATTAAAATGGCCGATCATTATGTGCCCGTACCCGGTGGATCTAATAACAATAACTACGCGAATGTTGAGCTCATTGTGGATATTGCACTTCGCACTCAAGTTCAGGTACGTTCAAAGTCGTTCAATTCTTGGGCGGGTCGGAACGATTGAGTGGAAACCCAACCCCCCATAGACCTCATCACACACATCGTACGATTTTTGTTTGCTAAAAACTCAAGTCAAGCGGATCGTTCGATTTCAATTCACAGCACCGAACTCAGAACTCAGCGAGTGTATCTATGTGTTTGTAACAAGTTCCATACTCATAGATATGGCCACTTAACTAACTACAGCGTGCTATAAACGTTGGCTATACATCTGAACTTTTGAGCTTGAAAATCAATAAGTTTGCAACCCCCTTCCCTCTCTCTCACTTTATTTGCTGTATGAGGTATGGGGTCTTTTCTATTATTAGCTTCTTATGCGTAGGAGCAAAGGTATTTGCAATGTCATGAGAGGTGAGGGAATTCTGCCATGTAATTTTCTAAGTCTAAATCAGAAAGTAATGACTTCAGTTCATTCTTAATAAACGCAAGCTACCGATTTTCGTAGGCGTTGGGCGCATATTGTAATATTTGATATACAGTTTATCTACTGATAATATATATGGACATTCATGGCAAAATTGGAGTCTTCAGCTTTTATAATAGCTGAGATCTCTAAGTTCAAACATATGAACTCGGTTAGTGTTTCTATGAAAAGATAAATATGTTACACACCTTCGCATAAAACTAGTATACCCTTTTCTACTAACATTCTAAAAGTCGAGAGGTATAGTGTAGTATAGTGACGATGGCGTCAGATACTGGCATATTTATAATTTCAATTAATAACCGTATTACCTACTTATCGTATGTTATTAATCTCGACTACTTTACACAGGCTGTCTGGGCTGGTTGGGGGCATGCATCGGAGAATCCCAAGCTGCCGGAACTGTTGCATAAGGAGGGCTTAGTTTTCCTCGGTCCGCCCGAGCGTGCCATGTGGGCGTTGGGTGACAAGGTCGCCTCTTCGATTGTTGCCCAAACGGCGGATATTCCAACTCTGCCCTGGTCTGGCTCTGAGCTGAAGGCTCAGTACAGCGGCAAGAAGATCAAGATATCCAGTGAGCTCTTCGCACGCGGTTGTGTCAACAATGTGGAGCAGGGTCTGGCGGCGGTCAGCAAGATTGGTAAGTTGAAATGGAATGTGTGATAATGTGTCTTTATTTAATGTTTGTAAAATTTTCCTTAGGTTTCCCCGTGATGATCAAGGCCTCTGAGGGTGGCGGTGGCAAGGGTATTCGTCGTGTGGATACCGCCGAGGAGTTCCCGGCACTGTTCCGACAAGTGCAGGCCGAGGTGCCTGGCTCACCCATCTTTGTGATGAAGCTGGCGAGTGGAGCACGTCACTTGGAGGTGCAACTGTTAGCGGATCAGTATGGCAATGCGATCAGTTTGTTTGGACGCGATTGTTCCATACAGCGTCGTCATCAGAAGATCATTGAGGAGGCTCCGGCCATTGTGGCACAGCCAGAGGTATTCGAGGACATGGAGAAGGCAGCCGTGCGTCTGGCCAAAATGGTTGGTTATGTGAGCGCCGGTACTGTGGAGTATCTGTATGATCCCGAGGGCAGATATTTCTTCCTTGAGCTCAACCCGCGTCTACAAGTTGAGCATCCGTGTACGGAAATGGTTGCCGACGTCAATCTGCCCGCTTGTCAGCTCCAAATTGGAATGGGTATTCCTCTCTATCGTCTCAAGGATATCCGTCTGCTCTACGGCGAATCTCCGTGGGGCTCGTCGGTCATTGACTTTGAGAATCCACCGAATAAGCCGCGTCCCTCTGGTCATGTTATTGCCGCTCGTATCACCTCTGAAAATCCCGACGAGGGATTCAAACCCAGTTCCGGTACAGTGCAGGAGCTCAACTTCCGTTCCAGCAAGAATGTGTGGGGCTACTTCAGTGTGGCCGCCTCGGGAGGATTGCACGAGTTCGCGGATTCTCAGTTTGGTCATTGTTTCTCCTGGGGTGAGAATCGTCAGCAGGCGCGTGAGAATCTCGTAATTGCTCTCAAGGAGCTGTCAATTCGTGGAGATTTCCGTACCACCGTGGAATATCTGATAACGCTGCTGGAGACAAATCGTTTCCTCGATAATAGCATAGACACTGCCTGGCTGGACGCACTGATTGCGGAGCGTGTGCAGTCCGAGAAACCCGACATTCTGCTGGGTGTCATGTGCGGCTCTCTGCACATTGCCGATCGTCAGATTACCGAGTCATTCTCCAGCTTCCAAACCTCACTGGAGAAGGGTCAAATCCAAGCGGCTAACACGCTGACCAACGTAGTTGATGTGGAGCTGATTAACGGTGGCATCCGCTACAAGGTGCAGGCCGCAAAGAGTGGCACCAATTCTTACTTCCTGCTGATGAACAACTCGTTCAAGGAGATCGAGGTACATCGTCTCTCGGACGGTGGTCTGCTCATCTCGCTGGAGGGTGCATCGTATACCACCTACATGAAGGAGGAGGTGGATCGCTATCGCATTGTCATTGGCAATCAGACCTGCGTGTTCGAGAAGGAGAACGATCCTTCGCTGCTGCGCAGTCCATCTGCCGGTAAGCTAATCAACATGATTGTCGAGGATGGCGCGCATGTGGCCAAGGGACAGGCCTATGCTGAAATTGAGGTGATGAAGATGGTGATGACGCTGACCTCACAGGAGGCAGGTACCGTGACCTTTGTGCGTCGTCCTGGCGCTGTGCTCGATGCTGGCTCGCTGCTGGGTCATCTGGAACTGGATGATCCCTCGCTGGTTACCAAGGCACAGCCCTGCAAGAGCCAATTCCCCCAGCCGGAGAACGCACCGGTGCCGGAGAAACTTAACCGTGTGCACAACACGTACAAGAGCATCCTGGAGAACACTCTGGCCGGTTACTGTCTGCCGGAACCCTTCAACGCACAACGCCTGCGGGACATCATCGAAAAGTTCATGCAAAGTCTACGTGATCCATCACTCCCGTTGCTTGAGTTGCAGGAGGTGATCGCATCGATTTCTGGTCGCATTCCGCTTTCGGTGGAGAAGAAGATACGCAAACTGATGACACTCTACGAGCGCAACATCACCAGTGTCCTGGCACAGTTCCCCTCGCAGCAGATTGCCAGCGTTATCGATAGCCATGCCGCCACGCTGCAAAAGCGTGCCGATCGCGATGTCTTCTTCTTGACCACCCAGAGCATTGTACAGCTGGTGCAGCGCTACAGGAATGGTATACGTGGACGCATGAAGGCTGCCGTACACGAGCTGCTACGTCAATACTATGATGTGGAGTCGCAGTTCCAGCACGGACACTATGACAAGTGTGTCGGTCTAGTGCGAGAGCACAACAAGGATGACATGTTGACGGTGGTGAACACGATATTCTCGCACTCACAGGTGGCCAAGAAGAATTTACTGGTCACACTACTTATCGATCATCTGTGGGCCAATGAGCCGGGTCTAACCGATGAGCTAGCGAACACGCTGAGTGAGTTGACCTCGCTGAATCGTGCGGAGCACTCACGCGTTGCCCTGCGCTCGCGCCAGGTGCTCATTGCAGCGCATCAACCTGCCTATGAGCTGCGTCACAATCAAATGGAATCTATCTTCCTCTCGGCTGTTGATATGTACGGCCATGATTTCCATCCGGAAAATCTGCAGCGTCTGATTCTCTCGGAGACATCGATATTCGATATACTTCATGATTTCTTCTACCACTCCAACCGTGCTGTCTGCAATGCCGCTCTGGAGGTCTATGTGAGACGTGCCTATACCTCCTACGAGTTGACCTGCCTACAGCATCTGGAGCTATCCGGCGGCCTGCCACTGGTGCACTTCCAATTCCTGCTGCCCACAGCGCACCCGAATCGTTTGTTCTCCCGCATGAGCTCACCGGAAGGATTAGATCACGCGGCAGCCGAGAGCATGGGCAGCTCATTTGTGCGTACCGGTGCCATAGCAGCCTTCGATTCCTTCGAACACTTTGAGATGTACTCGGATGAGATTCTGGATCTGCTTGAGGACTTTGTGTCGCCGGCTCTGGTCAGTGCCAAGGTTCTAGAGGCAGTCGAGGCTGTCGATTCCATTTCGGACAGTCGCCACAGCACCTCGATCAATGTATCGCTCTCAGATCCCATATCGCGTGCCAATGCCGCCGAGGAGGCCAAGTCCACGGAGCCCATTCACATCATAAGTGTCGCTGTGCGTGAGACCGGCGAAATGGATGATGTGCAGATGGCGCAGATCTTTGGCAACTACTGCAAGGAGCACAACGAGGAGCTGTTCCTGCGACGCATTCGTCGCATCACCTTTGCTGCTCTGAAGAAGCGACAATTCCCCAAGTTCTTCACGTATCGTGCGAGAGACAAATTCCAGGAGGATCGTATCTATCGTCATTTGGAACCGGCATCGGCATTCCATTTGGAATTGAATCGCATGAAGACGTACGATCTGGAGGCATTGCCCACTGCCAATCAAAAGATGCACTTGTATTTGGGCAAGGCAAAGGTGTCGAAGGGTCAAGAGGTTACCGACTATCGATTCTTTATACGTTCCATTATCCGTCACTCGGATCTGATTACCAAGGAGGCGTCCTTTGAGTACCTGCAGAACGAAGGCGAACGTGTCTTGCTTGAAGCCATGGATGAACTAGAGGTTGCCTTCTCGCATCCACATGCCAAGCGCACCGACTGCAATCACATCTTCCTTAACTTTGTGCCCACGGTCATTATGGATCCCGCGAAGATTGAGGAGTCTGTGACCAAAATGATAATGCGATACGGTCCTCGTCTGTGGAAACTACGTGTCCTCCAGGCAGAACTCAAGATGGTCATTCGTCAGTCACCTCAGTCGCCCACTCAAGCCGTGCGTCTCTGCATTGCCAACGATTCGGGTTACTTCCTGGACATCTCGATGTACACAGAGCAAACGGAGCCAGAGACAGGCATCGTAAGTGTCCCACCTCCTTTGGAGGAACTGGAATTCCGATTGTAAAGCGTTTCTATATTTCCAGATCAAGTTCAAGGCCTATGGCGAAAAGCAGGGATCTCTGCACGGTCATCCCATCTCGACGCCATACATGACCAAAGATTTCCTGCAGCAGAAACGCTTCCAGGCGCAATCGAATGGCACCACCTATGTCTACGATGTGCCTGACATGTTCCGCCAGATGACCGAACGCCACTGGAAGGAGTTCTCCAAAGCTCGTCCCACCGTCGACATACGCATTCCCGATAAGATATTGCTCGAATGTCAGGAGCTGGTGCTCGAAGGCGACAGTCTCGTAGAGCTGCAGCGTCTGCCTGGCGAGAATAACGTGCGTACTTCACTTAATATCATTTAATAACAAAATTGTAATCAGGTTATTATTTCTCTTCGCTTATAGTGCGGCATGGTTGCTTGGCGCATTGTCTTAGCTACACCTGAATATCCTCTGGGTCGTGAAATCATCGTGATTGCCAACGACTTGACTTATCTGATTGGATCTTTCGGCATTAAGGAGGATGTACTGTTTGCCAAGGCATCCCAGCTTGCTCGCGAACGCAAAGTGCCCAGGGTAGGTCCATAATTGCTTAACCATTTCTTTCTTCGTTCTGAGCTAATCTTCATGCCCCTCGACAGATCTACATATCAGTCAACAGCGGTGCCCGCATTGGTCTGGCAGAGGAGGTGAAATCCATGTTCAGAATAGCATGGGAGGATCCCGAGGAACCGGACAAGGGCTTTAAGTACCTCTATCTGTCCACAGAGGACTATGCCAAGGTTGCCAATCTGAACTCTGTGCGTGCCATACTAATTGAGGATGAGGGTGAGCAGCGCTATAAGATTACTGACATCATTGGCAAGGACGATGGACTGGGCGTTGAGAATTTGCGTTATGCTGGTCTCATTGCCGGAGAAACATCACAGGCCTACGAGGAGATTGTCACGATTGCCATGGTCACCTGCCGTACCATCGGTATTGGCTCCTATGTGGTGCGTTTGGGTCAACGTGTCATCCAAATCGATAACTCGCATATTATACTCACGGGCTACGCTGCGCTGAATAAGGTAAGGAGCGGAAGTCATAAAATAGTGTCTTCATCTACTAAACCTTTCGTTGTTGCTTCCTTTAGTTGCTGGGCCGCAAGGTTTATGCCTCGAATAACCAACTGGGTGGCGTGCAGATTATGTTCAACAACGGTGTCACTCACAAGACCGAAGCAATCGATCTGGACGGTGTGTACACCATTCTTGACTGGCTCTCCTACATTCCTGCCTACATTGGCTGCGATCTGCCCATTATTTTGCCCAGCGATCGTGTCGATCGCCCTGTTGACTTCATGCCCACAAAATCTCCCTATGATCCGCGCTGGATGCTCGCTGGTCGTGTTAATCCTGTTAACGGCAACGAATGGGAGAATGGCTTCTTTGATCGTGACTCTTGGAGCGAGATCATGGCGCCGTGGGCCAAGACTGTGGTCACAGGACGTGCTCGCTTGGGTGGTGTCCCCGTGGGAGTTATTGCCGTGGAGACTCGCACTGTAGAGGTGGAGATGCCTGCAGATCCTGCTAATCTGGATTCAGAGGCCAAGACACTACAGCAGGCTGGACAGGTGTGGTATCCAGACTCGTCGTACAAGACAGCGCAGGCCATTAAAGATTTTGGCCGTGAGGAGTTGCCACTGATTGTGTTTGCCAACTGGCGTGGTTTCTCTGGCGGCATGAAAGACATGTACGAGCAGATTGTCAAATTTGGTGCATACATTGTGGACGGACTACGCGAGTACAAGAAACCGGTGCTCATCTATCTGCCACCTAATGCCGAGCTTCGTGGTGGTGCCTGGGCTGTGCTGGACTCTCTGATCAATCCGCGCTACATGGAAACCTATGCCGATCCAGAGGCACGTGGCGGTGTTCTCGAACCTGAGGGCATTGTCGAGATCAAGTACAAAGAGAAGGATCTCATCAAGACAATACATCGTCTCGATGGCACCACAATTGCGGTAAGTCGCTCGAAGCAAATCCTCTAAAGAATTCTAACTAATAATCCTGATATTATTATTGCAGCTGAAACGGGAGTATGACGAAGCAATTGCCGCTGGCGATAAGGTGAAGGCTGCTCAGGTGGATGAGAAGATCAAGGCGCGCATTGCGGTGCTGATGCATGTTTACCACACAGTCGCTGTGCACTTTGCCGATCTACACGATACGCCCGAGCGAATGTTGGAAAAGGAGTGCATCAGTGAAATTGTGCCCTGGCGCGATTCTCGTCGCTGGCTCTACTGGCGTCTTCGTCGTCTTCTGCTTGAGGATGCTTACATCAAGAAGATACTTCGCGCACAGGATAACCTGTCTGTTGGTCAGGCCAAGCAGATGCTGCGCCGCTGGTTAGTGGAGGACAAGGGAGCCAC
Source organism: Zaprionus inermis (assembly GCA_018151445.1). Taxonomy (NCBI): domain Eukaryota; kingdom Metazoa; phylum Arthropoda; class Insecta; order Diptera; family Drosophilidae; genus Zaprionus; species Zaprionus inermis. Next base: position 2,790,851 of record JAECXD010001572.1, on the reverse strand, counting down.
CGAGGTAAGATTGCTGCTTCGCCTGATTTACAAAAATCTCAATATAATAAATTCAAAATTTTCAGGCATACTTGTGGGACAAGAACGAGGAGATGGTTTCCTGGTACCAGGAGCAAACGAATGTCGAATCGATTGTTTCCAGAAATGTGAGCTCTGTTAGAAGGGATGCCGTTATCTCAACGATATCCAAAATGCTAGAGGTACTTGAACCTTTTTCCTTTGATAAACTCTTTAATTTACCCGATTTTGTTTGCTCTGCAGGACTGTCCGGATGTGGCACTGGATGCGGTCGTTGGACTGTGCCAGGGTCTCACGCCAGTAAATCGAGGACACGTTGTCCGCACTCTGACACAAATGCAGCTGAACGAGGAGTCTTCTGCGAATACCCAGGGATGACTTTACGCTAATTTTTAAGTTCTAGAAATGAGTCTCTGAAAATTTTGTTGTAGTGATCGGATCGGATTTGATATTGTCCGGTGTTGCTATTAGTCGGAGAATCATGGAATGTTTTTTTCATAGATGAATATGCTTTGAAGCCTCGCTTTTGTAAAATACTACGCTAAAGCATATTTTTGCATTTTTTTAGTTGAATTGTTTAATATAATTAGCTTATATTTTATACTAAATATTAGATTCTACTTCTTTAGTTTTGGTTAATCAATCGGCCTTTTTGGATGAATTGTAGGCATGGGTAGTTTGAGGGAACCTTATTAAATTTTCTAGTGTATACGCCCTCTGCGTATCATACCATATAAATATATATATATAGACATTTGTATTGTATACAAAAGCAAAACTTTCCGCTAGTTGTCTAAGACCTAAATATGTTTATATACACAGAGACTTTTTGTGAATTATACTGCAAAAAAATGAAAAGAGGAGATTGTGAATATATGTCTGTACATGTTTCATAAAATTTAATTGAATTATACAATTTCAATTATTTGTGTTTTCACTTAATCCATGGGATCATCTGATGCGTTTTCATTTATTTCTTAAATTCAAAATGAAATTTACAAATGTCAAACAGCAATTTTGCAAACTCAGAGCCGTCGATTGTATTTGACCACAGACTGTTGTATATAAATTACATATATGATGAGAATTTTAGTATATTGGATGATGCCCCAGCAGCTTAGCTCAGCTCATTTCAGTTCTGATTATCTAGCCAATCGGGTTCAGCCACACCTATCTTCTCAATAATGGAATTCACCTGATAACAGAGCGATTGAATTTGTCGATCCCATTGGGGCAGAAGTTCTCGATTCTCGAAGTGAACAATCCCAGAGATTTGATCAATGTGACCGTTCATACGTCCTTCAGTTATCATTTGCGATGCAATCTTTTCGGCTTTTACAGCTGGTATATCTAGCAGTGAACCCAATTCCTCGAAAGTTATGTTATTGTAAAGTTTGCTGGCGGATAGCAAATTGTGCTCAAAAACAGCACGATCCAGAATCGAAGAACCGTCTGGTGTGGTTGCCTTCTGATGATCCTGCAACAGCGCCTCAAACTCTTCCAGCTCTGAGCGACGAATAATGCGCTCTAAGTACATCTTCTCTAGTATACCATAAGCTGGCAAGTGCTGGCACCGCTCATCCTTGAACAGAGTGGCCAACATGCGCGAACGTTGCTGACCGGCTGACGCTAATACGGTGCAAATGAGTGCCTTTTTTAATGCTGTCATTCGCTCGCCTTGATCTACTATTTTGCGGTAGGATAGTTCGTTGTAACGTTGGGCAGCCTCAATGAATTTGCGGCGATAGTCGAGAACGCGGGCGTAGCACACTTTGTAGAGAACCTGGAAGAAAAGAGTAAATGATGTAAGCAAGAACATAGTTTAATGCAATTATATTTATGTCACCTGGAGTTCCTCGGAATTTGTTTCGGCTTGTAGCAGAGATGCTCGGTTAATGAATAGTTCGGCCTGCACTGAATCATTATCTTCCAAATACAGGCGTGCAATTTTCAGGTATGTACCTAGCTTGCACTCGACGGAATACTGTTTTTGGCCAGTTTCTAAAGGAATTCCGACCAACACAGTAGCTGCTTCTCGCCATAGTTGATTGCGCTCGTAGATGTTGGCCAAATGGAACCGTATACCGGCAACCTGCTCTTCAAAAGAAATAACGCGTGGGTGCACTTTCTCTAATGTGAAATGAGACAGCTCCTTAGACATCTCATCCGGCAGTTTGCTTAGTTCGACGCCAACATCGTTAAGAATCTGGCGGGCTATAACCAGGCTAACATGTTCGTTGACAATTGCTTCAACAAAGATTTTTAGTGTATCGATCAACTCGGACCCGGTGTTCGACAGCACAGTCTTCAGTAGTTGGCGGTACTTGTCCGCTTGGTCTTTATGTGTGCCAATAAAGTTGGTCAAGCCCATTAGTTGGGCTCTCAACGCAGCGGTGGTTATCCCCATCTTAGGATTCAACTAATTCTGACTACACTAAAATCTCGCAAACTAATAAATGTTATCGATAAAGCCGCTTCAGTGTTAGGCAGGAACAAAACAAATTCACAATAGGGATGCAAGATTAATATACACAACAGAATTTCGTTTGCTAAGCAGGATACAAAATCATCAAGTTTGAAGTCGTTGCGTTGTTGCTTATATAAATTTATTGTTTTATTTTAATGAATTCAATATCAAATGTTGTACGATGTTTTTTGTGCTGTAACCAACACTGAACATTTCACTACCATCAGTTCTTATCGATAGCATTCGATTATAATCAAAGCGGCAAACGACAAGTCATATGGAGATTTGGTCAATGAAATACAATGAATAAATAAGCCGTTTGGTGGACATGGATGATGATGACATAAGTATAAGTACAAGTCCGACACCAATACGTGCAAGTACTTCGAGGCACTCAATGTGTCGGCAGCGAAAAGTTCACACTGTGGAAATCAATGAGGAACGAGAAGAGACGAAAGGATTGCAGGAACAATCTTCTATTAATAATGTCTTAGCATCCCGGGAGGAACTGCTCGTCGAGATTGACCGATTAGACTGCCTGCGTGCTCAACAAGAACCCGTACGTGTCCGGAGAGTGCATGCCTCCAAAAACTTCATGTCACTGCAATCAATGCTTGAAAGTCAACTATTTACGGAAGGAGAAGCTGAATCTGAAGTCTGGCATTGCCCTGAAGCATCGTTAGATGATGCACCCAATCAACAAAAATCCATTGCTGAAGAGATACTCTTAGACTTTTGTGGATCGCCCAGTTATGTGGAAGATGATAAAGAACCCATATATGATTTTCCGCCCTGGTTTAGATTTCGAAATAAAAAAATCCGGACATTTAGTCGTAAATGCCCGCGACGACCGATCTCGCCAAATAGTATAACAGAAGATGATGAATGCATTAGTTGCTCCTCAGGGCTTTCAGTCCAAGATGACTTAATAACCCAAATGCCAAAAACAACGCACTGTAATTTCGATGCTAACAGCTCGCAAATGTTATATGAAAATTTGCAAAACTTGAGCGCATTCTTCACTCAGAATAATGCGAATAGCAGCATCGATCTTCCTGCAAACCTGCAAGTGAAGTCGGAGGACATTGACGACCTGGAGAACGCGACAGATATTTTAGATGATAATGGTTACTTTCTTGGCAACACGGAGGAGTGTCGCCTGCAAGAGGAGATCTGTGATACAAGGATTATGGGTAAAAACTTTACAAAATAAATGTATCTAATATTATAATCAATAAGTTTCTCAAACAGAACGTGCTGAATTAACTCTCTTTAACGAGAGCGCCCGTCCACAAAAACATGACCCAGAAATATGCAAAACTGAGCCCCTCGGTAAGTGTTCATTATAGAAACCGTACGAATTTAATTAAAATCTTTTCCAAAGCAGATACAAGCGTATGCGACGATTGGTTTGATGGTGATATGAATACAGAACTGATTTCACTTGCGGAGACGACTGAAAAAGTAAATGCAAATGAATATGATAAAATAGACGCCAATGAGATCAGTGAAGTGGAATTGCTGGATGAGATTCCATTGAGCGAATGGCAGCCTATTGATATCCCAAACTCCAAATTAAGTGAAATCAAAGTCGAAACAAATGTTTGCAATAGACTTGCCATTATTAACGAATGTCAACCGGTATCTGATGCTGGGTCTGTTGAATTTCGCACTGCATCGAATAAACATATTGAAATCTCCGAAGAAAAGCGAAGACAGGCTGCCCAATTAATGTCGGATCTCGAAGCAAACTACTCCCAGAAAGGAAAGGAACCTAGTGACGACGTAAATAAAATGGAATTTCGAACAGCTTCGAATAAAACCATGAAATTGACTGAAGAAATGGTAAAGAAAGCAGCACTGTTGATGGCTGATCTTGAGAGTGGGTCTGCGAATCAATTGGAGGCAAGAAATTGTGAAGACCAGACGGATCAAGTCATGGGATTTCATACTGCTGCAAATAAAACCATACAAGTAACGGAGCAGATGCAGAGGGCAGGTGCAAATCTAATGGCAGACTTGGAAATAAATAGAACGAAAGAGGAAGAATTTCTCGATGAGATTCCCTTCAGTGAATGGCAGCCCATTGATATTGAGAATGTGCATCAGCAGCAATTAGATACGGTAGAACCGGTCGGATTTCGAACTGCATCCAACAGGGCAATCGAAATTACTGAGGAACATCAGCAACAAGCGTGCAGATTAATGGCTGATTTGGAAACAAACTACTCGCCGACAGCGAAAGAGAGTATTGAGAGAGTAAACAAATCCCCTCAAATTTCTGAAAACATTCAATTTCGAACGGCTTCAAATAAGGCCATGGAACTCTCAGAGGAGATGCAAAAGACAGCCGCAATACTAATGGCAGACTTGGAACCAATTGTTGTGCCCCAACAAGTACCTGAAAAGATTTACCAGAAAAACTTACCAGAAACATTTGCGAAAACCACTGAAAATACAGATGAAATGCAAAATACTGCTGTTAAAATTAAAATATCTGAGCAGCTAAAAAAAGAAAAGAATAGAACAGAGATCCTACTCAAACCACATACAACTAGAAAACGAACTAAGGTTTCCGCACTGAATGCATCACCTGAGGAAGTCACAGCGACTTGTTCCCCCTCTTCTTCGTTCAATGCCTTCGACACTCCTAGAAGCACGCCGGATACGCAAGTCTCGTTGACACAACTCTCGGAACGTTCTCCTCTGGATAAAGTCACGAAGAGTTCGATAATAACACGTCGTAACCTTTTGTCGCTTAACAAGCGTCGAAAACTCAAGAGGGATTCAGAAAACTGCAACATAGACACTACCAGTCAGACGCCAATACGGCAGCGATTCGCTCCAGTGACTAGCACGCCGGTGCCAACTAAAAGTAATCAAAATCCGCACGCAGAGTCTAAGCGGATCCAGAGAGATCGCAGCTGTTCGCTGGAGTCGCCAAGCGTGCAAAAAGAGCGTGTCGGCAAGCGGCGCAGCGAGGAGGCATTATCCCCGATTTATGCACCCACACATAAAACGCGCCGCCTCGGATTAAGTCGCATACGCAATAAATCATCCAACGATATTTAAAAAAAAATCAATAAGTTCGTTAAAAAATACTAGACACATTTTAATGCAGTGCTGGCAATGGCATTTTTAAGTGCGTTTCTCTTGCTGTCGTTTACCAACACTACCATACATATGTGACTTCCAGTCTCTCATTCCCATTCCAAGCAGATTGGTAAGAAAATAAATAGTGTAATATTAAATAATAAACAGTTGAATATCGCAAGAATTTAATCTGGTAAATTAGTTACAAATACTATAATGGGAATGCTAGACATTTAATTAAACGAAATAAGTACTATTAAACCAGTTTTCTGCCGCATATAAACAAAACTAATGCACTTTGTTTACCTCTGCTGCACAATTCCCATTGGAAGGCACGTAACCTAAATTTGAAAAACAAAACAATCAACTGCGAAAGTGACTTCATGTTTTTAAAATGTCAAGTTGGCAATGTGAGCAAGATGATGGAATACTGATTAAATACAACAGCACGATCATTTGGCGTAGCATTTAATTAGTCTTACGTATCTAACTACGTATGTATGTGCACACACTGTGCTACTGTGAAAGTGTTTTCCTCCAAAGAAGTGTCTACCTAAGTAATGTACTAGTAAATGTACATAAGTACATACGTATGTATGTGTAACATTGAACAGATATTGACTCGTGTATATGCATGTAATAGTCGAGCACTTCCACTTGTTACACTCGCTGAAGTAGTTGAAGAAACAAGCTGTAGGCTGTCTGGATTTTTCTTATCAGCTTAAATTTTCAAAATATTGTGCAGATTCGTGTGCGTTGTTGTACTCCAAGGCCGGTCTTATATTTTATAATAAAGCTGCATGAGAACAATCCATCCATCACGCATACAGATCCATGCGTGATGTTACTAGAAATCGCGTTCGGCATATATGCACATACGTAGTATGGGTGTACAAGCGACTCTCGGGAGAGCCCTCTCTTCGAATTCGACTTTATCAGATACTTCTAAAAGCACAAATCATAGCTGGGCTCTTTTAGAATGTGTTGGAGAGAGTTGTTCTATATATGAACATACATACATACATACATGGATCCCTAATCACTCGACTGTTTCGTTGGTATAGCGAAAAAGAATTAAATTCGTTTCAGTTGAGCTCATTTTCAGTTTGCAAAAATAAAACAATTCTTCAGTCCGTGTTGGTTAGTTCTTACCTGGTGCAGCAAAAGGCCACGTCAGACAGCCGTCAGTCGTTCGTCAAAATTGCAAATTGTCATAAGGAAATCATTAAACAATATACATATTTATTTTCTATGTTTATTTACAGTGTGTGCACCCGGTCCAACAAGCAAATAGATTGATAAATCACCATGGGTGACGAATTCGATGGTTGCGAGTGCATCTGGTCGCATGAGATGGCCATGCAACGGTTGATTAACTTCGTAAGTTGCCACAATGCACACTGCACACAAGTATTTTGTATCGGTTTTATACTGTCTTCTTTCTTTTACTCTCAACACAGATACGTCAGAACCAGAATGCGTGCACAGACACAGAGTGCATCGATGGTAAGTATCTGAAGGTTTAAAGTAACTTATCTGAACCCATTGATAATTGTAGTCAGCGGAAGGGTATCGCAGCTGCCAGGACAGACGGCCGGCGGAGACAATGGTGGTAGCTTCACCATTGCCATGGTATTTATGATCGTGGCTATGTTCATGTACGTTGTGAATCCGAGTACCTGGCGCCATTTTACGACTCCCAACAACAAGCCAACAAGTCGTCGTGATAACAATCAGGATGGTTCACCGCCGCCTCCGCAGCCACCGCCGGCCATCAATTAAGCATGCTAGCCAGGGGAGTAGACCTCGTCCTAGAGCTTATTTCTTTTAACAATTTGCATTTTGGTTACACAAACAAATCCATATAGATATCTATATGTATATAAACTTATTTGAGCACCTTTGCGCCAAAACATTGGGATAAATTTTCAAGAATATGTAGGGACTAGAGAAGATAACACAATAAACTAATGCAATGAAATCAAAAGTAAGAGAAATTCTAGCTGTACAGCCTTGTGGATTTACAGTCCTAAATTAATTGAATTGACGCTTCTCTCGTTTACTAATATCAGATCCTGTACAAACTATTTAAATACTTATTACAGCACTACATACATTTTATATACATATGTGTATGTACTTTCAAATGTTAGCATGTTTTATATGTGCAATCTCAATATCAATTGGCGAATAAAGACAAACGAATTACACGCATGGTAATAAACCACAACGTTGTATTTACAAGGTACAAGGTACAAGGTATTCTCAAGACATACTCCCCATCGACATTGCCGCCACCACTACTCGCTGTCAGTCATCGGAGTTTTGCAGTTTATCCATTTGGAAGCGCACATTTTTAAGCAGGTCCTTCATCTTTTCATATTTGCCGGTAGAGTCGGGCAGATTCTCAAAATTAATCACATCGCTCACGCCAACCTTGAAGTTATCACCCACCGGGAGTTTTTCATAGACGGAGAACTTCAGCAAGGGTGTGCCCTCAATGGAAGGACCCTTAAACACGGCGGGTTTAGGGACTTCGGCAGATGGAGGATTGTCGTCATGCGGTTCATCGTCATCTGACTGCGACTTGACCGACAGAACATTCGTGTCAGCAACACTCAGGCTACTTATATTTAATGATGTGTTTGATTCCAGCTGCTGCAGCAATTCTGCTTGCTGTGCTTTGAGATCCTCGAGAGACGGTGATGGACTGCGGATTGATGTATCTTTCTCCTCTGGCGGGGGAGGTGGTGCCGGTACAGCAGATTCGGATGGAAGTGGAGGTTGCAGAGCATCCATGGAGTTGCCATCCTCAACATCCATGTCGTGAGCAACGAAGTTGCTTGCACTCTCAGCCACAGCCGGCTGAGCATCGTGGGGCTTAGGCAGATCTATCAACTTTTTACGTTTATATCCCTTGGTTACGTTCTCGCCAAGAGACTTGATGAAATTTGCTTTCAATTGGTTCTCCTGGAAACGTGGCACATTGTGGTGTTGAAAGTCCTAGAGAAGATTCAGTTAGAACTTTGCAATTAAGGTTCTTCTTGCTATATTTACGTCATAGAACTTGGCTCCTGGGTCAACATTAAATCCTGGAAAGTCAATTATTTTATTGACATCGTATTTAAAGCTATCGGCTTCACCTTCTTCCTCTTCAGGATCCTGTACCTCGGTACCCTGCATATAGTATATTAGTAAAGTGGAATCAGAACATTTACTCCGATGCCTACTCACATCGGCATTAAACAAAGCCATTCCTGAGCTCTGTACTTTTGCTTCCTCTAGCCAGGCTGGTGGATAGCCCAGGACACGCATTCGGTAGAATATAAATGGCAGTTCGCCCCGAGTGAAGCCCATGGCATGACGCGTCTTACTGCTGATCTTTCCGGGTCGAATATGTGCAAATCGTTGCTCCGTATCGACATGGTAACGCTCAACTCGGCTTGTTTTCTTGCGTGCCCGCTGAATCCTGTTTTGATTGCGCGGACGAGTACATTCCCGCAGTGAATGATCGGTGTCGCCGCAATTAAAACATGCAGATTGAGTTTTAGGTCGGAAGCATTTATTTACCGCTTCGGCTTTTAGTTTCTTCCGATTTGATGTTTCCTCGTCGAGAACATCAGTGTGGCATCGTTTGTAGGATGGCACTTGTGATGCATTCAGCTTCGTAGCCGGTGCAGTGTCGATTTGAAATAGATCATTGTCGGGCAAGGGAGTCACCGGTTTTTTGTATGCCCTAATTCTAGACTTCGGCTCATTCGATTTGAATATCAATTTTTCTGCGGCAAAAGTCCTGTTAAACGCTTCAATCATTCTATCCGAAAGATTTGCATAGTCATGCGTTGAGCAAAATGTGACTTCAAAGATAAGTTCGGGATCAGATGCACTAGTTTCCAGATCCAAGAACTTTTCACTTGGCCTTTGCTGTATCTGATGCTGATGATTTGATTGTTTCGCTACGGTGGGGTGAGTTGGGGACTCTGTTTTGGCGGTAATCTCTATGACTTCGGTCGATGAATCTTCCGTTTCTTTGACTTCGCCATCTTCTATATCCGTATCGCTCAGAATACTTATTATTGATTCGTTAATTTCTACAATGCTTTGGTCCATTTCTGATTTTATAAATAAATATAACCCGAATGCTTGTTTTTGCTTCAGGGCTGCCTTACACATTGATCGATTTATCGAAACATCGATATGAACGACCTCATTATTGATTACTATTTTTTAAGTGTTATCGATAGCTATATTTTCTTGGTGTAAGCGCCAAAGCAAATATTCAATTAATTAATTTTATTTTCCCATTACAGTTATTAAACAAATCTTATTTAAAATCATAATCATATGCATATTATAAAAAATTATAAGATTATAACTATATGCAGGCAAATACTTTTCTGATTGTTTGTGATTCATTTGGTTACATGAAAGTATGCTGAATAATTGATGGGGTTGACTTCCGCAATCGAAATGAGACTTGATAAGTAAGCAGAAAATTAAGTCAATCCCATTGGACATGCAAGTCAAGTCAAATCTTCGGCATTTCATAGACGCGAGCCATGCCGCGTCGCAACGGTCGACGCATACGTCATGCCCGATGAAAATCTAGAGAGTCGCCGTCTGAATGACAACTGCTCCCAGGCGCAACGATCATTGCGTATAATGTGGTGCAGAATCACAACCTCGCCTCATAATCATTATCAATTCAACTTACAACTGGGGGAATTCTCAGCGTCGGCAACAGCAACAACAGCAAGAGCTGTGCGAGGAGTTTTGAGTAATAAAACAAATTGAAATTTGAATAAGACTTCGCTCGTACGACAATTGCCGCATGCAAATGAAGTTCTCAACTGGTGGCAGCGTTACCGCATCCCATAAATAGACCCACATCGCGACATTCTGTGCCATTCAGTTAAAGCGATGGATCTGCTCAGGTGTTATATGCTCATTCTGCTTGCCGTAGCAGCTTGCATGCTGGCCGCACCCACTCTTGCTCATAAATCTAAAGGAAGCGTAATCTTAGTGCAGAAGCCATCATATCTGCAGACTCCCGGCGAACTGCTAAGCGGCATCTCTTCAAAATTTACCAAGCCGAAGCCGGTGTTCGTCAAGCCCGCTCTGCCGAATCCCAGCGACCTGCTGAATAGCCTTTCTGGGAAATTTACAAAACCAAAACCTGTGTTTGTCAAGCCGGTGGTCGTGAAGCCAATCGTGGTGGTCAAGCCGGTGATTGTGGGCGGCGGAGGCGGAGGTGGTCATGGCCACGGCCATGGACACGGTCATCATGGTAAAAATAAGTTTTTCGGAAAATTTTAGAGTGCAGTGTGTGACAGATACGATATAAGATGTATATATATCTAAGGAATCCAAAAAGTAAAACTTGCTAGTCTATACGAGGGAGTGTTTTGATGAGAAAACTGTCTTATTTAGTGATGAAATAAATATGATAGTTCCAGTACATAAGTAAAGTTGGAATATTACTAGAAATATGCGGATTGACGGTATGTTTTAGTCGGCCTTGGAAAAGAGCACAATTAAATTAAAAATATTACATAAATAAATGTTAAAGGGTGTGTTTGTCTTCGGCTAGCCTTAGCCTTTATCTTGGCTTGTTTCTGGCCAAATACGTCGGCTCTATGAGGAGACCTGCTGCTAGAAAAGTGAAAGGCTTCCAGCGGGACGATATGCGGTTCGATGTTGATGATGTGCACAATGAATCGTCCTTGTCTGTAATGACATCCTTTGTCGGCCGCCATATTGATATTGATGGCTTGCATTGTAAGAAGAAGAGGATGAAGCAGAAGAAGATGATGAGCAAATGACAGTGGAAATGAAATTGAAACATTAAAACACAGCACGGCAGCAACAAGTGATAAGAGCGCATTCTAATCAACGTGCCACCAACTACATAATCATAATCGTAATCGTAATCAAAAGCATATGACAGACAAGCACACATACCGAAACACACACACACACACACATTAACACGCACCCACACACTCACATCGACACAGGCCAAGATAATTCATACAGTTGTCGTTTGTCTTGAGGGCGCTTTGTAATCAACAGCAGCAGCAGCAGTGGCAGCCGCGAATTATGCAAAAAGAAGGCACCGCAGATAAAGAGCAACCCCTTCACCAACCAGCCACACCCACTGCTGCCCACAATTGGAAAAAGGCGCTATATAAGTGGCCGGGCTTGTAGGTTTCGCAAACATTTTGGCACAGCTTGCAGAACCCAACGGAGTTTGCTTCCATCAGCATTAGTCGCAGTCGAAGTCACAATCGCAGTCGAAGTCACAGTCGCAGTAGCAGTCACAGACGCAGTCGCAGTCACAGTCGCACTCACTCGAAGCAGAACTAACCAAAAGTCTTCAAAATGGTGAGTACTCACTTGAATGGATCTGTGCCTAAAAAGAAGTTTAAGTTAATTTGAGGCTACACTGTAAAAAAGTTTAAAGGGAGAAATTTTAGTTTACGAATGTTAAGATTGAAGCTAGACAAAAATTTGGAAATTTCTTTAGCATAAAGGTACAAGATTTTCAAATTTGTGAAACGTTCTAAATAACATTTGTAATAATTTCCTTATACAAGCCATATATAAAATGGTGCATAGAGGGTCTATTTAAAAATTGTTGTTTTTGAAAAACTTTAAAAATTCTAGTAATATTTTTTAATTTACTTAAATATACAAGTTGGTCTAGAAGTTCAATCATAATTTACTTCAGTTCCTAAAATTCATTTGCTTTTTAGCATTTTATATGTGAAATTCGTAGCAGATAAAATATTTGTAAACCAAAATGTCGAATTGAATTTTTAGATGTTCAAAAATCTTGGAATTTACAAAAAACTAAAAATGTACATGGAGGTTTTTATGAAAGTTTTAAAAGATCTTATGATATTTGAAGCGACAAGTTATTATGTGTGAAATAAGAAGCATGTAAAATCTTATTCCACTATCATTCCAAAAGAATCTTGGGAATTCCATGCCGGTTTCAATATGATTCATTCAATGAACTGACTAATCGCTTGGTATGGGCAAATCTTAAGATACTTTTCGCAAAAATGATTTTAAAAATAGTTGCACTACAAATGTTTCGGTATTTAGCTCTTTCTTTCCGTTCAAGAGGTCAACTAGGTTGCTTTTCACTTCCGTTTCGCTGCAGAATTCAAAATGCAATTTATGCAAATCTTGTTTACAGTGCAACGCTTCAATTACAGCACACAAAACGGGTTTCAGCGGGTAGACGTCGAGCAGGAGGGGAAAGGGCCTGGGCAGATCTATAATTGCAATCGAATCGAATGTGCAAATAGAAATGGAAATATAAAAATAGAGAAGAACGTTGCTGCAAACGATGCAAGAGCAAAGAGGAAGAAGGCATTTTCTGTTATTTTTTTTTTGTTAATTCAAAATTGACGATTTGCTATATTTGTCGACAATGCGCGGTGAACAGTCGGTCATGCAAGTCTACGTACACACGTAACTGACGAGGGAAATGGTATATGTTGCCTCAGTTAAATGGCAGCAGTTTTATCTGGTTTCCCTGGCTTGGCTTAAGTGCCCATCATGGATCAGAGTCACGAATTTAGATACAGTACCCTCTCAGAGACGGGAGAGAGAGAGAGATGGCTTGCCTGGCCGGGTGACCTTTGCCGGGGTCTCTCCCTCGCGCTCTCTTTCTCTCTCGCTCTCTCTGTCTCTACGCCCCTCTATTCTATCCTTACAATGTGCTGGCTAAGTATTTATAATTTGCGTGTGCGGCGCTCATTTAGTGCACATACCATATATCTCATTCTAGAGAAAGAAGAAATATGCGGCAATTAACTGTCACAGTTCTCAGCACTCAGTTCCTCCCCCGGCCCAGTCGTGCCCTATGCAATTTCTGCAGTCAGTTAGCCAATTGCGCAATCCATTCGAATCGCATTGTTACCGTTAAATAAACACGCAAATCGCTCAACTTGATTAGCCTACACATACGCATATACTATATAGGCAACTCTACCTGAATAATCACAGTCAACTGGCTGTCAAACTGTCGAACGGCACCCGAGACCCGCGGCCGGTTCGGGTTCGGGTTTATTGAATCATACTTGTGCCACATTACAAGTTTGTTGACACGCTGACGTATACGTAATGAGTATCGCCCGATAGGCAGCTATATAGCTGCACAACCGGAATACAGCTTGCAGTTCAAAGCGCAAGCGCACACAGCGCGTAAATCAACGTCGAGCGAGGCGCATTACTTATATATGGACATGGATATGGCATATGGATATGGATATGGATATGGCATACAGTTATAGTTATAGTCATAGTTAGAGGTATATATGTTTTGTGTAGTTTCAAGTCCGGGGCTGCGCCCAAAACGGAAACGGGCAATAATTTGCGACGCTTCCATTAACATTTTACACCAAGTCTCTTCGGACTCCCGACGAGAATCGCCCGGAATCGCCTCGACGGACTGCAAGAACTCGCTGGCAAAGATACGTTACAGTGACAGTAGGAAAATGCGAGCGAGGAACAAGAGAGCATGTTTAAAAATACCCTGTAGTCAGGGAGAGATCGAATAGTTTATCTGACTTATCGTAGCTATCGTAATTACGAGCGTTACTCCCAACTTCATTGTTATGTGGAGTATACTTTTAGGATATTTCATTGCGGGTTCTGTTGTCTCTAATATTTGTGCCTTATGCTTTATAATTACAATAATTAGAGTCGTCCCTGTCCAATTAAAATGCAATCTGATCTGCTATGATCACTGTTTTTGTAACTGCTACTGGATAAGTCACAGTCGTTCATGTCAGGGATTCTTCAGCCTTCACATCTGATAACGCTTTTCTACCTTCTCTGCGCAATTCAATTGAAATCTGCTCTGATCACTTTCCCTTTCCAATAAAATCACGCTTTTGGGAATCGTTTAAATCGATTCATTTGGAGCAATAAATCGAAACTTTAGCTGGAAGCAATTCGATTTTTACATCCAAATGAATCGATGTCCAGTAGAACTGAAAACAATTCGATGTTGGCCAAAGGAATCTCTTCTATTGGATAACTCGCAGTCGTGCATATCCAACACGCTTAATTTCGGCCAGTGCGAGCGAGAATTACAGTTACATGCTTCAATTTCAATTTCAATTGCTGTCGTTGTGTGCGTATGTGTATGTGTTTGTGTGTGTGTGTGGCACACAGTGGCGCAGTCGGACAAAAGGGCAATGGGGGTGTATGCACACGTTCCTGCACACAGTAGATAAGTCCGTGTCTACTATTTAGACTTTTTATCGCGCACATCGGCGAGCAGGCCGCCTCTCTGCTCGTCTTCTTTGTCTGGCTAGAGACCCCATTAGAGATCGGACTGTCGCGCTGCCCGTGTCTGTGCCAATGCATTGACCACAGTTGCACACACTCATTCACACACACGCAAACACACACGCGCAGAGCGAGCTAGCGTAGAGCTTAAGGGGGCGCTCAGCATGGCGGGGCAGCATTGTCTGACACACAGACACACACACACACACAGACACACACGCATACATGTACATGTATCTGAATGATCGTCCGTGCTCCACTGCTCAATGTGTTCGCCGTTCGCTGCTCGCTGTGCTCGCGGTCCCCCACACACAGTGTGTCTCGGTACAACATTTTGTCATTTCATTTTTTGCATTCAGTTTGCTTTAGTTCTTCGTGCGGCTTGACAATTTTCTCTCTCTTCAGTTCTCGAAAAATATAATCCAGACTAAATAAGATATTATACATATTTAGTTTATTTTCGCGAGAAGATACGTGTATATATATATAGATATATATACCTGTAGCCCCTACATGCCGTTCGAAGTGTTTGTTTTTGGATAAAAATATTACCATACATATTTTCACACATGCATATATATTCACATGCGTGTGTTGTGTATGTAGTGCACGTTAAATTGTGAATTATCGGCGACACAACGTGAGAATCAGGGGCGACATTTGTACGTTTGTATGTGCTGTGCCGCGTATCAATTATGTGGAAATATATTTACAAAGATATATAGAGATATATGTACATATGTAGATGCGTCCGTCTCTGTCCCTGTCTCTCTGCGTGCGAGTGTGTGCGTATGTAAAGCAATTTCGATGCCCTGGCACTGAATGTCACTAAACGCGCCAAGCATTGCGCATTGCGTGCGAAATACCCCGCATGCGCCCCTGGGGTACGCGTATATGTAACACCCTTCTCGGCAAACGAAAGAGAGCGAGTAAGCAAGAGTGTGCGCACGCGTGCATGTGTGTGTGTGTGTCTGTGCGAGTATTGCGTGTGCGTGTGCGTGTGTAGATCAGCTTCGCAATCGCAGCAGAAATCGTACGTCAAACAAACAAACAAACAACCATTCACATTCATTCACAGCGCGACGGCTTCATTGTGAACGATAACACGATTATCTTTAGTTTTGCTACGCACCAAGAGCGGCAAAGAGAGATGGAGCGAGAGAGAGCGCGTGGAACGCGTGTGTGAAACGTAGAGTGGATAATGAGAATATCAAATACATAAACAAATTGATGTATTTTTTGCGTGTTTTTTGCAATTGCAATTGAAATAGTAGCATAGTGTCTAAGTGCACTAGTAGTGTTGTTGTTGTTAGTTGCGTTGCTTTGTGTTCAGTGTTGTTTTTACAGTCGCTCGCTGTTTGTTGTTGGCCACGCCCACCGATGCCGCCTAGGCCGCATCAGCGCAACGCACACAAAGATCTGACAAAAATCCACACAAAATGGCGATAAATTCAAGCGCCAGAGAAACGCCCCAGCACAGTGTCTAAGACAAAAGATACGTGAAGCAAAACAACAACAAAAAAAATAAAAAAAAAAAAAAAAAATACTAAAACTTGACGAAATTTATGCAACGAAACTTTGCCGATTGCCGATTGCCGATACCAACGCAGCAGCAGCAGCAAAGGCAGCGAAAGAGAACGGCGGCCGATAGGCAACGTCGATAAGCGGCAGGCCAACTTGTGTGTGGGCCGATAAAACGAAACTCTCATCGCAGCCGAAACAAGCGCCTAAGGTAAGCGCCCCCTGTAACTCCTTGCTCCCCTCATGCAACGGTCCTGATCTCGGTTTCGGTTTCTGCTTGTGCATACATTTGCATATGTATTAGCATACGTATTTGCATTGTTTGTCCGATTGTGTTTGTGTTTGTGTTTCTGTTTCTGTTTGTTTACTTTTATCGCACACCCTTTTTCGGTGCTGTGCTTTAATTTTTTTTTTTTTTTGCTTTCGGTTTGGCAAGTTCAACGCGTATTTGATTTGATTGTTTGCTCTGTGGCCCAGTTTGAGGTTATTAACATTGAAACTGAAGTCCGGTGGCGGCAAACGGCGGCGTCAATAAGTTCGTCCCTGCACCCCTCACCTTGCCCAATCCACAACCTTTCAGTCTGTGCTCTTATTTACAGCACCCAAATATACTCTCATTTTCGACGTCGCCGCCATCGTTGTTGTTGTTGTAAAGAAATTGTTACAAGGTCAACCGAGTGTAGGTATTTACACGAATCGCCCCGTGAGTTGGCATAAATACACAAACGTATATGTATAATAAAATATAATAGAATAAAATACCGTTGCTTGCTTCACGCCTACAAGTCGGCGTCTTTGATGATAGGCACCCTGTAATTTCCGGTTCCGTTTTGGCGTATGATGTGCGTGCGCACCCTATGTCCGTCTCTTTCTTTCACATTCTCTGCTTTTCATTTGCTGGCATAGAAACGCAATCGATCTTGAGGTCTGCGCCAACTAAGCGAATGTCGAATCAGATGAAATGTTACTTCTTCCTGATACCAGCATCATATATTTCTATTTATATGCATATTTATTGATTATGATTTCTCCTTATCGATACCGCAAAGTATTATAAACCTAGCTTACGTCATGTCAAGTGTTTCTGGCAAAAAACTCCGCGTCATCAAAAACGTCACAGCTTGGAATCGGGTCAGCACAGTAATAAACCCAAAACCATGTGAGTCAAATGACTCAAATAATAATTGGAAACGTTTTCGCCTATTTCGAGTAATAATGATTTAATTAGTTTAATCGTAAAAGCGACACTGCGTTTATTGCACGCCCTCCCTCACCCTCCCACGAGCCCCCACGGTGTAGCTGATTATTTATCAATTGCTTGCAATGTGCTATTTTAGTCTAATTAGCATGACATGAGCTGTAAAGGATGTGGTGTGGGGAGGGTGGACGGGGTTGTTATCGACAGTCATAGTTCCGGCAAGCAAGTGCACAGTCATTGCGGGTGGGCGTGGCATGGAATAACCGTCTGGAATCGTTCCAACTAATTTAACAGCCTTGCGGCACTTTCCATTTACAAATACTTCCCCTCGATTAATTGGTCGATTGATCGATTGTTGTCGTGTGCTGCAGCTGAAACCAAAAGCGTTTAAGCTTTGACTGACTGGCATATACCCTGTAATCCTTTCAGTCGCTTTACCAATACAGTATGCAACAGAGTATGCAAAACAAAAAGGGCAAACTACATATTTTTCCAGCACAAGTTTAGTGAGAGCTTGAATATGCCAGCAGACGAATTTGTCTACAGGGTATCGAACAATAGAACTCACCAGTGTGAATTCTGTTGCAATTATATGTATGTGTTTAATGCATTAATTACATCGCGCGTCAGCAGAAAACTGGGGGAAATCCAAATCCACTCACAGAATATCTGAGATCCTCAGAGAGATCGCACGCGAGAGAGAGAGAGAACACAAGAGAGGGCACGCAGCAATTACAGTTACGGTTTACGCCGGCTGCAACAAGTGGCCCAAAGAGCATAAACGAGAGAGAGAGAGCGCGCGTCAACATTAACAGAGCTCTGTTAATCTCGGCAACATGTTCGGAAACACTAGCCAACAGCAACATGTTCGGCAACACCAAAGACTCTTCAATACTTTTATATTTTCAAATGTTTGATCAAAGATGATTACAAATTTATAGATTACAAAATACGCAATAGATGATTAATAGGATGCGAAAAGAGATGCATGACAAAGGCAAGGTAATTGGAAAGTATTCATGAGAAAAAAAAATGCAATGCACCACACCCAGGGGCGAAATAGTAAGGAAAATAATGTGCCATCTATCTTATTAAATGTCTCTTAGCAACATGTGCTTGCATGCCGTCAACAACATGTTGCACAACGACAAATAACAGCGCAACAAAATCAATAAAGCCGCACTGTTAACGTTAACGCCAGCAGCGAATCATAACAGTCTCAGCCTCAGTCGTCTATATTCCATAGCCGCACAATGTGGCAGAGGTAAGAGGGTCGGTCGCAGAGTTTCTCAAAAAATTCAGTATAAAAAACAAAACCGGATTTCAGAGTGCAACAGTTTCGATTTGAACAGCGTGGCGAGCAGATCGTTTTTAAAAGAGAGATAGAGAGTGAGAGAGAGACACACAGTCAACTTGTGGCACAGATATATCGAGATCGATTCACTTTTCAATCAGATCATGTAAGCACGCAGTAAACATCACGAAATTCACAGAAAAAAAGAGAAGAGAGAAAAAGTGCAAGTGTCAATTGAAATTACGCATATCGATAAATACAAGTTAAATAAATCCACAAAGAAAAAAAAAATCAAGTGGAATATTGTGCAATGTAGGAAAAGCGACGCATTTTGCGTAAAATATTCTCGCGATTTAACTTAAAACTCGTCGAAAACTCAACTCATTTTTCTCGGCCAACGTAATTTAAAAAAAACCATATACGAAAATTAACTGAAATAAAAAAAACACTCAGGGCATAAAATAAAAAAAAAACGAAGACGAAACAAAAGTTTATTTCTTTCGAATTGTGTGAATTGTGGAAAAGTACCTCGCGCTAAAATGTTCATGTGTTGCTTATTATGATTATTATCATTGTTGCTGTTGTTGTTGTTTCAGTTTGCTGCTCTCTCAAAATACAGACAGACAAAATACTATAAACTGCTGCGAAACGAATTGCAGGCAATTACAGGGTATCCGATACGCATCGAATTGCCATCCCTAAACCAGAGAAAGAGAGAGATAGCACAAACTAACAAAATATCCCAAATCAGAAAAATACCAAATATATTTAAAAGCGAATACCAAACAATTATTGTTGCGCTTATCGCGACGGCTTAATCTGTGCGCGCAGGTCGGATCGGTCTCTTGCTCTCTCGGTTAACGAGAAAGGGGACTACCTGCTGTGCCTGCCACCAGTCCCCTGCCCCTGTCGCAACGTCAACTCGTCAACTCGTGTGTCGTCATCTCATCTCATCTCGATATCCATAACCAAATCAATGCCGACATTGCCGGCACATTGTTTCCGTGCCCTTTTTTATCTTTCTTCTCCCTTTATTGTTGTTTTTGCATTATGTGTGTTGCCACCTTGCAGCGCAGCAGCAGCGGCACACATACACACACGTACACACATACACGGAGACAGGCCACACAGTTGACGACGCTGACTCTTTGAGCCGCGTTTCCCTCTTGTTCCTCCTGCTGCTGCTCTTGTTGTTGTTGTTCTTGTACATTTTTGACATTGTTTCTCTCTTCTCTTTGGCTCTGTTGCCATGAGAGGGTGTGCCAACAACAACAACAACAAGAGCAACGAAACAACTTTCGTTGATGGTTTTTGTTGGCGATGATGTCATAAGTTCTTATTGGTGCGTGGAAACGAAGCGCGACTTGAGCGGGCAACAGGGGGAGCAGGGAGCAAGCGACAGCCTGGCAAAAGGAGTGGAGTTATGACTTTGTTATTCTTTTTTATATTTTTTGCTGTGCGGTTCCTAGAAATCAAAAACATGTTGTTGGCGCGTTTTGCGAATTCGCGTTCCATTGCCTATTCTGTTGCTGCTGCCACACAATTGCGCTTGCAACAGGAAATACATATACACACTCGCACACCCAGTCATGTGTGTGTGCATTTGTATTTATTTTTTGCACGCAAACACTTCCGACATTTTAAATGCAGCGAGCGAAGCGATCAGACCGGCTAAATAAATCAACATCAGCACAAGCCAGCAGCAGCATAAGCAGCAGCGACAACAACAACGGAGAAGAGCAAAAGCAACCATGTGCATTCGCACAGGCAGCCCTCTCTCCAAGTCGCGCGCGCACACTCTTTCGTACTCTCCTTTTGCGTGTGCTGCCGCTGCTGCTGCTGCGCTCTCTTTGCCCACGCCGCTGCAGTTGGGCAGACGCGACGCCGCAAAGCACTCAATGCATATAAATGATTTTAATCAATGGCGTTGACGTCGACAGAGAGATACACACACGCGCACACTCTCGCTCGCTCGCTCGCTCGCTGAGAGCACATTAATAACAATAATAAACGGCAATGTGTATTTGGAATGGTATTTGCCAGAGACAATTCCCACTTCAATTTCAGTTTCTGTTTCATTTCCAATGTGTTCAAACGCCTCACGCACACAAGCTCAGCTTCCAGGCAGCCATTTGTAAAATTAAGATTGATAGTTTTTCTTCAATTCGATAACAAATTTGCACATTATTATCGCACCCCACAATTCAAATTCAAATTCAAATCGTACAGATCGATAAGTGCAACAACAACAGCAAATTGATAATAATGAGCAAACCGCGACTTTTTGATTTTTTATAGTGAAACCAGTAATAAAGTAACGAGTAAGCTGCGGCAGACCAACTTAAGAAACAAGCGCAATAAAAATCAACTAAATATCAAAACTACTGTGCTAAACTAAACGAGTACTTAAGCAAATTGCAAAACGAGTACTTAAACCAAGCGTAATTAGCGCCGCCAAACAAATTTGCCAAGTGATTAGTTTGTAAAGCACAAGCTAAAAATAAAAACAAACAAATAAACAGACAAGCAAACAGCGAGCCGAACACACAACAAATGATCGCGATGAAGAAGCTGTCACTAAATGTGAGTATCAATCGGAGGGCTACGACATATATCAATCGGGGGTGTGTGGGAGCGCTATCCCAATCGAAACAATATGCTCTTCCAAGTAATCGTGGCTTCTACCATATACCATATATGAAAAGTATTTTTCAAGTTCAGCCCACGAGATGGGGCAGAACGAAAATGAAGCAGAAAAGCGAAGCAGAAACCGAAACAGAGCAGGGAAACCAGAAACTCTTAATGGACGTCATTGGTTTGCACTCGATCTCGGAACGTGGCATGTTAATGAACTTGAAAAGGCCATGATAATAATGAAGTTGCACTTAATCGGCAGCAGATTGAAATGGAAATGAGAGAGTTGAAATTGAATGAGAATGGGCTGCAAATAAAGTGCATGAATCGAAGCAATTGATCGAGCAAGAGAGAACTCTTTCATGAATGCAGCTGAAAGTTCCCCGATCTGGGCTTAAGACAAAGTTCTACTGTATCTTCGACTAAATCTCTTTAACTGCGACTGACCTTGCACTCTGCTGATTTGCTTTTTCATAATTTTTTTTTGCCGTCTTTTATCTCTTGCTCTCGCTTAACCCTATGGACGGACTTTAATTGAATTCATCGATAAATCTTGGCAATGCTTTCTTCTCCCAATCGCATTTGGACACGCGCCGTCCGATTTGCTCCCGCTTGCCCCACCGTCCACCTAATTGAAAAGCAATTGTGTTGCCTCTAGGCGTTTTAAACGATCTGCCTGTCGAGTAAGATGATAATGAAGTTGCGTCCCATCCCACCGATGGCAAAAAATCAAGTGGACTCTGATTGGTAACAGCGGCCGCACTTTGAGGTTAATGTGTGGCAAACAGATACTGATACAAAAGATACAGCTAGTGCTACGATGCAGATACGTCTACATTTGGCACGCTTTGATGTTGCCAATTGAAATGTTGCCATATATCAAAGACAAAACACACTTTCCATATGTTTTCCATAATATTAAAAGTACACTCGCAATTATACACAGTATATACGAGTGTATATACTATATATGCCATATAACATCTGCCAGCTGCAGCCTCTGACATCCATTCAAGCCACAAGCTGGCTTATTTCGCTCAGTTCAATGCCCCATAAATACTGCCAGCTGAGGTCTGTCTTTGGCATTGAAATAGGCGTATTCAACTCTAGAGCAAAACTATCGATTGTTATCGACGCCTCTAATCCGCTTAAAGTGTTGGAAAACCTCCGATCATTGCAATTCAAGGCTCACACTATTCAATGGCGAAAGTTCATGGGGCGAGACACAGTAAAATGTTATCTTTATCGGGTAATCTTGCTTTATCTATTGCATGACTCGACGCAGAAATTCCAAGAATTCATTTAATTGTAATCATGGTCAGATCAAATTAATTTCAAATTGGCTGATGCAACAGTTTCTCTTTTTTACTCCAATTCCTCTATCTGTTTCTGTGTCTGTTTTTAGCTCGTTTTCGCCATTGACAGACGCAATTTTATGGCCCGTGTGTCTGCGCATTAAATTGGCCTTTAATGGCCATAGAGCCGACTATTATAGATCTCCATATATTCATATCTGTAGATATAGCTGTAGTTATGCTGGCAATTAACCGATTTTTATTGCACTTTATTCATTCATTCATTATTATTATTGCGGCTCGTTAAACGAGCCGTGAATGCGTTCTTATATCAGCAGGCAAATTAACAATTAAATGTTGTAATAAGCCAATAAAATTGAACAATCAATTGACTAAAAGGGGGGCCCGTCTGCAAAGCAACGGAAAAATAAATAAAATAAAAAACAAAACAGCAGCTTTTGGCTAATAAAACGCGACTTGGCAACGGGGCAGGCAACTCGCCAGCAACTCCCCAGCAACAACAACAAGTTACCAAATAAGTCGCACACTATTTACAAATGTTAATGATTGATTTTGTGTCATGTAATCGCTGCAAACTAGTTTGCAGTTGCTTTTGCAGTTTTTCAACTTTAATTGACGTCAAGCGACCTGCCCTCCCCTCTCTGTTACCTACCGGCTCCGTCTTGGCCATATATAGTCGCACTTGACGCTTTGGCGTCACACATTTCTTCCGTCCTTGGCCGCACACAGGCAACAGCAACAGCTACAAGCACGGTTCGACTAGCAGATACCACGTTGCAGCCGAAAAGTATGCCATAAAAAGTTCTGGTTGACCAGGTTAATTAAACCATAATGAATGTTAATTGTTTTATTCTCCACAAGCTTGACACGCGCGGTGGTAACCAAACTCGATACACACTCTTTCCCACACACATACAAACACATACACACACACACACTTACACGCCATATTTGGGGCCTTAATCTCGCGCGCCCCAAACTGAAAAATTCCCATGAATCGTGTTTGGAATCTCATCGCAACGAATCGATTTGAGTGTGGCAGGAGGAAGACTACAGGGGGGGGGACATTTCTCGCATTCTTAGAATAACTGTTGAGTGTATTTCTGCTGTTGTAGTTGTTGCTCTGCCCGCTTGTTCTTGTTCACACGTACAATACGAGCGTATTTATTGTAATCGCTTGGGTCGCTGCTCGTCGTCGCACTTTGCAGCCGTGACTCATTTCCATTTCCGCTCTTTGACATGTTCTACAAATGCTCTATGGGTATTTATAGCTTCCCCCAATATCAAGTATGATATTAATGGGAAATTGCGAATTTTGATCAAGGGAAGACTCAATAGAGACATCGAAATCCAATTTGTACTCCAGAGATCATAATAACTTGTTCACAATATGCATTGGTAATATTTGTAGGTGCCTTTCCTCTCAAATTTCAAGCGTAATTTAAAAGAATACAATTTATTTAAGTACTAGTTTAAATGCCAGAAGGGTATGTAGAAGTCGAGCAGGTTCCTCTGTAGATTTCGTACAAGTTCTTTACCTCAGACAGTTGTTGTTACGTGCTTCCTTTTTTTTGCAATTTATGACATTCACCGCTGAGAGTGTTGCAAAGTTTTTCAATTAAATGCTAGTGTACAAAAATACTGCATGTCAAACTTAACAGAGAATGGCAAAGGTTTTGACATGCCTTGTCAAGTGCTGGGAGCAGCATTGCCAGCTAACTGTGTTAAGGCTTAACAGAATGCGAGATTATATTATTTCGCTGCTGTTAAGCTGGGAATTTGCATTTGGCAAATCACACGAATAAATATACGCACATATATTCCAGTATGGCCGAAAATAAAACGTATTTAGCCACCCCCTGATGGCAGGACGTCCAGCTGCGCCTAATGGGTCTATATAGAGAGCTTAATGCTTAATGCGATTGCGGTTTGGTGTTTCATTAAAATCGAATTTCAATCGAAACTCAATATCCATAAACAGGAGCAAAACTTAATTATGTGATTTATATGCTTTTTATAAACAAACAGCAGCATCAGCAACAACAACAACAGCAGCAACAACGTTGAAAATTGGCACAATCAGCCGCAGCCGCAGCAGCAGCAGCACAGCGGGCTTTGGCTTTAAAAATACATATATATTTGCAAATAATTTCCTCAATGGACTTGTTTAATTTATATCTCTCTCTCTGTGTGTGCGTGTGTCGTTGGTACAGTGAAACCTGTGACACGCTTCTCTACCTCGCTTTGTCGCGCTGTAATCTACTTGCACAGTATTCGAAACTCGTATTCGCATTCGTTTTCGTATTCACATTCATCTGATTATTTACGAAGCATTTGAAAAACGAGTCGAAACCAGTTTGTCGGTTCTCCATGCATGCTAAATTGTTTTGCTTTCAATTAAACTAATAAAATGCCAATTGCCAACGAGAGTGTGTGTGTGTGTGCGAGTGCGAGTGTGCCAGTGTGTATGTGTGTGTTCAATGGTCGCCCAACTGGCTGGCAAAACCGAACAGCAGACACAACTGGCCAATAGACGAGCTAAACCAATTTATTCCGATGTAATAATCCAAGTTGCGATCTACGCGGCGTATGAGTAATGTATCAGGCAGTCACATAACAGACTTAATTAAAAATAGACACATACATATGTATGTATAGTGCTCTTTCGCCCTAACCGCCCAGTATTGCAATGATTTTGATTATTTTTTTCTAAGTTCCGTATTCGACAACTTAAACAATTAATCGATACAATACACTGTACAAAGTATTTTGATCTAGTTCAGATCGAATCAATTTCGTTTTGATTCTTTTATCTAAATTCCGTATTCGATTACCCACACATTTAATCGATATACAACACTAAACAAAGACTTTTGATCTAGTTCTATCGGCAGATCGTATTAACGTCAACTAGTTTGCGCAGCTTGTCAGCGTAATTGATGCACATAATAATTGGTTAGCTAGCTCAAGAAACTCGATCTTGTCTTCTTTTTTGGTATTTTCTTCGCAGGCGCGCGCACTTGCCCGCTCTCTCGCTTGATAAGCACAGCACGTATACGCCTGGGTGTTCCACTCTGCATTTATAATGGCTGCGAGAGTGCGTGTGTGTGTCCTCGTGATCACACACAAACACACACACACACACACAGCGACACCCACCTGCTGCAGTTGCCTGCATAACTTGGCTAAGGTTCGCTTCGCTCGGCTGACGCTGACGATGCCAGACGCGCTGTCGTCGCTGTCTCTCGCATGTACGTATGTGCATGTTTGTATGCGTGTGTGCTGATAAGAAAAAGACAGCAGCAGCCGCCGCAGCAGGCAGCGACAGAGGCAGCAAGAGCAACAGCAGCAGCAGCAGCAGCGCTAGCAACCTCAACAGTTTTGCGATCTTCAGTTTTATTTTTGTTGCCAACAAAGTTGATTGCTCGCGCGGGTGTTTTGTTTGTTTGGCTTGTCGAGAGTGTTGTTTTTTTTGTGTTGTTAACACTATTCATAGTATTCATTGTCGTTGTTCCTATTGTTGTTGTGTTGTGAGTGTACACAAGTTTCGTCGTTGTTTGCGCTGCGTTTTCGTCACTATTTAAACATCGCTTATTTGATCGAGATTAGGTTGCCGAGCGTTGACGAAAGCCGGAGGAGTTGGAGCAATACATCAGCTCTATAGGCATCTGTATTTGCCTACACACACACACACACACACACACACACACACATACACACATTTACCCAGTGTGTTGTGCGATTACGAAACGTATAACTATTAATCTTAATAATACCAATTGGACGCGATACGCGCACGAGCCCAGAGCAGGGCAGATCAATCCCGCGGCGAGAGATCGCCAACAACGATTCAGCAACCAATTGAAGCGGCGGCGGCGGCGGATTTGCGCGGCTTGTGGCGCTGCTGGAAGCCATAGAAAAGCGCATCTGTAGCAGCAGGCGGTGGCCAAAGTGAGCGATATGTATACACAACAAGCGAAGAAAGCGGTAGACGCGCGTATACCCTGCACACTAATTAGATAGTCTCATAGAACTGTGTGTTATAATTTTTGTGGTCTGCCACGCCCCTCTGCATTTAACATGCGCTTCGTCTGCATTTTGCCACTGTCATTTGCCATGCAGGCTGCAGGGCAAACTGCAACAAAATACTCAACCCATCGTGCAGTGCTGGTAAACGGCAGCGTGCAATCATTCACACACAAACGCCGACACCACCTGCCGCCATATTGCAAATGAGCCGCTCAGTTTTTGTTGTTGCTGCTGCTGCTGTTGTTGTTGCTGCTCTATTAATTTAAAGCCAAAGAGAATTTAATGCATATTAAATTGCGCTTGCCACTAGCGGAGTCCAGTTTCGGTTTGCAAAGTTGCCGCATGTCTAGTAAATTAACAGCACCGTTTAACGCAGGCGCAACGAACGAACAAGCGAACGCAACAGGCCGCAGCAGCAACAACGACAACAACAACAACAACAGCGACAATGTTGGCTACATTCGCTGTGCCAGTTTATTTGGTACCAAGCAGTCTCGCCTCGCTCGTGCAACACACACACACACGTACACACAGCCAGTTGTTGCGAGTGGCCATGGTACCAAGCAGTCTCGAGAGTTGTCTAAGCACTAGAGGGGGTTGCTTGAAAAGTTTCTAATAGTTTGTCTCATCGCAAACTGCAATTCGTAGCAGCGTTTCCTTAAGCAGCGATGCGCGCGTTGTGAATGGCAAAATGCCGCGAGTTTAGCGTTGAGTTTGGGCTAAATGGCGACTGCAAGTTTGCCATGCTTGCGTAGCCAAGCGTTAACTTGTCGAACATGCGACACTCACACACGCACGTACGTATGTATGCCTGTATGGGTGCATGTGCCCATGCTTGTTTGGCTACAGTTTTGCAAACTTTTCATTGTCACTCATTGTGAATTCGCAGTAACTGACAGCTAAATAGATAATAATGGATAACGGATTTTTGTTGCGATATCAGTTGCGTTGGCAAACTTAGACGCTGCGATAAGAGCGGCAGGAAGACAGTTAGACATTCTTGCATTTGCCAATAAATCATTCTCATGGGTGGCATTAAATAATCTCTACTATTGCGCAGAAAATAATTCACAATTCTGTATAATTGTCGTCATTATTTTTGGCTCATGACTTCATTCAATGTCGACGCACATTCGAAGAAAAGCAATCGAAATCAAAGTTGAATAGTTTACAATTAGGCACAAGCTCGACTTGAAACGGGCAGCATGGCGAATTGCGTGGCTTGTGATTCACACACACAAATGGATGTGTGTGTGAGTGTCGCATGCCTTGGGCTTTTATAATGCGACTGCTTGTATGTGCGACAGACAGTTATTTAAATTGATACAAAGCAGCACGCCGACAAATAAAATCAATTGGCAGCTAATCAAAGCACAATGCAAACAAATTGCCAGCACATGCTCTCATCCATAACGATAATGATGATGGCGTTGATGATTTTGTTGTTATTGTTTTTCGATATCGATTCCGATTGAGTCGATCAATCGTTCTATATTCGCAATCGGTTCGCGTTCGTTGGCTCCTGTTTGGTGGTCAACCATGACGCCATCACGCCCCCAGCAGAGCGTGTGTGAGTGTGTAATTAGCAATCGCGGTAAATGCTTAACAGTTATTCTGTTACTTTACGCCCAGCAGCAGTCGTTTATCGATTATGCAATTTATGCGGCCGGCAAAAGTGTTAAAAATAAATGCATGCACACTCGATATTGAAATCGAACTCGTTCTCGAACTCTCTCTTTGGCTTGTTCGATAGTCATAAATCGTGCAATTCGAGTCCAATTAGCGGGCAGCTCAGCAACAGCAGCGGTTGCCGCTGCGCAGAGGTCGCGTTGTGCGGGTAATGCGAGACGGCAGCAGCTGCTGCTGTTAACTCTCTGTGGCGCTGAGATGTAACTCACACGCTCTCCACATACGCAAACGTACTAACATCTGTTTATGCATACGTATTTATATATCGATATACATGACATATGTATTTTATATGCGGCTCAGGTTCAGCTGTGGCTGCACTGGCGCTACGCTCAAGTCTGCACTTTTCCAACACTATTTTGCAGCTTAGTATTTTATGACAGTCACGTGCCGCACGACAGCTGCTAATTATAGTATATGTATGTACTTAAATATGCCCAAAAAATACATACAAAAGTTGTATGTACTAGAAATCGAATTTCGATTTTGGCCAACTGTTGAGTTGCGCACTGCGCTTGCCTTCCGCCGAACGCTAATAGCATTCTTAACCATTTGGCAGCTGATTGATGAACTTTTCTACTTTCCTACAAGCTATTTGGCCATAAATCAAAAACGAAGACAATAAAAATGCGCGCAACTTAATTGAAGGCATCAACAAACCAATAAAAAATCAATTTAAATAAACACTCGGCACACACACACTCAGAAGCGAGCGCGCGCGCACATTGAGAACGATCGTGCTAGGTGCTAAACGAAACACGCTCGTAAAACAACATAGAGACCAGAGTCGAAAAATCGAAAATATTTCAACAAATTGTTGTCGTTATTTGTGTTGTTGCTGCTGTTGTTGTCGTTGGAAATAGCGACGCTGTGTCTGCTTTGAATTTTCATTCATTTTCACAGGCACACACACCCGCACACAGAGAAATTTCTCACATTTTCAAGCAAATAAACAAACAGCGCAGTGGAAAATTTGCAATTTTAATCAAATTATTCAATAGTTAGGAATGTATGTCGACTCGCGTGGTAATTGAGAGCGGCGACTAACTGACAGACACTCGGACGTCGTGCAGGCTGTGCACGCAAATTGATAAAAATATGCAAATACAGAAGGAGAAAATTTATACATTTTATTTACTTTTTTTGTTTTGGGGGCTTGTCCGACTGTGCAGAGAGCATATGGTTGTCTCACTCGCACTGACACGCATGCTTGGACATGGCTGTTGGTTTTCGCATTTGAGCCTAGCTAATAGCAAGTTATTGCCACATTACGAAGACAATCCCTTAATCGCTTAAAAACGGGTTAATTAAAAGTAACGAATTATGTTAGTGATGATAAATTCTAATAGCGGTGGCAGCTCGTCTTTTAATCGTGACTCTGAACTAACCGCCGCCACAGCCAAATCGTAAATTAGCCAAGTCGACACTTTTTTTTGCAAATAATGCAATAAACATTGCAATTGTCGGCCTATTTATAGCCAAGACACGTATGCGAAGAGGCGAAGACACCTTTCTGATGGAGCCGCCGCCATTCGCCGGTTGCAGATGCGGCGCATTTTATTTTTAGCACAAACCTCGCAGTCGCAATTGCAGACAGTCGCTATTTTTAGATACCTTGAACTACGAGTTACGATTTGCCACTTACGATATACGATCTACGAGCGAGAATGATCAACGATTTACGAGCGCGTCTCGCCTTGAGCGGGTCGTCAGTCGGCTGCTTTGGGCCAGGCCTACGACCACCCGTCGCGGGCATGCGGCTCGCCTTTGCCCGCTTTTGCGGTTTCAAGGTTCAGATTGGCCCATATCCACTTACCCAGAAATCAGACACGAAGCCGACGTGACGCGACGGACGGACGACAAAGCCAAAGCCGAGTCTGATCTTTATTGTGCCCACACTCGTCTCACGACGCTGGTCTATAAATAGACTGGCCAGACAGCAGATTATGCTATTTTTAAACTATTTCCGGTACTTAGACCCCCCGCAGCAGCAACAGCTAAGATACTATAGCGCAGCATAATAATGATTACTGCGAAAAGCGAAATATTCTCAAATAAATCTTGAAGAGAATCCTAAGAGAGGCAGTTTACCCTAAAATGTTATGAACTTCCTTAATTGATTAGTACCTTTTATTTCTCTCCCATTGCAGATGTGTTCCCGCAACATAAAGATCTCGGTGGTGCTGTTTCTCGTCTTGATACCCATAATCACAGCGTTGCCCCACAGTCACAATCTGTCAAAACGCAGCAATTTTTTCGATCTAGAGTGCAAGGGCATCTTCAACAAGACCATGTTCTTCCGACTGGATCGCATTTGTGAGGACTGCTATCAGTTGTTCCGCGAGGCGAGTATACATCGACTATGCAAGTAAGTAGTCCAACTAATTCTCGCACTACAATTCTTGCCCCCGTCCACGAACACACAAACGCTAATCCATCGAACCAAGGAAGAGTGAGAGTGAGACAACCCGACAAGCCTTTTTCCTATATCATTCCCGTCCCAATTCCCTGAACCAATTCAGCAACGTCCGGGTCTGCGCCAATTTGAAAGCAGTTCAAGGTGAACTGTCGCAAAATAAAGAGACACACTTATCAACATTGTCATCATGTTTGAAAGATGACCCTGACATGGATACAAAAGAACACAGGAAACGTTTTTAATATACCATACATGCAAATTGTATTATTCTTCTTTAACCAAGAAAAATCTTTTTCTAGCTGTTTTCTGTTTGTCAGTTTTCAGTTTTTCTACACTATCTATATATGATTTAGTCTCTATCTACTTATTCCTATCTATCTATGCTAGCTGAATCTTATTCTTGTCTATTTGCTGCAGGGCTAATTGTTTCGCTCACGAAAGCTTCGGAGATTGCCTAAAAGTGTTGCTAATCGATGATGAGGAGATTCAGCAGCTGCAGCAGTATCTCAAAGTGATCAACGGCTCGCCTTATCCCTTTCACAAGCCCGTTGTCTACATATAGATCTTCTCTACTATGAACATTTGACTATTTTTCTTTATTTTAATCAATATGTTATGGTTTTCGCTATCTGTTCCTGGTTCTAATTTGGATTATCGCTTTGACTTCATTTCACTTATTCACTTATTTTACTTATCCTCACTTTATTTGAGTATTTAATTCTCTTGATTTTGTATGTTTATGATTTTTGTTGTTATTTTTGTGTCAATTTTAGGAAAGACTGCTTTGATTCCAAAATGTTTGGCGAGTGCGTGAAAGTGCTGTTAACGCCCACAGAAGAAATATCTAATTTACAGCACTTCATAAAAGTTGTGAACGGTTCACCGATATCGTTCAACATGCAAAACACATAACTCTAAGTGGTCAATTCGAGCCACCACGAGAATCCACCAGCAACACCAGAAACCACCACTACTAGAATCCACCACAGAACCACCCACACACACACCCAATAAGCCAAATACACGCACACGCAAATTGGCAGCAAAAGAAAGTAATGCAAGGTAGTTCCAGTTCATTCGAAATGGAACTCGGAACTAAATGCACGAATCCGATGAATCTGAATCTTCAAAAGAAGAACTTCCATGAATAAGAACAAGAACAATCACCACAAGCAGATCGACAGCAAATTAAATATGAATCGCCCAAATTTAATTCGTACTTATTTATTACTGTATGCTCTACAGTTTTTACTATATGTGTTTTTTTAAAACCGAATTATTTTAATTAATTTATTGAAACGTTACGCGTTTGTTATAAGTGAGGGACAGGGACAGGGACACGGGAGCCGGGGGAATTACAAACGGGAAAACAGTGGGAGTGAGTATATCACGCACACACACACACACACACACACACATTAACACAAACAGAAACACGGACATACTGCAAGATTGCGAAAAGGAGAGGGAGGGTGGGAGTGCGGAGTCGGGACGGTTACTTCCCAGTAGTTTGACAGCCTAACCCCGATGCCGAAGAAGTATTTATTTCTAAGTATTCGTAGCTTGTTTATTATTATTATGCGTTATGTATGTAAAATAAAAATCCATTGTTTTTAATATACTTATTTAATATATAATTATTATTTTTGTATTTGTATTGTATGTTAAAAAGAGAAAGAACAGAAGCAGTAAGAGTATCGCGTATTCCAAGCAGCATTTACATTTTACATACTTCAAAGGGCAAAAAACTGCAGCAAAAATACTACAAGAAATACATCATAGACAGACAGACGCAAACACAAACACACACACAAGCGCACACCCTCACGAACGAAAGTATTTTGCAAATGTATTACATTTTTGTGCTATTTAGTAAAGATTAAACCCGTAATTAGCGTAAAATTTGTTGGCATGAAAAGGGAAAACGAAGAGCCTGAGAAAGAGGAGGAGAAGCAAAAAGAATAATTATAATAACAAAGAAATTATATACCCACGAGTAAATACAAATATAACTTTAGTCTAGAACGCAATTTGTGCAAAACACAAGCAAAACAACAAAAAACGTTTGGTAAAAAGAAGCAAAAATCGAGCAAAACAACAACAAAAAAAAAAACAAACAAACCAGAATACATTGAAAATGTAGCGAAAAATCGCAAGCAAAATATTATTATAAAATATTTATGTAAAATAATGAACAAATCAAAATGATAACAACCGCTGGCTATTTGAGAGCATCCAAAATTGTGATAAATGAAATTAGAATGCGACACTGATCGGGAGAGTGACAAGCACAAATTGAGAGAGAAAGAGAGAAAGAAAGCAACGACGTGAGCACCGAGCACGCCAGAGAGAGCAAAAGCAACAAGTGCAGCAGCTGTTATCGATGTTTCGCGCGTTTCCGACGCGACTAAAAACGCGTGCTTACCGTTTTTATTTTGTGGTATGTTTTAAGTTTGTTATTTTTTAAATAATTTTTTGATTTTGTTTTTCGCCATGTTTGCCAAGTGCAATCGCTTTTTGCCTTTTGTCATTTTTCCTATGCACTGGCCAACAACATTTTTGAACTGAGGCACAATCTGTTTTGTATTTTTAGCTCAAACAACTGAAAAACAGCTGCGAGCGATGCTAATCAGAATTAATAATCGATTATGTCAAAACGAAATTCTAAAACACTTTATTCCCTATCCCAAAAACAGGCAAGACTGCTTCGGATCGCCGTTCTTCAACGCCTGCGTCGAGGCTCTGCAACTGCACGAGGACATGGACAAGTACAACGAATGGCGCGATACCCTGGGACGCAAGTAAACCAAGATACGCAACAGATCGAAACAAGGGCAAGGGCAGACCGAGTGGAGCTCTAGCTGAACGCATAATACGAGTACTACTATAACTACTCTACCAACATATACAACTCACACAACCACACACAAATACGTGATGTGAATCCAAGGCACACGAACGAAGACAAACCAATTGACAGAACGAATAATCAGAGCGAGAATACGCATAATACTTTTATGATTAAGCAGAAAGGAACCAGAAATGTTGGAAGAAAAAAATAAAAAAAAAAATACGACACGAATACCTATGATAATATTATTCTTAAATATGAAAGAAAATACACAAATAAACATAATCACTTAATGTGGCAGTGTAAAATCTCTTTTATCGCACACTCATATCTTCTCATACTTTTATGCGAGTTTGTACAATTGTTTTTAATCGTCTGTTTAGTTTTTTACAACATACAACATTTTGTATGAAATGTTTTAGTTTAAGACAAAGGACAAGAAACGGAAACGGGAAATTCAAAATGTCTGATGTAAATAAATAAAAAGAAAATGTGTTTTGCTTTCATTTCATATTTTCTATACACCGCATATAATACATATACATATGTGTTATATATGCTTACCTACCACGTACGCACACATATATTTTGTACATTTTAGCGTATCCTTTAAGCCATTAAGTTAATTTGTTACGTTTACCTTTACGTTTACGCCCTAATTCTAATTCTAATCACATTTGCTAAAAGTGTCGCGAGAAAGAGTACCAGAAAAATTTTACACATATAATTACCACAAACAGCACATTTCGATATATTACATTACATGTATCCTAATTAATTTAAACTTGTTTGGATCTAGTCGTAAAATATAAATAAAATCTGTATATTTCAAGTGGAAAGAGTACCCAAGTTTCATCTTCATTTTGTTTGTTTTACATCCCGCTTTTTGGATGCTAAAGCAAAATCTTTATTCAATTTAATAATATATGTTCATTGAGCTTGTGAGTTTTCCAATATATCAATTTCAACAGTGCGATTCAATCGGCTACGATTACGGTAATTATTGATAATTATGCAAATTGCGGTTCATTCACTTGAGATGTATGAAATGCCAGGTATCAACTGGAAGACAAGAGATTTATTTATATATATATATATATATTTCAATGGCAGAATATTTATTGAACATATCAAAAGGGTAAAAGACAAGCGGAGCCGATTACAAAAAACATTGTGTGTATGTGTGTTCATGTTTGTGTGAGTTTAATGTCTATATTTACAACAGCACAACAGTAAAAAAGTCTGATTTTGGTTAAAATTTTTGGCTTTTGTTTACGGTTTGTAGTTAATAAAGCATGCGGGATTGGAGTTATTTATCCAACTTGTGCAGTTATTGAGGATAACTAAAGCTTGGCTCGTTGAACATAGTAAACCTTACCTGTATCGGGCACATCCTCGACTTCGCCACCATCGGGAGCGTCGTTCAGCAGCTTGGCAGACTCTTCCTTAGATACAGCAAAGTCTGAGCTTTTGTTTGTCAGGTTTTGGCTGTGAGCAAAAAAGAAATCCGAATTAGCAATGTTGTGCGAACTTATATAACTGAATTTTTTTTAAACAAACCAAGCTATATCCGTCTTGGATACATTGCCCTGAACGATCAAATTTTGCCAGAAATTGTGAGTCTCTGCAATGATGGAGGTTGCGAACTCAGCATTCTTGGCATCGCCATTGAATGCAAACTGGTTCTCTGGCTTGCCATCGGGAATTTTGTAAATCTAAACCCAAGAAAAAGATTTAATTATTCGAAAATTTAGGTGCAATTCTATCTTTAGTACTCACTTTGAAC
The DNA here is from genome assembly GCA_018151445.1 of Zaprionus inermis. Lineage (NCBI taxonomy): Eukaryota > Metazoa > Arthropoda > Insecta > Diptera > Drosophilidae > Zaprionus > Zaprionus inermis. The sequence goes on along the minus strand of JAECXD010001572.1, from coordinate 2,755,227 downwards.
CACTCGACTGTGGCGCGCAACAGACCAGGGAAGTACTGATCCACATCGGAGATATCGTTTACTTTGCAGGCCACAGGATCGTTTATGTCGATGGCAATGATTTTCCAGTCTGTTTCGCCCTCATCGATCAGAGCAATAGCACCCAGGACCTTGACCTGTAGCACATCACCACGATTGGCCACACGGTAACCGATTTCGATGACATCGATGGGATCGTTGTCGCCCTTGCATCCCGTAGATGGCTCAATATGGTCGGGGTTCTCCCAGGTCTGGGGCAGAGCTCCGTAATTCCAGATGTAACCCTTGTGTGGGAAGCAATTGGCCACAAAGCGCAATTTACCCTTCTTGATATCCTGCTTGATGGGGTTCATCGGTGTCTTCAGACTTATCTAAATTAATTAGACAATATAGAACAGTTAGACCAAACCAGACAGACACGCAATCGTTAGTTTATCTTAAATGATTTATCGGTATATACGCTAAGTCTGCACTCGCGCTCACCTCCATCTTGGCATTTGTCCAACGTGGCACCTCGACGACCATGTTGTAGACGGCCTTATCATCCTTGGCGTGCAATGGAATGTCGTGCATGGGCGAGATGACATTGCCGCAGTTGTTTTCTATAACGAATTTTAGCACAAAATAATGAATCGTTGTAATTAATGTGTTACAAAACATAAAGCACGCTATCAGTTCATTAATTATATTGACCTGTTATCTACTCAAACTTTGTTACAATCTACACACATACATGCACAAGGAAACTATTAAATATATTGCATAAATAAAGATATCTTTCGATTTCGCCCGTACGTGGTTTCATCAATCATTGAAACTAAAGTCCAAATTTTCCCCACTGTCGGCGACAGATTCACCTTGCCCAGTGTCAAAACGCCGGCAGCGGCAGCGACGGTGCCAGCGGTAGCGGAAGCTTATATTACTGATAAACCCGACGCTTTTTAATTAACCGCTACTTGTTGCATAATTTGTTTATTGATTACACGAGCATGTTGAATTGAATAAAGCTAAGGATAATGATGTCACACACAAACAGGCGGCTTTTCATACTTACTAAAATACAAGCTATAAGTAGGGGAGTTCTTTTTGCCCTTTTCGACCGTTGTAAACATGACTGCGGCGTTAGTTGTTTGTATACTTTTTAGTTTAAATTGACTATAGTTTATGATAGTAGCTGTTTGTGCTGACGTTGCAAAAATTGGCCGGAGCAGACTTCTACCAATTACACGTGAGAAAGCAATATATGAATTCCTTGCAGTTGCGGCGAACATTGTGCTAAGACAGCATTGCCAGACTTAATATACTAAAATATACCAAGGAAAATACTTAATAATATTATAGCATTGAGCTTCTAGTTGCTTGACAAGTTTTGAACAACAAAATCAACATATGTATGGTATGACAGTTATTATTAAACTAAAAAAATACACATATATTTGAACATGACAGTGTTTTTGGTGAGGCCTTGTAATAGAGCAGTGAAACAATCGTCGTTAGTATCGATGGTATCCGTTTATCAGAAGTTTTTAAATGGAAAATCATTGAGTGCTTATAAATAATTTATTTTTCGGTCGTTTCTATCGATATTTTGTGTAACTATCGGGAATGTCAATCGATGTTTTCATCGACGTTTTCACAGGTCTCTTGTGTAGTTTCTAAGAATTGTTATCGATTAGTTTAATTGTCCTATCGAATAAAAGTAGTTGTAACAATCTCCACGCTGACAAAAATTTTGTGAAATTTATAGTCTCGCTTGTGGGTTTTGGGAATACCTAATTATAAAGGTGTTTGCATAAGTGCGAATCAGATATTGTTAGGTGTCTGCTCGACAAAGAACACAAACATACATTGCTGCGTGTCGCAAAAAAAAAACCCTAGACAATATTTTGTGCAGGTTTGGCAACAAGTTGAAAAACTTCCCCAACAGCCATGCAGAACTCAAGATCGAGAGGCTCATCGTCCAAGCAATATCATCGTCGTCGTGAACCAGCTGGTACAACATCTGTCAGGTCAAGTGAACATATCACGAAGATCTCGTCGGATGTTAGCAACAATCAAATTGGAATCGATGATAATGCCTGTGTGGTCTGTTTCAAAACAGTTGATATCTATTCCATTGGCGATTGCGATCATCCTGTCTGCTACGAGTGCTCCACCCGTATGCGAGTCCTGTGCCAGCAAAACGAATGCCCCATTTGCCGTCATGTGCTCTCTAAGGTAATATTGAATACATTTTTATTTGAGTACACGAACGTGTTTAATATACCCAAAAACTCCAATTTCAGGTTTTATTTACACTAGATAAGTTGCCGTACCGCGAACTTGAGGCCAACAATCGCTCCGATTTCTACAGCAAAAAGTATCGCATTGGTTTCTGTAGTGCGGACATTCAGCAGAAATTCTATCAGCTTCTAGACCACCCCTGTCCCAAGTTAGTTGATCTGTCGTTCAATCGTGATGCAATTGCTGTAATTTCCCCCTACCTTATTGTTATTTAATAGGTGCGATGTACCGCCGTATCGGACGTTCCAAGCGTTGCGAAATCATGTCTCGCGTGAACACAACATGTTCTTCTGTGATTTGTGCGTGGAAACTGTAAAGATCTTTACATTCGAGCGCCGCTGCTACACGCAGGCAGAGCTGATTACACACAACACTAAAGGTGATCCAGACAACACATCGCATCGTGGACATCCGCTGTGCGAATACTGCAATAAACGCTACGTGGATCGAGATGAGCTCTTCCGGCATTTGCGGCGAGATCACTATTTTTGTCACTTTTGTGATGCCGATGGTTGCAACGATTTTTACAAGTACTATTATCATTGCTTTTCGGTTATTCTTATCTCTTGCTGATTTACTGATTTGATTCTGTTCCGTAGCGTTTATGCTGATTTGGCCGATCATTTCCGTAAGGAGCACTTTCTGTGCGAGGAAGGCAAATGTGCCACGGAAGAGTTCACAGGCGCCTTTCGCAATGAGATTGAGTACAAGGCGCATGTCGCTAGTGTCCATGGCAAATCGCTAAACAAGCAACAGGTTAAGCAGGCGCGAACATTACAATTAGAGATTACCCTAGGGCCACGTGGTCGCCGGGGACAAAACGAACAAGGCGTTACCAACATGAGATCGCGGTGAGTTTAAAATTAGGCAAATAAGTTTCTTATAATATATATATAATTTTCAGTAACGAAGAGCGTCAAGATTATTACGATGAGTTACCAACGACCAGCTCCCAGCGCCATCAACCCGTCTCAATTGATGCTGGAAATGAGGAGGAGTTTCCTATGCTGGGCGGCGTTACACCGGGTCCCAGTGTATCACTAGTAAGGGCACCGCCACCATCAATGCGAAATCTAAGCGGTACCTCGGGCCTTGCCCGTACCAAAGAAAATTTTCCAGCCTTGGGTGGCGCTGCTGCAGGCACCATATCAACGACCAAGGTTGGTCAGACTGCGCCAGTGTCAGCGGCTTTCAAGAAGCCTGCTAATGCTGGTGCTGCCTCGGCCGGTGGAACTGTGGCGCGTGGCAATGCCCCGGCAAATGGGATGTTGTTGCATGTCTCGAATCGTCCTTCTGGAAATGTTATAGGTAAAAAATCAGCGCCAGAAATGGATTTCCCCGCATTGCCAACAGGAAAGGGCAAGAAGATGGCACGTAATCTGGACGAAGATATGTTACCCAGCACCTCAGGAGTGTCCATGTCAAATGTGGCGGCGAAGCATCGAACACTTGTGGATGATTATGTATCTGTCGCGCATCCCAGCACCTATCATAAGTTACAAATGGTACAAAAGGAGGAGTTCGAGGCTAAAGCACGTTTAGAGGCTCAAAAGAAGAGTGCACCCAAACTGACAGTAACTGACTTTCCTACGCTTGGCCCAAGCAGCAACAAGGCAGCCCCTTTGAGCAAAGCTAATGGTGGTTCTGCTGCATCATTGAACTGGTCGAAACCTGTGTCGGAAAAGAAACAAAGAGAATTGGATAACCGAAAGGCAAAGGTTGCGCCAGCGCCTTTGTTACCCACGCCGAAAGGAAACAATTTGAATAACAATAACAATCGTAGCATTGCTAACCAAAATCAACAACAGCAGCAACAACAACAACAGCAAGCAAACAAGAAGGATAAAAAATCAAAGGATAAAAAGAACAATCAAGAAAATCAACCGAAAGCAAACAAGCAAAAGGAAAAAAATAGCAATAACAATAACAACGAGAAACAACTGCCAGTACATGATAACAACTTTAATGACAATGTGCACAGTACGCTGCGTGCACCACCTGGTCTCAGTAGCAATGGTGCACCTGCAATAAAGCCTCCGCCTGGTTTCATGTCCAATGTCACTGTGAACTCGGTGGCAAAGCTGCCCAATAATCTAACTTTCACGACTTCATTGGGCGAAAACTATAGCATTGTTCCGTCTCCCCCAACCTACTGTGATCCACCGGATACAGCTAATAGAAATCAGGTTGGTAAATTAATTGTATTTAAAAATCGTATATAATATTCATTCACCTTTACTTTTATAGAACTTGGTTGATCGCCTGCAAGAGATACTTAAAACAGCTGAGGCCTTTAACGAATTTCGCTTGCTTTCTTCCAAATTTCGCGATGGATCCTGCACAGGTCAAGCCTATTACGAGCACTGTCAGTCTGCTATGGCGGAAAAGTTTAACGGCTTATTCCCCGAACTTTTAGTGATGCTACCCGACATTGGAAAACAACAGGTAAGTACCATGAATTGTGAATTACTTGAGGTAGTTTTCTAAATATTTGTTTTTATAGGAACTATACTTGGTACACAAGCAATACGTGAACTCTTTGTCGCCTGACCAGATCAAAACCCTGCCCAGCCTGGAAGTGTGCAGCGGCTGTAAGCAAATTGTTTTGGCTGCCGACTTTAATACCCATCAGAAGGTGCACGAGCTTACAAAGAACTTTCCCACATTGGGTAATAATGTTGCTGGTGCAGTTTCCAAAAATGCACAACGGAAATAAACCAACAGCCACTGGGAACAACGACGAAGAACGCGAAATGAAAGCTTTACTTATGTATATTTTGTATGTATGTAATTAATTGTTATCCCATACCAACAAACGATAAGGCCAAGGTACACAAAACATACAACAACAAACAAAAATGAAATTAAAGTTTCGAGTGTACGTAGCTTAAATCAGTTTATACATTATATAATATGTATAGACTATATAATTAGGACTCGTGTAACGTTTAAAACGATTCATGCCTTTGTAGATCTGTTGAGCTATGCAACCTTTGCACGTACGTTATATGTTTTTTAATTTTTAATGAGTGAGCTTGTATGCGGAATGCAATAATATTGAATACTGAATAAAGTGCAAAACAATCAGATTGCAATTTTACTAACTGTATTTATTGATATCATCAAATTGCAATTAGTAGTTTATCTAAGTGATTGCCATAGATAAAAGAACAATTAGCATAATTGTGGGGCATATCTTATCACGGAACTGTAAATGTCAGGTTTTATTTGACTTTCTCTTGAATACAATTGTAACGCACAAATGCAACAAATTTATTTATTTAATGGCAAACTACTATTTTTCGTGCCAGAAATTTTTGCCAGTAAACATTGTTACGACCACAATGGTATCCGCTTTTGCTTTCATTTAAATTTTCAAATCAGAGCTGTGATAATACAACGCGATATTATTTGTGGTAAAAATCGCCATCGAAGATTTTCGATAGATGACACCATCGATATTATCGATACTAAGCGACTTGGTATAATTTTTTGCATCTAACTTGGTCACACTACAAAAAGAGTCATAAATTATCGATAAGCACAATGTTCGATACATAAACAATGATGGAGCGGCGCGACGATGTGCTTAGACAGGTAACGAAGTTACTTTGAACATTTCACAGATAATACACAATTAATTTTGTATTTTAGGCACTCGACAAGAATGCCGCCGAAACGGAGCGATGGCAAACCTTCAAGGACGACAATGAGACTGCAATCAGCAACTTAGATTTGTTCTCAAAAAAATTGACCGTCGAGGTTATGGTACCAATTGGAAAGAAGGCTTTAATGCCGGGAGAGTTGATACATACAAACGAACTTCTTGTTGGCCACTATCAAGGATATTTTTCTGCCTGTTCCGCTCATAAGGCAAAGGAGATATGCCAGCATCGGCTGAGCATGGCAAAGGTGCACTTAGAGCAGCTTAAAGTTGAGGCAGATCTTTGGCAGTGAGTAAATTTATTTTGTTGTTTGACCAGATTTTAAGTGGTTAACATACTACAGAAACAATCTGGAGAAACCAGTATTGGAGGGTGCTGTGCCAAATGTTGGTGAGATCGAAATAGTGGAGGATTACGATGAAGAAGCCCACGTCAATTGGCTTATAGAACATAAGGAGAGTGTGCGAAAGCAGAAACAAGTGGAACGTATGCAACGAGAAGGGCACTTAAGAGACGAGGATATATTTAAAAAATTAGAAGAACGGGAAATGATGGAGGAGCTTGGGTTGGATCCAGAAAATTTCAATGAAGAAGCTCTTATCGATATTGTGGGAACTCATGATTCTAAAACGAAAGACTGTGATGAGGAAGCTCTGAGCGATGATCAAGTATTTAACTTACTTGACAAACTAGAAGCTGAGGAGGAGAATGAAGCTAAGAAAATAGATCCAGAGGCGGAGCGGAACCTACAGAACACCAGTGAACTGGTACAAAATCTTATGAAAGGACATACGGATGTCAATGAAACTAAACGGAGAACTGCTAGGGCTGTGGAGCCAATTGATAATAGCGATATTTCAGATGAAGATGACTCTGATCAGCCAGAGGAAGTGAAAATGATACGAGAGCAGCTTGTACAGTTGCCAGAAAAGGAACAAGAGGAGTTCCTAAAAGCACAAATACAAATTATAAAAGCTAAGATGCGTAAGATACAAAAAGATAATTTCATAAGTGATGAACTTACACACCTAATGAATGTGGCTGTCTCTCTGGAAGATGATCTACAGGAAATGTTATTTGAGAAAGATGAAGCGGAAATGATCGATACAGATGAAATGGAGTCTTTACCAGATGCTATCGATAGTAAGAAACGGCGTATATCTTTTGCGAAAACCGATGAGCAATTGCTCTTCAGGCGCAATGAAACTGTTGCGGAAATGTTGTCAAAGGCAAAACAGCAGGAACAGAAACCGAAGCCGCAGCACACAACACAGCGTGAAGTCATTTCGTTGGATGCTTCGCTGCAGCAGGCACAAAATAAAATTGATGTAAAGCCGTCAAGCCCTAAAATTATGCAGAAGGTAGAACAAAGTCTTGAGTTTGTCAAGGAGCATCAAAGTGTGCAGGACTTTGATTTGGTCAATCAAATACTTGAAGCTTCTACGGGACAAATTCATACACTTCAAATTAGTTTTCAACATTCCGATGCAATAGCCGAGCCTGTAGATATGGAAAACGATATTCCGGTGAACCCGTCGCACTTTTATGAACTGTACAAAAAATACCTTTCAAAGACCCAATGCCAGCACGAATTTCCTATTTATGTGAACAGCTTTGAAGGCGAGAATGAGCTACGAGTACCTATACTTAAGGAAGAGGCCCGAGAAGCTGCTTACAATGATCCACGAGCTGAGGTATGCCAATACATCATAGCACAAAACCTCCTGATGATAGAATAAACTTTTATATATGTATTTTCAGTTTTCTAAGATCTCCGTTAATCTTAAGGAACCAGGAACCAGTAAGGAGATTAAGTCGGTTTTGCGCAACAAATCAGCTGTGGAATTAGAGACTCGTGCTGATGATTTCAAGGACGCAAACCAAGCACCCAATAAAAAGGGTAGAAACAAAAAGAAAAAACCACGCACCATTGACGATGATTTGCGCGATATGAGCGCCTATCAAAAGGTTATGCAAGATCTGGTGGAAAAAGAGCCCACAGAGCCGGAGCCACTTCCCAAGGGAAAGTACATAGACTCACATACGCCAAAGAAGCGCATTAGCCGTTTCAAGGAGCAACGCTCCATGAGCAAGACATAGCAGAGACCGTACGCTTGGTGAAGATATGTACATTTATTTACTTAGTGAGAAATGTATGATGATAATTACTTTTTGTTTCTTATTATGTATGTACATAATTTGTTTAAGCTGTCCTGTATTAAAAACACACAACAATAATAAACTAGGGGTGTGTACATGATTAAATATTAAAGTAGACACTAGTTACTAGTCCGTTTTAACGGAATTTATTTTAAAAACAACATTTACATTTTCGCGATTACTTACAGTGTGAGAGATATATGATATTTTGATTTCACAATTTGTATGAGTGCCAATTCGAAGCTATTAACATACAAATGTGGGATGTGTGTGTGTGCACGGGTATGAAATAGAACATTTCATATACGATAGCTAAGCTTACATTCTCAGGGTGTGTGTGTGTGTGGTTTAAAAGTAGATACATATTAACTACTAATCATACACTGTGCATCATATATATAATCTCGTAGTTACATACGCTCGAATTAACTCTCACTATTACTGGTATGTAATTTTGTGGTTATTGCTTCGCTTGATTTGGTTGGTTTTTACTAAGTTAAACCGTCCGATAATTGATTTAATTACGTTGTAACTTTTTCTTTTTATCTGAAGAATAGTTACATTTAAAATGTGTTAAGTGTGTTAAACATTGTTAATGCCAGCAAGCTTTTCGATCATTAAATTAACTAGGCTCAACAATTTCTGATCATTGCGAATGCGTTTCATTCTATGTCAAAATTGAACGCAAAGAATTTAATCTTCTAGACCAAGAAATTCTCTTTCCAATGCTGCACCCATCATATTCCATTCGCCATCGTCCTCTTCCTCCTGGTTGTTTTCGCTGTTCGAATCCGAGCCCATTTCCAAATCAGATGGTAGTTCCTCACCTGAAGACGAAGATTCGCAATTTAAAATACATTGTTTGCAAATGGCTAAGTTAGGTTTACCTCTTCGGAATTTGGCACTTGGCATCTCATCGTCATCTTCTTCATTTTCCTCGTCTTCGTTTTCATCACCATCATTGGAGCTTTTATCGAAATCTGCAATATCTTTAGTTGGTGATCCCATAATTACATCCCCAGTACGGGTAAAGAAATCGTGCGCCCGGTTGGAGCTTTCATCTTCTCGCTTGCGCTTTAATAACTTCTTATCCATTGGTGGATTTTCTACATTTATTAAATATATAAATTAATGTAGCTGAAAGTAAGATTATGTTATTCGACTTACCAAAGTTGACAGGCCCCTCATCGCTTGATGAATCGGATTCAAAGAATGTCTCGTAGTCTTTGTTCATGTCTGCAATGTCAGCGTTGGTGAAAACCAACAATGGGTTTAGCGTTTCACGGAAGTTTCCACCCTGCTCCTGCTGCATACTGCTCGATGGCGAAATCTCAGATCTCTCATTGTAGTTGACAACATGCTCGGGGCTGTGGCAGTGCGCTGGTGGCTGTCTGCCCTTGTTCCGCACCTTGCGATCCAAAGGAAATAGACGCTCTTCAACATGCTCCCATCGCTCGGCACAGGCCCATAGCCAATTGGCATTTACCACTTTAATGTTTGGCTCCTTCTTTGCCGCGTTTACTTTGTAAGTGCCGGCATTGACAGCTACCAGATGTGTTATGTCCTTGCTTATGTTTGATCGCACCTCCGCACCCAAACTTTTGGCAATAAAATAAGCGCGCGATTGCTCTAATTTCATTTGTGTCGGCACCAAGCCGGAAAAGACTAGATTTTGTCCACGCAGAACCTCGCAACGGATTTTCGGCACAATAATTTTGAGATCGGGTATTTCTGTAGTCTCATCATAAATGGCATAAAACCGCTTATGTATGTTGCGCAATATAACCTCTAGATACAGAAGATAGTCATCGGGGTCCTCGATTTCAATTTGTTTCTGCCCGTCGTTAGTTATCTTGACATTTGGACATGAGCTCTGTGATGTTGTAGCCACATCATCGCTGCCTTGCGCACTATCTTCTTCAGCCTCTGGTCCACGTCTATCATCGCCGCTAGTGGATGAAGCAATGCTTTCGTCATCCTCTTTCTTGGGCAAAGATTTATCAGTATTGATGTTAGTAACTTTTGAGTTGTCTGAGGGAAGATCATCCGTGACATTAATATCATCGCTATCGCTTGCTTGCTTTGCGTTGTTCGCCTCATCATCTTGCTCTGGTAAACCCGATGAGTTATCGTCCACCTCTTCAGCTACTGCTTTTCCATTCAATTTATCAACGCTATTTACAAAGGGCTCCTTTCTTTCTGTGGTGCTGGCACTCTCGAGAGTATTCACTTCTTTTGCTCCGTTTTCTGATTCAAATACGTCTACAGACTCCTCATCTTTGCTTGTGCTCGAAACTGTATTGTCGCCCTTGTCAGCATCCGTTTCATCTGTCTTCTCAAATTCCTTACCCGCACTTTCCACTGGCTTCTTTTCATTTATTTTGTCAATTTCTGTAAGTCAAGCAAGAAAAATATTAAATCAAAACTTTTGTGTTAATTGAAGTGATGCTAACCCTTGAAATCGACTCCCTCGCCGTCTAGTTCATGCTTGGACAAGCCTGGGGGTGCATTAATATCTCCAGTGTGTTGAAAGAAGTGATAAGGTTTCACCTGTATTAAATTTGATGCCATATTCCAGACATCCTCCCGATCGTCGATAATGCACACCATTGAATCACCATTGGGAAAAAGAGCCCTTTAAAAAATATAGAAGAAATGCACAGTTAGTAGGGTATATTACGTGCACCAATGGAAGCTTACTTTAAGTTGTCAGTTTTGCTGGTGGCATTAAAACATTCATCGCGCGACAAAATTCTGTGCGAAAAAAACTTGCCATCCGGATCGAGCAATTGGGCAATCATATGGGCATAGTTGCGCGCACCAAAGGTGCAAATATGAAGCTCGTAAAGCTGTGACATATTGTCTAAAAATTTAGCGGTGCCTGGACGCAGACGCGTATGATACCATGGTGATTGTGGGCCATACAATTGAAAATGATAGATGCCTTTGATATTATCAGGAACCGAATCGTTGGTTGTATGTATAACGGTCTGATCGAGATCCACCAACAGCACAAGCTTGCGATCGGCGAGCAGGCGGCGAGTATCATCATGACCCAACTTTTGAGCCAGTTTTTGGGTAACCTTTAGGTCCGGCATTGTATGTACCATTGGAACAGAAGCCTCAGATGTTTGACCCTATTAAACCATAAGATAAAATATACAATACTAAAGCTCTACAGCTTAATTTATTCTTTGCACTTACATTATCGTTGTGGCGCAAATCTGCGCCGCAGTCTGCGCACATGTCCTTGATAACTGTTGTGTGTATGCATTCGGATAGCTCCAAAAGCGCATCTCTGTTCAGGAGAAAGGGAGAGCATAATAAGAAATAACAAAAGCTTACATTTTATGTATACGCTCGTTTTGGCGTGCATAATTGCATTCCACCCACCGCCTACCACCACCTACACAAAAACTAACAAGAGGAAGAAAAACTCACCCTTTTATCACAATTTCACCTTCCTTTCGGAGCCGCTTTTTAACCACACCAGCACGATTTGACTTATATTTTTGGACTATGGAGTCGTTTTGCTTTACAGGTTTTCCATCATCGCCGAGCTGCTGATATAAGAACAAAATTTGCGCCACAGAAACATTTTGTCCTTCGCGTACGCGCCATTTATTGATTCGTATGCGTGTCTCGGTCTCTCCGAGCGCTGCGTTTACAATGATGCGATTGGCGCTACCGCCACTGTTACTGCCGCCACCGCCAGCATCGTCTGCATCCTTTCGTGTTTTGGACGCAGTCTGGCTGTTTTGCGATTTATCTTCTTCGTTGGTCTTTTGCATACTTTATTTACAATTCTGTATATATACAGATTTTTTGAGGTTGTTTAAATCTGTGGCTTGTTATGTTTTCAATTTGTGTGAATTGCGAAATTTAAATTGTCATTCTCAACGAAGACTGACAGCTGTTTTGCGTATTTCTCTATCGATATAACGCAATATTGCGCTTATCGAATTCCGACTTTGCACGCTTTGTTTTGTGTTTGTTTATAAAAATATATTGACTGAAAATGAGTGCAGAAATTGATAAAGTAGACTTGAAACGCAGTGCACCTTCTGATAAAAAAGAATCCGAGGAGGATAGAGATGTCCAGCAAGCAGAAGCAGAGGTGGAAAGTGTAGATGACGGTTGGATTGGTCCCCTTCCTTCGGAGCAAAGCACGGCAGTGCCGGCTAAAAAAAAGAAAGGTAAGAAAGTTAATTAAAACATATTACAACCAATATAGAATTACATTTATATATATCATAGTTCTGCCGTATGAACAAATTTATAAGGAGAATCTGCCAAATGCCGAAAGCTATGAACGCAGTTACATGCATCGCGACGTCATCACCCATTTGGTGAGTACAAAAACAGAATTCGTGGTGACCGCAAGCATAGATGGCCACATAAAGTTCTGGAAGAAAATGGACCTGGGCATAGATTTTGTTAAGCATTTTCGGAGTCACTTGGTGCCAGTCAAATCGCTCTCCACAAACAGCAGCGGTACCTTGCTCTGCTCGGCTGCAGCCGATCAAACGGCGAAAGTATTTGATGTGGTGAACTTTGATATGATCAACATAATTCGCTTGGGCTACACGCCTCTTTGTAGTGAGTGGATTAACTCGCCTGCAGATGCTATGCAGGGCCTAGCCATGTATGTATTTTGGATAATAACTTGTCTTCTTTTTCATTGCTTATTGTTTGATAATCCTCAGAACTGATTCGGAGAGCAACAGCATACACATTTATGATGGTCAAAGCGGTGGTGAAGTCCTTTATACGTTAGATAAACTACACTTGGCACCTGTCGTGGCTATGTGTTTTAATCAAGCTATGGAGACGGTTATTTCTGTGGATCGTAATGGCATATTGGAATACTGGCAGAATTCAAAACACGATTACAAGTTTCCGCAACGCTTGGTCAACTTTGAATCCAAACTGGACACAAGTAAGTACGAATATGAATCCATATACATTAAAGTTACATCGAAGTATTCATTCACAGGTCTCTTTGAGTTTGCCAAGAGTAAGACATTAGTAACTGGTCTAGCTGCAACTCCGGATGGTAAACGATTTGCAGCCATTTCAACAGATCGTAAAGTCCGTGTATTTCAATTTAATACTGGAAAAATGTTGCGTGTTTTTGATGAAGCACTCACTACTTACACTCAAATGCAGCAGACATCCCACGCACTTCCTAATATGGAATTCGGAAGAAGGTATTGACAATCTATTAGTGGTTAAAAGAATAGTCTTCTAATTAATAATTTTACCAGAATGGCAGCTGAAAGAGATTTGGAAAAGACTACGCAAAATGCAACGCTAAACATTCTTTTCGACAGCACGGGCCATTTTCTATTGTATCCAACAATGTTGGGCATCAAAGTCATCAATGTGGTCACTAATCGTTGTGTAACTATTCTGGGTAAAACTGATAACATTCGTCCACTGCAAGTTGCACTCTTTCAAGGCAGAATCAAGCGACAAAAGGCCGCAATAACGTTGGAGCAAGAGGCCAGCGAGAATCCTGCGTTGCAAAATCTGCTGAATGATCCGACAGCATTTTGCACAGCCTACAAGTGGGTTACTTGATTTTCAATAAGGTGTATTCTCTTTACCTAATTTTTTCTTTGTGACAGGAAAAATCGTTTTTACCTATATAGTAGGCGACTGCCTTCGGATCTACAAGATGTTGATCGTGACATATTTAATGAAAAGCCATCGAAAGAAGATATTATTGCCGTGCCTGAGTCTCAAGGTATTTACGCGCAGTTTTCTTATACTAACCTATATTTCTTACTAACCCTGTATACGTTTTTTTCACACGCTAACACTGTAAAGATGAAGGTTTTTTATTTTTAAATATTTGGTTTATCATTTTTATAATCATAAATATTTCACAAATTTTCAGTTATCCAACGTATCTACGAGAATGTAGTTCTACACACTACCAAGGGTGATATTCATATAAAACTGTTTTTCAAGGAAGTACCGAAAACAGTGGAAAACTTTTGCGTGCATGCAAAGAATGGGTAAAGTGTTATAAAAATGTTTAAAGTCTTTAATAGATAACTATATATAATTTTAATTCATCATTTAGGTACTACAATGGGCATATTTTCCATCGTGTCATCAAGGGATTTATGGTCCAGACAGGTGACCCAACTGGCACCGGTACTGGAGGAAAGTCCATCTGGGGCAGCGACTTTAAAGATGAATTCGTACCAAGTCTGAAGCATGACCGTCCTTATACTGTGAGCATGGCAAATGCAGGTCCTAATACGAATGGAAGTCAGTTTTTCATCACTGTTTTACCTACGGTAGGAACATGCTTATTTTCTTGCGATATACGTATACTAAGATTATTTATTTTTAGCCATGGCTGGACAACAAGCACACCGTATTCGGTCGTGTTTTTCGAGGCATGGAAGTGGTTTTAAATATCTGTAACTCGAAAGCAAACCCCAAAACAGACAAACCATACGATGATATCAAAATCATTTCAATACATTTAAGCAATTAAGTAAATTTGTACAAAAATAAATGTTTATTATTTGAAAAAGTATCTATGCTTCTTTCAGTATTTAATTTATGGTATTTTTACACTTCTCAAGCACGGCCACATTAATCAGCTGTTCATGCATTTTCAGCGAAGTTTTGTTTCGTTCTGCACTAACAAACTAATTATTGTAATTAAAAACACAGCAAAGCGTTAAACTGTCAGTAATTGTAGAATTTTAATAGAACTAAAAGAAAAGGTGCATAGTTTACTGAGGTAAATATTAATGTCTAAGCTCTGCGCGTTGTTTTGTTGTGGAAGTGGCTCTCACCCACTGTGTCCATTCGGTGAAAAATTGTGTCTTCAAGAAAAACAAAACAAAGGGTTATGCATAGGTGTATATGTATATATATACTTACATACACATAATCATGAAAGTAGCTTATCAGCCAACTATCAGACGGGGTCCGCTCCAGAACTATGGGAAGTGTGTTGTTTAATTGGGTCAAGTCAAGCTGACAATGCAATCCATAGTAATGTTATTATATTAATTATGTATTAATTTATGTATTCATTTGTGTGACGTATATTATGATGCGTTATCAGCTAAATTCACAGTAATATTAGCAAGGAAAGCCAGCAACGCTTTGTGATTAGTCATTCATGGTTTTTGGCTCTCTTATCGACGCCAGCTGGTTTTATAGAGTTGATTTTGTTTACTGATAACGCTTGAAGCCCAATATTGTTGATATTAACAAACAATTGTTAATTGTCTTATGCTTTCAGGTGATTCGCAGTTAAAAGAAAATGAGCTAACTGATATCTGCATGAGCTTAAAAACAGAGTCAACCATGTCCCAGAATGATTCAGATGACGTACGCAGCGCGGCCCAGCTCCTCATCACGAATGCTCGGCATGGCAACGCATACCACATGCCGTACGACATGTGTAAGTGCCAAACTCGATTTCGACGCTTCTCATATTCATTCTTCGACTTCCTTCCTCTCTCTATCACACTCTTTTTGCCTACTTTTCTTTTCAAGTTCAAGCGCATCAGAAATTACACCCTTATATGCATTTAATTAATATGATTCTCAATGTCAATTCTCAGCGCGGCCGCATTCCATAAATTTATTCACTGAGGAATTTCTTGGCGGTTACATGCAGGATGGACGAATGTCGGTGGTGCGTCGCTTTTTTTGTCTCTTTGTCACATTCGACTTGGTGTTTGTTTCGCTGCTGTGGCTAATTTGCATAGTGGTATGTTTAGTACTGACTCTTGCTGTGATATCTATCTAATGTATCGCTTATTCTCCATGTTAATTGCAGATCGGAGGCGACAATATATTCCAGGCGTTTCAGAAACAAGTTATGCAATATACAATTTACACATCGCTTTTCGATGTGGTTGCCATCGCTCTCTGCCGTTTCGTAGTTTTAATTTTTTTCTATGCAATGTTATATATAAATAATTGGTCCATTATAGCGGTAAGTTATTTATTTAATGTTAATTTAATGTCTTAACTTATGACTTGCTCCATTTTAGCTGTCGACCAGCGCGTCCTGTTTGTTTCTCATCACCAAAGTGTTTTTCTACGATGTAAGTTCAGTCAGATCGAATTGGTAATAAGTAAAAGTAACTACAAAGATTTTACCCTCCGTAGTGGGTGCAATCCAAACAGCAAGTATTTGAAGTTATACTCATTATAACTTCATTCATTCTGGCCTGGGGTGAAGCTTGGTTTCTGGACTGTCGCGTCATACCGCAGGAGCGTTACGCGAGACGTTATTTTACTTGTAAGAGTCGATTTGCCTCACAATTGATTTATTTATTTATTTACATATTTTTCTTTGTGCAGCTGCAAACGAAAATGAACGTACAACGCACGATGGACTGTCACAGCCAACGATCTTGACCCAACCCGAACATCAGTCCCATAGCGTCACAGATTTCTACTCGCCATTGGACACAGAGCATCATTCAGACGAAGAAGATCAACAGGTAAAACGATTGCTTGCGATTACGAATGCGCATACTTAAGAAAACTTTTGAATAAAACAATTGTATAGCTCATATATCTATAAAAGATGCTGTCTAGGTATCAAACGGACTGTTATAATGTTGATGGTAGCCGAAAATGTCGAATTTAAATGCTGAGCACTGATTCTCTATTCTCTTTCCCTTGCAGGACGAGGAATACAATCAAATGGGCTTAGATTGCCTGCGCAAGGCATATTCGATTATTGAGTCTACCGATTGGAAAGTGGAGAAGGTAACTCCAAAAGGCGACACAATTCACAGCACACAGCGTGATAAAATTGGAAAAATTTATAAGCTAACAGCGAGACTGAAGTATCCGGCTAAGGCTCTCATGGAGGAATTGTTCTATCGCATTGAGGATGTGACTAAGTGGAACCCATCGCTGCTGGAATCCAAGATAGTTCGCGTAAGTTTAAGTACAACATTAATAAGGTACTTATAATTAAATCTGTAATTTATGTTGTAGAAAATCAACTCGTACACGGACATAACTTATCAAGTTTCGATCGGTGGTGCCGGCGGCATGGTGAAGAGTCGCGACTTCGTCAATTTACGCTCGTGCCGTTTGTTTAACAATGGTAAAATCTGCAACGACGACGAAGCAGCCAATCTTAGCTCAGACGATGAGGACGACAGCTCCCTCAATCGTTCATACGGTGGCAGTGTCTCCACGCTGTCGGACAATGAATCGCAGACACCACAAACCGGCAGTGTTGGCAGCTATCGTACAAAGTTTCTGGGTCGTGGCTCGTTTCAAGTTGAGCCAACAACGACCGGTGCGTCGACAGCACCAACAACTCCCTACGATACATTGAGCAAAAGTCTGGGCGCTAAGAGTTTAGGTGTTGCCTTAAATTTAAATGTTGAACCACCGCCGCTAGATGATGAATTCGAGGATGCGAAAGAAGAAGTGGATAATGCACAGATCACAACTAAAGATTCACTCACACTGCCCGATTCGATGGTGGGCAAAACAAAGGATAAAGTGTGGGTAAGCTCTGCAACAAGTGTGGCATATCCTGCTGTGCCGGCTACAACGAAATACACAAGGTGAGCAATAGCATCTATCATAATAATCCACCCAAACTCACGCTACTTTAACGATTCCAGAGGCGAAAATATTGTATCGGGCTTTGCATTTCGAGAAATCATTGGCAAGTCGGATAGCTGTATACTGGAATGGGTGCTTTGTCTTGATCTGAAAGGCTATATACCGCGATATCTAATTGATGCAGTGAGTACGAAGAGACAAATGATTTATTTCATATTATTAATAAATGTATTCACTTTTTTTTGCAGGCACTCACTTCGTCCATGCTAGATTACATGACATACCTGCGAAAGCATATAAACGAGTTGCGGCAGCGTCGACGCCGTTGACTCAGCATATATTTTATTGTAGATAGTAAGATATGAAATCAGATAATGTATTAGCGCAGCATATATTATATTTTATTGTAGATAGTAAGATATGAAAACAGATAATGTATTGGCGCAGTGTTTGCAGCACATTTAAAGTGTATTCCCATAACGTTAATCTAAAGCTAAACTAATGGTAAACCGATAACTGTATCTCAACAGTGCGCATGCAGGTTATTTATATATATGAGATTAGTATGAAATCAGGATCAAGTGCATTGCTCTTTAGTTTATTGAGTATGTATCGTATAAGTTTTTAAGCATATATATGTATGTATATGAATGGACAACTTAACTTATACATTTTATATACATTCTTTTTCGATATCTTAGTAACGTGTTTCAGTTCAGTTAATCGCTGGTTGTAGTTAAGCAGCTGCAGCAAACAGAACCAGATGTAGATGGATTAGTGTGCTTCATGACGCGTAAGCTTAAGATCAGTCCCAAAATGTGCATTCTCAAAGCTTGTTCCTATTTGCTGTCGTTCTGGGGAAACCAGCCTTGACACGCCTCAACGGCCACCTCGCATACGGCGCCCATTGCCTTGGCGTTGTCATAGTCTAAGTGCAATAGTAGAAATAAGAGTTATCAGTCGGATGTGCAGCTAATTCTTTACAGGAGTCACTCACCCAGCGCATTGCGCTTGCCAAAGATGCTGCCATTGAACGGCGGCTTCCTGTAGGCTGCCTCGCTGCTGCGCAACAGAATGGCAGCTACGATGATTGTAACCAGTAGCAAGGTGATTGTGCATCTTAGAGCGGCCATGCTGCAATCTTTATTACTCGTGGACAGTGTGCGTTAGCGAGATGAAGTGAAGCTAAAGATGATGCTGTTCCGCTGCGTTCAAAGTGTGGAAGTGCTCTGCGATTTCTGTTGGCAGCGACACACGCTTTTATAGTCCCGTCAACCAGTCGCGCTGCAACCCTTGTCCTGAGCCTTGTGGCCCATCGCTAATTGCGTTACTTGGGAAGTAATTGAAAACGAAATTGCTTGTGGGATTTTCTGGGAGTTGGTATATAAAATTTAATTTGTACAATACAGACTTATTCAAAACACAAGTAGTTAAAACTCGATTATAAGTATTACTAAACTGACCATAGCCGCACTTTTTAGATAACTACTTTACTGCTGCTGTTTCCTTTGCTGTTCCAGTCCAGAACCTTATTAAATTCCTTTTCCCCAAAACCAATTGCCACTGCCTGCTCCACACAGCTGTTTTGTCGCTTCAGATTGTCGATCATGAAAAGCTGCTTCTTGTAGGCATTAAGAAGATCGGCTCGTTGCCTCTTCAGGGCCTTGATGCGTTTGTCCCGTAACTTGATCTCCTTCCGATTGTTATTCTGCTCATCGCGTGCTACGATATTGTGCTGCTCCAAGAGTCGGCGATTAGTTTCGGACTCCTCATTGGCGTGCGTCAATCGATTTTCCAGATTACTGTTCATCTGCTTCATCACCTTCACCTCGCGCCTAAGCTGCTCCAGTTCACGTTGCTGGTTGGCGTGCTCCTGTTTGCTATCCTTTTGACGTTGATTTGCATCCTCATTCTGTTTTTCAAGCCGCTGCAACTGCTCGGAGAGCTTGCTGTTCGAGCTGACAGCCTGATCTCGCTGTGCTTCAACCTTGCGCAGTGCGTCCATCGCCTCTTCCAGCCGCTCACGTTGTGCAGTCATGTCTTGTGTGATCTGCTCATGATCCTCCTCCAATATGGCTACCTTAGCCTTAAGGAATCTATGACGATAAAGATGAAATTCTTGTAATGAACATAAACTTGCCCCTCGCTCTAAGTAAAGTCATTTACCTGATGAAGTTGTCCTGAGTCAAATGTTTTTTGGATTGTCCGTTTACCAGCGTTGTACTTGGTAGCATCTGTTGCGTTACCTCTACTTCAACGACATCTTGCTGTTGCTGTTCCTGTAGTTGGGATTGGTGCTTCTGCTGGGACTGATTATGCGACTCCTGCTTTGCTACAGGCTCCTCATTAGCACCATCCTTGTGCAGCAACAGATCCAGCGATGGGCTTTGCTTGAAATTCGGATTGCGATACTTCACATAGGTCGGTGTCTTATGGGAGGTTCCTCTACGATTGATGCTGCTGTCAAGGTGTCCTTGCGGTTGCTTTCCCTGCTTCACTCTGCTTGCGGGATGCAAGTCCGTCTCGGTGCCCCAGTGCCGATGACGATGATCCATTGACATAGGTGTCGCCTTGGGCACTTTGGTGAACGTCATGCCGCCCTTGCCGCGACGTGGAGATGCCGCCGACTGACAAATTGGCGATGCAGATGCAGTTATTGGACTTTTGGGCGGTGACTTTTGGTTGTGCCACCTGAGGTTGCCACGTGTCGAGAAAGCCTTGCCCGAAGACATATCGACAGCATTCTTCTTTCTCAACAACGTGCTGGGACCCTTCTGCTTGAGGTAGGTGCCGTATCGAGACTGTGTCAGATGATTGTCATCGAAAGGACTCAATGACATTAGATTTAGCTCCTGATTCATTTTGAAAAGCTCCTTTTCGCGCGACAATATCTCGGCCATTTCGTACTCTGTATGGATGGCCCCTATCTCTGCTGAGTTCGTTTATTGGGTATCAAAACAACACGTACGGTAATTTGATTTCAGTCTAATAAACCCTTTTATAACATTGAATTTTAAACAAATTTGAATAAGATCAACGGCAAGCTCTACTGCTTGCAGTTGGAATCAAGCTCAATCTGAATTAAAACTCAATGCCGACGAGTAAATAAATAAGTATGTACATATGTTATGTAGGAGTTCAGTTACCCTTGGCTACCTGGCGGCAGTTCCTGGTAAAGGATATGCCCGGGTTCCGGTCTTGGGGTTGTTTTGAGTATCCCCTGGTTGTTGCTATTGTTGTTGTTAAGGCCATCGACTTGCAGATTTATGAACTTGCCCGCTTTGGCTTATGAACTTGTCCATTGACTTGACACACGACGTGGGCGTCCTTCTCGACTATAGATCTGGCTATCTACCTCTACAGCTCTGTCGCTGTCTCTGTCTGAGTTGCCAAAAATTCACGCAGTGTGGGTGGTTGAATCTCTTAATATGTGTGCACATGTCTAGACGCCTTGGACAGTTCTCGGTGATGTAATTCACTTGAGATACTGTCTGAATCATTTCGAGACCTAAATGATTTAAAACGCGTAACAATTTGCCAACAAAATGCGAAATATAACCCAGTTTTCGGATTCTATCTGTGGCAAATGCAAACACTTGGGAATACAAATTACTGAGGTCTTTAAACCATATGAAATTTATTTATTGCTTCAAATACTTTATCAGCCTTAAGATTATGTTTATGCCTCGAATACTTCGGTTACCTCAGCTATGTCAGTAGTATTAGTAAAAGCTAGAAATATAATCCAAATTTATAGATTTTAACTCGATGAAAACACTTAGTTATGCAAAACACAATTTACCTTATATAAACTAATTTTGTGCTCTCAATATTTTATCAGCTTGAAGATGATGCTTATGGAAACGAATCCCGAAAACATCAGTCGCCTGAAATGAGCTCACGTCTGCTCCCTACGCATTCCCGCACGTAGCACCTCAGCTGCTTTTGACACTGAGCAAGAAAAAGGCTGAGCGGGAACACGCATGATAATCATAAATATTGGTATAACTAAAAATGCGCAAGTTAAGAGGAAACGTCAACAACTGAGAGACCCCGGGCAAGGCTACAGCAGCTCGAAGTGGTTCTTTGTATACCTTCTACCTGAGAACTATAGGGGGAAAAAAATGTAAATGCAAGATGCGAGATTCATTTATTTCCATGCAAACAAACATAGTCCGTGGTAGTTAGCATAGTGACAGAGCCCAAGCACATTGTGCGATCTCTGGCGTATATATGGCGTCATCAAGGCATTCCAGTTGACGGCCCACACATCGCTTGAGATTTGTGTGTAGAACTTGGGTTGAGATTCGGAATGGAAGCGTGCTTAGTTAGTGGCGTTGGCCAGGCATGACGGGTGTGGGGGATACGTGTTGACCAGGTCTCTGGAAGCTTGAGAAGCAGCGAAGAATCTCGTACTGCCGCCCTGCTGCCACTGTAGGTGAGAGAAAAGAGCGTCAGCCGAGCGTGGCGTTGGGCTCAAGTGCAACCGGTGTGGGCCACAAGTTGCTGAAAATCTGCCACACACACACATACACTGTACATAAAGCAAAAGAGCGCGGCGCCAATAAGAGCAGCGTCTCAGCTCGCCAATTACTCCGACAACTACAGCAGACCGACTGCGAGTGCGACTCCGAAAGACTCCGACGAGCGCGACGACGACAGACCGGTTGTCTGTTTGGGCCGTCTTGAGTGCCTCAGTCAGTCAGTCTTGGCCAGATCGGTGTGCGAGACACATCCAAAGCGCGGATCACGTACGCGTACAAAACGCACACACACATACACACTCGTTCACACACAAACACAGACACAGACAACGTCGCGCGCGTTTTGCTGTTCGACTCGGTGTGCTGCAGTTGTCGTCGTCGTCGTCGGGGATCACAGATGAGAAACGAGCATGTACGTGTTAGAAGTTTGTAGTGCCTGTCTATATCATATACCAATAAAGCATGTGCATATTCCATGGATATCGTAGCATGAAATGGCTCTAATTGGATTGCCCTGAGCCCTGGGCGAGAACGGGAGACGAACGTGCCAACGCATTTGACGCGCTGCCACAAAAGAAATTGTTGTGATGTTGTCGCTGCCTCTTTGCGACGAGCTTATTCGCTTTTATTCGCTTTATTCGACTTATTCACGTTATTCACTTCAGTTTTGATTGTTGTTGCCCTTGGCCAGAGAGCAGCTGACTTGGTGCGGCACAGCGGGTGGCTGAACTAACGGGCAATTCCGTGTTCATCACGTTGCCAGTTTGTGATTGTGAAAACAGTGACCGCAAGTTTGTTGCCTAAGTCATTTTCGTCTTTCAGCCTTTTTTCGGCCAAAATGAGCAATTAAATCGTGTAGAAAACTCCTGCCAAAAGCGATATCAGTTGTAGCTTCTCTTTGTGTCGCTCTTAAAGACCCACGTTGTGCTCTTTTTCTTAACAGTTTGCAGCTTGTTGTCTTTTGTTTTTCGTTTTTCTTGCTTTGCTTCGCTTGTATTTTCCAGTCTGGCGGCATTGTTTATCGCATTTTCCTTGTATTTCCCCACCAGCCCCCCATTCCCGGGTAAATAAACGACAAGAGGAAGTTGACTAAATTAAATTAATGCAAATTTGGCTAGAAAGGCGAGAAAAAAGCGCAAAATGCAAAAACAAAAAATAAAGTAAAAAACAAATAAAAATAGTGAATGTGACTATGCGGCAAGCGCATAATAAATTGTAAAATATACAAATATTTCCACATACTGTCTACACACAAAATCTGTTATACTTGTATAACACTTATAAAACAAAGCCACATAACTAATTGGATTACGCAAAAATCGGGACAACGGTCGCTTTGCTAAGGTGAGTTCGCTCGATCGTTCGTTCGTTCGTTTTTTGGACTTCAAATGAAATAGACTTCATTTAAGTTTGCGAACCCATTTCAATATGGCGCTGGAATGGGATTTTTGATGTGCCGCCGTAGCCGCAGAATTGCAAGCTAAGCCAAAACGCCACAAAAGATGACTTCATAAATCGTCCGAGGCGGTCCACGGCGCGGTGCGGCGTCATCTTCAAAACCGGTTCGCGACTCGTACGAAATATATCAAGAAAAGTATTTTTTTTCTTGTTTTTCGTATATGCGCAAACGTTTTGTGCGCAAATCGTAAGCGTAATGAATTTTACTCTACTCGCGGGTTTTCCTTTTTTTGTTTTTCGCTTTTTTTTTCTTGCGTTTTCCTGTCCAAGAGTTTCCGATCTCGGTGCGATGTGCGTCGAACCTGTTTCTCAAGGTTAGATCTCCGGTCCATTCGTCCGAAATTGGCTGTCGCATGCTGCCAAGTTCGCAGTTACATCATCCCGTCATTGTCGTTGTCGTCATCATCATCTCCTGCTGATCACACAAATATGGAGATGCGACAATGCGGTGGCCTTATTAGCTCGCATGACGCAGCTCCGCAGCTGTGGCATGCCACAAGTGCCCACTGTACATAGACATGAATTATATGCGCATCGACCATATATTATATAGGCATAACCACTACTATAGCCACGTCACGGACATCCGCTTTGGCCTGCCCGCCTGCCGGCCTGCCTGCCTATTGCATGTGCGGCATGTTTAATTTTCAATTTTAATGTGTCAGCGTCAAGCGGCGGAAAAAACACAGGAAAACGCACAGTGCCAGAATACCAAGAAGAGACAGAGCAAGTGGGGGAAATAACCATTAGAACTGAGGTGCTCGAAAGAGAGGCAGTTGCATTGTTAACTCTAGTTAAAAGACGGAAATATTTCCGAAACTTGATGATTCAGTTAATTAGATTTCAGCTATTAGAAAAGTAAGAGACTCCAAACTTATCATACAGGGGTCTGTATATCATATGATCCCAAAGTATATATAATATTTTGGGTGCCAAGCCAAATCCATGAATTGCGGCAAAGTATTGAAGTTGCAACTTTCTGCTTTGACATATACTTAAATGTACTTTATATGAAGCTAACTACCAAATCTATCGATTGGGTAATTAGTAAAAAAGTTGTTGAAGTTTTCGTTTTCCCAAGTTCCAAGCAGCTCTGTCTGCGCTATCCACGTTGCGTAGGGTATCATACTGACTTCTTTAACTTAAAGCTTAGCTGGAAGCTTACAGCCTAGTAGAAAATATTACGCCTAATTGCAGTATAATATCAAGTAGTAGAAGTAGTAGTTCTCTGCCTCTCGAAAGAAAGAGAGAGAGAGAGAGAGAGACAGGCGGAGATAGCGTGCTTGCAGAGCTTTAAGCACATTAAAGAATGGCTTAACCCACCTCCCTCCCAAAGCTGCTTAGAAAATCCAAATTTATATGCGGGAATCGCCCACATGATCTTGAGTACTGGCATCAGTTGCTAATTGGCAGAGAATACTTTTCGAAATGCTGTGTTGCTGTCTGGAAATAGTATTAATCATCTCGCGCATCGGGGTCGCATATATAGTCGGTATTGGCTGCAATGGTAGACGTACATACAAAGCTTGTCTAACTTTTAGCACTTGGTAAGGCCTTAGCCATAATTATGGCTCGTCGTTCCGATTGTTGTTGCCGTTGTTGTTATTGCTGTTGTTGTTGTTGTTGCCGAGGCTTTTGTGTGTTGGCGTCTAAAGAAGCAATTAGAAAATTTGATTGATAGACAGCTGAGAGAAGGCACAAAGAGAGAGAGAGAGGGAGAGAGAGGGGGCAACTTGCATCATCAAGACAGCGGTTTTTGGGGCACTTGAATGAAAGATATTTTACCCGAGCCGTGATGCATCGCCTTCTAATTGGTTAATTTGCGGTTGTTAACCATCAAAATATTTTCCAACTGCAACACCTTTTTGTTGTTGTGAATAATTGTGGCCAATTGACGAGGCAATAGAACCAGAAATCAAACTAGACGCCCCTCCATTCTTCAAGTTCTCTCAAAGATCGGTTACTGTGTGGGCAGCAGCTGGGCAGGGAAGGGGAGAATTATGACGCCAACACAGTCGAAAATTTCAATAATTAAAAGGCAGAGAGGCGCGAGACCTGTTTGGCTACACTTATACGCCACTTCTCGGCCATAATGAACTTAACTCGTTTATATAACAACAACAACAACGACGCAACTGACCTTGAGACAAAAGCGGAATGCGTCGTGTGTGTGGCTTATTTTTATAGTTTATTATTTCGTTGCTGCTTGCTCTGCACTGTTTTACTGCTGTTTCTCACTTGAAAAGTGAGTTGCGCTTGCAACATCATCGTGTGGCATCATCATCATCCGCCAGATCGATGGGAAAACTCAGCGCGCATCATTTCCATAGATGACGCACCGTTTTAGCTGTCAAATTATTGCAAAGGTTCACGAACTGTGGACTTAAGACCATAATTGATTAATAATCGCTACGCCACATGTTGCCAGATCAAAGAGAATAGCAGTAGAAGAGAGAGAGAGAGAGAAAAGCACGCAAAAAATCAAAGAGAGAAAGACAGAGAGGCAGTTCATTCAACCGATCACAGAAGTTATTCTTCATTTCTGTCTTTTTTGGTGGCAATATCGATTTACAGTTGGCTTGGCTAACAAGCAGTTAACGGCATTCGTCGCCACGAAAGACTTAGGCAACAAACTTGCCACTCCACAGTCTCGCGCACGCATTACTCATGTGTCCCCCACACCTTCCCTTCTTCCCTCCCCCTCCTCGCGACAGCCTCTAATTATGCAAATCGGAATTTCTGCAGTTTTATTCGGATTTCATTAAAAAAGGCGTGTCCAATCTGAGAGCACATGACTCAGCCCAGTTGCAGTCGCCTCGAATTAAGCCAAGTCGAACAATATGTTGCCGTGTGGACAGACCGTTCGTTTGTTTGTTTTAAATGAAAAGTAGTCTGGCTAGATTCTGGCCAAATGCAGACCAACTTAAGTGCAGGCTTTTACCTCCACATCCACATCGTGCTCGCTGCGTGGGT
Source organism: Zaprionus inermis (assembly GCA_018151445.1). Taxonomy (NCBI): domain Eukaryota; kingdom Metazoa; phylum Arthropoda; class Insecta; order Diptera; family Drosophilidae; genus Zaprionus; species Zaprionus inermis. The sequence continues at coordinate 2,728,604 of JAECXD010001572.1, read as the reverse complement.
TAGTCTGGCTGCAGTTGTACAATCGCGTGCAAAACACTTTCAAATCGCTGCCAAAACGTGGGGCGTGGGTGTGGCTAGCTGGCTAGCTGGCTGGCTGGCTGGGAGAAAAAACAGCTGAAAACAAAACTGGTGCAAGTCATGACTTTTGAACCACAGTGCTGAAATTTGCCCAGCTACATTTGCAGTTCGAGTACACCCTGTAAAGCGTATACGTAAACGAGGCATATGCCACGGGAATGCGTAATGCAAGATGTTAATTTTATTTGAATAATTTTATTTCCTTTATGAAATAAGCTTAAAAAGTTTTTTTTTAATTACTTTATATTCGAACTTTCAGGGACTTGCTTGCTATTTACTTTAATTAACAAGCTTTTTTCTTTGGAATATTTGTTTTTGTTCGGTTTTCAATTACCAAATCGACCAAATGAGCAGCCGCTTTATAGCTGTAGACTTGGAGTGGTAGCCAATGTCGCCGCGGGCCTCGAATTTAAGTACTTCTAGACGTAATAACAATGCTAAGAAAAACAACAGCAGCAAGAGCAACAGCAATAGCAACAAGCGAGCTTCGAGCAGCAGAAAACGGAACTGTTTGCCGATCGGCAAAACGAGTTTTGCGCTGTGCCCGTCCCCCACTCCGCTCTGACCCCTAGCAGACACAGACAATGGGCGCCAAGCCAAAGCCAAAGCCAAAAAACAACATAGCAAAATGAACTGTAAATTGTTGTTGTTGTTGTTGCCGTTGCTAGAGCTGATAAAAATCGAAACATATTGAAGACCTACGGCGATCGGCGAAACCGGGCTGAGCTCAAGTCACGTTCATTGCGAATTTGTTGCGTGTTTCGGCTAAGCCAAAAAGAAAGAGAAAGAGAGGTAGAAAGAGGAAGAGAGCATGAAATTAGGCGTCAAAAACTAGCTGGAAAAAAGCAGCGCCTCAGGGCTCAACCCAGCTGTGGGTGTTCGTTCAATAAGCGCTTTTTTGTTTTTTTTATATCCCATTTTTTTCGGACATCTTGACAAATCAGCAAAGAAAAAAATAAAAACAATTTGTAGAAATTTTACGTAATCGCGTGGCGAAAACAGCCAAAAACAATGAAGCAAATCATAAAAGACGCAACACAAATTTGGGCAGCGCGCTCGCGTTTTGTCAGCGCAGTGTTGCTTGTTGCTTTTTCCCAAGACACAACTACCCCTTGGTCACCGCCTGCCGCTGCCGAGCGAGATGTGGCAACTTGTCAGCGCTCCAATTTAACGCACTGAGTCGAACGCGGGCGGCTTTGGCAACCGCCTGACGAACCTATTGACGCAACTGCCAACTGGCAACTTGCACGCAAAACACACTTAGAATGTGGCAAGCGGAACGACGCACAAATGCTCTTTACGGTGAGATTGCTGCAGCAATCCGTCTATAAAATATTTTATTGGTATACCCACTTTGCCGGTATAGGGTATCTGGCTGCATTGCACAAGGACAGCTTGGTGAGCGACGCCTTTCCAATTTTGGCAACAAGACGCACAAAGTCGCTCTGTCCAAAAGACTGGCACGCACATGGTTGCAGCTGCAACGACCGCGTTGGTCCTCACGAAATTTGTGGCAGTCCAAGTTTGTGTCCTCAGTCATTGCTTGCACTGAGTTTGTGCCTTAAGTCATCGCTTAAACTAAGTTTATGTCCTAAGTCATCGCTATAATGCGCACTATTAACATAATCTTCAGTTCATTTTCTTGTTAATTGTCAATTGCGTCAAGAGTCATAAAGACTTAAAAACGGTTAATGTGCCAACGCCGTTGGTCAATGTGAAAATGTTGGAAAATTGGGTGGAAAAATCAACAATGCAATGGAAAACACTTGGCAAGTGTTTTCTTGTTGCTGCTGCTATTGTTGTTGTTATTGTTGGCAAATTGAAGCATTGTTAGCTCATTTGCGAGAAACGAGACTGTGCCGCCGAGTGGGCAATTGCAATGACCTTGAGGCAAACGCGCAGCTATAAAAAAAAGCAACAATAAAAAACGTAGTTTGCCGTTCCGATTCGTTGACTGCGTTTACTTTGGATTCACATGCCCCGACTCCGCCGTCTTCCTCTCCCCGTCCACCCTAAACTATCGAACAAATTGTTACCTTAAGCTGGCTACACACGATCGCCTCTCTCACAGTTGCAGTCGCTTTTGAAATTCTAACCCCGATTGATCGACGCATCGATATCCCGCGGTTTTGCATAGTTAAGCAGGTGAAAGTTTCTATAGACACTTCAATTGGCTCTGATTCTCTGATCAGCACTCGCGCGCGCACAGATAGACGACTACACTGGGTAAAAGTAAAAGCTAAGACAAAGCCAACGAATTAACGTCATGCCTGACCCCAAAACAGGCGTTGTAAAGAAGATGGAGAAGAAGAAGCAGCAGTCAGAAACTATTGAAGAAATAAATATATTATGCGCTTTCCCGCTGCCTTTATCGACCTTACCTTTTCTTCAGCGTTAATTACCATAATTAAGAACACAATGCTGCAGTGGCAACAGTTGCAAGCCAGTCGAGTCGACCGTCGTCTTGGCCAACTTACTTTCTATGGCAGCGAAATTGCACCGAAATTAGCCATACGCAACCTCAGACTCGGCCTTTTTTTCAACTGATTGATCATAACATTGAGAGCGAGATGGCAGGCTAGAGATGAACTCCAAAGATTTCTCATTTTTATGGCACTCTTGGTTGCGTTAACCACAACCGAAAGTTGTTAGAATCTCTCGACGATTTGGTCAGAAAGTCGGTTTTACTGTCGATACCCATTTCAAATGGGTCAAACTCGCATTGTGCTCGCCGCGTTCGCTCTCAAGCCGATTTGCCTGTGTGTTTGTGTGTGTGTGTTTAACACAGTTTCGTATTGCCTTTGGCAATTTGCATGGCCGCCTTTTCAGCCACACGGCAGCGTGTGAGATTCGAGGGGCGATTCTAATGAAGTGGCTGCTGCAGGCTTGCGTCCTAAGCCATCGATCCATGAGATCATTACACGCATTTCACGCACACTTACGCATAAAAGTAATACAACAACAAATTTAACAGTTGTTCCCCAAGCAGAAAGCCGTTAAAATTAAGCAGAAACAACTCGCTAAACATAACAACATTTTCGCATATGTTAATGCGTAGTGGGTTGGGAAGGGGGAGGCGAGGGTGTAGCGAAGGGAAGCCGTTTGCTTTTAATGGAGGCGCACGCGAGGTCATTTAGTCGCCACATAACCGACTGCTCGTAAATGAAAATGCAATTGTTTAAATAAATACGACGCGTTGTGTGTTTGCGCGTCGCTTTATCTATTTGTCTGCCTTTGTTACTGTTGTTGTTGTTGTTGTCTTTGCCATTGCTTTTGTTTTTCTTTGTCGATTTTCTCGTGCTCGCATAATTTATTCAGTTGCACGGCCCATTTGTAGGCTCTTTGCTCGTGTTTATTTAGTTTTAAGTTTATTGTTGTTGTTATTGTTGGTGTTGGTGTTGGTGTTGCGGAATGTGTGTCAAACGAATTCGACACTTGACAGTTCCATATGGCATAAAAATATCCGTTACAGTTGAGCGCACATCGCGCCGATAATGCCGATGATGATCATGATCATAATCATCAATTGAATGACTTCACAATGAGAACAGCGTGTGAAGAATAGACGAGTGCATCAATTGATATAGTAGATATTAAACAGATATGTATTCGTATTAACATTAATAAAAGCAAATTAAATTAGTAACTATTATATCTCCCTAAAAACGCTACTCCATTTACTCAGCAGGCAGATAAATCTGCGACATGACTTCGGTTCATGCCAAGCAAAATTGGAAATTCGTGCAATTTGCAGCTTTATCGACAGCACTCGTCGAAGGTCGTTTGCTCCCATTTCACTGGCTTGTTGTTGTTGTTATTGTCGAACTGAAACTGGAAACTGGGTAACGAGAGCAGATGCCAATCAGAGAGTTCATTATTCATAATTTCCGTTGAACGCAATGCGCGCAAATTTTTATTATAATTTTTTCGTGTTGTTGTTTTTGTCTGATTTATCTGCATGAGGTGCGTTATTATGCTCAAGTTAAAAGGGCATCATAGTACGTAGACATGTGAAATTTGGCATTAAATTAACAGGGCAAAATGACTGAAGAATATTATTAATTGGGTTCTCTTATACATGTAACTGTACTTGCTAAATCTACTAAAATAATTGTTTACAGGGTAAGCGCGAGTCGAGTGCAATTTCGTTGCCACCATTTCCATTGGGCGTTCGTGTGGCTCTGTTGGTGACATATTTGCGCTTTGCCGCTAAACGAACTTACGTCATGCAGCTAATTTCAGCTAATTTATTGCACTGCCAAATGCTCGGATCGGCTCGGCTTCAATTGTTGTCGGCGTCGCTCTCGTTGTTGTTGCTGCTGCTGCTGTTGCCATTGTTAGTATTAGTTGGCAATTTGCATCGGCGCTGGCGCTCAGTTTAATGCTGCGTCTGGCAGCAGCTGGAACTGAGTGTGCGAGTGCAACGTGTGGCTGCATTAATACCTTTTTATTCACTTTTTTGTGGGACGCCACATAATGTCAGCTATTTATCAAGATATCGCTTGACCCAATTTCATTCAAAAACTCAAGCGAACAATTTCAATAATAACCGAAATCCGTAACAGATTACAACGCCTCGATACAGCTGCAACTGCCACTGCTCTTGCAACTGCAACGCGGCAATCAAAACACCGTAGTGATTGCATCCGAATGGGTGAGTGTCGGTCTATCTGACTGGCTTCTTGTGACATCATAAGTTGTAAATGAAATGTGTTGGCAGGCAAACAGTAAACAACAACAATAACAACAAGAAGCAACACATGTGAGTTCTTGCAGTGTATGCGACAGGCTAATACCCTGTTGAGAACTTTAATTTATACAATATCCTGGCTGGGGAACGTTAATTAAATAAAGAATACCGATTAATAAATTGTATCGCGTGTTACCCCAACCTTTTTTTTCCAACTTTGCCAATATCATTATGAACTCGATCCTTTTATCAAGCGTTGCCTTATTAATTATAAACGAAATAAGCGAGCTGAGCTGGCTGCCACCTCGGGTACTGCGTCTAATACTTATTTTTCAACAACAATCATTGGTTGAGTTTATCTTTCTTTTGACTTCTCGTCCATCCGTCTACAGGGTATCCAACATTGTAGGCTTTTATCGCACGCTGACCATCTACATATGTAAGCCGCATGTTGCTCCGGTTTCAGGTCGCAGCGGGTCTATGGATCGATAATGATCAGGCAATAGCTGTGCCCGCCTTCCTGGCCATGACGAGGCTATCCCAGCTGTTGGTGGTTCTCACACAGCAGCTACTGAAATGCACGAAGCAAGGCGGATTGACGGGCAACAAAAGTGGGGAAGGGGACAAAAAGTGCTTATCATGTGTTCAATTTGGTTATTGATATGTGCTTAAGACTCGTTTTGGTGTCCGCTTGTCATGTTGCATGTTGCATGCTGTTTGCCTCATCTGTTGACGGAAGCTCGTTAAGATGCTGCTGCTTCTGTTGTTGCCCTGCCGCAGCGCCTTTACAGTTACGCGCAGGCCTGACTGCCAGCCCGTCCGTCTGTTTCCTGGGAAGCTTCCTTCTCCAGTTTATGCTGATTTCAACCCATTTCGCCTGCACGCAACATGCGAACGTGCCTCCTCCCTTCCCCTTCTTCCCTCTGCCGCTTCCAAAAACCTCTTTAGCTGACCCAATTGCGAGGGGCCCACCGTGTGTATTTCTCGAAAGTTTCGCTTCGGGCAACACATCAAAAGTTCATTAAAAATGTTTGCCTTGTATGATTTAGCATAATGTAATCGGATTTCTAGCGCTATCGCTGTGTGCAGATCGAGACCCAAAACCGGTTGTCTTTTGCTGATTTTGTATTAATCACTTCCCACTTAGTAAATTTGGATCTGTGTCTCACATCTATGTATTTTTAATGTGTGTTTCTCTTCTTCTCCTTTTTGCAGCTCCCACAATGACGTCAAGCACTCAAATTCTCTGCACGGTGCTGCACTTAATTGTAAGTACAATAAAGATAAATCTAGTATTGCACTCTGTATGTTTTATAACTCTCTACTGGCGGCCAGGCCAGGCCAAGAGCCAACTAAACACATCAATCAGCCGCAGCTCCAGACTTGGCCGTGAATGACAATTGGCCAACCAGGCGATTAACCTGAATATGAGCCTGGTACTGGCACCGGCACCGGCACCAGGTCCCACTCCACTGCTAACACCAACGGGCATGTTTACTCTTTCCTGCCACTCCTCCCTTCCCGCTGTGTATGCTAAAATCGATTCGTGTTTGCGGCAACTTGCCAAAAGTGGCACAACTGCGCGCTCCACGCTTAGATTCTAAGCGAGTTGGCCTGGCCTCACCAGCTACGGCCTCTTCATCCTCGGTCTTAATCCCAGCATCAGCAGCAGCCTTAGTCTCGGCTTCATTTTCAGTGCCGGCACAGCTTGAGTTTCAACTCTAACCTGGCGCGAGCTGCTGCTGGCGAAAGTTTATTTCTAGCTGCATCTGCGGCTCAAGAATCGTGAGAATAATGTTGCTCATATCTCAGTGTCGGACTTGCGCTCTCTCGCTCTTTCTCTTTGTCTCACGGCCGGCACGAACGAAACCAAAATCAGTTGCCGCATTTCGCTGCATTTCCATTTTAATTAAAGGAGCTTAGCCTGGCCTGCAGACTTGCATAGATTAGTCCGGCATTAACGTCGACTCGTTCGTGATTTATGTCAACTGCTTTATGGGGCCACGATCGGGCCGTGGCCCATCTACGTCGAGCCCATATAAAGCTCTCAACTGTTCGCATTGCAATGCTAATGAGCCTTCTACCTTCTATCCACTTTCTTTACAGACAATTGCAACGCTCACGACGCACGGTGCACAGATCCCCTCAGCGACAAGTAAGTACATAAATCTTCTAATTCTTCTATGTCGCTTCTACTTTTCACCCTGTCTATGGTAATGGACACAACCTTCAGCATACAAGCCTCTTCAGGCATTCAATTAAGATTAGCAATAAGATTTCGATTTTGCTTTTGGGATTTACTCAAATGAGATCAGAATTAAAGCACAATTATTCCCCGATATCCAAACAATTTATGGCTAGTCAGAGCACGTGCATTTTTTCAAGTGTATAGCTGAACAAAGGGTTCAGCTACAGCTGTTAGCAATCCTCTAAAGTCACAGAGACTGGCTTTAGTTCCTGCTTCTGCTCAAAAGTGAAGGTGTTTGCTAAGTCTTTGCCTCGCTAACCGTTGCCTCACACACACACACACACACAACAAATTCAACAACAATAACAACAGCAAACCAAAGCTACGACCACATAATCGCAAGGCAAACAAACGTCAACTCATGTCACATTCAGTTGTCTTATTAAAAAACGATGACTCCTAAAATTGAATGAGTTGACTTCGGTTCGCATGGTCGCTGGCCAAATGTTACGCCACACTTCGCGAGCGTGAGTGTGTGTGGGCGTGTAGTTGTGTGGCACACCCAGCAGGCTACAAACGACCAATCAGCATGGACAACTCTGCATACCCTCATCCAGGTATTCCAAAGTTTTCCAATAGTTTCGGTCGTTGCCATGCAGAGTCTGCAAATATTCTAGGAACTGAGAGTAGGTAAAGAACTGACGCATGTCGCAAACTAGGTTGCGGTGGTAGGAACACTGACGGTCGAGCACCCATTTACGATGCTCGGGCACCTCAAAATCGGGAAGCTGAAACTCCAGTACAGCATGCGGGCCTTTATAGAGCAGAGAAGAGGAGGTGTAGCTAAGCAACAAGATTGGAAGTTAGAAATGACAATTCTTGTATGCAATTCGCTTGGCTTACACAAAGGCCTTGTTGATCTCCTCCTGAACCATCGGACACTTGCTGATTTCATGCAGCACACGTGTCTTCTGCGGCGACTGCAGGAAACGCAGAAACATGGGCGGCAACAGGGAGAAGCGAACACATCTCATTATATCGACCACATGGGCGCGACGCTCAGACCATTGATGGTTAAGCCAGCGCACGGCAGCATATACTACCTAAGAGGAAAAGCATTGTAATAGTATGCGGTAGTCAAAGTGCCAATTGAAACTCACCTCGATCTCAGAATTGACCCCAATATTTTGGCTGGAAAGCAATTGGCTAATATGCGGAGGCTTCATCTCAACGAACTCTTGTGAGGCGACAAGGGTAAGGAAATAACGACTAATCCGCGAAAGGAATAATTGCTCAAAGATCGGCATATCCAATTGGAATACGTCGGGTAGCAGCGAAAAAATCTCTTCCTCATCTGTAATCGTATCAAAAGTCTGACAAACGGAATCAATTAGCTCAGGTATTCCAAAGAACTGGACTGCACTGTAAATTTCCAGTACGCTGCGATAATTGAATGACTTCCGTCTAATGTTCGAATCATGCATTATCCAATCGTAGACCACTTTAAACGCCTGTGGTGTTACCCATTTCGTTGGCAACCGAATGGCTAATGTTTTGCTCGATTTGAAGCGACGAAAGTATTGTGAATACATTTGCAGGGCGAATAGAAGACAGCGAAACTGGTAGCTCCCTATATAGATTATGATATCCCAGTTGTTTCTGTTCTGTATAACTTGCAACAATTGAGGTGCCAGATTGGTTACTTGTTTACTGCCCACGTTGATCACTCCGCTCACATCGAGCTTGTCTATGATGCTAAACTCGTCCAGTGGCGTTGGGACCAGCACCGTTTTTGACGTTCTTATAGGGTTGTTTAGGGAATCGAAGAACCATTGCCTTTGATTCTGCGTGGCATAGAACTCAGCCGATGAGACTATTCTGGGTTCTTCGTCAACGAAAAACTGAAAGATAAAGAATAATTTTAATTAAAATGTATTTGAGAAAACACATTGTGCTCACCTTTTTATTTTGCCAGATCTCATTCAGCTGTGGAGAGTTCGGATATATAAAAAGGCTTATATTTTTCGAATTTTTTACCTCAAGATCTTGGAAACTATCACCAGAGCTGACATCGTTAAGTTCAGTATCGGTCTTAAAGCTCAAATCTAAAGGGTTGTCCAGTTTTTTGTGGTGGACAGAATCGAACGTATGCTTGAAAATATTTTCAAGCTCTTCCTCAACGATTTTTTCAGGCATAGCATCTGCTTGCTCTAAATGACTCGTTTTGGGCTCGCAGGATTCACTGCTAGTCCTCTTGTAGTTTTCATCCAATTCTTTCGGATAGATGAAAATATACTCCAGCTCTTTACTTGTTCGACCACTTGTCTCAAGCTCGTCCCCAAGACTATCATCCACGATTTCAGTTGTCAATTTCGAGATGACATTTTTCACAATTAAATCGGTATTGTTATCGTCGGATTTCCCATGGAATGCTTGGAGTATTGGCTTATTCGTTTCATTTATTCCCCACTCATCTATACCATTATTAGCTTTGTCCATTTCACTAAAACAATTTAAAATTTGGTTAGAAAGTTAACATTATTAAAAAACGAATATATAAAAAGAATTTTCAATGCTTGCTATAAAATATGTCTCTCTAAGTCAGGGACTCTAGCCTGATCCCAGTTGATTATGCAGTTTGCTCTATGTGATGCATTTCACAAAATTACACATAATAGAAAGCCATTAAACATTTTATGTGCCAGTCCGGCAAGAACAACAATAACCGACAACAAGAAAGACTGCAAGGAGAACGACTTAACCGTGGATGGGCTTTGAGTTCGGTTCAGCTTTGGGGTAGCTGAAAACCGGCTTCGAGTTGCATGCAATTACTTTGCCCAGCAGCATATGGAGCTGGAGAATAGGAATATATATAGGAATAGAAGCCAACCAACTGATGCGAATTGCTTAAAGGTTCGTTGAACTAAAGCAAGGCATCGCCATCTCCATCGTTGTAGCCAGCACCAGCTCCAGCTCGCAGCAGCGTGAGAGGCGTGCGAGACGAGCACACGCCGTCAGTCTGGGCCACAAAAGAAGTGCAAAAAACCAAAAAAAAAAAAAGAAAAATGAGAATTGCTGGAATGGAGAACAGAGAATGGACAGAGAATCCGCACGCGAGGTGTCGTGTATACTATATATACCAAACTATATATGTATGTGCGATCTCTGCACGTAGCCCTATGCTGTCTTGCAGCTGACTTTGTGTCTTACCTTAGTTCTTGACACTGCAATTACGTATACTCTGCGGCTTCGGCTATGCTCTGGAATTGCACCGAGAGCTCAACCTCGCAGCATGCGACTGCCCGAAGAGCTTAGGGTTCGTGTTCTTGCACAGCTCAAGTTCAAGGAACTCATCTCTTTCTAATGATTCTGCACAGCGATGGCTTCTCAATGTCATTAACTTGGCATCTTTGCGTTTTCATGTTTCATCTTTGTCGCAGCGCAATTGCTTCCGCAGTTGCCAGCTGCAGTTTGTTACCAGTTGCCAGTCGCAGTTTCAGTTGCAGTTGCCAGATGCAGCCTTTGCTCCCAGGGGCGTCTTTTTGGTTTGTCGTCTTGGCCATTGTCTTGGCCTTAAGTTTGTCTTGACTCTTTGTTAAAGCAGATTCGCGTATCGCTGATGATTTATACCAATGGCGTCGCCTAGAGTTGGTCGATTGTCGTGTCACGCGGCGCAAGCTTATGGCAATCGATATCGGTGTGTTGAAATATCGAATATGGCAGCCTAGAATACGATTTAGCAGGATTTTATTAATAAATTGTAAGTCTATTGGTATTTTTTAAAGTATTAGACTGATTATGAATCAGATATTGATACAACTATAATACAATTTATTTATTGCATGAACAAAACTTTAGGATTGAGCTTGACTTTGTCGATGCAAGCAAAACGTTTATTCAACAATTTTTGGTATTGCAAGCACGCGTCTGCCACTAGCTTAGCCTAAGTCCCATCCTTAGAGTTTCATGTTGTTATGGTCTAACTGTAGTTTTATTGCAAGCATATTCCCCATCGAGTGGCCTGCATGTTCAATGTGCAATAATAAAATGTTGTTACTTTGCAGAGGATGCGCAGAGCTCACTAAACGATGCAATTGCGGCGGCCGAGGCGGAAGCGGCAGCAGCACAGGGCACGCCCCCAAGCAAACAGGCCACAATCGAGCCGAGCGTGCGAGTGAAATGTTTGTCTGGCTCCATGCTGATCACCATCAAAGATGCGCCTCCAAACCACGAGACGGGACTGTTCAGTGGCATGATCTACCCAAAAGGCTTGTCCAAGAACTCCACATGCCTTAGCGAGTACAGGTGAGTGTGCCACTCCGCCTTGTTGTTTGCGATTGCTTGAGATCGCTACTCCAGATAGTGAGCCGAGCATAATCAACATTTATCTTTGGATTCCTTGCAGAGATCACATCGGTTCTTTGCGCTACAAGCTGCCATTGCGCAGCTGCAACACAATGCCCAAGGAAACGGTAAGTCATGCGTAAACACAAGTCGGGGCTGGTCAATCTGCAAGATCTTTAACTCGGGCACCCACACATACACACACAGCACCCACACCTATGGATTACATATATTGTAAAATAGTATTATGGGTTTTGCGAAGTGGTTCTGCCTTTTCGGCACGCTAATTGAGCTTAACCACTGCGAACATCATAAAAGCAAGCAACTTATAAGGCATGTAGCATCCAGTCGAGATTGGTTACAAGGTCCAATCCATATGCCAAGATGATTAGCCATTTGCTCATCGCGATTTACTCGCCTCGAAGCGACAGCAAACGCACATCGCGTCACTTGGACTTGTGACTCTTTGGCATTCAATTAACGACGGCGTATTAGGTGCATCATTAACTGTCTGATTGAGAAAAGATTGACGGGGCGGAGCCAAGAGTCGTAAAGTCGAGTTAGAAGTTGGAAGTATAATCTAAAGATTGCCCCTCCTGACTGAGACAAGCTCTCTGCCTAATGAAACAACGCAATATTTAAACTTCATTAAAAACAACGATAAAAATCCTGTTTGGTTTAAGATTAAGCAGGTCTTTAATATATGCATAACATATATGTATTTTTAACGTTGCTGACACCTTTCTCATTAGTTCAAGAAATGCTCAAAACATTATTGCGCAACAAGGCAAAAAGCATTGAAAGAAATATTCGACAATTTTCTCGAAAATGTTGTTTAAATTTTTTGCATTTCCCGTCGGCATAGAAAAAGGCAAATATCTGTCTAGAATATTGTGGATAAAGGGTTATAAAAACTGTTAACTTTGTAATGTTGTAACGAAAAACCAAACCGAACTCAAGCACGGATTACAATCGAAAAGAAATATGAGTTTATGGACTTTGTTGGGGCTGGATCGGGTCTTATATGGCGTGGCTTATTTATTGGGTCATATCTACGATTTACGACCGTTTACGCTCGCATTGAGCTGGCTGGTATACTATTTTGAAATCTCAATTAGCACTCTCATCGAGCTAAACGTCGGCTACAACTCACGCATCGATGTTTTATGCCCAACACACACACACACACAAGCGATGGCCACTCTGTCATCGTTGTGTTACATTTTTGTCTTCTTAATGTGATTTCCCAGAGTTGTTTATTGGAGCAGACGGATCGGACAGGTGGACGTAGATACGAAGAGTTTTGTAATTTGCTGTAGCGACGGCTTTTTTCCTTTCGCTCGATTGGTCTGACACAATTTGAGAAAAATTGCAAATTTTAATTGGTCTTACGGCAAACCGTTTTATGGGGCAATATGTGTGCCATACACACAGACACATAGCCGGACTGTAGCCGTTCTGGCCAACACTTAACAAGTTCGTTGCCAGAGTCTTTTGTTTAAAAACACACTCACCGCGCCGTGCCGCTTGCTTTCCAGCCAAGCGCACTTGTGGCTGCAACGAACGTTAAATAAACAAGTGGAAAATTGACAGCTAACTGGCGGGAAGCGGGGTGGAGGAGCGGCAACCACTAGGGTATACCCTATGCTCATAATGAAAATCAATAAGCCAAGTGACTTGACGTTCATTGATGTGAGTGAAGGCAAGCTGCAATTGCTGTATGATCTCAGCCATGGTCGACCGCGGGGCAGCTCGGCGCATGGCAGGGCAGGGCAGGATGCGGCTGGCTTACGTCATGTGTGATGAAGATGAGCTCGATGTGAATGCGCATTTGCATACAAAACAGACACATGCATGCATGTGTGTGTGTTTGCCCATTTAAAGCAGCAGATTTGAATGTAAAAAGTCGCGTGTCAACTGCCGCAAAAAGTTGCCACGCCATTGACTCCGACAGCGCTGCTCCGTGGCGACCCTGTTGCTATTGTTGTTGCTGTTGAAGCTGCTGTACAATTAAATCGAGCTATAAATAGTGTTTCCTATAATTATGTATGTAAAGCTTAGAAAAACCCCATACAAAAATGATTAGAAAATTTTGCATAATGATTTATTTATTGATTTTAAAATAGTTTATTAAACAATTAACTTGTTGCTTGCAATAAAATACGATAGCTTTTTGCAAGCTGTGCCTCTTGTGGCTTATTGAAATGACTCAAAAGTAATTTCGCTAAAATTCTTAATGTGTTTTATCATTATTTTCTATGGCTCTTGAAATGTCACAGGGTATAACCCAGTCAAGCCAAAGTGACTAAAGCGTTTTATTTGTTGCTGTTACGTACAGGGTCGGCTGAGACTTGGAAACAGACTGACGCGCTCACACAGAGAACTCATGCGTGTTGTGAAGGGCGCAAAACATTTTTTTTAAATTAAATTATAATTGCCGCGTAACTGATGCGCCCGACTGTGGCAGAGGCAAGTCCGCAGCACGTTTCTTGCTTAAGTCTTTTGTGAGTCTTTTTTAACATCGTTCAATCGCTACAAATTACACCACACACATGGCCCCATTCATTTCCAAATCAATTTGTTCTGATCAGCTGTCAGTACGTTCCCCCCCTACCCACGCCTTTCTCTACCACTCCCATCATCTTCATTGCGAAGCGACGCAACGTTGGCGGCCATTTAAACGCGTTCAACGGCCGCTGCGGTCGCCGCCTTCGTTCGTTGACCGTGAAAATGCCAAAAGTGAACACATGTAAAACGTGTTTAGTATTGTTATTGATATTTTCAAAAATCATATAGCTATATAGCTATAGCTACTAGCTGACTGTGACTGAAGGTCAGCTGGTCAATTGGTTGTCACCCACGCAACGCTCGAGCAGCTCGAGCTGCGGCTGCAGGCACATTATCTTGGGCGCTGACATTTATGAATGCCTCGTAGTCGTTAGAATAAACGTCGCAGAGATACGAATGCATTTCAATGCGACTTTAAATCGAATTTACATAAACATTTCTATTTCACACAGGGGCAGAGAGAGATAGAGAGAGAGTACATAAAACCGGCTAGCTGTTCCTAAGGGAGAGAGCAGGTAGCTAGGCAGAGCGACAAAGCGCTGTTGTCGGCATACAGAAGTGTCATAATGGCATAATAGCTGTCGGCTTGTCTACCGTTATGTTGTGCTGTGCCTGAGATCTTGAATGTCATTTTATTATGCTTTTTATTAGCCCATTGTCTCGTTGCCTGATGCTGCCGAGAATAACAAAGCGCGTGAAAGGCAATGAAGAGAACTGCGGCCCAAGTTCTAAGTATAATCATCTTCAGGGCAGAGTCCAAGACGGAAACAGCAACAGTTCGCTTTAATGGCAGCAGCATAAACATAGCCTCGGAGGGGAGGGAGGGGGAAGGGCAGTCTCAAGTGGGCAGGGGACTGGGATCTGGTAGCTACAATTAAGAATGCCTTGCGGGTGACGTCGACACTTAATTGAAGCATTTCCGTGGCCCAAGTTCATGCAGACCCAACTACCAAACTTCCGAACACATCACGTACGGGACGAGTTGAGGTGCCCCATTATCATTAGCTTCAATTGACTGGGTACTTGATGCGAGCACACCAAACTGGGTGATGGTTCCTCAGCTCGAAAATTAGCACAAGCGCCAAGCACCGTTATGTCAGAGAGCGAGAGAAATAAATAATATGAAAATTCTATGTGCTTGAAATAACTGAAATGTCTTAAAATGATGCAAACGGAAGTGTCCAACACACTGTCTTGCAAAATTCATGTTCGGTTTCCATTTCGGTTTCAGTTGCTTCGAACAAAGCATGCAGCGCGAAAAATCATTACGCAAGTCTTGTTAATTTGAGCGCAGATGCCGATGGAGATAGGAGAAGATGCTTCACACTTGGCTGGGCGGCACTAGCACAATTCTATGGAAGATAAACGGCCCGCGGCCCCCACATCAGGAAGTGCTTGAAGTGATCTGGAGACGAGTTGCCGTCTAAGTCGCACATCAAATTTCTCACTGACAAACCGGCAATTTTCAGCGCCAGCCAAGCGTGAGTCTACGGCTCACACCGACACGCACACACACAGCTACTTACATGTGTAGTACTCATATTCTGCTGCTAATATGGCTTCTTGGGCATTAGCATTAACAGCTGCCAGCTCGCGATTTTATTAAGAAGCCAGACAAAGTGGAAGTGGGAGTTTTTGTTATACCTGTGGCACGTTTGTTGCCTAAGTCTTTTGTTAAGCAAGCGCTAACTATAAGAAAATGCAAAAAGAACTGTAGGATTGCAAATTAATATCGCCGCTACACTCTCTACCCACAGAGAGATTTGTTGTAAGTTTTTCTTGATTCCAGTTTTCTTGCTTAGCTTTGCAGCACAGACAAAAATCAAGCTATTTTTTCTTCTTTATTTTCCACCTAATTATATGCCTCGACCATTGAAAATGGTCAATAAAGGGTAAACTAACTTTCATTTTTTTGTGATTTTCCCCCTTTCAGGATGACGGCGGTATTGAGTTTTTCAACACCATAGTGCTGCAACCGCATCTGAAACTGATTACGGATCTGGGACGCGGCTACCATGTGCGTTGTGCCTACAAAAGCCGCGATGCGGCTGTCAAGCCGAAGAAGCATCTGCGAAAGCATGCACAGAAACCGCAGGCGTTCCGCAGTGATGAGCACGATAGGCGTGACTATGGACGCTCGCTGGACAAGCAGCGCTTGGACGATGACGTTATGGATGAAGAGGATGTGTATGATGTGAACCAGGACGATGACAATAACGAAGTGACTAACAACGAAATTCCCATGCCTGGCTGCCATATGAAGATCTACAATGAGGAGCACAAGATCGCCGACGATGTAAAGATCGGTGATCCGCTCACCATAGTGATAAGCATCGATGAACAAAAGCTCTACGGACTGCACGTCACCGATTGTATTGTGCGCGACGGACTGGGCTGGGGTGAGCAGCGATTGGTGGGCGAAGATGGGTGAGTCGAGTGTTGCACTGTTTGCTGGGCAATTAGCAAGACTAAACAATTTGGTTCCCTAGTTGCCCCATGGACAACGAGATCATGGGCCAGTTCAACTATACGGAGAATCGCCTGGCAGCTAATGTGACCTTCCCGGCGCACAAGTTTCCGTACACAACTTCTGTGTATTATCAGTGCAATGTGCGACTCTGCGCTCTGGAGGATCCAACCTGCCAGGAGGCACCCGTTTGCAGCGGCAAGCGGCCAAAAAGACAGGCAAATGATGGCAAGGACGACGAAGCGATGCCGGCAACCATTGAGGTCTTCTCTGGGCTCTATGTCAATGAGAACGAGAATGCCAACGACAACGAGGAGGATGCGGTGTACAAGGAGAAAGTAGGCTATACCCACTCTCTATCTTATGTGTACGCTGGCTAGATTAACTATAACTATGCATATTTCAGACTCTCGAGGATGCTTTGTGCGTTTCGCAGCGCACCTTCGCCATAGCCATCGCCATTGCGGGCCTTATTCTCATGTTGGCCGTGGTCGCTGCCGTTCTTTGTATTATGGCGCGACGCAGCACCAAGACGGTCTCCAATTCAGGCAGCTCCATCTACAGTGGACCGTACACAAACACTGCCTTCTCGCACAGCAGTTAAGCAGCTGCTCGCTCAATGTGGAAAGCACAACAAATTGCAAACCGTTTTCTATCCAAAATTCCAGAAAGGGAACACTCAAAGTGTTTTAAAATCAAAATACAATTTACAATTATACACCAGTTATACCAGGATAGTCCAGGATGTTATATGAATCCAGAATGAGATACTCGCGCAGTAAACAAACGCAAAATGTGCCCCTGCGGTAGTCAAAAATGTCTCGAGATGAGTTTTGGGAGCATTTTAGTCGATAAGGTCACAAGCACAGTGCTGCGTCTACTGTCTAAGTTAGTACTAATAATACTAGACGTATAGCTCTTACCTCCTTACGCCCCCATGTTCCCTACCCCCCGCCCCCTCTTTTACGTGCAGAGATTACCGTGCAATTTCGAAGCAGATATTGCACGCTAATGTCGCAGAGTTGTGTGCAGAGAGAGAAATCTCATTAAGCAACTTTGTTTCGCACTTCGGTGTTGGTGTTGGATACCTTTCCCACAAGGCACACTCTCTCCACACGCACACACACACACACACAGTATCGATCTTGTAGTGCAGTCATTATACACAACACATGTAGTTAACTTACTTTAACTGTAATTTAAACACTCGAACTAACAAACGAATGCAGCAGCCGACGCTCAGGTGATATTTGTATTTGTACTCTAATATTTATAAACTTGCGTAGTTGTTCCAACAACAGCTGCCATCCTGCCACCTGGCACTCGCCAACCGCCTTGTACTTAGTTCAATTTCCTGTACAATTGTTTTGTCTTGTCATCGTATAACCTAAACTACATACTATGTCTATGTGCACTACGCTTTACTTTAAGCAGGGCAGCCCTCTTCAGCACCCGATCGATTGTTCCCCAACACTCCCTTAATAATATTAAAATCGTATTAATTGTCAATGGAAGTAAATGTACTTCAAGTGCCTTTGCACAGCTTCACTCGAGCGTTTTTGAAGAACGCTCGCCTGGAGCCGTGCAATTCACGTTTGATCTAAAAATATATAAACTCAAGAAAAAGAATATACTATTTAAAAGTAATAAAACAGCATCTTTAGCTAGACCTAAGCTAAAATAATCTATGGAAATGAAAATAAAATTAAATTTATCAATCATTCAAGAATTTTTTATTTCAAATGCTTGAGTTCAAGGTTATGTCAAACTAAACTCGAGCGCCAATCTAAATGACTGACAAGTAATTACTCTATCTTAACCGCACGAGATTAACACAATGTGACTGACGAACTGCATTAACTCTTATAAATAAACTAGACTGCGTATCAGTTACTGCTGACAGTGCGATGTGGAAACAGTTACTGGTGATGCACGCATTCCTTGCGCCTGTGTGGAGCTCGTTGAACTGCCCAACTGAAAACGCAACTCATCTGCAGTTTCATCTAGTGCGCGAATGTCAGCGTGCTATCACAGACGAGGCATTAGCGCTGGAGAACACTTCCTCACTGGAGGATTGTATGCACTTGGCGCGTGAGTTACGTGGGTTGGCCTTAAACTATGCGCCCGGAGGTCCAAGGCGACACATTAACCGTTATGATGAACAGTCTAAGAACAAAGATGGCAACGCAACAGACAACAGACGATATAGGGATGCGCGAAGAAGTTTGAGTGTCTTTCAACAGCCAGGAGATTTCTTCAATTGCCACGTCTTGCAGTGCCCGCAGAACTCTAGTTTCGCCGGCATGGTGAACGATAGTCGCTTTGATTATTATAGTCTATATGGAAGACCAATTGGTAAATTGGACGTATGTACATATGTAGCTAAACAAATACTTTATATCTGCGTTCCTTTGAAGCGCTGCAGAACGTCAGCTGTGTAGCCGATGTTGGTCTTTTTGTGATCTTCACTCGACCCACAAACTATCTCAATGCTTCATTTGTATGCAGCAATGCTAGCGAGTTTAGCGGCAGCTTGGCGCATGTTGCCTCCGAGGCAAGGACATATGCACTGTCGCAATTGCTACGCAATTATAATACAAAGCGTGTTATTTTGAATCCAGATCCGGCTATTTTTCTGGCTTATGTCGGATTGCAGTACAATCGTAGCACCGCCTTACAACCACTAGACTTCCGTAATGAACAGCAGGAGAGTCTGCTATGCTTTCTCTATAGTGCCTGGCATTTGAGGCATCCTCGGTTAACGTAAGTTGCTTACATGTTATTGCCATGGCTTACCTTCATCAGTTTTTAGGGAATCGCAAGCTAATACTAGCTGTGTAGCACTGACGCCTCAGGGAACCTGGCAAACACTAAGCTGTGACCACGAGCTGCCATTCATCTGCGAGATCCTTGTACCTACAATATCTTCCCAACTTGACACTGGCACGAATGCAGCGAATGAATGTGTTTGAGTTGACAGCCAAATATTAAGTGCATCACTGTTATTCGCAGACGTTTTATTAAACTTAGCCGTTTTCAAAACAAGAATATAGCAGAATTCAATTGTGGTTCTTCAACTTTCTCTCTCCCCCTTTAGAGAAACACATGAAAGTTGTCATAACGATGTGTACACTAAAAGAGTATAACTTAATGGTACTTGTAGTTCCTGTGGTGCTTCAACTTAGGGTAGTTGATTGCATAGAAGAACGCCATGCTGGCGACGGTAAGCTGGAAAAAGGGTGCAATACCAGCACGCTTGGGGAAAACGTACTTGTGCTGCCAACGCCACCAGGCACGGCTTATGGCACCAGCAATAGCATTTGGTGACTTGTTGCGGCGACTGATCCAGGCTCCCAGCTCACCAATCTTTACTTGACCGAAGGGCACATCAGCTGCGGATGCCAAAGAGACAAACAAAATAATTATGTAAATTATAAAAATCGTTAAAACGCCGCAGAATAGTTCGGCTGATTACGTAATTGTGCAAATTTTACGTACCTTTGCCGTAGAAGCGGGCAGGATCGTAAGGTCCATGCACCTTTGGGTTATACTCAGCAGGATAGTCACCAATAGCCATCTTGCTAGTTTGTATGTAAAATAGATATATTTATTCCAATGAAATGGAAATTCCTGCTTGCTACTTACTTTGCTCGATACTAAAGTATGACTATGACGATGTATCGATACCTTGCACAGCAATGCTGTAGATATATATGTATTTCACTCCACAAACGATGTTTTATATCGATGTATGTAATGTAATGTTGCAAGATATTTAACATTCTGATTGTGTGGCAACGCCAGTGCAAAGTATATACAGAAATCAAATAAGAATTTTTGCAAATCGGAATCGCGCTTTAAAAAACGATAGTATTGTTAAAAACAACAACAAAAACCAGAACAAATCAATAAACAATGAAACTGGAGGAGCATTTAGCAAAGAGTGCGCCATCGCCGCAAGAGGATGACGACGAAGATGAAAAGGCGGAGTCGAAAACAAAAGCCACAAATGCCTCTGATGAGGGGGTGGAGAATGCTGAAGATGCTGCGGACGAGTCTGCTGAAAAAGAAAGCGCGACTGGCAAGAAAAAAGGCACGCGTAAAAAACGCTCACTTAATTGGGAGGAAGCTGAGCGCGGACTTCTCTTAGAGGTCATTAAAACAAAAGTCGCTTTCGTTGAGAATCGCAGCGTTGACGCCAAAAGCATCAAGGCCAAGCGCTTGGCCTGGTCCCAAATCACCAAACAGTAAGTGAATGCAAATGTCGAATGCAGCTCTTCATATTTAATGCAATTTATTTTTTTGATTTACAGATTCAATGCGTTGAACTTTCGGCATCGACTGCTGGAACAGATTCAGGTACAGTGGCGCAGCATGAAAAACTCAACCAAACGAGAGTACCAACAGAAGCATCCCAAGTCGGATGCACTAGAGGGCATGCGCATGATTGAGTTCATGGAGGAGTTGCAAAAGGATCCAGTTTCGTCGCGCAGTCAGACGCGCAGTGGCGGCACCAACGGTGCTGGTGCCGGCGCCATTAACGTTGTGCCGCTGAAAAAAGAGCTTCTCGAAATGGACGAGGACGAGGACATGCCATTGGCTGCCTTACCCAATTCCACAAATGCCAGTGAGGATACACTGCAAACATCCACCATAGCAATACCCTCACCACCGCCCTCTACCGCTGGTGGCGACTCACAGCAAGAGAGTGCCCAGACCCAATCAGCGCCCAATCGACGCAAACGTGCCAAAGCCAAACCGTTGCTCAATAACAACAAGGAGGACACAGACGGTGCTGCTGGCTCGGCAGACAATGAGAAGACTTCACCAACACGTAAAAGACGACAGCGTAATGTAAGTAGACGGAGATGTGTTTACAGGAAAAGCTAATCTCGGAATAATCTCGCAACTTTCCAGCAGCATTCACAGGCACAGTCCGTATTATCCGACGACTTCAGCACTGAAACGCCAGCCATCGTTAATGTGGCTGCCGTGACACCATTTACGCCAGCAGCTGGGGTCAACGAGACCATTGTCAGCGCGGAAATTGACGAAAAATATAAATATCAGCTATTCAAGCTGTTAAAGCAAGCGCGTCTGGCCGAGATAGATTATGCACGACGCGAGCATGAGCAGAAATTACGTTTTGAGCAAATGGAACAGGAGCTCAAAATGTCGTACTATCGACAGCAGCAGGACCTGAAGCTGCGCCAGATGCGCGAGGAGCACGACATGAGAATGCGGCAGCAACGACGGGAGCACGAAGCACGTCTCAGTGTCTATAATCACAGCAGCAGAGGCTTGAATGGCAATGGAGATGCGGATCAGCAGCTGGCGGTACAAGAGCCGGCACAGATGGGCAGCGCTGTGCGCTGCAATGCCAAAACGGACTACAATAATCTGCACCTGGACAGCGGCTCAACTCAGTTGCAGTCCCAATTGCAGCAGCAACCATCAACGTCGTCGAGCAGTAGCAGCACGGCAGCATCACTGGCGCAAAATACCAATTCCTTGGCCTACAACTAGTTGTTGTGCACAGATACGGACACGAACATACACAGACACACCAACAGACACGGACACACACAAATGCAGACACATCACATAAGAAAATACGAATTGCTAGCATTTAGTGGAAACTGTAAACTTAAGAAAACAAAATTGGAAAAACTTAGCTTGAAATGCGTTTAGCGAAATGTAGCCGACTCTCAATGTCTCAAAAGAGACTCAGACTAACCAAGATGAATACGTATGCATACGAATACGAATATAGATATGAATACGTTTATCGAAGCGAATACAAAATACTCACGTTGCCACACGCAGGCGACGGTACCGGGCGCCCTGCCATGACAAAAACAATGGACTGTTATTTTGTGAAACCACACACATACATAGAGAGAGAGAGAGACAGCACTCACACACACACACGCGCATTGCATTTTCCAATATTAGTATTATTATATTTGTATCCCGGTAACTGTTAAGTGAACTTGCTCTAAAAAATGATGAATTTCGAACACGGTTGTGTCACAAGGCAGAAGAACAAAACAAGAAATACTCAAAGATCCCTATGCATAAGTTACCCAAGTACCCTCATCCGAAACTCGTCAGTCAGTATTCTACTTTGCCACTGCATAACAATAGTTTTCATTCCTCTTCCTTCCCAGACCATCTCATTTTTCAATTACGTTAAGTTTTGTTTATATACAATTATTTTTTTTAAATAAATATATATTATTTAAGTATACACAAACATGAATAACTATACCAATAATTGTACATCTATGTAGTTGTATTCTGTATGGATTGTTCATACACATAAACTTTTATAATTGTCGTACTCATAAGTTACGTCGTCTTTTAAGCAAGGTACGTCGATAAGTATTCCCCGAATATGGTATATGTATGTACAATTTGTGTTGTATAGCGCTGTAATATCCTGTAACTTTGCTTTAGCTTACGAATAAAATAATTCAAGCAAAGGAGAATAAACATCTAAAGCATAGATCGTTTAATATACTCAATCTATATGTCTTGTTAGTTTTGGACTCTTCCGACTATTTAATGCTTTCATTCCAGTTCTAACGATGATTTTTCACAATCATACTGCATTTTACCTATCGTATAAAACACTACCACATATTAGATATACTGATTTTGGTAAATTTCTTATACCATGTTATTAGTAAGTTTTTTTGATGTCCTTTTGTTTCTTAGAGTTACATTTTAATCAACAAAAATGACGCGCATAGAAAGGTCAACCTTCTTAATGACCGAGTTGCTTTGATTCTCGATGATCTTTAAGTGCGGAATATGCTTGCTTTTTTAAATTTTATTTTTATATGGACGAATATTAGTTTTGATTAGTATGCAGTGCATACTATGCACATATTGTCTGCAAACAACTGGAAATGTTGTAATTTCTTGGGGTAATATTTGCTTCCGATGTTCATGTGCTTAATGTGGTTGCCAATTTTTACATTTTTTGTCCTAAAGATGACGTATTATAATATTTTTTACGTTACATAAGTAACTCAAAACAGATTAGCACACATATATATGGATTTTGCATTGCAAATATTTTTGGAACTCCGGTTTTCTCAATGTACAAACCGAGATAAATAATAAAAAAGCGAATAACATTTGTTTTTCGGGCTTCCATAAAATACCTTTTTGAGTTTCACGTTGGTATATAGGCAAATAAAGAGACTTGGCTCTTAAACTAGAATAAACAAAAAGGTAACACTCCAAAAAGAGCCACAGATCAAGAAAAGGAAAATAAACCTCTTGCTAAGGCATACATCTATTTATATACTCTTTATTTTCCTTTCAATCTAGTATTCATTGACGAGATCTCCAATTGAAACGATGATTTTTATTATTCACACTTCAGTTTTAGAATAACACTAATTTGGTTTTCACAAATTTGTATAACTTTTTATCACAATTTTTTAATTTTTTGCTTAAGTTTTATTTAAAGCTTGCAATTATAAGTTAGCAAGATGAGGGATCTCGACTTAACAATGGATAACATGGAAAATTCCCGCTTTAATTACATTTATGGTCCGCTAGTGATGCGCATGGAGAGCGAAATATTTTCAGAGACCGAGTTGCTCTGCATCGCGATGATCTACCACAAGTTTACCATACAGGGTAGTAAAAAAGTTAAATATATGGCAATCACGCAGCTAAGCAAATGTATAATACAAATGTTTAAAATCACGGACCGACGTTTACTTAGTCGCATTGTAAAGGTAGTCAGTTTAGACCCCGACTGTGATGATCCTAAGTTTTCGCCAGTTTTTCACTGCACTCTAAACTCTTTCGTACGAATGTTCTCCATTTACTTTTCGCGAGATTTGGAAGAGCGCATGAAATTTGCGTTTAGTGTAAGTGTAAGCTGTATTTGGTTGTCGAAAAGAGATAAAATAATCATTACCTTTTCTTTGCAGGTCTACGACGAGGATTCAGTAGGTTATTTGAGTCGCGAATCAGTAATCCGTTTTGTAACGTCAATGTTTGAAGGCGAAGACGATGATGAGGTTTTTGAATTACGAGCAGTAAGAAAGCTAACGTTTTAATTTGTGTGTCTATATTAGTTTCTTTGATTTTATTGTAGGATATGCTTGAAATAATCTTTTTGAAATTCGATTTGGATAAGGATTTGAATATAAGTTTTGATGAGTATGCCCATATTGTCCACAGGCAACCGGAAATGATGGAATTTCTTGGTGTTATATTCCCTTCTGATGTTCAACTGAATGTGGTTGCCCATTGTGTAAATCTTTTGTCCGTATTATGAATTTAAGCAGTATTTTCTACGTTTTATAAGTATTATAAATAGATTTTTTATTCAAAAGATCATATATAACATTTTGTATTTATTTTTACAACTGTGCAATATGGTCGTTTGAGTCCAGTGATAAGTTTCCTCGCGGAATTATAACTTAGTCGGCAAGAACTCGTTTATAATATCAGGTATGATCTCCCAATGTAGTTACCATGCTTTATTCAGTGTTATATTTCTAATTTTTGTAATCATCCAATCTAGTATTCATTGATGACCTTTCGCTAGTTGAAAGGAAGATTTTTATTATGTACGTTTCAGTTTTACAAAAGTACTTTTCCACAGTACAGTTAGGATTATTCCAAATTTTTTTTAACGTTTTTGTATTCGTTTTTTATTTTTGTTTTTCCTTGAGTGTTAGTTGACAGGATCATCAATTTGTTGGTAAAATGAAAGACCTCGACCTTACAATGGATACCATGGAAAATTCTCGCTTTAATTACATTTATGGTCCGCTAGTGATGCGCATGGAGAGCGAAATATTTTCGGAGACCGAATTGCTCTGCATCGCGATGATCTATCACAAATTTACCCTACAGGGTGGGAAAAAATCGAAATATATGACTCATCTTCAGCTAAGCAAATGCTTAATACAATTATTTAAAATAACGGACAAACGTATTAATGGTCGCATTGTAAAAGTAGTCAGTTTAGACCCCGACTGTGATGATCCTAAGTTTTCGCCAGTTTTTCACTGCACTCTAAACTCTTTCGTACGAATGTTCTCCATTTACTTTTCGCGAGATTTGGAAGAACGCATGAAATTTGCGTTTAGTGTAAGTGCAAACTGTATTTGGTTGGCGAAAAGAGATAAAGTAATCATTACCTTTTCTTTGCAGGTCTACGACGAGGATTCAGTAGGTTATTTGAGTCGCGAATTAGTAATCCGTTATATTACGTCAATGTTTGAAGGCGAAGACGATGATGAGGTTTTTGAATTACGAGCAGTAAGACAGCTAAAGTTTTAATTTGTGTTTCTATATTAGTTTCTTTGATTTTATTGTAGGATATGCTTGAAATAATCTTTTTGAAATTCGATTTGGATAAGGATTTGAATATAAGTTTTGATGAGTATGCCCATATTGTCCACAAACAAACAAGAATGCTAGAATTCCTCGGTGTTATTTTCCCATCTGATGTTCAACTGAATGTAGTTGCCCATTGTGTAAATCTCTTGTCCTCGGGATGAAGTATTATAGTATTTTAACACAAATATTGAATGATTTGCGTTTAATTTTTTTTCACTTACAACTAATGCACCATGGTAGTTGAAGTTGTCCAACGAAAAGTTTTTCACGAAAAATCGTAACCTTATCGAACCGATTTGATTGAGAACGAGTATGTAGTTGAGCTTCAGGATAACTAAGCGCAACTTCTGCTGGACATGGTTGACATGATTTTTGCTAAATTTGATTAAATCAGATGCCTCAATGTGAGTATAATGATGTCCGAAGACATTCAGTGATGGACTTTCTCGGCGTAGTATATTCTTCACAAAGTCTATTAAAGAGAGTAAGGATATGTGCGAAATTTTGCATGGCATTTTAGCTATAAGGAACAACAATCATTGCATTACTAATTTTTAATTTTATTTTTTTTTTATTTCGAATTTTTACTGAGTTCTTAGTTCGATATTCTGCTTGCACTGATGGCAATTTAATAATATAAACTTTAATTCGAAGGGCTCTCTCAAAAACATTCTTCGCGAGCGTTTGTATTTTGTTCAAAAACGCGGGCACTTAGAGATCAGATGTACTGACAGGAGCCTGATAGTCAACGCAATCAAAAATCGATATGAGAAAGTTTAGTTGGCAGCACTGTTTGCACAGTTTGGCAATCACTTGACATCAAAGCGGCAGCTTAGAGAGCCACTGTACGCGTATGGCTTAAATTTTTGTAAGTAACTGTTCTTTACTCAGAAATCATTTATTTCGAGTTGCGGAAGGAAAGCAACGAAGAATAAATAATTTCAGAAATAACATTTAACAGCAGCTTATACTTGTCTGAACAACTATTCAAAAGTGATTATTTTGAATTAGGTGTAGATTCCCAATAAACGTTAAGAGTTATATTGCACCTAGAAATTTTAAGTTTGCTTAGGTAACTCAACTTAAAGTAAAACATTTGCATGTATTTTTTTAAATTAATAATCAAAGAACTAAAATAAAACTACTCAAAAATCTTTATGGCTGGTTTAACAACCTGAACTATATAAAATAAAACAAACTAAATCTTACGTACTCACCTTAAATTTAGGGCTTAAGCTGAGCTAGTAATGTGATTAAGTGTAGAAAATTGACATATGTTTCTGAAATTCATTCTTACATTGTTGTCTTATGTAAATACTCTCTCCTTTTACGTTGGCACACTTCGCTCCCTGTAAGCCGACTAGTCGATTTAATGAACTGAAACGTTAGTTTATTCTGAAAAACGATATACAAATGATTCTTTTGATTTTATTATATAATAGCAAATTCTATATAGTATATGCATTTGTTAAAAAAGTTGATTCCGTTATTTTGTCAGGCGAATTTTGGTCAATGCTTATGAATACGCATACCTCCAGGGGATTTTCTGAAAAGTATGATTACACATAATAATATAGTACATATTAGTTGTATGCATGTATATTTAAGTACATACGATTAGATAAATAGAAATTCCTTCACGCTTAGACAGCCACTGTGCACATTTAAAACTAAAACAAGTCGGAAAGGCTACAGTCGAGCTGACTCGACTGTGATATACCCGCTACAATTCTTCGGAAAAACACGTGCCAAATGTGAACAATGCGTTCTTGCTTTTTATTTCTTTCCGTCTCTAATTTGTTTTGCCAAGGTCCACTCGATTCTTATTGGATGTTGCCCTTTGCTTTTATTACTTTGCAGTTATAAATTATGCATGTGTGATAGAGACGCCTATACATACATACATATATGCTGCCTCACAATACATCTCAACATATCTAATTAGATTTGTCGCTTGTTTTTTGTGTTGCTGCTCAATGTCGATTCTAAGTGGCTTTAAATATGCTAAAAATTTATTTTGAATTTTGCAACACACTATAAAATACAAAAAAATATAAGATACAAAAAAAATAAATATAAGTCGCCGCGGCACCCAGGAGTTGAACTCCGACTCTCGCTCAACATTCAACTACCATCACCACTCGACCACTGCATTTCTTACGCGATGACCGATAAAATTGCACTATGAATATTTTCGGTGCACATAATTAAAAAAAAAGTTGCCACATAATTAAAAAAAGTTGTCTGCTGCTGGAGGTGAACTCGGGTACTAACATTAGGAAAAACCGACATAAGCAAATGGCCACAGTGCAATACTATTTCTTGAATATCTTCCTTATTTATCGGCCGATCTTATTGAAACTTTGCCAACACACCCGAATGGTGGTTTTTGCTGTAGAGCTATATTTGCAGCTACAATCGACTTTTTTCGATTTATGGGGGCGGAATCATGCTGATTCAGAATATATATACTTTATGGGATCGGAGATTTCTCCTTCTGCCTGTTACAAACATTTTCGGTTGGCACAAAGTTATAATACCCTTATACTCTTCGAGTAGCGGGTATAATAAATCTTTACTGTGCCCAAAATTAAAAGGGTGCATTCGGTTTAGACCCTTACGGTGATGTGTATTGCCATAGATAACGATGCTTATCACAATCCAAATTCAATATCACACACTAATCGTAAGTACACTGAAGTATTCACCTCTCTTTGGTAGTACTAATCGGAAGGAACCAAACGTTTAGTTGCACTCACCCGTCCTACGTTCTGGCCGTTCGTTGTGGCCTCATCAGCTAATGGAATATTACTCATACGCGATGGATACGCTTCAGGTCGCGTTCCAGCTGATAGATAATTTCTGATTAATAAGTTCATCATCATCGTATTGGACACTACTGTCGTAATTAGTGCTTTCCCAGACTTTATCCTAATAAACCTGGTCGAGACAGTTGCTCCGACTTTGGGGTCATATTTAATTAAGTCGCTTGGCATATGGGGGAATGGATAGAGGGGAGTAAGCCTAATTGAATGGTTCAAAGCTTATTGGGCATTTAACTGTGTACTGCTTACTGCGATATACACGCTATATACACAGATACACACATATGTATATAGATACATAACACATACCACATACACCGATGTGAAGCATTCACTAGGCCAAAGCCGTAGCTCGAGAAGGAAAGAAAAGGCTTGGCCTGTCAATGGCAAATAGTCGCTCTGACAGCTCCCGAGAGTCTATTGCTTTCTCTATGTGTATATGTATATGTACTGTGTGTGTGGGGGGCAGCGCATAAATTTCGTAAAGCAGTTAAAGGTGTGTCCTACACTCTGGAACATACCGGATTTTGAGGGTTGGCCATAATTTCGACAAGAACAAGCTTTTCTTTTGCGTGCGAATATGTAACGGAAGACCAAACTCTAGCAAAGACACACACAGGTCAGGGGTCAATAAAGTTATGACCATGTGATGCTTCCTTCCTCCTTTCCCATTACATATGTCCAAGGTTAAGTTCGCGACATATGTAATTATACTTTGCCACGCGCTGATAATCATTGAAAGCAGCATTCAACCAAATCGAACGCGCGTATAAGTCTCATAATCTGGCCCGATCTTTTCATTGAAAATTGTCAAAAAGAGCATATTTACTTTTTGCAAATGTATGTACGTAGGCGTGGCAGACTTCACTCACCAGCCGAGTCATACAGTTTGTTTGAGACAACAGATCTTATATTTGGAATGAAGGTTCCTGTATATCATAGGCAGATAAGGTTTATGTCAAAGTCCAGATGCTATGCCCACCGCCCCTGCAAATAGGTAACTGGTGATTATTAAGCAAAGTTCTGAAGTCTTATGATGGATAGTAAATGAACCTATCCTCCAAATTACAATCCCATCCGACCAATAAAACAGAAGTTGTTCAAGTTAAAGTCTTCCGTACAAAAGTATAGTACGAGCTGCAGCCTGCGCGCTACTATGAGTAGTCGACTGAGTGAGAACGAGTAAGCAATAGGTGCTAGAATAATTTGTGCAGAATTATAAGTTTGAAGCTATAAGTGTGGCAACATGTTTGTAACGGATTTCAAAATTGGGCAAAGGGTATATTTCGGTCGGGCACGCTGGAATGTTCGTTTGTGTGTTACTTACTGGTTTTTTTTTTGCAAAATTTAAAACTTTGGCATTATATTACATCTAACGGCATATCTTGCGGCTCACCACACTCGGAGTGATTAATACTTTAGCAGAGTGACTACTATATCTGATATTGCGTTAACTGATGCCTTATAAATGCGTCAACGCAAAGCAATTTATGAAGCTTTTATTGATGGGGCTTATTTAAAATATAAAATAGTTAATACCATAAAATTTCATTTCATACTTTGCCTGGATAAACTTTCATGCTGAGGATTTAAACATTTTCTGAAAATGGAATCATTGAGTGCAGCAAAGGGATATGAGATCTGTTGCCCAGATCTCTGTTTCCATATCACCTGCAGCCGAGCCGATGCACTCCAGATCTCTTCAATAGTTCATCATTCCCAACATCTCATTCAAAATGAGTTCAGATATTTATCAGCCCCCGAAGCATCTGCGGTAGGTTCTGTATGATTTATTTTAATTCACTTATCAAATTAACGTACTCCACAGATTTGATTGATTTGATATGTTTAACACATTATCTTGCCTTATCGGTCGTAGGGCAACTAAGAAGTGTGAGCAGAGTGACTCAACGTCAACCCGATCAGCCATGGGACAGTAGGTGTACCGACTCGCGGCTATTGTTAACTACAAATTATATGGGACCACTGATATGGGGCACTAAAGTAACTATACCTGGAATGGTTCTCAATATGTTGGGTGCGTGGGTATAAGCATGAGTTGCCCAAAAACACACACAGGTTACAGGTAAGCCAGTGCCGGAGCTAATCTTATCAGTCCTTGCGCTTTTATCTTGTGGACAAACTTGTATACTACAATGATAGTATTACTGACTGAGCGAAGCCGCTGTCGCAGTCGGCGTCGCAGCCAACGTCCTGCGTAGCATTTGGCGCGCGCTCTCTGTTTTTCTTTAAATTTGTCGATGTCGATGCCGATTTTCATTTCAGTTGCGAGTCGTGTTGCGTTACGTGCGGTCGGTTGCGCGCTCATTTGGTTGGATTCTTGGTTCGTTCGTTTGGCTTAGCTTGTTGCGTATACGACGTGTGCTCAGATGCACTTGTACACGGCAGTAACGCTAACTGAATAAATAATATCTTAATGATATCGCGCGACCACCATCGCTGCTGCAATTTTACATCGTCTCGTGCTGCCTTTGAGGTAACCTTTGTCTGCTGCACGCCCTCTATAGAGTCTATCAGTTCCCAAGCTATTTGGTAGGCATTGCTAGGGATACTCGTAGCATAGTCGTCGGGTATTATGAAAAGTCCGCCGTTTATAGCATTTGAATTGTAGTATTTCACATGTTCAAGGCAATTGTATGAAAGCAATTGAATCTACGATGCAGCATAAAGATAAACCGAATCGGAACCCTTATCCAAATCGATACTTAATTTCACAATAAACCTTTTACGGCAGTTCATAATTTCGCAAGTCTTAATCAATTTAAAGAAGTGATTATTACGAATTAGGAGTAGATTCCCTATAAATTTATATACAGTACCTGAAAGGCAAACTTTAGATACGTTTATTCAATTGGTTATAGATTATATTGCACAAATAAAGCTTATGTTCGATAGTTCAACGCAACTTATATAAAAAGCTGGCATGTCATTTTTTAAATTAAAAATCAAAGTGTTTGAAACCAACTTCTCGAGAATTCCCATGGCTGTTTATACAGACTAAACTAAATTAAAACTTACGTACTAACGTTTAGTTTAAGACTTAAGCTTAGCTATTAATACGGTTAAATGTAGAAAATTGACATATGTTTTTGAAATGCATTCTGAGCTTATGTAAATACTCTTCTTTAGTTGACACACTTGTTCTGCCTTTCTTTTGCTCTCTGAAAGTCGATTAGTAAGTTACCAGTGTGAAGTCCAGGTTTCAATAAATGGACTATATGGTATATAATGAATTGAAAAGTAAGTTTCATTCTGATTTCTTTTGCTTTTATTTGATAATAGTAAATTTCATAATCAGGCCATTCAATGGAAATGAACTTTGTATTCAATCAATATCATCAATCGTTGTAGGAAAAGCTAATTCCGTTATTTTGTCAGGGGAATTTAGGTAAATACCTATGAATACGCATAACTTTTTTGGACCCTTCTGTCAAGTATGATTAATCACGATAATATATGTATGTATACTATGTAAATACATATGTATATATAAGTACATATGATTAGATAAATTGAAACACTTTAACGCCTTGACCATTTGGAAAATTAGTTAGTACCAGGTAGATGCATACTGTTAAAGCTAACCCAAATAGATAATGTTCATCGATAAGGTAAACATGTAGGCGATTTGAGAGAACTACAACGAACATATTAGGAATTGACAGCACGCTAACACAAACTAGTTGAGTGCACTCCCGCTCCGGAAGAGACGCCCGTATGCCGCGGATGTATCGATGAACTATATATGATAAGGAATTATATAATGACATATCTGTAAAAATCTCAGATAAGTGTAAACTCATTCGATGTTCGCCCAACATTCAGTTGTGCCATTGGCATGAGTCAGACACTATATGTCTGGCTACATCTTTTACTAGGCATACCTATAAAACTCGGTAAACCTTGGCCAATTGACTGCGAGCTTACCACGATACTTTGATGAACGAGCGACATGACAAAGACCCGCCCCGGGACTAGGCATTAAAATGGATTCATATTGATAAAGCGATAAATGATAGTCCGCAAGTCTGTTTACTTGGCACGTTGTTGCTGTAGACTGTAAATGCACATACAAAGACTGTTTGTTAGCTAGGTCTGGTCTGGTCTAGCCAAGGGTTTACATAGCTATAAAAACGCCGGTAACATGTCGCTTTGGTTTGCGTTCTATTTGGCGCGTAGGCAGGCTAAGGAATTCGGACTGATTAAAAACGCGATTGGGAATGGAAGAAGACTTCTCAAGCAATTGATTTTAAGGTCAATTGCGGGCACAATGAATGGCACACGTTTGTGTGGATCTATGCAATCGATCAAGGGAAAACAACATCTGGTGTACATTCAGAGGAATGCGATGGCGAATATTAAATGCAAATGTCTATTCCGCTATGCCGCATGCCAGAGACGGACAGCCAGGCAGCTTGCACACTTTCACATGCCTTATTAGCGAAAATTACCTAACAAATTGCCGCCCTCGTCGGATCAGCCAATAATACTATGCCCAGTCTTAAATTCTAGGGACATGCTGCCAAATGCACCTAAAACTTTTCTTAGAAATTCCAATTAAGAACAACCTTGGAACAATATGAATGGGAAATATTCTAACTTACGTGGTAAAGTGAAAATAATTTTGCGCTTGCTTTGATAAATTTCGTGTTTCTACCTTGCGAAATGACTGGGTTACACTGGGACATGCCCAAGGCGATTCTTTTATTGATAAAGATCGCAACGAAATGAACTTTTCCCTGCTAATTGACACGCCTCTCATTGCCTGTTACGTTCATTTGCATAAACCTACTACGCTTTGTTTGTGCCCATTTTCATTGGGTGCGTGAAAACACATAAACTTTTACCTTTTTAAACTATCTAATCTTATCAGCTAACAACAATTTGACAAGCGAAAATTATTCTGACACTATGTACATATTCTTCCTCTTAATTTGAATATTGTACACATGTATATCCAGATGATCGCTCGGGTTACACGCGATCCTTCCATTAAAAAGTTATACATCAATTAATGGACTGTAATTATGAATAGTTATATATGAAATTGTCATTGCAGTGTGGATTTTAAAGCCAGTCAAAATGGGAGCTTTCGGCGAAACGGAGCAAAGCAATAAATGCATCGTGAAATATCGTCAGCAATATTATGATTTGTCCAATTTTATATACAAGCATCCGGGCGGTGTGAATACATTGAAGGGTCTGAATCAGACGGATATGACGGCGCGCTTTTTAAAGGCACCACCACACTCCGAAGAGGCCATGTACCTGATGAGGGAGTATAGAATAGATGGTCCAGAATGTGAGATCAGTAGAAGAAACGAAGGACAACGCCCCGCCAAAGTGGCAGATAATGGCGTTGATTTGCTTGACCAGCCCAAAGACTCGGAAGATAGCAACAACAATCTACTGGATGAGAGCATGGAAGTAAGTAACATTGAGGAAATAATTGATTTTGCCCTTCGAAGTATAAATTTATTCGGTGTTATTCATTGACTGTGTTTACCGTCGTTAAAGTTGCATTTTTACTCTTTGAACATGCTCAATTAAAAAATATAAATACTATTAACATTAAAACGATCTCGTGTCGATAGCTTCGATGCCTGAACAACACATTATACATCATAAATAATTGAAATACTTGTTGCACGGTTGTCCATTGTAGAAGCCTCTGTTCATCTATATTAGAGATTTCGTGAATTGGGATCTCTCACGTATACCTTGGCCTTGGAATAGATACGTATGTCGTCCTCGACAATGGTCAGTTCTTTGTCGATTTCAGCCTTACGCGAACGAACGCGCAATGTTTGAGCAGTCATGGGCATGCGATTTAGCTCATTTATGAGCTTTTCAAAGCCTGAAAGTTAAAGTATTCCATCAGAATATGTATATAAATGGTAATCGAATTTTAGCTAACGCTTTTTGGCGTGGGCCAGCCCACTCAGGCGCTCCTCTTCGGTGAGCAATATATGACCACGTGGACAATCTGGGTCGCGTGCCTCATCGCGCTCTTTAGCATCGGCCTTATCACGTTTCTCCTTTTCTAAATAACGCGGCAGGCGTAGATCATCACGTGCTGTAAATGTATAATAATATGGTTGGTTAGCAACCGAAGGGTGGTAGGTTCGTCTCTCGATCGTACTCACAGCCAAGTTTGTGCTCGCGACGCTTTGATTTGGTGGTCGCATTGCTTGCAATTGTGGCGCGACTTCGTTCGCTTAGTGGTGCCTCTTCCTCCTCATTGTCTGGCAATTGCATAAATTCATCATTATCATCAATATTCAGTAGACTGAACTTAGAGCGAGCTGACAGCGGCTGACCCTCTTCATCGTACTGACCATAGTCTTTGTACTTTTTCTCGCCTCCATCAATGCTATCATTATCGTCCATATTGCGGTCCTCTGATGTGGATGTCTTGGTAACGTTGCATCTAGATACATAAACATATTAGGTAAAACACAGGGCCAGTCAATAGCTTACCTTTGCAAGGCCTTAGTCAAATATTCTTCGTCCATTATATCTTCTGTCTGGATGCCTTTGGTTGTGGAACTGCGTACAGAGCCACATGATTGACAACGATCTGGCTGCAATAAATTCTGCGCTTGATTCTGATTATTTTTACGTATTACAGATCTCTCGGAGAGAGAACGGGACACATTGTCGTCATCAACTTTTGTTTTCTGCGGCTGGTGCTGTGAGCGAGCGAAACTTTGGGTTCGCGATGTGCAAGACTGGTTATCACTTTGCTTTGACGCCATAAGGTGTTCCGCATGAATTTCGGATGGAGTTTGACGCAAAGGGGGCATCCATTTAGGGCGCACTGGCTCTTTAGCTGCTAGTTTTTCAGTAGTTGTCTTCTCCAAGGAACGCAAACTTATTTTGTTTTCCTTTAAAAAATTTCGTCCCTGTGTAGGGGCTGTAAACAAACCATAGAAAATAGCATTAATAGCGCGCGGTTGTCATGGTTGCCCGGCAAAATGGAAAATTACTTACTCGGCACCGTAAACATTCCCTTCAATGTCGGTATAGGGCGTATTGATGTGTTTGACATATTTTCGCTGGTTTTCGGCCACAATAAAAGTGTTGATTAAATTTATTAGAAATTTTAAATGCTACCGTATTAGCCAGCCTACGAGAGCACAATGAAACCAACTAACCTGTTTCAAAACCAACTTTGAAGTAAAATCAACCAGCTGCTGACGGCAAATTTCGATTCGTTTTGAATGTATCGATAGTCAAATATATTAATTGTATTGAGTGTTGCCACACCTGTTTTCCCTTTGATTTTTCAGCACCTTGTGGATTGGTCAAAAGCAATATTGCCCCAAATTCCAAACATTACAAAGTACTATGATGAATGGGCGCACAAGCCAGTGGATAGGCCATTGCGATTATTTGGTCCTTGGTATTTGGAAATGTTAACAAAAACACCCTGGTGGGTTGTTCCAACGTTTTGGATACCAGTTATCATTGGGATTGCTTTGACGGAATTTTCGGCAGTAGCCCAAAATTCTAACGATGTAAGTTAAAATATATTCAAATTCATTAGACACATGAAACAAATTTAATATTTTGTATATACTTAGATCGGAAGACTCTCACTTTATATTATTTTTGGTGTGATTCTTTGGACCTTGGTGGAGTACGTATTGCATCGTTGGGTTTTTCACATAAAGCTCACAAGCGACAGTGGACCGTGGCTTTGCACGTTTCATTTTTTGATACACGGCCTACATCATAAAGTTCCGTTCGATTCTTTGCGTCTTGTGTTTCCTCCATTACCTGCAGTAATTCTTGCCACCATTGTTTATTCACCGATCTGCTTTATTTTACAAAACTATCATCCTCGTTTGATTCTGGCGGGTTCCCTTACAGGTTACTTATGCTATGACATGATACATTATTATCTACACTACGGAAATCCGTCTGCTCGTCATAAATTGTATCACCTGAAACGATATCATTATCAGCATCACTTTGCGCATCAAGATCTCGGATACGGTGTAAGCAGTCCCTTTTGGGACATTATCTTTAAGACACGTATTCACTTACGTAAATTAAGGTACCAAATTCGTTGGTCGTAGTGAATGTTTTTTTTTTTCAAAAATATAAAATATATATAAACCTAGATCTCGCCTTGCGTCGGGGAAATGTTCCAAAACAATATGTCGCAATTTAAAACGACGCAAAGTGAAATAAGATTTTTTTATAGCAAACCATGTAAAAATCGAAAATAGATTTCAGGGTAACGAAAATACTACTTTTTTAAAATAAAATTGAACAAAGTAAACATTAAAATAAAACCAAAATAACATTTTATTTTATTAAATATTAGACATACAAAAAACAAAAGGAAACTATTTCAATAAAAACAAAACAAAATATTCAATTAATCAGTTATAAAAATAAATGTAAGAAACACCACTGCCTTGTGACTCAGTGTCTGTTATGGTTTGCCGACTTTGTTAAAAAAAAAAAATTGTTCCAATGTTTGCTGAACAGCTTTTGTTTTGTTTCATTTTGAAAAAAATCTCCATACCTTCGTCAAACAAACACATCGCATTGGATATTTTATTGGAGGTTATATTTTGTTCTTTGGAGATTTCTATTAAACGGCCACAGTCATCATCTTCATTTAAAATTTTTAAATTCTCCTTTCTGTTCTTCATTGGAGAATTCTTGGGTGTGCAAGGCTAAAAAAATGTTAAATTTCGACTTTCTAGCTAAATGAAGAATTTCATGACGAACAGCTGGTGTATTATCAACATTTGAAGTGAATTTTCGGTGATCACATTCAAGCCATATTTTGTAAATTATTATAAAAAAAATGAAACAGCCGATCCGATAAAACAACGTCGAAAATCTAATCTATTTAGTTCTAATTGAGCAACTTTTGCAACTTGAAAAAACGATAAACGAAAAGATGAAAAACGAGATCTAGATGTACATTAAATATACTTTTTATTTTACAAAACTTTGCTCAATTGTTGTTTACATATTCTCTGTTTTGTACATTGAAACTAAAAAATTAAAAGAACTGACAAATCTATAAA
The DNA here is from genome assembly GCA_018151445.1 of Zaprionus inermis. Lineage (NCBI taxonomy): Eukaryota > Metazoa > Arthropoda > Insecta > Diptera > Drosophilidae > Zaprionus > Zaprionus inermis. Next base: position 2,690,992 of record JAECXD010001572.1, on the reverse strand, counting down.
GGTAATTTTATATCCACAAGCTGATAAAAATGACTAATGTAAACCGGATAAAAAATTTATGGAAAAAATATTTATTTCTATAACAGCTTATTAAAATTTAAAAATGAAAAATTTATCCGTTATTCCAATAATTAAAAAAATTGATGGAAAAAATATTTATTTCTATGGCAGCGTATTAAAATTTAAAAATGAAATATGTATCCGTTATTACATTAATAAATTAAATATGAAAAGATAAGGCAGCACTAATATCTGGCAATCTATTACCAACGATATTTAATATATCGATATACAGAATTTTTGCAAACTCCATACTCTGGCAACTCTGAACGAAAGTTTGAGAAAGTCAGTGTAAATATTTATTTGTTTTTCTAATTATGCTTAATGCAAAAATCGGAAAAGTTGGAAAAGTACTAGTATGTGGCATGAAAAATGTGGGAAAAACGGCACTCATCGAGCAATTGGTATATGGAAACATCAATGCCGAATCCGTAAGTGTGTCATGATTGGTTGAATTTCTTTGTACGTGTACGTTAATGTAAACATATATTTTTTTAAAGGAACTGCACCCAACTATTGAAGATATTTACGTGGCAAGTGTAGATACCGGGCGTGGTGGTCCCAGGGAAACGTTGCGCATCTACGATACAGCAGGATTGCAAGGCGAGCAAGCGGCTCAATTGCCTCGTCACTATTTGCAATTTCCCGATGCTTTTGTCCTTGTCTACGATCCCACCGATCCCCGTAGCTTGGATATGCTGGCCGACATAAAGACTGATATCGACAAGCATAAAGAAAAAAAAGAAGTACCAGTTATAGTACTAGCAAATGTGAGATCACGGAACAAAAAAGATACACCACCTGTAACTCCTAATCCCGTAGAGTCGATAATGGACCGGGCGAATAACTGGTGCCAACGAGAACGTATCAAACATTATACAGTCAATGTTATGGAGCGTCCGTCACTCTACGAGCCTTTTACTGTGCTCTGCGCCCGCCTGCATCCTCCACAGACAAAGAGTACGTTCCCCCAGCTGCGACAGGTGATGCAGAATAGACAAAAAAGCGAGGTTTAGCTGATTCTCCTCTGATATATATATAAGTAAATCTTACTTATATGCAATAGAAATTGCAATTTAGAATAGACGACTGACGAACTAACGACCACTGTAGATATTATAAGTGTATTCATTGTCGCCCTCTCTGTTTAAAGTGTATGATGTCTGTATTGTAGCCTTATCTATATGTGCTTGCTTATGCAAATCTGTATAATAATACGGTAGCTACCAAAACAAGTGTGAATTAATTGTTGAATCCCTGAAAATTAGTCATTACCTCTAATCAGCATTCGAAGAGCGTTGTAGAAAAACAATTTGAATCTCTATCAAAATCTCATCGTTTTTTTTATTCCCCGAATTTTTAAGTACATTCGGCGTTTGTGATTCCTCTTAGATTAGTATAGTTTTTTGTCTCGAGCTAAACATGCTGTGTTCGAATTACTCCGTTGCTTTGGCGGCGTTGATTACGTGTGTCTACGGCATAGGCATTACTGTGCCTGGTACCCACTGGTGTGGGCCCGGTAACAATGCAAAGAACTTCGATGATCTTGGTTCTGAAATGGAACTGGACATGTGCTGCCGAGCGCATGATAATTGTGAGGAAAAGATTCTACCGCAGGAAGAAGGTTACGGCCTGAGCAATGATGGACTTTTCCCCATGTGAGTGAAGATGTACTCCCTTTACGAGAGCAACATGTCATTATAATTTTTCTGGTACTTGCAGCTTCTCTTGCTCCTGCGAGGCAGCATTCCGCCAGTGCTTGACTTCCCTGCGAAATATTCAATCGGCTGCGTTGGGTCGTATATATTTCAGCACCGCGAGTGTTTGCATTGCCAATGGGCCGCCTATCGTATCATGTGATGAGCATCAGCTAGATTTTTTTCGCAAGCGTTGCCTAAGCTATAGTGTGGATGAAACGCAATCCGCCCGTTGGCAATTCTATGATTTGGCATTCTACACGCACCCATTTGACGACCAAGATGATGCTCAGCAGTCCGAGAACAATCGAATCGATTAAAGTTAAACGTAATAGCGCGATAAGCATTCTATATTTTTGTAATCCCGCAATCGTAGTTACATACATATATGTTTAATATATACGCGTACTTGAACATTTTAATTTGTCAGTGACCTATGAGTATTAAAACACGTGCTCACTCCCAATTGCTAAGCTTATTATAAAATATATTCGAGATTAAAGTTCTGGATGTCAAGATTTGGTTACATTCGCCATGGAGATGGAATAGAAAGGCATGTCATAAAACTGCCACAGCTTGGCGATGTTTTTGTTTACACTGTAGCGGATGCATCGTTTGCGGAACGTGCCCTCATGGTACTGTTTGCATCCGGTGGTAGGGTAGCCAAGGGCGAAACATTTGCTTCGAGATGCATAGTAGATACGACCCAGCGTGTTGGATATCATAGTGTTAACGGCCTGCAGGCAGTTTATAAACTTTTGTTCGCAACTGCACTTGAGTCTGTGAAGGAGAAGAGTTTATAGAAAGATTGTCGGAATGGCTAGAGCTTTATTATTGATTTTTCCCGCTCCCAGGACATTATGCTTACATAGGGAACCAGTCTGTGTTGTTGGCTAGTCCATGCATCGTGCTGTGCGACTCGATTATCTCATCACAATGATCATGATCACGACAACATTTGTCTGTCTCCCGTTCTCGTCCAAGATCATCGTAATTAGCTGCCGTGTTTCCGGGTCCACACCATTTGGTGCCAGGAGCTGTGATGCCGCTATGTGGCACAGGAGGTAAAGCCTGGTTGTAAATATCCTCATCTTCGAAGATGGCCTCATCCGAAAAGCTTCTAGAGGCTCCGAATAAAGTGAAGACAAGAACTACATGTATTATAAGCCACATTCTGATACCGTTGTCGTTGATATTACAAGCTGAACTGAATTATCAGCTGCTTCACTCTTGACGCTCTACCTCAACACTGACACAGCTGATAAGCAGGGAAGATAGGTGAATCAAAGCTTTTCTTCTTAATTGGGTTTTTTTCAGTATTTACGAATACAGATATAACGCTGTTTCAATTATAATACAGTATTATTTGTTTCTTATCACATCCAACGAACTTTACGAGCGCTGGGTAAGGGCAGACATTTGACTTATCAATTTATTTGTGCAGTTGTAATAACAATAAATGTTATAATTTACATATATCGCATGGGATATAACAGTTTAAATACAAATTTAATTATTACGTATATACAGGCTAAGTATAGTACTATCTATAGTTTTGCCACACTACGTAATTATATCCTTAAATAGCTCGGATGCCGTCTTTGCCGGCCGCTTTTTCTTTGTTTCTGCCTGCTCTTCCTGCTGTTGATTTTGCCCCAGACTGGCCTGCCACTGACTGGGCGATAGTTTGTAAGTGTCCAGACGATATTTTGTATAGATTATGCGGCCAAATGGTGAACCTTTCATCATGTTCGCCTTGCCGCTCAACTCTTTGGCCATTTGCAGTTTCTGTGTTTCTTGTGCTGCCTTAAAACATTGCTCCACCACGCGTGAACCATGACGAGTTATGGCTAGATCAACATAGAAACCATTCAATTGTCGAATGAGACGCTCACGCGATTTTTCGCCAATAAATTTGCTTTGCATGAAGGCGTCGACTATATGAGAACCGTTTGGCGTGTTGAAGACTTGTGCAAGTTGTTCGGGCGGCAGATCTAGGATGCAGTTGACCAAAAAGATGGGCTTATTAAACTGCAGTACATGCTGCGTTATCAATGATCCATGTAAATGCACAAATCCCGATTGATCGCCAGCAATAAGTTCGTATGGTTTTAATTTTACCAGACAGTTAAAAAACAGCTTTGATTTATCTTTGTCTCCAGTAACGTGTAGTGCGTTCTGGAGTGCAGAAATCATCTGTGCTTGCTTGGTACACAGTCGCAGACAAGCGCCAGATAGAGCAGACACCACGCCGGTGTAGCCCATTTTGAGAAGCTGCTCCGTTTGCGGTTGCAATTCATTAAATATGGCCTCGAAGTCGGTTACCTCCTTGATGTGTTGCAGCACGCGTTGGACGGCGAAATTGGTCTGTTGCTGCTTTGACAGGTAAGCTATGCGTCCACTGAAGAGCATGGCGTATAGCTGGGTTAAGAGTTTGGTTCCTGCTACACTCAAGAGAGTCTCTAGCAGAATCACCGCACATTGGTAATGAAAGACTTTGGGCAACTTGACTTCAGGCTCAGCATTGGTTTCCTCAAATTGTTCTGGCGTTGTCTTCTCAGTGACTGGTTGTTCATTATCGTCATCTATTTCTATTTTAATCTTTTTTTCGTCATCTGCTTCTTCTTCATCTTCGGGTTTGAGAAGAGCCTGCATTAAAATTTTCTTTCCAAAATGCTTTAGCATGCTCTTGTCTACCACGCTGAGAGCTAAACAAATAACTCCGAGTAAAGCTGATGAGTGCTCCTGATAGGGAAAATCATCAAATTGCGGCCACATTTCTAAGCGCTGTGGGAACTCCTTCATTACTTCATGCCATTCCTCGGGCACCGTGTACAATTTGCGATGCTTGGCCAGCTCTGCACCTCCTTTCTCGAATGCAATTTTGGGCACATGTATGCCAACTAGACAGAGTATAGCCGATCTCATGATATGTGTAGCACACGCATCCCAGACGAAGTCCTCCAGATTGTTAAGCATAAATTTCGATATACGCAAAACAAATTGTTGGCAATTTTCACGATGTTTATCGCTGAACTCGGTCTCCAGACTGTATTGTTCCTCGATTTGTGCAGCATCTGGTTTAGCTCGTTTAGCTGAAGTGGGAGCAGTTGCATCTGACTGTTCCTTAGCCGCTGCCTGGCCTAATCCCCGTAGAAATGCGATTTCAAGCATTTTCTGCAATACATGAGAGGCAAAACGATCCGAACACATTGGTCGCAAATTATCCCCAAACTTTTCGAAAAAGCGCTCCAGTTGTGCAGAGTCTACAAAACCAATTAAAGATTCTAGGGCTTTAGAAACAATTTGGTTTGAGGCCAGATGAATCTCCTGGTCCACAGTCTGTTCAAAGACGTTGTTGGCCATGTTGACTGTAAGTTAAATAATACTTTAAGTACATGGGTTAATAACAGGAATACACTTACACACCTCGCTCCTCGGCATCTTCGAAACCAGCCTTCATTGTATCTAAAATATTAATGAAATAACTGAACTGTTCGTCGTCAATATGTGTGCCGCGTCCGAAAATGCCTTGTTTGGCAAATCCTTTGGCATTGCGCATAAAACGATTTCCTTTCTTTTTGGGTCTCTTGCGTTTTTCTTTTTCATTGCTTTCCCCTTGCATGACAGTTTTTTTTATTTAAATTAATATGCTAAGTTGGAAATTTTTAACAACGTGCGCCACACAACACGCGCTGCAGTGCGATGATTAGATGTGCTGACGATTGTCATTTTCGTTTGTTATCGATACTTTTAGCGTTGCCAGATAGTATGTGTATTTGTTCCGACGTCCATCCCTAAGGTCAAACGACAGCATTCGACAGGCGTCGCATTTTAATTTAAACTGTTCTAAAATGGACGATTCACAGGATTTTCAATTTATTTTACCGCTTAAAAACGGTGATTTACTTAATTCTCGAGGCGATCAGTATTATGTACAGCAAATATATGCACCCAATGAAATTCCAGATCAATTACTCGGTAAGGATACAATTAATGCTAGTGTTTGGCGGCATAGCGACACATTACGCCAGTAAATTTGTCGATCGGATTTATGTCGCTTTTTCTGGCATTTGGAAACGAAACATCTCCTCAGATTTTAAGACCACTTTTTCCCCTCGTGGAATTATGTCGTTCTTTGATCTGCGGAGATGCATATGGTGCGCGCAGATATGTCGTTACCCCTTTTAACTACGCGCGTTTATTTCAAATATACAAAATCAGTACAGTACTACCAACAATAACATATTTTCTCTAAATTCTTCATAGCATGCAAATCGAAGGTGCATCAGCGGGATCCATTTTACATATTTGAGCACTTTGATACATATTATTCGATTATCGAAAATACAGCTAAAGATTCCAATGCTATTCGCAATGTAATGCGTGCCTTTGACCTATTGTACGTTACCGTGGACAGGATGGGCCAAGAGCTGACGCCACTGCTCAATAGCCCCGAGCCGCCATCATCCCAGAATCGTGTGCGCTATCTTAACCTCACCAAAATGACTTTGTATTTGATCATCAATATAGTCAAACGCATTGACATCATTGTCCAACAAGTGCAGCAGGAGCAGCAATTGAATCAGCAGAAAAAACGCGCCAAACAGGCCGAGGTTCTGGAGCAGTACCCCGATTGGGATGTAAAGAGGGGGAAGTTTCTGGTTCAATTATATAATGTCATGCAGAACCCCTTGGAGAAACTCTGGAGTCCACCAGTTGCCGAAGAAAGCTTTGTATCGTAAGTAATACTTAATTATCTTAATTATCAGGACCTAACATTTTCTATTGCAGCATGCTGTGTGACATTTGCTACCGCACGTTGGAACTAGTACCCTCGCGGCCAGATAATCGTCATATTATTGAAACACTCTTTCACATCTTCGGCATCGCGATCAAGCGCTACAATCATGCAATAACATTTCCAGCACGTATATTGCAAATACTTCGTAGCACAGAGCATTCCGCAGTGACCGTGGCCAATGGTATACTGTTGCTCCAGGAAGAATATAAAGTAACTTCAGTGTTCTCTATAATTATGAAAGATGTTGTTGAGACTCTGACGCTAGATACATCGGACACAGCTGTATCACGAAACTTTTCCAATTTCCTCACCGAGTTCTCTAGTATTGCGCCCAAACTGATGATACCTCATCTTTCCAAACTTGGCGAAGAGCTGCTTGACTGCGAATCGCATGTTCTACGCAATTGTGTCCTACAGATAATGGGTGATGCTGTGGTGGGAGAGTTGACTTCAGAAGACCTTGACGAGGATATGAAAGAGGCACGTAATGAGTTCCTGGAGAGTTTACTAGCCCATGTCAACGACGTGTCGGCACATGTTCGCTCTAAGGTGTTACACATATGGCATCATCTGAAGGAACAACATGCCATACCACTTAGTTTTTTAATCAGGGTGCTGCGCGAGGCGGTGTGTCGACTGGATGACAAAAGCTCTTTGGTGCGCAGGTCAGCCGTGCAACTTATCAAGTCTTTTCTTGAAAACAATCCATACTCAGGCAAGCTTACGTTGGAGGAGCTTATAAAGAAGCATGAGAAGGAAGTGCAGGTTATGGAAGAATTACACGAAGTAGTGACCGAGGAGCGTAAAAAAATTGAAAAGCTTGACGAGCAATGGGAGTCTATTGTGCCAGAGTTATTACCAATTATAGAAGAAAATCTAAGGGAACGTAAGTAGATGGACTTGAATTGCCTATACTACGTATTATAACCTCCTTTTTTTAGGACCAGAACTTCAGTTTGACAAGGAGGAAGAGTATGAGTCGTTGGTTCAACAGATTTTGCAGCTTCTCAAAGACAAAACCTACAAGGAAGCCACCGTGCTTGTGCGCAAAGCTGACTACGTGGCGGGCAATCAGGAACTGAGGTAGGTGAACGACTTAAATTGAGCTTTGGATCAGTATTTATCTATTCCTTCCTTTCAATTTAAAGTCAATTACTGAATCCAGAGGAGAAATGTGTGTACTTCTTGGCGCTATTTAAGACGTTTCTTTCGCTCGCTAACGAATGCAAGGATAGCGTAAGTATTAAACGCACTTATAAACCACTATGTGGCTATTAATGATAACATATTTGTTAACGCAGAGCGAGGAAATGAAGAAGCAAATCAAAACGGTTCAGTTTTTAAAGGACAGCATTGAGTTCTCGCATGTCGCAACTTCGGCGATGCCAAAAATTCTGGAAATGGTGATGTCGAAAACCAATACGGATGTTTTCGAGGCAGTTGATCTGTTCACAACGGGATATCTTTTCGGTATACACGGGACACAGGCAGGCATGCAGCGCATGTTGAATCTGGTATGGACGTCGGACAAGGAAAAACGTGATGCAGTATCCAATGCGTATTGCAAGGTACTGTTCACAACGGATCAGATGGGAAGAGCTCACGCCATTAAAGTGGTGCAGAATTTGTCAAAGTTTTTGTCTGAAGTAGAGTACGGACATTATATGGCCATGGAGACGCTGATGGGCGAGTGGGTGGCTAACGAGAAAATTGATGCCCTGATAATTCAGGTTCTTTACGAACGTTTTACGCTAAAATTAGAAGGCACTACGAAAAACGAATCTCGCCTGGCTTTGCAGCTGCTGATTATGGCCGCCCAGGCAAAGTCAACAGTGGCCTCAGCCAATCGCAGCATTATCGAGGACATTGCCACGGGGGAACGCGTGAAGCAAGATCCACGCATTTTCACCGGTTGCCTGCAACTGTTGGTCAATAGCATCGATCCGAACAACAACACCAAGTATTACAAACGCTGTCCCAGCGATGCTAAGTTCGTTCAGCAAATAACCAGCCTATATCTGGACTTTTTCTTTCATTCCCAACTGCCCGATTTCGATGGTTTGACCATGAGTCTCTTTGAGTATTATTATCGCATCTGCCAGGCGCCGGATCAGCTCGCTCAGAATATAATAAACGAATTGATTACACGCTTTAACGATCGCTGGATAATTCTATCAACCGTCCCCGCGGAGCCAGCTCAGAAACAGGACACAGAGATTCCCCATTCCCAACCAATGCCCATGTCGCAGACAATGTTGCAACCATTAACCCAGTCAGCTGATGGTGGCAAACCACGGATGCCCGTTTATTTAGCCTCGCGTTTTGTGTTTTGTGTCGGCTATATGGTCATCAAGGAGATGATTTTCCTCGACATGGATGTGTACAATAATATGAAATATCGAGAGGAACTGACAGCTCTCGAGGAGAAGAAGAACAAGAAGGATTATGTGAATGCACTGCGGCGTCAGACAATAAATGTATCCGCCATGGAGGTGCGGAAACGGCTTTCTAACGTTGCTGCAGAGCCACAGCAGGAGCCCGACGATGATTTGGTGGGAGCCACAGCGGAGGATAACATTGCCGAGGAGATTAATGCGATTTGCGAGGATATGCTGCTCTATGAACCGACCGCACTGATGTCAAAAATCTATCCGATTATCATTGATATATGCAAGCGACCTGGCGAGTATCGTGACCATGAACTACAGCAGGCAGCAACTCTGACGCTGGCTCGCTTGATGACTGTCTCGTCTAAGTTTTGCGAAACGAACATGTCCTTCCTCATGAACATACTGAACTTGACCAAGAATTTGAAGATCAAGTGCAACACGGTAGTTGGCCTATCGGATTTGACATTCCGCTTCCCAAACGTCATCGAGCCGTGGACCGGACACTTTTACTCGCAGTTGCATGAAAAGGATACTGAGTTGCGGTTAACTGCAGTTAAGATGCTATCGCATCTGATTCTTCACGAAATGATACGCGTGAAAGGACAGATTGCCGATCTGGCACTGTGCATTGTCGACGAGAGCGATGAGATTAAGAATATAACGCAGCAGTTCTTCAAGGAGATTGCCAACAAATCGAATATATTGTACAATGTTCTCCCCGACATTATTTCCAAGTTGGGTGACACTAATCTGAATCTTGAAGAGGATAAATATCGTACCATTATGCGCTACATCTTGGGACTCATACAAAAGGATCGACAAATTGAGACATTGGTGGAGAAGTTGTGTCTACGTTTTCCACTCACCCGCATGGAGCGTCAATGGCGTGATATCGCATATTGCCTAAGTTTGCTCAGTTACAATGAGCGTTCGATCAAGAAACTCATTGACAATGTGCAGCATTTCAAAGATAAGGTGCAGGTCGATGAAGTCTATCAATCCTTCAAGCTGATCATAAGCAACACTTCGAAATTGGCCAAACCGGAGTTGAAAGCGGTTGTCACGGAGTTTGAGACGCGCCTTAATGAATGCCTGCAGGTGGATGAGCCTGCAGAGAGTACTCAGTCGGATGGAACGCCCAAAGAGTCGAGATCAATTGAGAAACGTTCAAATCAAACTAAGACAACCAAATCTGTTGGCAAAAATCAACGCGGTGGCAATGTAACAAAAAGCAAGAGAGGCGGAGGCACAACCAGTTCGAAGAAGCGATCTACAAGGCGTCGGGATGAAGATGAGTCGGACGACAGTTTCGATGACACAACATCCGATTCCGACAACAATGCACCGCGGCAGTCGGGTAAACAAAAGCAGCAGCAACGGCGTAGACAGGCCGTCTCCTCGTCCGAGGCCAGCGATGAGTCTGATGTGGAGCCAGTGAAGAATTCCGATTCTAGGCGAGGACGAAAATGAAAATTTCAATCAATTTTAATTCTGTATGTATTTTTCATTTTTATAATAAATTTTATAATAAAATTTTAGTCGATGTCTTGTTCAGCTTCTTCACTTCAGCAAAATTTGTCGACAATTCTTGTCAAAGATTAGAAGGGAATACAAAGAGGAGCAGCAGGAGGTGCTGCTTCCTCCGCTTCTCTTATTGTATTGCTCTAAGCCGCTTTATGGCATTCATCAAATCATGTCCATTGTCCATTCTATTAATTGTAATCCCCTCAAAATTGTCACCTTCGTGGAATCGGGTGCGATGCAGCCGTCGAGGGTTCAGGGTGCGCTATGTCTTTTTGGTGAACATTTGAGTTTTAAAGGCGTGAGATTTGATTAAATGTCTGCGGAGCAGGTAGATAATGCCATTTACTTTTAAGTCTTACAAGTTTATCCATAAATAGAATTGAGACCTTAAAGACAGTTTGCAATATTTTACATATTATTTTTTATGATTTCTCCAAAGCTTGTCCCAATTACCATTTTTGTTCGATTTTAACGCCTCGCATTAAATTCGCAGCTAGAGAGCAGACACTTTAAGGCCGTTAATTAAAGTATAAACAATCTGTCCCGCAAGATAAAAGAAGTCAAAATATTTTGTAACCAGATACGCAGACTCAATCAGCGGGAGAGCAGCGCGACGCACTCCCCGTCAGACACGTGTGTGTTGTCCGGGAAACGGGGGTGGTTGGGCGACGACAAAAGTGGCGGCGTCGGAGTCGGAGTCTGCAACTTGTGCTCACAAAGTATCAGTCGACAAATCGAAAGGAGCACAGGAGTCTGCAACGCCGCCAGCCAGTCAGACAGCAGCCACCCTCGGCTGTGGAGAAAGATTCGTAACGTTGCACACTTTTGTTGCCAAGCGCCGCCCTCGAGTCGGCAATGCCGAGTTGCCAGGTGACGTTGCTGACGACTTGATGGGCAGACGCTGTTGCCATTAACATGCTCATTACATGCGTCGCGACTCCGACAAAGAGGCGCGTGTGTGGGACGTGTGCATGAAGCAGGAGGCCGCGCGCGCGCTCAGACGACGGCAAAGGCGATGGCGACTGCTGAGTCCATTATCCACGGCTATTAGCATTAGCGGGTTTACCTGTCGCCGCGGATTAATGCGAACTGAGCTCGTTGTTGTGGTCAGATTTGGGTAATGGCAGCGGATTGAAATAAGACGCGGGCGTAGAGGGCAGGTAGATAACGATGGATCATTTACTATGAGCAGCGTTTTTATAAAAATATATAAATAAAATAATAAACCAAATACGTTACACATCTAATTTGACGCATTGACAAATCATAATTCGTCTATGATTTGACGTTCGTGTTATCGATTGACTTGGAAATAAATTCAAATCAATTATCGATGTGAGCATTCAAATATAAAATATTTTCAATTTTTCCCATAGACAATTCAATTGTTACAAGCATATTTAAGAGTTTTTATATGTATATTTACGTTTTAAAAATAAAAATAATTATAATTAAATTGAAAATAATTTAATAGAGTTTATATATATATTTTTTGCACATTTCGATTTGATTTGCATTCGCGGTTGAGCAGAGAACGGCCAAACATTCTGCTGACAAGTCTATAAATTTACATATACCATTATCAATAGACCGATAGCTCCGTTCCGCGCTCGACCGCTCTAAAACTAAAGCCTAGCTATTTACAGATCAATGATGTTTTTAATATTCTTTTACTACAAAGGATTCACAAAAGTTACAGCTGCAATCCTCTCTCTCTCTCTCTCTCTGTCTCCTTTCCCCAATCTTTCTGTCTCGCTCTCTCCCATATATACGGAACTACGACGTGTATATATAGAAAATGCCAAGTTATGCGCAAAGGTGCTTTGTTTTAGTAAAAGTTTGGTGCTGTTGATGTTGTCGTTGATCCTCAGAAGTAAAAGTTTTCCGGATGTTGGTGTTGTCGCTGCTGGTGCTGCTGTTGGTGCTGATGCTGCTGATGCAGTTGCTGCAGCTGACTGCGCTGCTGGCGTTGACGCAACGTTGCTGGCCATCCGCAGGCGATGTTGCTGCCGTTGTTGTTACTGCTACTGCTACTGCTGCTGCTCTTGTTATTGTTGTTGCTGCTGCTGCTGGCGACAGCGGCAGCCTCCAACTAGAATCATAAGTGCTGATACTCGCCCATATCGTACATAGGCATGGCGCCCATGACGCTGTGCAGATGCGAATACGCGACGGCGGCTGAAAGCGGCGGCATTTGGGATGCGGCTACAGCGACTGCAGCGGCAGCAGCGCTACTCTTGCTGGCCGCTGCTGCTGCAGCTGCGTGTTGCTGATTCTGATGGTGTTGCAGGCTGTGCTCGGCGGCGGCAACATGTTGAAGTTGCTGCTGCTGATGTTGATGTTGATGCAAGCTGCCATTGCTGTTGTTGTTGTTGATGCTGCTGCTGTTGTTGTTGTTGTTGTTGCTGTTGCTGCTGGGCGACTGTTGCTGCTGCTGTTGTGCGTGGTGCGAGTGATGCGGCGGGGCGGCATGTTGCTGTTGTTGTTGTGCGCTTTGACTGGAGAGCATGTTGCCCTCCATTTCGGAATCGCTGGACGAGTCCAAGTGTTGCTTGTCCGTTGAACCACTGTAACGGTTAAAATGTTGATATTGATTAAAATGTACAATTTAAATAATATTTATATTATATTGGCTTAATTAATTAATTCACTCTCTCATAAATTGTATATCAAGTACACTGATATACAGCTATCCTTCTTCCACTCCCTCGCCTTTGCAATTCTTCGCTCTCTCAGCGACTGTCAAACTGTGCCGCCAAACAGTTGTGCGAGACGTCAGCGGCGTTTAATTTAAAATGTGTCATTTGCAGCAACTAATTTAGTCTTGTCAACAGTAGCGAGACCCACACACACACACACACATCCATGCAAGTATATTTATAAACAAATGACAAATGGCAGGGCGGGCAATTGAAAACAAAACCGGAAGGAAATTGTCTGCTTGAATATTTCCAACTCCCCAAACGACAGGAATTTCTATAAATGGTTTCAGTTTCTTCTTGCACAGCGGTCTGGCAAGGTTGGCGCTGTCGCATGTGTTAGAGCAGCACAGCATAGCATTGCGCACGTAACGAAAGGTGTCGCCTCACGCACACCCACAGACAAATACACAATACATAAACAAACAACAGAGAGAGAGAGCGAGAGAGAGAGTGGGAGAGTGGGAGAACGGGGCAGAGCGGCTCAATGCAATTCGCCCCACGAGAGCGGCGTCGCATCTGATTTCAGTTATTTGAGCTGCGCGCTCTCAGTGTGTACGAGCATGTGTCGCTGTCTCGCTTGCACTTGTGACAATGGTGCAGCAGTTAAGCAGCTTGACTTTTATTATTTGCGGCTGATGCTGTAAATGACTTTCAAGTGTCGTTTTTATCGCCACCGTCTGTTTTTGGGGTGGAAGCTGGCCCAGTTACACACACACGCACACACACAGCCCCGTTGGGAATTGAAGCAGACTCTCTCTCGCACGCACGCAGTCGCTCAATTTGTTGGTGTTAAACTGTCCTGACATTTTAATGGCCAATTCGCCGCAATAGCGATAACAAGGCAGGCACAGGAGCAGGGGCAGACACAGGAGGGACATTTGAAATTCGAGCAACTGTGCAAAGTGTGTGTTAATCTTAATCTTGTCGCGAATCCCAATTGCGAGCGCCAAGAACCAGTTTCCAGGGAGCAGCAGCAACAGCAGAAAAAAAAACTGATGACAACGATCCCATGCAACAGGCAAGGGCTGCTCCCCCTCCGATCGTCGAGGGGCAGGGCCAATGGGAAAACATTTAAGCGCACACTCGGCAAATTTGTTGCTGTCCGCCGCGGCCAGATCATTGCGAACGATCAGAGCCCCTCCTGCCCTGGCTCCCCCTCTCAATCTGTGCAAGTTATTTGCTGACTTGCGTGCTATTCAATCCCAGTCCCAGTCCCGAGCAGGACTTGCCGCGGCCACATACGGTGATGCGACAACGCAGGCGCAGGCACAGACTTGCCGGCACTGTCTCGGATCCAGCTGTTTGGCCTATGCGAATGCTCGTGTAATTGTAGCCTCGCATCCATCTGCATCTGCATCTGGGCAATCCAGCGGGCCACTTGCAGTGTTCCATAATTGCCGCGCTGTCTGATTTCTTGGTTGCTTCTGGTGCCAGTTTCGCCAGAGGTGGCCCTTCTTCTTCTTCTTCTTCTTGTTATTGCACATTTTCCAATGTGTTGGAGTCGGTAACGTCGAATTACAAGACTTATATTTTGGGCGATAGATATGGATACTAAAGTATCTTAAAGATACGTTAGAAAATCTATGAGCAACCTCTTTCTTTGCAGTCTTAGATAAGATAAAGAGCTTTTCTATATATACAGTCATAATAATTCATATTTTGTGGCAAATTCTATGAAAACCTTTTGCTAGGGAGTGTATAAATTCTTCTATTTTGTTGGAATTATTTAAGTTTTAAATTTGAAAATGTATGAGTAGCTCTTTCTTAAGAATAACACGAACGATTAGGGACTTTCCTATGCTTTACGGCATATTCTAGGTCTGGAAAATCTTAAGATTTTAATTTGTAAATATATTCGCATGAACTTGTATGCAAGATATATTTTATAGGCTTGGAAAATCAAGGTAGTAATTGGAAAATAATATAGAAAATTGTTTTCTCCTAAAAAAATAAGGAAAATCATAGGAAATACATATAGTTGAGAAAGGTCTTTCCTGGAAACGTTACGAAGTGACGCATTAAAGCTTCTTGCTACGAGACTTTCTTCTCTAGTTGTTCTTCTCATAGTTGTTACTAACTGTTCTTAGTATGTCTGAAATGCTATAGTTTTATATCAATCTCAAAGAAAATCGATAATGGCACTGAAGAATTTGGGCGAACCACAAAGCAAAACCACCCGAAAGATCTGCATGCAAACCGGCTGAGTAAACAGCAAAGATGAAGTCGGGGAAGCCAAGCCGTGCCAAGCGAGCAATGGCTGCTCAACCCATCCCATGTCGGGCCATCCCTAGCCCATCCAACCATCCATTCATCCATCTATCCATTCAGCCAGCTGTCCATCTATGCAGTTGTCCGGCCGCTGGGCTACCCAGTCAACCAGTCAGTCAAGCAAAAGTGGGGAGCAAACAAAGGAAAGAAGAAGCAGACGCAGAATATAAACAATGATATCAAGTTACCAGAATTTCATAGTTGTTGGCTCTGCTGCTCGCTGCAACACTTATTAACACGGCCAGGGACGAACAGGGCGAGAAAGAGATAGAGAGAGAGAGAGAGCGAGAGGGGTTGAGAGAGACAGGAAGAGCGAGGTAGAGCACCTACTTTTACGGCAGGTCCTTCGTATTTTCCTATATACTTTGTATGCTCAACTGATTGCATTATACAAAAATACAGGTCGAACCTTATGTATAGCTAAGCTGCCCGCCCCAAGGACAATCCCTCGGTGCGTGAATGTCACATAGAGTTTATATAACACACAACAACAAAACAACAACAACAACTTGACCGCGTCGCGTGTGTGTGTGGTCCCCTTCGAAGGTTCTTGGACTTTTTGGGGCTGTCCATCGATGAGGAATTAATTTTTACTTGTTTGCTCAATTGATTTTTTGTAGCTTTCGATCGATCGTTGGGTTTGACCGTCGGTTTTGTCGTTGTTGTTGTCGCTGCTGCTGCTTATTGGAGCTGTATAAAGCAGATTCATTAGCTCGGCAATAATCGCCATGATCGGATTATGTTGGGCTTGGCCAACTTGGCAAAACTGACGCAAAGCGCATAGAAGAGAGGGAGAGAGAGATAAATTGATTATGGTTAGACACTCTCAAGGAGTTGTAGGAACAGTAAAGGCTATAACAGTATCAACTAGTAATATCTCCTTAAGTGCAGTTTAAAGAGCTCTCAAGTTTGTAATGAAATCCTAAGATCATCAGGCGAGTAGACCCTTTTATCGATGCCCAAAGAGATCTCAAGTTAGTAATGGGATGCATCGTAGATTCCTAACAATCCTTATTCCAAATCGTTTGCCAAAGATATAAGAGATCTCAATCGATCTTAGATACTTTCATATATACCAAACACAGCCCGATATCAAAGAGATCTTAAGACAATAATAAATTCTTTAACTCTTACAAGCTGAACTATAATCGTATTACACTAAAACCATCCACAGTCTCCCTTTGCGCTCCTCAATAAAACCCACACTTCAATTTAACAAGCTTCGGTTTAGCTTAAGCATCGAAAATGTTAAGCTGTCCAACACTTTAAGGGGATCTTATCGCCTGAAAAAGATCTGGCAGTCTGGCAATTCGGCTCTGGCATGCAATTAAAAAGCAACAAAATTATTAAAAACTGTCAAAACAAAACGCAGCCAGCATAAAATGCGCCACACGCCAACCCCAAGCCCAGCCCCGACTCCGACTCCGACTCGAACTATCGTAAGATAAAATATGCTTTATAACGATGACAACGATGCGAGAGTTTCGGTTAATCGTTACGATCTCTACACGGCGAGCGTAACCCAAACCCAATACGAAGCTGTAGCTGAAACCGAAAGCGAAACATAGTTGTAGACAATGGGACAATGCTTAGGGACAACTCTACTACAAGACTACATCTAGGGACTAGTCGAAGATGCTCCAGTCGGGCACCCTGCCCCTCTCTGTTTCCATCTCCTGTCAAGTCATTTGGACCCAGAAGAAGAACAAGAACAACAAGAGGGATAACACCACCACACACATGCGTAAATTAAATGATAATTTATGATCAACACCTTTTCAGATTCTTCTCTTCTCCCTGGGCCCCGCTTGCTGATCGTGGCCGTGGCCCCTCGGCCCAGCCGAACACCGTTTAGTTGGGTGTCCTGCTGCGCACACATCTCGAGATTTGTGTTCCGATCGCGCAATGCGATAACTCAACCTGTTCGTTCATTCGTTCATTCGTTGAGTCTTCTCCTGGTTCGATCGCGCTGTGCTCTTCCGTCCTTTTCCGTCTCGAAGTTCAGTTTTGAAACAGCGTTTCATTTTTCCCAACCGACTCCCCGACTTTATATGTGTGTTTGTGTTGGTGCCAGCGACTGTTTATTTGTTTTTACGATTTATTGGCTTATAATTTTTATTAGCAATGGAATTTCTTGGAAATCCAGCAACGATCTACCATATGATGTGTCGTTGTCGGACTAACTGACTAGCCTGGTGCCGGGTGAGTTGGAGTTGTGAGCGAGCAGGGCGGCGGGGAGGGGGCCCTACCGGCTGTTTTTGATTTGTTTTGACTCTCTTGTTCCCCACTGATAAATCTGCCTTTGATTGTTAAGCAATAAAACAGCTGATGCTCGCGTTTGACTTGCTTGGGGAGACTTGGAGAGACCTACATCTGTCTGAATGATACATGGCAATAGTTGTATCTGCGAAATCTGCAAATCAATCTCTATCGAAGCTTGTGCAACATGAACTTTGACTTAAACGAGTTGGGTTTCTTGTATAACCTGAGCTTTGATTGGAGTTTATGTTAAACTGTTCTCAGATTAATTCAACTGTGGGAACACTTTTTAAAAACTAACTGTTTATTATAGTAAAAATTGTTTTGAAGGTTGCAAGCGTATAGAAAGACCTCATGCTGACCTCAGTTAAACTTAAGAGTGGGAACACTTTATTTAAAAAAGGTTTACTTTCAATTACAAAATGTTTTGCGTGTCGTAATAGTATTGATAGTTATCAGACTGTCTTAGCTAAAGTAAAGCTGTTCACAGGTTAACTCTAGAGTGGGAACACTTTAATAAAACAGGGGTTATTCTCAATTTAAAATTGTTTTGAATCTCGCAATCGTATTGAGAGTACCCAAGCTGCCTCAGCCGGCATGTTCCACTTGACCAATGAACTTGTAGTGCGCTCTCCCACCTTGAATTCTTAACACTTTTAAAGCCCATAAGCCGCTTAGGTAGCCCCGCTCGAAGTGGGCAAAGTTTCCAAAGCGGGAGCGAGCGAGTGGAGCAAGTGAAACCCTAGAAACCACTCGAGCATTGGCAATGAAAAAATGTGTCAGCAGCGAGTGGAGCACGCTCTTGATGGGAGAGAGGAAAGAGTCTTCGCCGAGAGGAGTTCAATTAGGGGCAATCCTGGTGGTGGGCACAGGCGCGAGTGCCTCCTAGAGAAGGGGTGCCCCATAAATGGGGTTCTAATTATAGGCGGGCAAATCTCTTGACGCGCACGGCCACCCGACAGAGGAGTGTGCAGTGTGGGGCAGTCTTCGCAGGCAGACTGAGGGGTCTCAGTTCCATGCCGGTCCATCATCACCAACGACATCATTATCAACGCCATCAGCGACGGCCAACGCGGCTGCCAATGCGTCACGGAACTCCAGCAACGACGGACAGACATGGGATATGTGTATATAGGCAGCGCAAGGGGCGCAGCGTACAAGAAAGCGAGGGAACGAGCGAGAGAGCAAGAGAGCGAGAAAGAGCGAGAGAGCGGGCAAAAGCGCAAAATACATAATAATAAAAACAGAATGTACAATAAAATGAATAACAAGTCGGAAAGGCTACAGTCGAGCTGACTCGACTGTGATATACCCGCTACAATTCTTCGGAAAAACACGTGCCAAATGTGAACAATGCGTTCTTGCTTTTTATTTCTTTCCGTCTCTAATTTGTTTTGCCTATGCAAGTTCCACTCGATTCTTATTGGATGTTGCCCTTTGCTTTTATTACTCTGCAGTTATAAATTATGCATGTGTGATAGAGACGCCTATACATACATACATATATGCTGCCTCACAATACATCTCAACATATCTAATTAGATTTGTCGTTTGTATTTTGTGTTGCTGCTCAATGTCTCTTTCGATTTTAAGTGGCTTTAAATATACTAAAAATTTATTTTGAATTTTGCAACACACTATAAAATAAAAAAAAATATAAGATACAAAAAAATAAATTTAAGTCGCCCAGGCACACCCAGGAGTTGAACTCCGGACGTCTCGCTGAACAGTCAACTACCATCACCACTCGACCACTGCACTTCTTTCGCAATAACCGATAAAATTGCACCATGAATATTTTCGGTGCACATAATTAAAAAAAAAGTTGCCACATAATTTAAAAAAAGTTGCCACATAATTAAAAAAAGTTGTCTGCTGCTGGTGTTGAACTCGGGTACTAACATTAGGAAAAACCGACACAGGCACATGGCCACAAGGCAATACTATTTCTTGAATATCTTCCTTATTTATCGGCCGATCTTATTGAAACTTTCGCAACACGCCCGGATGGTGGTTTTTATCACATGGATAAAAAATGAATGCTGTAGAGCTATATTTGCAGCTATTATCGATTTATTATCGATTTTTGGGGGCGGATGGAGGCGTGGCAAAAATCCAAAATAAACTTGATCTGCGGGCATAATTAACACATATTGTCTCCAAATTTGGTAGCTCTAGCTCTTATAATAGCTGAGATCTAGGTTTTCATACGGACAGACAGACGGACAGACGGACAGACGGACAGACGGACAGACGGACAGACGGACAGACGGACATGGCTATATCGACTCGGCTGTTCATGCTGATTCAGAATATATATACTTTATGGGGTCGGAGATGTCTCCTTCTGCCTGTTACAAACATTTTCGGTTGGCACAAAGTTATAATACCCTTATACTCTTCGAGTAGCGGGTATAAAAATGAATAACGCGCTGCGAGCGACGACGTCAACGTCGGCGACGACAACAACAACAACAACAACAACGACGACGACGGCGACGGCGCTGAGGCGAACGAATAAAGAACACACGCACATTTTGTGGTAACCTGATACTCTTTCCAGCTACCCTCCAGCCAACCGTGGCATTCGACGAACTCGAAAGCAAACGATGAGCCCTCAGCGCTGCCCGAAAACCAACATACACACACACACACACCCAAGAGCACACAGATACACACAGTTACACACGTTCATACAGACAGGGAGACTCACTCGCGCATTTAGCGAAATGAACAACGAGACTGGGAACCACTGGCACTGCGTATAGGCTGAGTGAGCAGGAGGGAGGAGGTAGGGTTTGAAAGATCGCAACTGGAACTGGAACTCTTTATGAAGTAGCATTAAGGTCTCTCCCTCTCTCTCTGTCTTTATGCTGGCTCTCTTCCTGCGGCTGCCGTTTGTCGTTTATCTTATTGTAGTGCAAAGCGGAGGGTACCGAAGACCCGATTGAAGTTCTGGCATCTTTGGAATCTCTTCGAGATAGATACCATCATAAAAGACTGTCAAAGTAGACATGTAGAAAATCTAATTGAGAAGAGAAAAATTAGGAATGCCCTCGATACGATATGATAGCGAATTTAATCTTGTAATTGGTACTACAAATTATATAAGCAGCCTTTAGAGTCTGTTTGAGAAAATACTGTCAAAGCGTGAATTTAGAATATGTAATTAAGATAAAAGATTGGGAACCTTTATAGCGATATAATTTACCAATAAATTATAGTTTACTGTTTAAATATATCTATATGATGTAATGTATGATATAGAAACACTTAATCTGTTGTAATTGGCAATGCATAAAAGAGGAGTTCCAAAGATAAATTGAGATCATAGGTTAGAAATCGTATATACCTTAAGATATGTGACTTTGTGTAGTTTATCTTTTTTGCTAATTTATACTACTTTCTACCAAATATTTAGTTGGTTTACCCAAGCTACAGTAAAGTAGGCTTTATAAGTAAGTTCCATTACAGAAATTTGTTTAAATTAGAAAAAAATACAAAAAAAACAACCAAATTGACTGTGAAAATGCATAAGACCTGGAAGAAGCCGCTGCACAAGCGCAAAATTGTAAGTTCACTTCCCCTTCCTCTCTATCTATCTATCTATGTTGCTTAATAGTAGCCTCTTTTGTAATTGCAGTGGAATACTATCTCGTGGCCGGGTCGCTTGGTCTATTACATGCAACCGCTGGTGGAGCACCTGTTTGTCATTTGGGTGCAACAGCTACCCTTTCCGACGCTACTCAAATGCATCTACACATGCGGCATGCTCTTTTTCATACTACTTCCCGTTCTGTTTCCTATTAGTGTACTGATCATGTACTATGCTATCTATCAGTATGTGGGCGAGCAACAATTCGCCCTTAAGGTCCCTCAGAACTATGATCTGCTAAGCGCCGCAACGAATCTCTGGCACTTTCAGGTCAGCAATAAGAAATATGTTCTCTTCCTGAACATGTATATTGACCGATGTCGTGTCATAGTTACGGCTATATCATCTACTGTCGACTATATGCGTATGGCATTTTGCTTTGTCTTTGGCTAAACGGTTGGGTACCTTTGATTTTTATATTTTAATATAATATAACAACGAGATTAAATATATAGGTTTTAATAATCTCTCGAACCAAAC
This sequence comes from Zaprionus inermis, assembly GCA_018151445.1. Taxonomy (NCBI): domain Eukaryota; kingdom Metazoa; phylum Arthropoda; class Insecta; order Diptera; family Drosophilidae; genus Zaprionus; species Zaprionus inermis. Next base: position 2,669,153 of record JAECXD010001572.1, on the reverse strand, counting down.
TGAAGTCACGTGAAAAAGTGTAAAGGGTTTTTACCTATACTTAGCTTATATTAAGTCACAATAACATATATCTGATTTGCAGGTACTTCATATCTATGGGTATGTCCAAGGATTAATTTCAGACTTTTCTACTTTGTCCAATAATCGTAAACTATTGTTTTTCAGGGTCATAGTATGCAAAATTCCGAAAATTTGTTCTGCGTAATGTATACTAGCTACCTCAGTAATTAAATCTTAAAGACAGAGATTTGACAAAATTGTCGTGTTTGACAATATTAAATGGGTATAAATGTTATAAAAGATAGTAGGCGATTACTAATGCCATCTAGCTAGAATTTCACCCAATAATTAAATTAGATAAAATAGCAGGAGAAAGTTCATGCAAACGAGATGCACTTGTGATCGGAAGATATGACCAAATGGCTGCATGGACTTGGAACTATTGGACCTGGCGCCGTTAGCAGTTGCTAAGCTTGCACACACACACACACACACACACAGTGAGTTGAGTATTCACTGCACACGCAAAAACAAAACAAAACCCAAAAGAGCAAAAAAAGAAGAGAAAAACGTAAATGCAAACTATATGAAAAGTTAAAGTAGCAGCGCGCTGCCGATGCCGCTGCTGCTGCCGCTGCCGGCAACAGCCATAAACATATATCGGGTTACCGACAACAATAACAACAACAACAATAACTAGATGAGTAAAAGGCAGTGAGGAGGCAGCTACGTAGTTGTAGGTACTGTGTATCTGTGAGATACTTTTGTCAGCTGCAGTGTGTCTCTATGCCTGAGTGTATGTGTGTGTGCATTGCGGTTGCCACGGCGGCCAATTTTTATTTTTATTACGACAATTTTTTGTTGTTATTATTGTTATTGTTTTTATGCAGTTTGCCGTCGTGGCTGGCACTCGCTCGACTCGCGAACTTTGGTTCTACGTCTATTGTTGTGGGTGGAAAACTGATATAGCGCTTAGCATAATGGTTCAATGCGAGGGCAGCTAGATGAATAGAGCGAGATAGCATCAGGCTCACTTCATCCTCGGTAAATTGCGGCCACTTCAAAAACCCATTTTCGCCCGGGACGTTCCCATTTTCCATTTCCAATTCACATTTCCATTTGTTTGCGCTTCACATGACTTCTAACAGCCGCGAAAGAAAGAGAGAGAGAGAGTGAGCGATCGACTGATCTCTCGCGATCGTGTGCAAACAGAAAAGGATGCCCGAAAGGATGTTCAATATTTGAGCAAAGGAAACCTCTCCAAGAGTTCCACAAATGTTTTCCTATTTACCCAAAAACGGAAATGCAGATGTTTAGCTTTCAAATGTGTAGGATAGTGTAGTTTAGTTAGTCGATCGGACGATCAGTCGCGTCTGGAGGACATATGAGAATGCGCCTATGAAAATACAACAAGAGTAAACAGCAAAGAAAAGAAAAACAAACGGCAAGAAAAGCAGCAAAAATATGTGGAACACATTCATGAATTTGTCAGCGACATTTTCCAATTTTCCATTACAAATATACATACATATATGAATGTATTCCGAGTATTATGCATGTAATTGTGTGTTTTTTCACGTGAAAAACGGCCGTGTCCTTGACACTAATTGGCCACCGCCCACCACACCCCCACACACTCCCCCAAAACCATGTCGCCCACCATGAAAAAAGCCACATCGCGACCTTGTCGGGAAAAAAAACACAAGTTAACGTTGCTGTTGTCGTGGGTAATTGCAATCGAAATACTAATTCATATCGCATACACACCATACTCTCCGATAATTGTACTATATACCACTATATATATAGAGCTACATATTGGTATAATCTGTTCAGTTTTATAGTCTGTCAAAAAAACTTACTCTTTGTGCTCGGCGGCGCGATCTCTTTGTCGGCGATTCTTGAACCAATTGGAAACCTGCAAAAGATGTAAGCAAACGTGTGAGAGAAAGGCAGAAAGAGAGAGAGAGAGAGAGCAAGAGAGAGTGAGATAAAGAGAAAGAGGAGAAGTGAGGAAAGTGTATAGCCAGAAATAGATGCGCCAAAATCATCTCATATGCCTCGCAGTATGATTAATGACATGCAATTAACTTGAGCCCCCAAATGAGTTCTGTCATAGCAATGGGGCTTATTTCCTTTACCCTACCCCGCACTCAAACACCCCACCCCTCGTCCCAGCTTACCTGTGTTGTTGTCAGTCCTGTCGCTTCGGCTAGATCACGCTTCTCACGTGGCGATGGATACGGATTGTGCGCATACCAGTCTCGCAATACCGAACGCGATTTCTCCTGCAAAGTATTGAAGAGTAAAGTTATAATAATAATCAGTAAGTTTATAGACTTAGTATTCTAGAAAAAATTAATAGTAATTGATAGCGCTGCTTGCAACTTTTATTCGAATAATTTCCGTATTTGCAATTGTATTAAAAATTGAGAAATTTGAGGTTCCTGTAGTATTTATCTATATATGTATTCAAAGGCAAAAAGTTGTTGCTTGTGTACTTGGCATAATAATTATAAATTGTCGATTTGCGCGTGGCAAATTCTTGCGAATATTTGAAACACAACTTATGTGATTACTATATATACAGAAAGCAGTATACCAAATTTTATATTTCTAGCTTTTAAAATAGCAGAGATCTCTACGAACTAAGCTTTAGTAATGGAATATACTAGTTGAAATGTTCTATAGGGCTTACGATTACTAGTTTAATTGATTTTATAGCAATAACAGTTTAAGTTTTCATGAGATCATGCTAGATAAATAATATTTTGAAGAGTACAAAAAAATGCACGTTTCACTAGCGTATTAGACATAACTCCCCCTTTCTTTCTGTCTGTCTGCCTCGCTATGTGCAACAATCACGGAAATTATGCAAATTGGTAGCAGCCATGGCTACGCGTGAGTATCAGTGTGAGTGTGAGTGTATTCACATGCCAGAGAGCGAGTGTTTTTAATCAATTGAAAGCCCGCACAGATAAAGTCCGTGTGCAAACAGAGGGCAGATAAAAAGGGGGCGGTGCCGGAACATTTCTACGATTTCTGCAGGAGCTGTGGTTTGGAGCAGGAAGAAGTGCAGTGGACTCACCTTAAAACAGTAGCTCGTCTCCTCGCCATCCCAAATAGTGCGGGGCAGGGGAAATTTACGACGAACTCGATATTTGCCCACGGCACCCAAGGGTCTTCCGCGCAGTTTTTCGGCTTCCACGTAATGCGCTACAGTGAAAGAATTTCGGGTTAGTTCAGGCCAGATTGAATGGGCAAGATGGGGGGGGATCGCTGGAAGAGAGGGGTATCAGAGATAGGGGAACTCGTCTCACCTTTCAACCACAGGGCCTGCAACTTGGCGTGATTCTGTGCAGAGAAATGATGATTCTCGAGCAGCCTGTACAGCTCCTTGTACTGACCACGATGGAATGCGACGACCGCCTTGGCCTTCAGCACAGACTCGTTCAATTGCAGTTTATCACATTGCGGCAGCGACCAGAGGAAGCGGCCCAGTCTTTCGATGTTTCCAGCCTGTTGCAGTACCTGAAAATTAGGCGGGAAACGGTTTATCCGTTGAACTGCTTACGCTCCCCACACCAACCATACTAACCTCACAGACGCAGGCCACCTGCTCCTGGGTGAAGCCGAAGCTGGGCAGCGATTCGCGTCCGGCTGTGCCACTGACTGCGCCTCCACCGCCGCCATTGCTGCTGCTGTTCAGGTGCAGTGAGCCGCCACCCGCTGACACGCCCACGCCCACACCAACACCCACTCCACCCAAGCCGACCCCGTTGTGCGTTAGCATATCAAGATTGTTATTGTTATTGCTTGTGCTATTATTGTTGTTGTTGTTGTGCAGCGACACCACCGACCCACTGTGCCCCGTCGGGCTGTAGGGGGGCGTGTGGCGGGCGGTGAGCACAGCGGCCGCATTGGCAGCAGCCAAGTCATAGAAGTCAGTCGCGGGATGTTGCAGCATGGTTTGTATCTCTGTATAATTGAGTCACCCAACCCTATACCCTATGCAAGTGCTTCGACAATGGGTATGCTTCGCTAGCCTCTCGCCTAATGCATTTATAGCCTAGTGGAAGTTGTAGTTGTCTTTGGTTGTTTGAGCGCTGCAACGGGAAAAGGTCGAGAATGCATAAACAGAAGTCAGCATATGGTATAATAATAATATATACGGTATATTAATAGAGTATACAGTATATTTCTAGAGTATACGGTATATTAATAATATATAAATACAAATTTAAAACATATACTATAAGGTACCCACAAATTATAAATATTCTAGCACAGCAGTCGATTTTACCTTGTTTGTCTGTTTGAACGCACTGATCTCAGCTATTAGAATAGCTAGAGACACAAAATTTGGTGTGTAGCTTTCTGTATATTCTGCGCAGATGGAGCATATTTCAAATCTTTATTACCACGCCCTGCTCCCAAGAAAATTGCTTACCACTATTAAGCGTAGTATTTTAGTCTGAAATTCCTTCATCAGCATATAGATTATTATTACAAAAATTTATGTTATACTTTATTTCTGCATCATATCTTATCAGTACTACTACTAGATAAGTAGTCTACACAGCGATATATTTAGCAAATTACCCAATATTTAATCCAAATTAGTCACTTTTAAGCCAATCAACATTTACTACGCATCTTCTCATCGAACTCAATATGAAAATTGAAAAATTCAACAATAAGACGCAAGTATTGTTTATGCAAATCCTGAATATCGTTCGAATTAATCAACACCGTACAAACTGCTAATGATAGCACCTAATTGGTGGAACTAATCTACATAGCTATTACTCAAATCGAGCGAGGTTTAGTCTGAGTCTGGACCCAATTACCCTGCTAATTGTCGACGATATTTCATATTTTTATTGCCCACGTTGGGGTGTTTTGTTTAGCATTAAAACGGCGATAATCGAGACACATAAAACACGCCAAAACTGTGTTGAGAATCCCATTAGTGATAAATGGAAAAATATTCACGTTTTCACGTTTATGTTAAGCAAAACATTTGTACGCAATTATGAAATATTGAGGGAACACAACAAGAATATTTAGTACTATATATAGAAAGAGACAGAGAGAGAGAGAGAGAGAGAAGAGCAGAGAGAGACCGCATGCTGTCCGAATCGATTAGTCAATTGATGTTTTAGTTAAAGTTCTTCAGCGATTATCAAAGTATGGTTCTCAAGACCTCACCCCGTTACACCTGCAGAGCTCAAAGTCTACGTCCACCCCCCCACTCACATCCAAACACACACTCTCTTCTCTCAACGAAAATAAACTTTTACACAATATTATTAAATGGGGCGAATGGTTTCGGAATTCTGTTATTGCTTATGAAGGAAAAATTCTAAATTTATCCGCCCTGCCCCGCGTTGGGGGAGAAGCAGCAAGTGCATCATCCATCTAACTCGTATAGAATAACTGCAAAGGTCAGAGCATTCGATATGCCAACGCATAGGTCTATATCTGTGCAAAGAGACTTGAGATCGGCGATAGCGGATCCCAGATCTGATGACGAAGAAAGCACTGTGCACGAGCACACACGGCGTATATGTTTCTGCGTCGCTATTCGAGATATTCTTGGATCTGTTTTCAATTTTCAGCTCTCTTCCTCTGTGTCTCTCTCACTCTCTCTCTCTCTCTCTCTCTCTCGCTCTATGAGGTAGATTATATATACAAAACATTTGGTTTCGTTTTGGCTGCCGTTTCTGATTCCGATTCTGTTTCTGTTTCTCATGTTGTTGCTGTAACAAAAATACCAACGCCAAGTTGCCGCTGCTCTTGAGTCATCGGCCTAGGCGTTGCGATGCGATGCGATGCTATACGAGATCCAATACGATACGATCTGCCAGCCGAGCCGATCTGATCCCATTTAGCCAAGCGTCAGATATTTTGGCTTGTTTCATGTTTGACGCAAGTAAACAAGCAAAAACGCGCCTCGTATCGACGCGAATGTGAAACGAAATACGCTATATGTTTTCAATCTGTTCGATCGGCTCGTGCGGCGAGCGCGCATAACTTATAACGAATATGGGAACATATTCTCGGCATCGTAGCTAATTTCCTTTCTTCCGAGAATTCCTTTTATACGCTATGTAGGGATAGCTTTCGGTTTGACTTTATATATTTAGTATGACATACAAGTTAGTATATCTCAGACATTTCTTGCAGATCTCAGAGTCTATAGGAACTAGAGACAGCAAATTTTCTGAGAGTGCTCTTGGATATTGTAGTGCATTTTAGAGTTTAGTCACACACACTTGCACTTTCTCGAATTAATAAAAACTCTATTATAATTCGATTATTGATTGAGCTAAGCTACCTTATAACTTATCTAAAGGATTTGTATACTTTTTGAAAGAACTTATACATATATTGTTACTCTTTGCTTATAGCTTCTATTTTAAATATAATTCAAGCAAATCATGTTCCTTACATGATTGTGGACTGGAAACTTACTTATATGGCATATCACTTAAAGATGGACTTAAAGAATGTTCGAAATTAAGAAATTGATAGCTCACATATCATGTGTGTACTTATCTATTCAATCTTTTTTGCATTTACACTATGCTTTCCCTATGTTTTCTACCCGACTGTCTATTTTATGTTTTACCTATGCTTTCTAGCACCTTTATTGTAAGAGATAATCCAATTAAAAGAAAGAAAAGAAATGTGAGTTTGATTCACTAATTAAACCAATCGAATCGAATCAATCGTATTCGTTAACTCTGCGAATAGCAACAATAGGCACAGGTTAATTATATTGTTAGCCAAGTTAGCATAAGTAACTGATAGATAGCGCTGCTGCTTGGTCTCCAGAGTCAAGTAGCCCCACATAGATGTGATAGCAAGTTAATGACGACACGATACGATCCACATGGTGCAAACTGGCAGCAGCTCAAACTGTAAGATACTTTATCTGATGGGAAACGGCTGCTGTTGCTGTCCATAGATACTTTATCGTATTCAAAATGAACTCGAAATGAACCTAATTTATTTTCAGCTCGACTTACAGCACACTTTTAATTTACTCCACACGCACACACAGACGCACACGTTGCGGACTATTCGAACTCGTGTTATCTGTCAGATTTTCGAATTTTTTCTGTTTGCCCACTGTGACCGTGTGTGTGTGTGTCAGTGTGAGTCTGCTTGACTTTTATAAGCTTTTAATTTGAGTGTTATTGTTATTGTCTTCGCTTGTTTGGTTGCCTGTCAATTTAACTGCATGCGGGAGCCCCTACCCCACTCCTCGACTGCATGTAAATGGACACCTCGATATTCTACGAGCTTATACGACTTTATAGAGTTGTTATACTGCCATATGTTCTTTTGTTAATCAAATCGTTGTCTCTTTCTTCCAATTAGTTTCTAATTAAAGTTGCGATAAAAGTTTTTTTAATTTTCTTTTGGAAATCCGAGCATGGTATGTGGAAATTCGGGTGATAAACCCACCTGTATAAACTGAAGTTAGTTTCACTACTTTACTCTCTCTCTCTCTCGCTCTCACTGGGTTTTTTAGTGTTTTTCGCAATACTGCGACACGCTCGAGCTGTGATATTTAACTGTCTCCAAACTAGATGGATTTTTCGCTCGGCAAGCCCCAGCTGTAGACAGCAGTAGGTTTCTGTACCGCTACCGGTACCGCGGTACCATGCGAACCCAGAGGCGACGAGAACTGTTTTACGCCGAGAACGACTGTGACTGCGAATTATCTGCAACGGCGTCTGTGTTTATAGAATGTAATCGACAAATTTCAACAAATTCGAAGCTGTTCTAGCACCTTTTTTATCGTTTCCCTCGAAGTAAACAAAAGAAAAAGTAAAGAGGAAGAGCAGGAGGTAGAAGAAATGAAAAGAACATCAGCCCAATCTGGCCATTATAGTCGTATATCTTGGAATATGGCTCCAAATTGATTCGCCAAGTGATTTAATTGCCAGCTGCGAATGTGAATACGAGTGCACTCATATTCATACTCAGCCCGGCACTCACATTCACATGTAATGAATGAAATTTGTCAACTTAATGGGCTCTGCTCGCTGGGGCGTGGCCAGACCAGACCAGAAATGCTACTGTGTGTGAGTGTGTGTGTGTGCGTGTGTGTGCTACATATGAATGAATCGGCTACATCCTCGGTACCCTCTTCTAGCGATGCATCGGGGCAATGCAAATTGCCCAAACAACCGCCGCAGCCCGGCGATTTTCATCTTGGTGCGCGTCCTGCACGCAAATTAAGGCGGTTCTTCCTTCTCGCTCTTTGCCAGTGCGTAAAATCATCAAAGTGAAAGCACAATTGTCATGGTATCGTATCTTGAATTATGCCCCCGAACAACTTTGTTAGAAAAATCGTATTTCTCATATTGACTTTGTAACTCGAAGAGTTTTAGACGTAATGTTGGCGAAAATGATGCAATTTTAGTTTACAAATATGTTTGAATTACTTTTAACAGTAGATCTCAGTTGTTACTAGGGCTATAGTCATTAAATGAAACACAGAGGTTCCTGTTTACCTTACCCAGCCGAAGCAAATCTAAATTTGTGCCTGGCACGCCCACTTTGTGAGTAAAGCTTTCTTTTTGTATCATTAGAAAAGTAGATTTTTAATCTCAATTCTATTTTTATTTATTTTAATTTTAGATAATTACAAGTTTTATAGCTATGATTTAGTTTTATAGAGTTGGACAAATCTCTTTAAGCTTTTGAATCTCTTGAATTACAAGGACTTGAGTTACTAAATTTGACATACACGTTCCTATAAACGTTCCCCATTTCGAGTATATTATAATTATCGTTTGCCACACCTAAATTCTATAATATTCGATTTTGTTCGACTCCTATCTCACACTCAATCAAGCTTATTCCTCTTAAAGTATATTATGTTACAATCATTTAGCATAAACTTTCTAAATCAATAGAAAAATCTCAAGGAATACGCTAAGTGGAAGCTGCGATGTCTGCGCCCATTTCCACGCTATATAAATCAGTTACGAATGCCGATCAACACGCGCTAACCAATAAATTAGAAGGCTGCTTAGATGATCTTTCGATTTTAATGTCGAAAAGCCAACAAATCGAATCCGACTAAGTTAAACTATTCGCATGCTAACGACGCCGGCGACGACGACGACGCGTGAACAGAATAGACGACGACAACTGTTCTGACACCCACCCAAGAAACTTTCCCGGGTGCCAGCGACACTACAGAAAGAAGAACAACAACATGAGTAGAGCCAGTTAATAATTTTCGTATTCTACAGCGAAATTTGCATGATAAAACGATGATAATTTGCGCGTAAGAATTTTGTATAAATAAACAAGATCGAAAGAACAACAAAATATACAAAAAAAAAAAAAAACTAGAAAACAATGGCAAAAAGTATCTCATGGATACCGCAAGGCTCTCGTGCGGTGCTCTGTGATGAATGAATGACAACTGGAAAAGCCAGCCGCCTGTTTATTTGTCCGCAACGTCGTCTAATTAAACCGAAAATAGATGCCAAATAGTTGGGGATAGACGGGAATCGACGGAGGAATATTTGGGGAAAAGCAAACCGAATTGGAAACCGATCTGATCACATGCCTCCCAACAACGATCGATCGTGCTGCGAGAATTTCGAATTGCACATTTTACTACATTCTCCAGATTTACATTTACCGTAACGCTGTAAACATGCATTCTATGTATGCGTGTACACTCTATCGATAGGGTATATCGTTTGCGGCACGATCTCAATAGTGAAAAGTGATCATGAAGTGTAAATATTGTGTGTAATTTTTATTTTATTTTTATTATGGCAATTTTATGTTCGTATCTTATTGTTATTGTCTTATATCAGTAGTATTATTGTATAATACTGTTATAAGATCGTTTGTAATTGCGCTCATGGATTGAGCAGAAACTATACGATACTATAGCATGGAACTCAATACTCTTTTATATACCAAAAGCAAGTGTTTTGCACACACTTTGGGAAATGTGATCTTTGTTCTCATATTTTTACATGCTTCCATGTAATTTACAAAGCTTCAATTGCATTTTAGTTTAACTACCTAAGAATTTCGTACTTTTCGAACAAATTCTCTAGAAAAATTCTAAGCTAAGTAAACTTTTATAAAAGTAACAATAAGTTAATAAGTTATCATATTATATGCTGCAATAATTTCGTGATATATTATCATAACATAATAATTATATACATATTTACTGATATTATAACAATATATTTTACAAGAAAACAAGACAGTGTTGGATAGTTTCTTTTAATTTTCTTCAAATTAACTTGAAATTAACAATAGATTTCACAGCTTTTGATATGATATAATATGATATGAATATGATACAGTACTGTCTTGAAATATTATCATAATATATCAATTATACACATATTTATAGGTGTAATTTTAATTTATTTTTTTAAATAAATAACACGGTATTGATTAATTTGTTTTAATTACTTCAAATGAGCTTACTGAGTTCAGGATTAGTTTCTTATAGCTTAGATCAACTCCTATAATGCCCGACGGCGTATCGCACGACATGACAACTCACCTGTATATCGTATTATGAATATATCTATCACTATTGTCGTTGCGTATCCGTGTTTCTATTCTTTTATCTGTTGAGTTTCTGGTTTCGCTTCTTTCGCACATTTGCTTTAGAAACAACAACAATAAGGGGGGATTCTTTTGAGTTAGTTTTATTTTTTACTCTCTTGGATTGGTGAAAATTTTAAGCAATTTTTCAAACATGTGAAACTACAACACAAACGCGACGCGACACACTCTTCCAATTCGCACACTGTGCGTGTGCGTGTGTTGGTGTTTTGTGTGTATATGTGTGTGTGTGCGGCATCAACGAAAATAACTGCGACCGCAGACGAGAAAACGAATTTTCATACGCACTGTTAGCATAAACACGTGTTGCAAATTTTATCCTACGCAACAAATATTTTCCGCTTTTCCGTGACTTTTATAAATTGCGTACATGGGTTAAATAGCAGCAATAGCAATTATAACAACAACAACAAACACTGTGGCCGCGAAGTGTGAACAATTGATACACACAATTTTTCAGTGGCTGTCGCCGCATTTCATTTTCATTCTTCTCATTTATTTTATTTTCTTTTTTAAACGATATTATAGAGCACGTTTTCGATTTATGCGAGTATTTTAGTGCGCTCCGGTCGATGCTATTTCTAAACTTTTGATTTATGCAGCGGACATTTGTTTATTGCTGCTGCCGGCGGCGAGTTCGTTCGTCGTTGTTGATCGCACGAGCGGCGAAATCGTAAAACAAATCGAGCCTGGCGTGGCGAACTGCGACCGCACGCGAGCAACGCAAGAGAGAAACTGAAACACAGCCGTAGAGCGAGGCGAGCAAAGGCCGTCGTCGACGTCGTCGTTGTTGTTGCCAGAGACCAAACGCAATGGCCAACCAGCCGAGCGAGCGAGGTAATGGTGTTAGTGTGCCTGCAATAGGTGGTTGCTGCGGCGACGCGTCGATGAACGGCAGCCAGAGCGAGAGCGCAGCTGTTTAACGTGACCGCAGTGCATGCAAAACTGTGGCCGCTGGCTCTTCGTCATTGAAATTGCTCAATTATAGAAAGAGAGTGATAGTAACAGAGAGCGATGAAGCGCGAGAAGAAGTCCACAGTGAAGGCAAACAAGTGAGAATATTGTTCTAGTACTCCACTAATGCAATTCTTGATCTGAAGGTTATCCAAATACTTTCGGTATATTTTAAATTGAGCAGGCATATTTATAATACAGCTTTTTCGAAACTTGTTGCTTGAATATTTTATTTCCAATGAAGGGCCGAGCTATCTGAATAACAAATAAAAAATAATTTATTCAGAAACTGGCTAAATCAAACTTAAATATAAACAATCCGGTTAATACGAGCGTATGTTTTTATTCACATATGATTTTGAATTTATTCTGAAATACACACAATATTCTACATTACACAATTACTAAAAACTCCGTCAATATTTCGCATTTGCACATTAAATTAAACTTTATTTACTACACCAACAAAATCAGTAAAGCACTGCTCATTTATATGGACGCCACTGTGGCTCGTTCGAGCAAACGCACAATATCAGCATCTGTTGCTCTTTGAAGCCTGAGAGCAGCGAGAGAGTGAGAGAGAGAAAGAGACAGCAAGCAAACAGGTTATGTATTCCTTAACTTGCATGCTCGTCGCGATTATAGGCAACGCCTACTTCATGCTACCTGTTCGCGCACACACATGCAGAGCATAAGCACACACAGACGCGCACACACACAACCTAACGCAAGCGAGCAATAACAACTCACTGATTGGCTGCCAACGTGCGGCATGCGCAATGGCCGCCATATTGATAATGCTTAATGTGAGTAAATGGAACGAGCAAGTGCGTGTGGTAGTATGTGTGCGTGCGTGCGTTTACATATGTTTGTATTTTGTAATTGCATAGGCTTGCATGGCACCTTGTCGAGTTGCCACCTCGCCTCTAACTCCTTTGCCAGCTGTCTGGCAAGGATGCTGAAATTCCCTCTAAATTAATCCACAATGTGTATTCCATTTCTATTGCAGCTCGCATTGCAGTAATTGCACTCATTTCAGTAATTGCAATTACGCTTCTACCTGTTGTCCTTGCCGTTGTCATGCCACAAGGATTTGCGGGCTGTAGTCTGGTTTCCCTTATTCATTGAAAATTCGATAGCACAGTTGCAGTTTCCTTCCAACACGAAGCCATAATCCGTTTTGTTAGTTTGTTGCAAAACAATTTGCAATTACAGTTACATAGTTTTTGCTACAATACCGTTATCTAACAGTCTACACAGCTTCAATAAGCTGAAAGACCTAGCTAAATTTAGTTTGGACTTTAATTTTGCTCATGGTTTGACCTGTAGATTTAGCATCAAAAATAAGAGATTTAATTTTTTTTTTCATGCTAACCCCCACAAACCTATAAGAGAACTAAATTAATTTAATTTTGCATCGACAAAAAAATTTATAATTTTTCAAACATATTTCTTGCTGGTTTACCCCTTCAAACCTCTATGAATACTATATACCGATTCCATTTTGATGTTTTAGGTCTTCCAAGAGCTGAGAGATGTTTCTTCAATTTTCCATATTAATAACTTTGTAAATAATATGCTTCAAGTTTTAAGATAACTATTTTCATGCCATTTGCAATGTCATAGCTGGATCCAGCAATTAGCCCACCCAGGTAAATTCACAGATCCCAACGAAGTCGCAATCCGATTCCGGCACACTTCATAAAACGTCACGACGAACGCCCCAAAGACAAAGGCAGCCTGATTAGATTAATGAATGTCGTGCGACAGGCGCCAGTTTGAATGGCGACAGCCCTACAAAGATAATGACTATCGATATCTTATCGGAAATCGTTTAGTCAACGTGCCGCAGCATCACCCGTCACTAGTTAATGCGACAAATTGCATATCGTTTACCAAGCAGAGTTTTTTTGGGGATAAAACTTTGTATTTGGCGCCAGTCTGCGCCTGCCTCGAAGATGCGACTGCATGTGTTTTTTGGGGAATTACGGAATCATCAAATTTACATAATAACAGATCATGTTTCCATGGCCAAAGGGGGCGAGCGATGCGCCATAAAACGAACAGCGCGACATCAGTTGGAATTGTTAAAATAGTCAAAAGGTACATTAAAAGCAACAACAACCACAGCATAAGGCGGGAAGAGTAAGATGCAGAAGAAGAAGAAGAGGAAGAAGTAGAAGAACGATCCCGCAATATGTTAATGAAAAGACGCGATAAAAATCTTGTACAACATGAATGAGAAAACGAAACGCTGCAGCGATCAACACCACATTTTGTGGTTAAGAAAAAAGAAAAAAACACACACACTCACACACGTCACATAGAGCCAGATGTAGAAAGAAAGTCCCAAAGACCAGCGTCGTAGTGGTCGTCATCGTCATCTGTTTGAAGGGGGGCCCTCTGCCTAGGTACCCTCTCTTCTTGCCCCTCTCTTTCCCACTATCTTAGCCAAATCGTTGGTGTTAAAAATGAAGATAATAAAGCGAGTGTGGCGCACGCGCGCGCGTTAACTCCAGGAAAGTCACCTGCTGCGCAGACTCCGCTAGGGTAGCGGGTAGAGGGGGATTAGTACCCGCAACAAGCTGTGTATAGAGTAAACAAACCATCTTGCACCTTGTTTAGGCCTAGACGGCGCCCCCACATCGCCATCGTCATCGTCATCATCATCTCACATCTCATCTCACATCTCGTTATGGTTTCGTTTATGAAGAATAGTCGTGGAAATTATCAAGAAACGGTGGGGAGGGCGGGAACTTAATAAATTTCCATAGTCTTAATTTCTTTTCTAGCCTCACACACACATTGTAAATCATTCGAGATTCCAGTTTGAGGGAGTTATTAATTTAGTTGAAATGATTATTAATTTTGCGTCATAAATCTGCGCAGCACAAACGCCGCTTGAGCTCGTGCCCAGAGAAGCGTCGATCGATCGTTCATCCACGTCTTCGCTTCGCTGCGCTGCGTGATTATTCGACTACGTGTGGGTAATTAGCAAACGAATACCCGAACCAAATTATGCGTATTGTTAGCTAGAGCCCTGTATTTATGATACATTTCGAGATTCCAATCGTGAAGGCTCTTCAATAAAATAGATACCTGATTTTCAGATCACATATCGTTATGCAAGCTGATTTTGCTTTGCAAAACTATCGTAAAATTTTTGTTTAGCTCTTTTATAGCGCAGTTTCCAAAGTTTTAACAAAATGTTAATTAAGAGGAAATATTTTCCCTTTTATATAATCCATTCGCATTATAGAAGAGCTGTCAATATCGTAAGGCACATGAACATAATTATATAGTTGGAATATTTATAGAAAGTATATATTGTTTGTATGTATTTGGTTGGATTACAGTAAAAAGTAGGACAGAATAAATAAAAGTTAGTTTATTTATTGATATATGGCATAATAAAAGGCTAAATAATGTTTTATTAAAAGTTTTCCCAAAACAATTACAATATTATTGTTAAAATTAATTAAGTATAAAATCTTCGTTATATTAAGAAAATGTATTATTTATTTAAAATTATATTTTAAATTTATTTATTAAGAAATTTTAATTATTTAAATATAGCATAGTAGAAGGTAAAATACATTTACCATAGTAAAAATTCAGTAGTTTAGCTTTTTTAACTAAATAAAAGCTTCAAATATTCTCTACTCCCGGAATTAGGTGTTCTGTGGATGGAATATCTTTAAAATGCACCTTCAGATAGCAGGACTGTTGCCTTTCACTGCGATAAACGCGCTGTCTATGAAAAGCGGCAACAGCGCTAAGCGGAAATTCAAAAAGTTCGCCGCCTTTGCTACTCCCTACTTGATTTCGCCGCATAATTGGCCCGCCAATTCAATTACCAATTCACGCGCAAGCGACAGAGATAGAGAGACAGAAGAAGGGAGAAAGAAGTATGTGTTGCTGGCCAGGTCGATTATGCAATTGCCGTGTAATTTGCCACAATTATTCATATTAAAAATGAGTTAGTAAGGGAGCTGGGAACATAAAAAAAACAGAGTGCTGTGTACGTTCGAGGGAGAGAAGTTGCCAAAGAGGGGATAGGTAACTTTAAACGGCGACGGGGACGGCATAATAATCGCCGTGCACATAAATATTACAAGCATCTGACAACTGAAAATTATCTGCTTCACTCACGAGCCATTTAAATCAATTTTACACTTCGGATTTCACAGGCGGTCGAACCTGGGGCCAAAAGGATACGCGGATACGTTTGCCGCGAGAGGAGGCGGGCTGAGGACTTGGGGGAAATTGAAATTTATTGAAAAAATGATGACAAACGAACGAAAATAAGCGCATGCAGCATGGGGCAGTGCGGCAGCTGCAAGGTGGTCCCGGAGGTGTGACGTGAGAAGACTGAAATTTAAGGCCCAAGCGCGAATAAATATGGTTAAGATAGCCGTCGATTAGGTTGGTTGTCAGGGTTGTAGCCGGCTCGCAGTGGAGCATATGCACTAGGGTTGCGACCAATGTTGCCGCCTGTACACAAGCATAAAAACTAAATAATCTTATTATTAATTATCTTAATATATTTTAAGTTTCTTTTCTTGCAGCACCTGACAACCCTAGCACGCTGCCTCACATTTCGCTGTGGTGTCATAAACGTTGCCTGCCAGTCGGCTTGACTCGGTGCCGGTGCCGGCACCAGGTCCCGGTCTGGACACTTTGCGAAACGTTTAAACCAACAATTACGCGAGCATAAATCAAACAGTCGAGTGGAGCAACGCAGCGGAGCAGCGCGTCCAGGCGGGCGGTCCAGTTCAGGCTGGAGTCGCGTGCAGAGTGCGCCAAACGCGACTGACGGGCGATGGTGTTGCTGATGATGCTTCTGCTGCCGGTGCCGCCGCTGCTGCTGCTGTTGCTGGATGCCGCGCCCATTGCCGATGACGATCTGCTATGCTGCCTGGAATGCTACACCGGCAGCAACCGACACCGACACCGACTGCTGTCACAGCGGCAACGCCTCAGCCTGGCCAGCTCTGCCGCTCCGGCAACACCTTCAGCTGCTCGCTTATTGGTTTCAGGTGTCAATAAATAACTGCGCTGCCACAGAGCCGGCGCACCGCATTCGCTGATCTCGTTGAGATTAGATTGTGTGGTCGGCGACTGCGTCTCGGCTGCAGCGCGACAATTTGCAACAATTTGCAACATTGCGAAGACGCCAAGGACGACGCCCGGTGATCGTGCCAATCTGTCGCAGCTCGCAACGATAAATTATTATAATCATCGTCCCGATGCTAAAATAAATTCAGTTTATTCATAAATTACACAACTTAATTGAATTTTTATAACATGTTGCTAAAAATTGAAGTGGATAGTAAAAATATTATTATTACATTGTATAAGTTCATAACATTGTAAATTTATAATTATATATATTCATTATCAATAAAATATCATATGCAACTATACAAGACTTGTTTCAATCTGAACAGCTTCAAGTCTTAAGTCGTGTTAGTCATTTAACAACTATGATTTAAAAGATTATATAAGTAAGAACCTTTAAAATTATATCTTCAACTTAAAAATACAAAAATACAAATCAAATACAAATTTCAAAAACTATAGCAGCTTAAATTTTAAAATTTATATTTTATGTTTAAAGTAACACAATTGGAAAAAAGGTTATAGATCAAAATAATTAAAAACTGATCTAGATTCTCTATTGTTTTCAAATTAAATAAGTCTAACTGTAGAGGAAAGTGCCTTGCAAATAAAAAATATTATTTGATAGTCTATTGTAGAGAGCTATATTAAATTATTGTAGTATTTACATACACATCAAAATTAAAGAAAAACAATAAATTTGATCAATTTTAATTGCAGAAATATGAAATATTTATATTTAAAATGCTGAGCAATTATTTGAAATACCTAAAACTATAATAAAATAAAATAAGAGATATTCTAGGGGTAAAAAATAAAACTCTATGAGCATATTAAATATACCATATATATTTTAAGAAATTAAATATAATTCGTAAATAGCTTCCTGCAAAAAATTAACAGACTTATCTGCTTCACACGACTTTCACGCGGTTCAATTAAATCGTCGCTGACATTTATAAATAACCAATTTCCTTTTGCGATCCTCTGATCGGCTACCCGAATTGGGCCTACAAAGCAAAACCCACACGCAGTTATCTCGCCTGACAGGAGGAGTAGGTAGAGGTGGGTTGAGGTTCGGGAAACCCAATTGAAAGCGTTGAATAAATCAACGCCAGAAATACACAAAAATTGAATTGTGGTCAACGCTTGCGGCGCTTGACCGTCTGCACCCGGAACGGAATGGAACGGATCGGGTCGAGTCGAGATCCCAGGAACGAAACAAGCCAAAGGTGTTAATATTCAATTAAAATTCTAGGGATACGACTGGCGACTGTGGCCAATAAATTAGCGCTCAACAAGCGACTTGCCAATTTCAATTTGTTTTCGTATCATTTTTCTCTCTCCGTCGCGTCGGGAATGGGCAGATCCGTAGCCAGAGCCAGCTGAAGCTGCAGCTTGGAGTCGCAGTTGGAGCTGGACTTGGTTATTTATTGGACTGCGCAGGTGGCAGGGGAAGCTGTTTAGGGGGGAGGACTCAGCAGAGATTGCTGTGCACTTCGCGATTCCCTGCTAGACGCAATGGATATACTCAAAGTGTGAAACTTTCGCACATTATTTGAGTGCACTGAGAAAAATTAATTGTGTATTAATGTATTAAGTACTTAGAAAATATATTAAACTTGTGCAAAAATTGTAATACTTTTGATAGGTTGAAAATACTGTAGATATATATACTATTAATTATTTAAATATTTTCGGTAATACTTATTTTTACTAGTGTACAAGTTTATAGAAAATTGTCGTATCAACATGAAATTAATAGGGTTGCTAGTTAGATCATAGCTGGAAGATAATAATAAAAGAAACTCATAAGTGTAAAAATCTTTATATGTCTTTATATTTTTATTTTTTATAATAAACAATTATTCTGTTAATCAAAACATTTAGAAAACAAACTGAAGAAAAAATGTGTTTTATAAAAATATAAATAATCAAAAAAACCAGAAGTGCAACAAAATTTCAATCTTAAGCGAAGATGCTAAGTGAAATAGTTTTAATATTGAAATAATAACATCAGAATTGTGCTTAGTTAGGATCATAAACATAATGATCTTGTATTCTTCCTCTTTTGATAGTTATTTCAGATCACTCAATGGAAGAAAACTAATCCGTAGATCGGCTCGTGCCCGACGTTGACTCGCTCTGCGTGCGATCGTGTAATCGATGTTGTACTTAGTCGGACATTTGTACTTACACCACACTCGCCACGATATCGATTTAATGGAGCCACGATTGACGGCACGCACCGCTGGTCGCGCACCACAAGCAGCGACAGCTTGGGACGCAAACGCAGACGCAGAGATCGAGATCGAGATGAGGTTCCAGACGGGACGGGACGGAACGGAACGGAACGGGAAACCAAGTTGTAGCAACAAGCGTGCGATATTTATCGCCGATAGTGAGATCAAGACCCGTGGGGTCGACTGGTCGTATGTGCGCTTGTTTGTTGTGATTGCTCACATTGCTTGTCCGCCGCATGAGGTCCCCCTTCTCCCATGTCTACCCTGTCCTGCTCCATGTCGACTCTCTGAAATGTGGCAAGCAGACAGACAGCGCCGCAGTGTGCAAATCACCATAGTGGGGGGCTTCTCATATCGGACGATGGCCCCACCAACGATATATGATCTATGATTGAGCTTGAGCCGTAATTAGCAGCAATTGTCCGGGCAGTAATTACAGAACTATAACCAGATGAGGTACTTAATTGGAGGTAAAGCAGAGATATCATAAAGACATCTTTATACCTCAGAAAAAATCTGTCAATGTTGAAAGTTTAAGTTCGAAAAAAAGTACTAGATAAATTTGCAATGAAAAACTAAGAGAGGGTAGCGAAAAAATAGAAAATAGTGTTGTTATATTATACATAATTGATCTACGAGGAAAGGTAATCATTCTGGAATTATAGAAATATGAGTTTTTTTTAAGCATTTAAGCCAGTTTTTATCAATTTTGAATAATAATTTAGTCTTTTAAATAAGTTACACCCAGCCATGCACCACTTTTTATAATATTTAGTTTTAAATGATATTATTTTTTTCATTTATATATGTTTATTATTCAATGATCTTTATTAGTTTAAGAACTAAGTTTAAATAAAATTGGAAAAAGTTCTTCTTAAATACAATCATCAATCGATCTTGTTGTAGATTATTGATTTATTGAATAGTTGTATGTATTATATTTTTTATTTATATTAAGTTTATTATTTAATAATCTTTATTATTGTTGTATAATATTAAAAAGATATGTTGATTTTCAGCTATAATAGTGCTATTCCTTTAAAAAGAAGCTAAAGAATGGGATTCTTAAAAACTGTCTTACTTAACGTTTCGCACATAAAGTAATAGATCTTTATTACTTATTGTGAAACATACAATGTATCTCTAATTCTGAATTTCTTAAGATCAAAGCAGAAAGAATTTCAGTTGATAATTGTAGAAACCCTTCGGGTCTCTCCGGCGGCCATTTTGCTTGCTCTCGTTTCGCTGTAACAACAAGCGAGTAAGCTGCGCCCACGTCGCAATTAACATGCTCATTATTTATGGCTGCCGGCTGTGCAAAGGAGAAGGAGAAGGAGGATCCGGACGGGGCAAGTCACATTAGAAGCATTAAAACG
Source organism: Zaprionus inermis (assembly GCA_018151445.1). Taxonomy (NCBI): domain Eukaryota; kingdom Metazoa; phylum Arthropoda; class Insecta; order Diptera; family Drosophilidae; genus Zaprionus; species Zaprionus inermis. Next base: position 2,648,824 of record JAECXD010001572.1, on the reverse strand, counting down.
ATTTCAAAAGACATAAATTTGAATTATGGCCACACAACATGGAACGGTCGCGTCGTGCTCGTGCTCGTGCGAATTTTAAAATCAATTTCGAAGGGGGTGTTAAAGCAAGAGGTGCACCAGCGGCTGCAGCAGGAACTGGGATGCGATGCGATGTGTGTGCCAAGTGTTTTCCCATAATTACAGACAATTTCAAACGTTTCGCCGGCAATCGTGCCTGCTGCCTTACTTAGCCTCACTTTTCTCTGCACCTAACCTCACTTCGCTGGAGTCCACTTAAATTCATTTACGACAAACCGATCGTCGGGCGCTTTTGCCGCTCGCCAATCGAATTTACATAAGTGGGCGCATATCTCGCAGTGGGCGTGGCAGCAGAAGCACAGCAACAACCAGCTGTCAAAGGCGCAACTGCCGTCACTCAGGTAGCGACGCAGTCTCACAACAAGCACAACCCTTGTCAGACGCTGCCGCGGCCTTGGCCCAATTCTGATGATGTCTGGACTAACAAGGCGACAAGGGGTCAAGGGGTCACACCAAGACAATACGCCGTTTAACGAGCGGCCGCGGCAAAGGCAGCTCCCGATTTCTTGAGCATTTGTCAACGATCGAATTATTGCTCGGACATTTTCTCAAGATTTGCAACTTAATCAACGCAACATTGTCTATTTTCCTATATGCCTCCCCTCGCACTCCCCTTATTATTTTGACTCTTTGCTGATTTTCTGACATTTTTTATTGCCTTCGTTGCGACATAACCTCAATGTGGGCCAATTGGCGCTGCGAGCAGGCAAAGTCAACGGGACGCAGGCAATAACAATAACAAATCGAAACTAATTCCAAACGAATCGCATGTATTCGTGTGTGTGTGTGAGGGAACGCAATAATGCTCAACTTTTGTAGCGAAAGTGTCGATAGGCAGCAGAGCAATCGGAAGAGAGGAAGCAACGCAGGAGTGTGAGCACTAGAGAGAGAACAGAGAGAGGGAGAGGGAGAGAGAGAGAGAGAGAGAGAGAGAGAGAGAGAGAGAGAGAGAGAGAGGAAGAGCGACGGGGATAGCGGGGAACGCAAAAGGAAGTGGCATAAAAATGCAATTTTAGATTTCATCAACTGATAAGAAAAGTTTTCAAATTAGCCACAAAATGGAATATGAAATGCGAATTTGGCGAATCAAACTGTAAAGTGAACAGCAACAACAACAACAATAACAACAAACTTGCTTGATTAGAAAACAAAACAAGGACAAGCCAGAGCTAACGGAAAGGCAACAACACACGGTCGGCCTACAAATTGCCGACGTCACGCCAAAATACCGTTAGAAACTTTTGCCGGCGACTTTGCAAAGCTGCAGTCGCACATGCCCCTATCGGTGACAGTGTGCGTGCGTGCACAAGTGTGTGTTTGTATGAGTAAGTAAGTGCGACCACCCACGCCCACCTGCCACCGCTGCGCGCTGCAGCATCTTAACGCTGTCGACGAGAAGGCAGCAGCTTGGCTTGGCCCGGCTAGAAAAGTATCGATTACATTTTATCATACGGCAGCAATCGCAGTGCCAGATTATAATAATAACAATCGAAAAGGATAAGACGAACAGGAGCCGACAGCAGAAGAAAAAAACGCAGCGAACCGCGCTGAGAGTTGTCGGCGACGTCGGAAAATCTGAAAGTGGCGATCGCAGAGCAGGCAACGCTCAGCACAATTAACGCCCAATAATAAGAAAGCGCGCATCCTTGTCCGGGCGAACAAGAAAAACAGTAGCCGAGAGCGAGCAGGAAGGCGCCGCCTGGGATTTGTACAAATGTTAATGATGATCTTCTTTCTCTTCTGAAAGGGTCGTCCTTATCTGTCTGTCTGTCAGCCTACCGGTGCTGCTACTGTGTGTGAGTGTGCGAGGGCTGACGTTGTTTTGCTTTCACTACTTTGCTATGGTACTTGGTGTTAATCCTGAGGGTGGCATGCTGTTTGTTTTGCTTGTTAGGCTGATTTGCCAAATGCTGATGCGATTTTAATGAATCCATGCATGTTTAATCGGCATTTTGAAATTAATCTGATTAAAATAATTTATTCAAAATTTATAATTATTTTAATAACAAACTTATTTGTTACATTTCTTTTAAAGAGTTTAGTAAATCCGTTGATAATAAAATTACTTAAATTAAATACGGCAGCCGTCTACCAGTCTTCTTGTTTCACCAGTCTGGCAGCTCTAGGTACAGAAAAAGTGTTGCAAAGTGCATTAATTCAAAACCACTTGGTAGTTGCAACAAGTTTTATTTCAGTATTTTTGGTATTTTTACATTAATTTTTTTGACATTTTGCTGCTTGCATCCTACTGCCTGACAGTCTTAAGTTTTTAACAAGTCGTTCGTGGGTCGTGTAAATATTGTAAGAATATATTTATATTTTGTGTAAGAGAAAAACTAATATATCGAATAAATAACTGTGACAGTGCATCGATTTGAATAGACGTTTTAATGAAAAAACGAGGCAGCACAGAATGCACACCAGTGCACACGCACACACACACAGACACGCTTACGCACACACATAGCCATACATATGCATATGTATATTTTCCGTCTACGTTTCAATTTGATTTTCGGAAATTTCACCTTCGCTTTGCTGTTTTCGGCTATTTCAAACTTGTTTTTCAGCTGTGTCTGTTTCATAGTCTCATTTTTTTTTGGTTTCTTTCATTTACCTCTGCCAGCCGCTCACTTTTTTCATTTGCTTACGTATTACGTGCGCTGTATGTGTGCGTTTCACAAAATTATCGCTAATTTGCACCAAAATGGGATGTAAAGTGGCATAATTTGATGCGTATTCAAATAAGTACGGGCGCACATTTATATCTATGTGTATTTCCACGTGTGTAATTGTGTGTGTGTGCGAGCACTATACTTGCTGTGTGATCAGCTGTAATTTACATAAAGAAATTGGCAACTCTTACACGGCACGTGTAAGTGTACGTTTTGCCTACATATGTATTCGAGCATATGCGAGTGTTTGTGTGCGTGTTATCGCAATATTGTCTCTGCCTTTGCTTGTGTCCATGCATTTGTACAAACATACAAACACCAGGCGATTTGCGAGCAATTCCTGAAATACATACATGCATGTACATATGTTTATTTGCATTTAACTGTGTTATATCGATAAAATGAATTCAGAATATGAATACGAATCGCTTGTATTTCATATACCGATACCGATAAATAGTTGTGAAATGCTAAAAATTCTGTGGGCCGATTTGCATAAATAATGCGTAGTTGTTGCGAAATGTGTGTCAATATGTGAGCCAATCGCGGACGCGTCAAGACAGCAGGTGCAGCTATCCAGTGTTGTAAAGCGTGCTTGTATTTACTCGCAAAAATGTGCGTGCGTGTGTGTCAGTGCGCGAACATATGGCAAATATATAAGCAAAAGCAAGCAAAAATTAAATAATTGCATTCGCATTCTTTTCGCAGCACCAATGCCGCCTTTGTTGTAGCCTAACGACCACAACAACACAGCAACAACAAATTGTACATAAGTTAACAGAAATAATGGGATCAAATCAAAAAACCGAACGCCAATGTCAAATGTAACAACGAACACGAGAAACGGCCGCCCTCAAGGAGTTGCACACGATCAGCAAAATCAAAATTGAAATCAAATTACGACAGCAACACAAACACCGACAAATGCCACCCTCGCCCAACATCGATTTAATCCTTGGCTAATATCTGTTGCGTACCTAGAACATATATATATTTATATGAATATATAAATATAATTTTTTGATTTCCTTTCATTTTATTTTGCATCGATAAAAACGTGTTTTTTGCGTGCAACACTTTTTTACACAGTTTGTGGCGTGTGTGAAAAAAGTCTTGCAACGTTAAAAAAAACACGCGTCGATCACGCACGGCCGTAAAAATTCCCAAATCCGTGGCAACAAGCAAGCTGCAGCGCCTCAAAGCCAAAGCTGCTAGTCAACACTACGGCGGCAGTTATCGCAAGTCCGGCAACACTAACAGCAGTGGTAGCAGCACCAGCAATAACAATAACGGAGTCAGCGGCGGCGGCGGCAGCGACTTAACTCAATTTGCAACAACAGGCGGCTACAATTATCAACGCGGTGGCGCTGCGGAGGAGCGTAACTACGCTGCAACTGCGGCGACGTCGGCGTTGGCGTTGGCGACAGCAGCAACTGACACAGTTGGCGAAAAGTCATATCATTACAACAACAACACCAGCAGCAACAACAACAATTATCAAAAGTCAAACAACACCAGTGCCAATTACAACAATAATCAACAACAATCGACCACTAGCAACCACCTGCCTTATCAGCATACATCGTACAACAATAGCAACAGCAGCGGTAACAACATCAGCAGCGGAAACGGAAACGGGAATGCGATGATGATGACCAAGCAGAAGCCTACGCCAACGCTCAATGAGCGCCTCAACATCGGGGATGAGGTGCGCGAGCTGAAATTGGGTGCCACATTCAATCCGAAAAATACATCGACCGCATTTCACACTATCAAATGTGAGTTGCCTTCTTAGCTTCTTAGCCTTATTCTATCGACTGACGACACTCTTATCCCATCGCAATCCACAGATGATTTTAAGCCAGCTAGTGTGGACCCAAGCCGTATGGCAACTGTGGATGTTGGCTCCAATAATCAAGTTACAGTTACCGTGCCAAATTTAGGTGAGTTTATTTTCGTTGCTATCGCTGCCAACGAGCATATTTCCGTTAATTAGCCTGAAATTGATTTATCGTATCTGACATTTCCCGTATGCGCTTTTGATACAAGTAGAGAAGTATTGAGCACACATTGTCAATAATCGAAACAATCGATTATATCGGCGAATATCGTAAAAATTAAATGAAAGTAGGCGCACTTCTTTGCTACAGGGTTGTCAACTAAGATAGTAAATTGAATTTAAATTTAGTGCATAGGGTTGCCAACAGAGTTAATTTCAGTTTCGTTTTCAATCGAATTATTCTTTTATTGTAAATTTCATTGAATTTAAATTTACTTTCGTTCCATCTATGAATGCAAATGTTTACGGTACACAGTGATTTCGAGGAGCAACAACCAACATACACACTCCTCTAATTAGCATACTATTAGCCGGCTTGTGCTTTGCTCTCCCTTGCTCTTGCTCTTGCTGAGTCATCGAGAGTGACGCAAAAGTCGAAGTCGTGTTGGATCGGTCAGAACAGAATTTGTAAGTGAAAGTCGCTAAAATGCAATTAACCGGAGCAGGAAAAGCAATTAAATCACTCAATCCGTTGGCAAGGAACTGTAATTATATCGATTAAAATGTTAATATAACTAATTAATTATAGTATAAGAAATGTATATTGTTATAAGGGGGCAGAACTTGTTTTATTATTGTTTTTTTTTGCAAGTTTTAAGATATAAGGGCCGGAGGGGAGCGCAACGACCTTACGCACAGCTGAACCCTGGTCTCTTTTCTCCCTCTCTCTCCTCTCTTTTTTTCTGCTTTGTGCTCTCATTCCCTGTAAGCGAAAACAAAAGCAAATATGTTGAATGATTCACATTCGCAAAGATAGACATGTAATTGCTTCGAAGGGGAAGTGGGGAAGTAAAAATGCATTAGAAATAAGAGACCGGAGACTTGAAATATGTAAGCCTGCAGTTAGAGTTGGGCTTGGGTACGACGGTCTGCCCGTCTGCCGGCTGATGACATAATTTTGCGGCATTATATGAAACGATTTGGCCAAACTGCGCACACGAACAGCAAACACACACAGTCAAAGCAACTCATAGATACTCGCACAAATTAATGGCTTGCCTTATGTATAAGATAGTTTAAACAACAACAAGCATAGAAAAATGCAAAAATACAGACAAAAAGCAAAGAAGCAACAATAACAACGACAGACACAAGCAAAAGGTAGACACCGACTGAGGCGAACGAAGAAACCAAATTACATCAAGTCAGGCAAAATGCAGCGAAGCGTTTAGCTTTTTTTTTCTTCTTCTGCCATGCTCTTTGTGGCCAGACAGGCGCAGTTGTTATTGTTATCTGTCTTCGTCGTTGTTGCTGCGCTCCATTACAAGCGAGTTGGCTAAGGTAACGCTTCGTTAAGCGCGTCGCACTGGGAGACACAACTCAGACCAATCGGTCAAGTGTATATTTATTTAAAAGTCGTTCAATTTGAAGCATTGGTCAACACTGGCAAAAAAATAGTGTCGAAAAAAGAAAGAAAGAATGAAGGCCTTGGTAGCTGTTTGTGCTTTTTCTATTCGCTGGCTGCACTTAATAAATTCGCCCGTCAGCCAGAGTTGTGCGTGTTTTGCGGTTCTCTCGTTATGTGTGACCCCGTCAAATCAAAAATTCTGTATGTGATGCCGTGTGGAGAGGGGCTTAGCCACGCCCGAACCTCTTAATCAGCTGATTTTATCATCTAACTGAGCCGAACAGTGATTCAGCTTGTGTTATTTACCGTCCAATTTAGCTTTTAATTGGCCAATTGCGGGAATTTTTTTAAAAAACTTTTGTTTTACCCTTAACCACATTCATATATGTATATTATATATTTAATTCACGATGTGTTTAATTATTTGTTCGATACTTTCGAAAAGATTTAAGTGTCCAATCAAGAGAATAACAATGGTCTGACTAATCATATTTTCTTGACGAATATAATAATGTACGTTTAAAATATACAAAATATTTTCATAAAGTATTGTAGCTGGTTAGCAATTTATATCTGTGTGTATCCTTTTATGTTTGCATACTAAGGTACTTGAGGCTAAAGCTATTTCAGGGTTTTGAGTTCTTAACGCACGTATTATGTATGTATGTTATAGACAGTCAAACCACACGCTAGCGGAGTTTTGTAATTTCACAACAAACGTCTGAGAGGTGCGATCTGATTTATATTTATCGACCAATGCGGCGGCTTTGCAGCATTTTATTTATATTGGATTTCATAGATATTTATGTGCGTATGCGCTTGTTTGTAATGTCGGTATCGCTAGTTGCTTTATCTATAAGCAACGCAATAGCTTGCTATTTCCTACTCGGTTATCAGCTGTGGCAAACCAAAAAAGGGTTAAGCTCGAGCTTGTGAAGTAGCTCAAGAATTCGCTCCGTTTTAATATGCGTGCAGCTTTATGTTTTTCTTAATTATGGGCTACAGTTACACTTAATGTATGAATGAGTGTGTGTGTGCATGAGTACTGCTACTCTCTGTCATATTTTCCAAGTGTTAGCGGAAGTTTTGCATAGTTCTCTTTTGATTTCTTCACTTCTTGCTATGTCGCACTTTTGGCACGTCGCATACTGTAAAGTGTTCTGCATTTTACTATGGAATTTTCCCTTAGCTCTTCACACGCTACGTATTCGAAAAGTGAAGGAGAGAGTGAGCGGAAGGGAGGAATACTAAACTGAACGGTGGTTTTTATTTTCGACCAGCTGTTCGTTCTTCGCTTGCACCTCCCACACGTGCATGTATAAATGTATTGGCGTGGGTGTGTGTGAGAGCGTGCGTGCATTACGTGAGAGCACGCGCTCTCTCATTACTGTAATCTGTTGTCGCTCTCGCACTGCTGCCACGCTGATGCCTCTCCCGTGCGTGCGTGTGTGCGACAGGCTGCTCGATAAGTGCAAATTGGTTGACAATTAAAAGCAGTATTAAATCAAAACAGTATATAAACATACTGAGTACATGATGAGCTTTGGCTTCTTATTTACGCCTACACAGAGTTGGCTTTGGTCAAGAGCAACTTTTGGCTGCAATTTTATACCACGTCGTAGTTGTCGCACATACAATGGCATACGTACAAACTACATATGTATGTATGTGTTTATTCGTTTGTCTTTAAGCACACACTTTAATACTATTTATTTACTTGCAACAACAAAAAGTCCAAAAAAACGCAACCGGATTTCGTTATACGATTTCGTTGAGTTTGTCCGTTTGTTGTTGTTGTTGCTGCTCTGCTTTTGTTTGCTTTTGCATTGTTGCTGCTGCGAGCAGCGCACGCTTTCATTTTATTGCTCTTTTTGACGTGTACGCAGCAGTCGTTGTTGTTATTGTCGTCGCTTGGCTGAGTTTTTGCAGCAACTGCAACAGTGGATGTCAAACTGTAAGCGAGAGCTGAACGAAACGAAAAACTACGCGGAGATTCGATTATTCAACAGGCGAAAGGCAGCAGCAAAAAAAGGTTCAAAAACATCAACAATGGCAGGCAAAGAAGAGTTCAAGTCAAATGAATGAATAAAATAAATCGAAAAAATAAAACAACAGCAATAACAACAATAGCAGTTGCAGACACACACAGCCTTGCCTGCTCCAGTGTTGCCGTTGCCATTGCATTTTTCCCGTCAAATCTGGCATCTTTTTGAATTAAAGTTTTAGCTCTTTTCTATGCGATTTTCTCTGGCCTCGTTGTCAGTAAATTATACAAACATGGACATAATGATGAGACCTTGTGTTGTATTTAATATAATTGTTTATTATATTTTTTAATATTTCTGGAATCGTGCAGTTTGTTTTCAATTTTATTTGCCATTTAGTTGCAAATGGCAAGACAAAAAGATTATATTGTGCTGCTTCTGTTGATTCATATCAAGGCACTCATTACAAAAGCTGTAGAACGTCGTATGTTTCATTTTAAATATAGAACGATTTCAGCTCATAAATAAGCTTAATCTTAAATATATAACTCACATAAATGCATAATTGCAGCTTATTTTGATTAGAGGAATATCTAACACATAAATAAATAAAAAAAAATTATAAAATCAATAATCAAGAATTTACGTAACTCTATCTTTTTTTGAAGTGTATGCCGAAACGTCGAAACGCTTTGTTATCTAATACGTGAGAGAGTTCTTATCGTACGATAGCTTTTAGCAATTATTTTTAAGTATTACGAACCATTCGCAGCAGACACTTGGAAAATTAACGCATTGTAGCGACGATTCGAAGATTTTTCAAGTTGACAGCCCAAAAAATACTTGAGCATACACACACACTCGCTCACTCAAAACTGAGATGTACTTGAATATGTTGAGAACTTCTTTGAAAAGAGCAACACGATTTTCTTTATCCCAATAACTTCTTTCGGGGCATCGATCTGGCCCAAGCACTTGATTATCTTTCCTCTTTACATGTTTTGATCTTTCATCCTCTCTGTCGTGACATTTGTTTGCTCTAAAGAGCTTAAGAGTTGTTTTTCTCGATTATATAAATGTAGACAGAGAGGGAGAATGGCATGACACCGAGCGTATTGTGTTACATTTAATATTGTTTTTAAGATATCATCTTAATCTTTTTGTCGTAATTCACATTCACTTTTGAGGCAAATGTGACTTGCAGGTCGTTTCGAACTCGTTTCTACAGTTAAAAGAAAAGGAAATATTTCAATTAAATTGAAAACAAATGGATTCTATAAAAAATAACCTTACACAGTATAATACACCGTGATTAATCAGTGATCTTTGTTTGTAATTACAGAAAGTTCCGGTGTGCCTCATACAGTTTATAAGGGTAATCACAAAAAATATACAAAAGAATGCCTAATCATTTTCGACAAGGAAACGGGTGCTATCACATTAGAGAAGCTAAACCATAATATACAAGTAAAGAAGACAAGGTGAGTACGTCCGTCGGGCAGGTGTGTTCCATTTGTCCAGAACTAAATAGAGTTCCTTCCCGTCCTCTTGCAGAAGCGAAATGACAAACAAGCCAAGCTTAATGCCCGCATCGAATGTTGCACCCATGTCTGGGGCCAATGGCGGCCCAGTACCGTCCTCGGGAAGCGGTGGATCAGGAAGTGGACCCGGTACCAAATTAGAGAACAGCACCATGCGCATCACATCCAAGACGAAAGTCTCAACAGGCAGTCGACGGACTCATATAAGTAAGTGTGCTCTCATCTCACATTGCTGAATAACCTCAATGGAATAAACGAAATTTTTATACTCTTCCGCAGTTGACTTTAAGCCACGCAACTCGCCTATGCAGCAGAACTCACCATCGCGTCCAGTCGCCTCGCATCGCAGTCCGCAATCGGCGCCAGCGTAAGTCTCCCAACACATCCCTAAGAGTTACTCCAATCAATTGATTTCTATTCTCTTCCATTAGCTGGCATGCCAATAATGCCCAACAAACGTTGCCCAGCATACCTATGATAATGGATGACGATGACTTTGGTCTGGGAGCGGCGCAGCATAATGGTAGCAATCAGGCGAACTTATCAGGCTCGTCGACTGGTTCATCTAGTGGTCAGCCGGAATATGCGCCAACACACAAGGGCAAACAGCGACAGGCGTTGGCTCAGGGTCATTCCAAACGACAGCAGATGCCACAGCAGCGATCCAGCCCATCCATGCAACACCACCACCAGCAGCAACAACAACAGCAGCAGCAAATGCAGCATCAACAACAACAGCAGCAACAGCAGAATTATGGTCGTGGCAGCAGCAGCAACAACTACGGACAACAACAGCAACAGCAGCAACAACGCGCATCCTTTAGCCATAGCAGCCATAGTAATAGCCTGCCCATGGATCTGGACTCGCCCAGTCATAATGATCTGACCTCACAGTCTGTTGCGCATGCGGCCGCCGTCCTGGAACAGGTTAGTTTTGCGTCGCTTAACGATATTGTTGCCGTTTTCAACTTCTTTTGTTTTTTGCAGCAAATTGGTGGCGCACTTAGTGCCTCCAGTTCCAGCTCCGAGTCCGATTCTAGCGATAGTGACAGTGGTAGCGATTCGGATGATAGCACAGATGATGAACATCCCACGCAACAGCAGCAGCAGCACCCGAATCTGGCGGCGCAGGAGTCGCATCAACATATACAGCAGCAGCAGCAACACATGAACCAGCTGCCCAATCTGGGCTTGGGTTCCATATCGCCAGCTTACAACAGTCATCCTCATCATCAGCAGCAGCAGCATCAGGTGCCGCATCATCATCAACAACAACAGCAGCAGCAGCAGCCCGGCATTTATGCGTCCAACGGTGGCTTTCCCAATGATTTGCTGCAAAACGATCTGCAATTGTCCTCAAATTCGTCCGATGATGACGATTAGCCGTTTTTAACTCTAACACTTAGTTGTAATCTATATGCCTTTCTTTGAGTATGTACTTTAAACACACACTGGCACACAAACACACACAAGAGACACACAATAACAAAAGCATAAGAAAATGCATAAGCAAAAGCAACTACGTTATTATACCCGCTACTCATAGAGTAGTAGAAGGGTATTATAATTCTGTGCCAATCGAAAATGTATGTAACAGGCAGAAGGAGGCAGCTCCGACACCATAAAGTATATATATATAGCCGAGTCGATAAAGCTATGTCCGTCTGTCTGTCTGTCCGTCCGTATGAAAACGTATAGATCTCAGCTATTTTAAGAGCTAAGGCTACCATTACTGCACACAGATTAATCCGAAATACTTAACGAAAATATTATACAACATACATTTGCGCAGGACGAACAGATGGCTAGCGGGTATATCACAGTCGAGCACACTCGACTGTAGCTTTCTAACTTGTTAATGATATTGATTCTCTCTGCGTTTAATTAAGTTGAAATTATTGAATGGTGAATTTAATTGCTAGTGAAATTTTAAAATAAATAAATTCTTAGTTCTATATGCGTACACAGATAAAAATAATTAATACTTGGAATACATATACGATTTATACATACATACATATACCTAATACAAAATAGTTTTATAACATTATTTGTACAAGTTCCAAATGTGCTGGACAACATTGAATACAAAAACCAACAAACAAACAATGTTAAATGTAATTGTAATTGTAAAACAAAAAAACACACAGAGAGAAGAGAGAGTGAGATGAAGATGGAGAAAGTGGAATGCACGTTTGCCAATATTTCAATATCTACATTAATTTAAACAATATAAAATCAAAGGTTATGTGAAACTGTTGTTGGGAAGTCAGTCCTGCAGAGTGCGCGCAATATTTATAGAGACAGAGAAATTATTTAGTTTCTAATGGAACCAAACACACACAGACAACCACTCACACACATAAACCAATGTAATATTGTTAAGTGAAGAGAAACTATAACAGAAAATGACCAGAACGGATTTTTGCCATTAATTACGCATTTTATTCTAAGCGATTTTCAGCTAACATTTAGATATATATATACATTGATAAAACAACAAGCTGACAAATGAAACACCAAAAGAGAAAACAGACAGAAGCAATAATAAGAGTAGTAGAAGAGAGCAACAACACAAAAAAATTGTATATTAGTTTTTTTTTTAATTTTGCTTTGAATTCTTTCGCGTTTTATTTTGTCATTGTTTTACATTTAGTTTTGCGATTACTTGTTAGTCTATCTATTGAGTATGCAAGTATTTAGATTTATTAATCGCTAGAGGTCTCTTGTTTAAGTGCGGTATGAAGACATCTATATACATTATGTTTTTAGCTCATGTTTTATTTGAATTTATTTGTAATTTTTTAATTAATTTGTAATAACTATTATTATTATTATTATTATAATTTTGTTATGTGCTTGCAATAAATTAATGCAAAGAGCCGTGAAGAGATGTGGAAAAATAAATACATACATATGCATTGAGAAATTATAAAACTATCATTTTCTGCTTCCTATCTGGTTTCATATACCTTCGACGACGACTATACTGAATGCACTTAACTCTTTCCAACAACATGAAAGTTTTTGTTAATTTCTTAGTAATAACATATAATTTGCCAAAGCAAACAAAAAGAAAATGAAAACGAGAATGGAAAACGCATTTTTGTAAAGAACCATCCAAATGGAAAAGAGAAAAAAAACGACCAATCAGCCGAAACGTCTTACTACAGAGAGAAAGAGAGACCGATTAAAACAATTATTTTTTTTTATATATACAATATAGTGCAACAAGTAATACGAGAGTTTGTAGATTGATTTCCAGGCCATAAATGTTTGTTTTCCAATTTGATTTTTTGAGACACCAAAAAAAAGGAGTATCAATGAAAAGAGCAAAACAAAACGAGAACTAAACAATTCTGATAATCATAAGCACAACAAGCCTAGAACTAATGATAATGATATACCATATACTACCTGCATAGGAAAGAGGAATAGAATACTATATATACTATATTACACTGGATCAAGCAAGTAGTTTAATTGATAAGCAAATGTGCGCTATACAGATACTATATAATTATATATCCATATACATACAACATACATATAGTAATATGTATATATAAATATATATATACAATACACACCGCATATGATAATGATAGTGATCCGTATCAGAAACAGAGATCAGATCAAAGTTAAATTAGTTATAATAATATCGACAGCAAATCATTACAATGACAAATGCAACGTTATGTAAATAAGATAAACAGAGATAAAGAGAGAGAAATAGAAACAGAAACAGAAAAGTTGCCCTTGAAAATGCCTTTACCGTTGTAAATAGACGAATAATCGTCGCAGAAGTTAACCGAGTGAAGCTAGAAAGAGAGAGAGAGTGTGTGAGTAAGAGATGAGTTGAGACAGTTACCGAAGACTGTTAACTAACAGTTAACAGTCTTCGCAGTTACGCAGCCGCATACAATTACAAAATAAAACGAATCGAATTATATATACATATACACGCATCAAAACATAATACTGACTAATTTGTGGGATTTCTTTTCTCTATTGGGGACGTAGCTTCAAGGAAGCCAGTATGCGATTTTACCCCGATCGGTTTGATGATCGTAAGTTGACAGATTAGATCGCTTCCTACATGTAGTACGGCGCCACTGTTGTCGAACACATTGCAGTAGTTGGGGGCCGAGAAGATGGTCAATAGTTTGCGGTTGGCAAAGAATTCGTAACCGTCCTCGACGACTTGATGGCCACGTACTATTAGATCGAAATTGTGCCTTGTTAGAAACGACGTAACAACGTTGACACCGAAAGTGTAGCTAACTCCACGATCATTGGGCCCCCATCCCGGCTTATTACTATCGGGATCCGACCACAGTAGATCGCACATCAGACCAGAGATTGGAACATCCGTTGGTCGTTGCAATCGCCGTATATCACTCATTTCATCAAGTTCTGGGCTCAGTCCTCCATGGCAACAGAATACTTTGCCACCCACAATGGCAGCCACCGGCATGCATTTGTAGCAGTCCACAAAGTATCGCCATAGCTTAATGCTGTAGCGTCTCTTGCACTCATCTAAGAATCCATAGACACGATTCACATCGGCCGATTCATGATTGCCACGTAACATGAAGAACGACTGGGGATATTTCAGCTTGTATGCCAGCAAGAGGGTTATAGTTTCTATAGAATTCGATCCTCGATCCACATAATCGCCAAGAAAGAGATAGTTGAAGTTTTGCGGAAAGCCGCATGATTTGAATATTCGCAACAGATCGGAGAACTGGCCATGTATGTCGCCACAGATTTTAAGGGGTGGATCCAGCTCGAGCAGCATGGGCTGTCTGAGAAAAAGTTTTCTAGCCTCCATGCATAGAAACTGCATGGTGGCTTCTTGCAGTGCATTTCCGGACCGAGGATTGTAGTCGTTTTCAAGTAAATTTATTACATATGTAACTAGGTTTGCAAGTTCATTGGGTTTCTTGAAAAAACCAGTAAAACCCTGAGCCATAATTACTATTTACATTTTGTAATCAGTTTTAGTTTTACCGACTTTATTTTCAAAGCTTGCCCGCTGCACAACACTGAAATGAACGCTCAAAACTGATGTGGCAACGCAGTAGGCGCACGACATCTCGATGACAAGTCATGTCGTTATCGATAGTCATACATAAGCTGAAAAATTCGCAAATTTGCAAAAACTGTTTAAACTTAGTTAATTAAGTTCGAAACTATTAAACAACTAAACTTATTTCAAATATTTATGCCCACGAACACTGAGCATTCAGTGATAGGAATTATTTTCGACCGCATTCCAATTGGACTTGAATATGCCGATTGCAAATGCCGCACAATCAGCTGACGGCAAAAACGCGAACAGCTGATCGCAATTTGACCAATCAAAACGTGTTGGTTGCTAATTTTATTTGACAAAATATATTTGCGGCATCAATAGGTGTACAGGTTTTACGAAATGGGTGATGTGACTGGCCTTAGCAATGCCGAAGCCGATGAGCTTTGTCAAAAACAACATGCCGACACCAAGGTGAGCTCAATGTCCGCAGCTAAATGGAAACCATAATAAAACTTCTGCCTGCAGGACTTTCTATTCCAACAAACTATGTATCGTATCAAGGATCCTCGCAAGTCGTTGCCCTTCTACACAGGTGTGCTAGGCATGACTTTGCTGGTAAAATTAGATTTTCCCGAAGCCAAATTTAGTCTCTACTTCATGGGGTAAGTGGGGGGGACTATCAAATTACAATTACAATGACTACGCTGTTTTTTGAATGGTTTTTATCTTCTCGAATCCATTTTGCAGCTATGAGAATCCCCTTGATATTCCAAAGGATCCAAAAGAGCGCAGAAGTTGGGCTATGAGCCGCAAAGCAACCATCGAGTTGACACAGTGAGTGGGCGCTTATTCTCTCCATGAATCATGCAATTAACTGAGCAAGTTTTACAGCAACTGGGGCACCGAAAGCGATCCCGATCAAAGCTATCATGCAGGCAACAGCGATCCACGCGGCTTTGGTCATATTGGACTGATGGTGCCAGATGTCTATGCTGCATGCAAACGGTTTGTTATCACAAATGGATTGCCTTAGTATTTATGTTGTTCTAAATTGGTTTTCTTTGCCCACTGTACAGCTTTGAGGAGCACGGTGTGGACTTTGTCAAGCGGCCTGACGATGGACGCATGAAGGGATTGGCTTTCATTAAGGATCCCGATGGCTATTGGATTGAGATTTTCAATGCCAACACCGTGCCGAACTAGAACTGTGTACCGCCGTCATCAGCTGTTCCAGTGAGAGATTATTGCCCATTTTTTTCAGTTTTTACATATGTGAGCTTAAAGAAAATTAAAGTTGTACTTTGCAAAAGAATTGTTTATGGTTTACTGACATTGACATTGCTGTTGTTATTTGCTTTGAGTGAGCAAATGGCGTGACAATTGCGCTTTTCATTCATAAATGAAACTGGCTGACAGCGACCTGGGATTGCTGCAACTAATTGGCCGCAATATGTCCTTAACTGATTGACGTTTTTCACAGGCTAATTATTATTTACAAGGCATAGTTCGCTGGAAGGACCAAGAAGGCCCAACTGCACGAGACAGAGTGCGCCGTCGAGTGCCGCCAATGAAGCAAACGGGCAGCCATTGTCAACAAACCATATGAGGTGGAGAGTGAACCGAGGCTGCCAGTCTGTCTGTCTATCGGTTGTGGGCAGCCTTTTCACTTAGGCTGTCTGAACTAATAATGGTCAAACACGGGAGCGCATTATTTGTTTAGTGTCAAATGAGCGCCCGGAGACAATTTAAAGGCATGTACTATTTGCTTTTTCAGAAAAACAAACTGACCAAACTCTGCACAGTTGGCGGCTGGCGTTGAACGCGTACGGAACGCACAATTTCCAAAGGATACGAACATGGAAATATCGGAACCAAGTATTGGCATCTTCTATGTCAGCAAGCTTCTTGCACTGGCACCATATTCGGCGCAAAAGAATTCCAAGGGGCAACTCGAGATTAAACGCAGTTGGATATTTACAGTGTATTCGGCATGTCTATGTGTGATAATGGGTAGGTCATCTATATGGCACGGAATGCATCCTATCGGACATGTTCTAAAAGTGTTCTTCCTTCCTCTTGCCGCGCAGTGTTTCTCACCTATCGCGGCCTTTTGTTCGATGCGAATTCCCAGATTTCGATTCGGTAAGTAATGCGGAATAAATTTATCTTTAATATGCAAGACGATTAATTATGTACATAGTACTTATCTTCAGAATATATACAAAACTATACATAAATATATTCTAGATAGTTCATATATCGAGAGCTTTGCAAAGAGTTGATAATCTATGTGTGTTTATTTGTTATTTAATCGGCCATAATTTGAAGTATATGAGACAGGTTTACCTAAGGAGACCTGGTAAATTTCCGAGTAGGTCCAAAGAACATATATCCCTTATAGATCTGCTGTGAAAAGAAATGTGGGAGTTCCCTTCGTTGCAAGTGTCTGAAAAATCGCTGAACAGTCCAAAAGAATGCTCCATTCATGCACGTCTGTCATAAGAATGGATAAGTAAGTGAATCGCTACAGATTGAGAGCTCGTTCAATTTCCGTGGTCCTAAAAGACCCTTTATATATAACTCTTTCATATGAATTGACTGAAGCTAATCAATTGAAACGACGATCAACGAAGTACGCTTTACTCTGGTACTTTTTGTGTGATCCACGAGGGGAATTTACATTCGGATTGATGTGGCTGATGTATTGATAAACAAGGCAATATGTGACCTGGTAAACAAATCATTGTTTTCGTCTTATCAGCATTAAGTTGGACGCGCCTTAAAACAGGGGAAGTTTTTTGAAGCTCACACATTATACAATTTAGTGCAATATAATATTAATTTTAAACATTTAAATCACGTGAATGTCTTGCACGTGATCATGAATATCAAGTAGATCTTTATCGAAAATCACGTAATCTTAATGTTAAAAATGTAAAACGATCTATTATGATTATTTCGTATGGTAATTTGAAGAACTATCTCTGAATATACATATCTGTGACAAGAGTTGCTTGAGTGGGGGAGGGCATATACAATTTTATACTACCTTCGAATCGAACCAGATCACATCTGATAACCCATGCTCGTACGAATCGTTTGCCAATACATTTCGCGTTCTCTTTCCTCGATTTCACATGAAAATCACCGTGCGTGTAGATCCCCCGCAAGTCGCTTCAAGTGCTTTAAAAGCCGCCGCTGGCGAAGCGAACATTATCAATCGAGGTTGTCCAGCTTGCGAGAATGAAGTACACAATAGTCCTCCTGCTACTCAGCAGCATCTGCGGATTCGTCCTGGCTGGCGATAAGCCACCATATCTGCCACGTCCAACTTTCCGCCCATTTCGAGTGGTTCGAGAAGCCGATCCTGGACACGATAAGCCACCATATCTACCACAGCCCACGTTCCGGCCAGTGCGAGTGGTTCGCGAAGCCGATCCTGGCCACGAAAGGCCACCATATCTGCCACGCCCCACGTTCCGCCCAGTTGCTCGTGTTGCTCGTGAAGCTGATCCTGGACACGACAAGCCACCATATCTACCTCAGCCCACCTTTCGCCCAGTCCGAGTAGTTCGTGAGGCTGATCCTGGACACGATAAGCCACCATATCTTCCACGACCCACGTTCCGCCCATTTTCTCGTGTTGCTCGTGAAGCTGATCCTGGACACGACAAGCCACCATATCTACCACAGCCCACGTTCCGGCCAGTGCGAGTGGTTCGCGAAGCGGATCCTGGCCACGAAAGGCCACCATATCTGCCACGCCCCACGTTCCGTCCAGTTGCTCGTGTTGCTCGTGAAGCTGATCCTGGACACGACAAGCCACCATATCTACCTCAGCCCACCTTTCGCCCAGTCCGAGTAGTTCGTGAGGCTGATCCTGGACACGATAAGCCACCATATCTTCCACGACCCACGTTCCGCCCATTTTCTCGTGTTGCTCGTGAAGCTGATCCTGGACACGAAAGGCCACCATATCTGCCTCGTCCAACGTCTAGGCCAGTATATTGAGTGGTGAATCAGTTTTTAGAACATATTTCCTTTTCGATTTAATTGTTCATATATAATCCTTTTAAATTAACGATAACTTAACTGCGGAAATCAAATATGTAAACCAAAATAAACTTTTACTTTCGATGGACATAATTCGAAGTGTTTCTGTCTTGCTCACACTTTGCTAAGGATTATTTGCGCCACTGATGCCAACTTTTAGGAACAAAGAAAAGCTGTTTATAAAAAAGCCAAACAAATGCTTAAATGTTAAAATGAAAATTAGCAACAAATTTGAAAATGATCCTTAAAAAACTGCATATTGAAATACATTTTATAGAAAGTATTGGTAATTCCGAAAAAAACGGAAAAATGCTTACTTAATAAAAAATTCAGAATTCCCGCTTGCCACATTTCTTAAATATTTACCGTAGTTGGCCTGCAAAAACCGCAAGATTTGACAAATGCGGAACTTGTGCTTGAGCGTGTATATGAGCGCTTATATGTATCTGTGTGTATTTGATTTCCTCTGACCCCTTGACTGATGAGCTTAAAATTCCGAATAATCAACGAATCAAAAGGCCATCTTTCAGAATGAAATCGGCGACATCGAAAGTGGTCACCGCATCGGATGTTTCCGTGGTGGTGCTGGCCATTGTAGCAGGTGTTTACTGTGGCCTCTTTGGCTTGCGTGCGACACAGGAGCTAAACTCTCGCTTGCATCGGGTAAGTCACCGCAGATGATTCCTTCTCAATTCTGATTGCCTGCTCCACAGATTGATAGCACATTGACCGCATACAATAACTATAAACGGGATCGCTGGAGAGCTTTCGCTTCCACTAGCATTGCTTTGATTGTGATTGGAATCCTACTCGGTCTAGATGTATGGACATGGGTGCGCATGGCGCAAAGGATAAGCGCCAAAGCGGGTAAGTTAAGCAAGAGAATAAGACGGGCACCACGATTTTATTTCCGACCACCTTCGGCAGAGGTCAACGTGCAGTGGTATATACCTTTCTATAGCCTGTACTTCATACTAACCGGTCTGCAAATCAATTTCGCCAATACCGCCTACGGGCTGGGCAGGCGATATGGACGTCTTAATCTGATGTTGAGGACCAGCTATCTTGGCGGTAAGATGAAGGCGATGCAATTTCCCACGTTAAGCAATACCCTTCTAAATCCATCCCACTTTTTAGATAACAATCACACGTATGGCAATGTGTCGCACCTGGCCAAGGTCAATACGGTGAAGACCATTAACTTTAACCCCATGATGCCGATGGCTCTGCACGCCAGTCTAACGAAACTGAACAGCGAGATGCTCGCCAACGAGTCGGCAGGTGGTGATGAATCCAATAAGGATTCAGTACACTTAATTGATAATTTTCACTCTGCAGCAAAAAACAAAAGCCTTGTTATCCGCGCCATGGCCGACAACCACGAGTCGCTGGGCAAGTGTGTGCGGCTGCTGTCCAGGTGAGTAACTGCCCAGTGGCTTGCTATCCAAGCTCTAATCTCACTTTGTTTCTGTCTAGTTCCTATGGCATGGCGGTGTTGTTCATATTGATCTCATGCCTGCTTCACTTGGTGGCAACCGCTTACTTTCTGTTTCTGGAGATGCTCAACAAGAGGGACAACGGCTATGTTTGGGTTCAAATGCTGTGGATAATCTTTCACTTTCTACGCCTGCTGATGGTCGTAGAGCCGTGCCATCTTACCTCACGCGAGTCACGCAAAACCATTCAAATCGTCTGCGAAATCGAACGCAAAGTCTACGAGCCCATTCTGGCCGAGGAGATCAAGAAGTTTTGGCAGCAGTTGCTCGTCGTCGATGCCGAGTTCTCGGCAAGCGGACTATGCCGTGTCAATCGCACCATTCTGACATCGGTGAGTTGTGTTGGTATATGGACAGAGACAGATGTCACGTAATATTCGCTAATAGAAATATTAAAAAAAAAGCTTATTCGGATCTGAAGAATTTACCATATATGATCAGTTTTATTTGACTCTACGAAAAGTTATTTATGGTCAGAATAGTCGCCTCCTATATCATGTGGATTTCATTCTGATCTATCTAGACTGCATATAAAATTAATATAATATTTCTATGTAGCCAACTGATAGTTATAATTAAGAAATGTATTTTATACAGCTCTAAAACCTTTAAAACCTTTTTTACTTAACTACTATATCTATATTATCTCTTACAGTTCGCATCGGCAATAGCTACATATTTGGTCATACTTATCCAGTTTCAAAAGACAAATGGTTGAAACAAGTCCCATTGGGCATAGTTCTCGTGTTTTCTCATTAGATATATAAAAAGGTTGCTTTTATTAACACTAAACGGAATTCTTATATGTGTTTTTGTATTGCGTGTGGGCAAACAATAAAAAGTAAACATTATTTTCGTTTTTGTTGTTTTGCGAAACCTAGTCGAAATCGAAACATTTAAGCAGATGTAAGTTCTTAATTGCTACTCAAACACGCTCGCATTATACATATTTAGTTTTGTAATTTTTTTTAACTATTTAAAACACTCGCTGCGCTCCTCAGAATCCCTTCTGAAATTGCTTTGTCTCCATGCGCTGTTGCAGCAGCTCCAGTTGCCGCTTGGCCTCGCATTGGGGAAAGTTATTCAGATCGTAGTACTGTGGCGCCAGGCTGAGCAGCCATTCCGCTGGAATATGGTAAAGAAATGAAGAAGGTATTTTGATATGTGGTTAGTATGGAGAGCAATCTCAAGGGTCAAACTACTCACGCTTCACATCCGTCACCGTGCGTATGTAGTTCTTGGTGGTTAGCACAAATTCGTTGTAGATAACCCAATCGGGCTTGTGATCGAGGCACGTTGAGGGATGCAACTGTACGTTCTGGTTATCCTTAATGGTCAAATAGTGACCAGTGCGCTCTAGATGCGCCACTTGCATGAAGAAGCCCTGCACCAGCGCCTTACGTATATTAACATAGTAATCCTTGGAGGTGAATTCGGTACTGGTGCGCTTTAAATTAAATCGATCCATAATTCGAGCAAGCTGCTGACGCACATTGTCTGCGCTTTTCAGAGAACGGAAATTGATAAAGTTCTCATAGCACCAGTTGGGATCCTCACTGCCTGTTGTTCAAGAGAGATAGAGATAATATGGTAATTAATATGCTTTAAAAGCACAAAAGTGAACGAACTTACTCTGCTTGAAGGCATGGTAGACATTCAGTAATGTTAAATGATCCCCGTCGATGTGAGCGAAGCGCATCTTGGCTTCATCGGCGACTTTCTTTGCCTCATTGGGACGCACGAAGCATTGTGGCACTTTGGTGTCATGATGGTGTTGTTGGTGGTTGAATTGGTTTGTTTGTTTGGATTAAGCGCAAGTTCAGAACGTGTGTGTTTTTTTTTTTTAACATAAACAAATAGATTGTGCTTACAGTTTGTCAGCTAGGCAATCTAGAGGCTTGATTCAAAGATTGATTGCATTTGTGAGTTGCAGGTGCGTTCAATGCCAGCGGCAATTTGTTGCTAAACACTGCCGCGATACATTTCAAGGGAGAAATGCTTCAACTTGGAGCGCAACGCACATGCAACTTTGCTTCAGTATTGAATGCAAAGAACAAATAAATTGAAGAAACTTTTTTCTTTGCACTGTAGATTTTACACTTACAGTAAACAGTCGTAGTACGTCATAGGTAGCTTTAATGCACATTGGCTTAAGTTGGCTGTATAGGCCAGTTTAAGCCAATGTTATTGACTTATAAACTAAAGAGAACCCTTTTAGCTAAAGAATTTCAATTTTAGGAACCACCCAACAGACACTATAACTAGGCAGATTAGAGCAATGAAATGATACTAAATATATTCAATACTTAAGCTAATCACAGCTTATGGTTTCATCAAGTGATTGCTCCACTCTGCCGACTAATCTCTACTTAAGCACGAAGCGCGCGTAGATTGTTTTGTGTTTTTGCCTCACCCGACAGCATGGCCGTAATCGAGAGTATCTCGTTGGAGCAGTTATGCTGGCAACTGGCTATCAGCATCTTGGCCAACTGTGGATCCAGTGGAAATTCAGACATGACGGCACCCAGATCTGTCAGATTACCATCATCGTCTAGGGCTGCCAAATAGTTGAGTAACTCCAGGGCGCGCATTAGTGTCTCTGGTGCTGGTGGATCCATGAAGTCAAAGTGCACCAGATCATCAATGCCAAGTTTCTTTAGCTGCAGCACAACAGTGCCTGAAAATACCAACAAGTATTAGCAATAGCATTCCGAAATTCTTTTAGCAACTTTAAACTTACCTAGATTGGAACGCAAAATCTCTGGATACGTATTGTCCTGCATTTCGTTCTTGAATGCCCTCTCTGTGTAAAGGCGGAAGCATTTACCTGGCCGTGTACGACCAGCTCGACCCGCACGCTGCTGTGCTGAAGCCTTTGATATCGGTGAAACAAGCAAACTCTCGACGCGAATACGTGGATTGTATACTTTCTGTTTGGCAAAGCCGGGATCAATGACGAACACGACACCATCGATGGTAAGCGAAGTTTCAGCAATGTTTGTGGATACCACAACCTTGCGGCCAATGGCACCGTTGGCATTAGGTGGCGGTGCCGACTCGAAGATACGTTGTTGCAGATTCGGTGGCAATGTCGAGTATAAGGGTATGCACTTCAGTTCGCCAATTTCGGAGCCAAGATTATCGATTTCACGTTTGATACGCTTGCACGCCTCTTCAATTTCTTCCTGTCCCGTAAGGAACATGAGTATGTCGCCTGTTCCAAGAGAAAGAGATTTACTTAAGTATTCTGCTTAAATAGAGTATGTCTCTTCTACTTACCTTCAATTTCCTCGCACATGTGAATCTGTATAACTGTGCGGATTGCCGCTTCCAGATAATCGCGCTCTGGCTCAGGTGTATAGAATATTTCGACTGGATGTGTGCGCCCGGGTACATTCATAAGCGGTGCGTTGTCAAAGTACTGCTGGAACTTGCCAGCATCGAGGGTGGCAGACATGACCACCAATTTCAGATCACTGCGTTGACGAATAACCTCCTTGAGAACCCCCATCAATATATCAGTGGCCAGCGTACGCTCGTGCGCCTCGTCAAGCAATATAACCTGATACTGTTCCAGCATAGGGTCCGACATAGCCTCACGCAACAGCATACCGTCTGTCATGTATTTAAGCAGCGTCTTGGGCGACGAGCAATCCTCGAAACGTATAGAGTAGCCGACCTCTTCGCCGAGAGCAACATCCATCTCCTCGGAAACACGCTGAGCCACTGACATTGCAGCCACACGACGCGGCTGTGTGCACGAAACACCTTTGCGCCCCTTGGAGACAGCAAAGTCAACACACCATTGTGGTATCTGTGTTGTTTTGCCCGAGCCAGTCTCACCCACTAGCACAATGCACTGATGCTGACTCAGCAAGCGCATAAAATCCGTCTGGTACTCGAAGACAGGCAATGAGATGCGCTTTTTGTACAAGTTCTGATAGCGCACTGAGTAAGGCTTATTTGTGAAGGGATTCATTGTTGGTGGCTGCAGGGGGAGAATGTAGAAACCAATGAAATTGTGCATTTTTACAATTATTGCGACTCAAGGAAGCCACTTACAAGTTTGCTGGGCACAAAACCGCCCAAAATCTGCGCAACGGTGCCGGCAGCAGACGCAGCAGCCGTGGATGTTGAAGCCTCCGTTTCTCTGTGAAGCGGCAAAAGTTATTGGCGAAACGTTTATTAGATGATTCATTGATTTACGTTTATACTTACTTCTTCAACTTGCTGGTATAGGTTTCACCTACTTCAATACGGCGTTTCGACATTTTGCCTACTTTTTATATAAACGCACAAATAAAGTTAATTGTCTTTTTTTTGCACAATAAAAAAACACGCGCTGAAAAGCAACGTGAAACGCGACATACAGTTCGAGGGATGGCGAACAATATCGATTCGTTATCGCGTTTTCGATTGCTTCACAAGCACATGAGATGTATTCCAAAAATAAAACGAAATAAGTATTACTATCATAATAAATACTTTAATCTTTACAATATATTTATAAATAATTATATTTAATTTATTTATAAATTAAAATTTAAAGGTGAACGTGAAAATAATATATGTAAGTTTTCAATTTTAAAATGGCTTTGGAGCCCAGTTATCGGTTTTGTTTGTTATCGATGAAACAGCGCCAACCAGCCGATAGTTGTTGTTTGTGCGCAGCATTATCGATTCAGCAGTTTTTGCATCAAAATTTTGACCAGATCAAAAATACACAAAAATGCAGAAAACTAAGTGAAAAACCTGTGGAAAAGCATAAACACAACATGGAGATACCCATACAAGTGGCTGTGCGTATTTATCCTCATACAGAGCTTCAAGAGAAACCCGAAGAATACAAGGCGACAGACGATGTCGACACAGCAGGCGAGACAGACCAACCGGAATCGAAGCCCTCAGCCCCATCCCCTCCGACAGAGACAACAACGACGGAGACGGCGACGGTCATAGATGCTAATGGCAATAATGAGACAGACCAGTTGAATACAAATGAATCTCCAGGTAGTCCCGTCTGCTGCGTGCAGGCCATACCAATTGCCGCCTCGGCATTGGGTTTGCCCAGCGCTTTGCCAGGTGGTGCGCCGATGGACAGTATTGCTGCGGGTCTAATACAGGTGGGTGCCCATACCGTGCCCGTAACACATGCGCTGGCCAGTAGCACCACCCAGAACCAGGTCTATCACCAGACAGTATTTCCGCTTATAAGTCTATTTCTGGAGGGATTTGATGCCTCTGTGGTGACCTATGGTCAGCGTGGAACTGGGAAAACGTATACTCTGTACGGTCATGGTTTTGAGTGTGTTTACGGAGAGGCGGATCAGGGTGTGGTGCAGCGTTGCGTCCGAGAAATCTTCAATCATATTTCACTGCATGGAGGTATGTGCTATGACGACTTCTCACTGATTTGATTGAGCGCTAAATCATTCTTCTTACAGAACGAACCTATGCTGTAAATGTAGGCTTCGTCGAGATCTGCAATGGCGAAATTCGGGATCTTCTCGGAATGGGAAATGTCCACTGCAATGCGGTAGAGGAGGTTTTCCACTGGCTTCAGCTCGGATTGAGCACAAAGCAACCGACACCCGCTCACACACTTTTCACTTTAACATTGGAGCAGCAATGGGTGTCTAAGGAGGGACTAATACAGCATCGCCTG
The DNA here is from genome assembly GCA_018151445.1 of Zaprionus inermis. Lineage (NCBI taxonomy): Eukaryota > Metazoa > Arthropoda > Insecta > Diptera > Drosophilidae > Zaprionus > Zaprionus inermis. Next base: position 2,622,886 of record JAECXD010001572.1, on the reverse strand, counting down.
TCCACTGCTAGTTTCTCGGATCTTAGCGCCAGTGATCGCTGCGGAGAGCCGCCACCAGGTCATCCACGTGACGGCGGCTTACATTGTTTGGAGCAAGTGGTGAACACGCTGACAGATCCAAGCATTATGTATGGCGTCAATGGCAACATACCCTATAGCCAGACAACGTTGACTACGCTGCTGAAAGACTCGTTTGGCGGTCGTGCACAGACATTGGTCATACTCTGCGTATCACCATTGGAACAGCATGTTACCGAGACGTTGGGCAATCTGCAATTTGCCTTCAAGGTGCAATGCGTGCGCAATTATGTCATAATGAACACCTTCTCCGATGACAATACACCCATCTCGCCAGAGGCTGTGCCTCGCGGACCGGCCGTAACCGGTTCTGCGGCTCTCATGGCGGCCGTTGGCTTACCCCATGCGGATAACTTCGGGTTGCAGTTCGCGGCCAGTCAATGGTTCAAACTGGTTTCCAATGCGGAGGGACTGTTTGCTAAGTAAGTGAAAATTCCTATTTTTTTTGCTCTGCTAATCCTAATTTTTCTTTCGAAGATTGGTTGGCTCGAATGCTATTACAGAACTGGAAAAAGAACAAATCGAGGAGTGGCTGTTCCTGAAGCAGGAGTGCGAGGAGTGCTTGAGTTCCAGTGAGGTGATGCGTTCACAAAAACCGCTTGTGCCAATCGAGGAGGCCGAAGAGCCAGAGGAGTCGAACAGTGAACCGGAAACATCCGGTCAACCGAACTCGGACAATGATACCGACAATGAGTCGCAACGTCCGGATCTGGATGAGAAGTTAGAAGGTCTAATGGACGAGTTTCGTGCCAAAACCGATGCCCTCATCAAGTCTAAGCACGAAGAGTTTATGCTGAAGCAACCAAGAGCGGTCATGCAGAGTCAGGACAAACAGGATCGGGAGCAGGAAACAAAAGATGCAACTCCCACACCGCCCGAAAAGTGCGATGAACGCAAGGCCAGTATGGGTGGTAAGTAAAGTGCTTGGCTAAGATTAAGTCATACTTTTCACCGTGCACTCTTTCCGCTTTAGGTCGTCGTCGCAGCATACAGCCTGGAGCAAGTTTAAGTACTGCTGAGTTGGCCATGCTCAATCGCGTTGCCTCTCAGCAAGTAACTGGTACTGAGCTTGCAACCGAGCTTGATACCTTGGACAGTTCAACGGGCGGAGGAGCAACTGCAGGTGCCGCCAATGCTGTGGTCAGCGGGGTAAATGCGCCCATTGAGCAAGTTCAGAAGAAGATGCGTAAACTGCTCGCTGATATTGAGGCACGCCAGCGGCAGTTGAAGGAAATCGAACAGACCATGCAACTCAAGCAGAATATAATCAGTGAGCTAGTAAAGAATCGAGAGACACGTAGCCACGCCAAGCAGCGTTTTCACAAAAAGAAGGCCAAACTTGATGCTGAGTGTGAGAAGGCCAAGAAGCACTTAGCCAAGGCTCTGGTGCAGGGAAAGGACAAGGCGGAAGTAGAACGATGGAGTGCCATTGTGGCACACATTGAGCAGCGACTGCAGGATCTCAGTTCGATGAAGCACATAGCCGGTGAAAGCGGACAAAAGCTGAAGAAGCTGCAGCAATCTGTGGCCGAGTCGCGGAAACAAATCGAGGAGCTGCAAAAGAAACTCAAGAAAGAGTGCAAGCTGCGTGATCAATTGGAAAGCGAACTGAAGGGTCTCAAGGAGGCGGCACTAGTCAAGCAGGAGCCGCCACATCCAGATCAATTGAAGGCGGTGCAAGCACGCATTACGCATCTCGATCATATTTTGCGAGAGAAATCGGAGAATTTGGAGCAATGGGATGCAGAAGGTGGCGGTGGCAGCGGCGTCACCAAACAATCGCCTGTCCAACAAGAAGGACTACGCCATGAGATACGCAATTTACGACGTACTCGTGACCATTTGCTGGAGCAACGCTACACGTTGGATCGCAAGCTGAAGCGTGACAAAATGCTGACGCAGCGAGAGGAGCGAAAGCTGCTCGAATGCGATGAGGCCATCATGGCCATTGACGAGGCCATTGAGTTCAAGAACGAATTGATCTGTGGCCACAAATCTATCGATCTATCCGGCGAGCGAGTGCAGCGGGAGCGAGGCGAGCAGATGCTGATGGCGCGACTAAACAAGCTGTCATCGGAAGAGATGCGTACGCTGCTCTACAAGTACTTTGTCAAGGTGATCGACTTACGTGACTCATCGCGTAAACTGGAGCAGCAGCTGGTGCAGTTGGAGCGCGAACGTGATGCCTGGGAATGGAAGGAGCGTGTGCTCTCGAATGCTGTGCGTCAGGCACGGCTCGAGGGTGAACGCAATGCGGTGCTGCTGCAGCGGCAGCACGAGACGAAGCTCACACTCATGTTGCGTCATCTGGCCGAAGAGACCTCAGCCAGCTCGGCAAGCGGCTATGGGGAGCGTGCTCTGGCGCCAGCGAATCCACAAACAGCTAGCAGTGATTTCGACTACGATCTGGATTTCTACAAGACAACGGCCAACAATAACAAGGCGTTGCTCAAGCCGGCACCGGCACAGGTCAAACCCACCAACAGCGTTCTGGACAAGTACAAGGAGAAGGAGCGTAGCGGCGGCACAGGGCGCAATATATTTGCAAAGTTTCAGGTGCTGACACGTTATGCATCTGCAGCAGCCGCTGCTGCGGGCTCATCGTCAGCAACAGTTGATGAGTCCACAGCGCTAATTGAGACGACGACGACGGCAGCAACAACCACCACGACAACAACAACTACAGCAACAACAAGCTCAGCTGCCGTGTCCAGACATGGAAAAGACAAGGCATTAGTGCACATCAATCCCGATCAGCTAAAGCGTCTAATGCCGGCAACAACCTCGACAAAGGTGACGCGACAAAAGAACAAAATTATCATACAGGATGCCACGCGCAAGAACTAGATAGCAACACGAATTTACCAGTAGAAAGAGAGACAGAAATGGGGCAGGGAGAGAGTGAGAGAGAAAGATATTCTCTAGCTTTGCCATAACTTATTCAATACTTAAATACTCGTATCTCACTATTTAAATGTCTGAAGATTCCCGAAGAACTGAAGAATGATGATCTGAAATACGTCCACAGTGGAGACGCGCAACTCTGGCGAATCACACGCCACAATGCAGCGGCTCTACAGTATAGTCACGTTTCAATAGACCCACCACACTCAACTCAACTTTACTCAACTCTTAACTGGAGCATTTAAATCCCTCGACTGGCAGAACCGAAAGACTTGACACAATTGTTACTTAAAATACTCGCAATACTCGAATCGCTCAAAATGTTTGAATCTCTTTAATGTACATACAAACACAAATATGATATACTTTTTCGTATATTTTCAGTTTAATTGTAGAAATATTCTTTTCGATCTTAAGTTAATGTTATGTTATTAGTTTAGTGTTGATTTTATTCGTATTTGTCTTCCCCGACTTGACCTACATATTATTTAATACTCAAGTAAGAAAGAAATCTGTCAATGCATTTACCAGGCAACTCCTAATATTACTCAGTCAGTGGTTCTATAAAAATAATAATAATTGTAATAAATATTCTACGTATGTAGTTTGTGTAGAATTCTCAGTGTTTAAAGCTTTTAGGTTGTGTTCGATTATATTTGTATCTACGATGTCTCCGATAATCGGGGGTATCGTAAGAATTGTATTTTGTGTATTTTTGCTCTATATCAAAATTGCCCATAGTTGGTAGTATTGGTAGTATTCGCAAAGATTTCATATTCCGAATAAAAAGTATTTTAACAATATCAATTTCGTTTTATTCAATGGGAAGCATATAAGAAAAAACCGTACAATTTATTTTCCTTACTTTGTTTTGATTCCCATTTCACTTTTGTTTTTGTTTCGCTCACACGCACATCACAGTAAGCGCAGGCAACAGGTTGCCAGCTGAAAAAAATTACCCATAATATTTCCCAAACAAATGCCCCTTCACACACACAGGCGCTATCGGCTGGCGAGAGAGCGTCATGCAAAATGGCCGGCCGCCTGCAAGTAACTGGCAGACAGAGAGGCAATTCAGTCTTGTTTGGACCGTCGAGCGGTGATTGTCGAACTGAGTCGAAGTCGAAGCTAACGTCGAGCGTATTCCGAATTTGTCGGTGTGTGTCTGTGTGAGTCTGAGAATTGTTTGGGCTACGTTTACGGTTACGGTACGCTACGTGCGATACCCACACCCCCGCAAACCGGTTGCAAACACCGCAGCCGCCGCCGTTGGTGGTGGTTTGATCGCACTTTGTGTGTGTGTGAAGCGCGTTAATCGAGTTTCAAATTAAAATGCGCAAGCAATAAATAATTAACAACAAAATAAATAGAAATAGAATCGAAAGCAGAGCAAAAAAGCAGCAACAAACGCATTTGTTGTTTGTCAGTGTGTGTGTGCGAAGTTGTTGTGCAGAGTCGCCACACCAGTGGATTAGTGGCACCCTGCTCTACCAACTGCTCCCCACACCAACAGTGTCGGTGTTAGTGTGTGTGTGTGTAAGCATTATCTAAAGACAAAAAGCAAAAATCCAAAATCAAAAACCAAAAATCAAATTCGTACGGTAAGGGCAAAAAAATTTGTTTGCGTGTATTTGTCGCTGTCTGGCGACTTCTTTGTGCGCCCTCTGTCTATGCGTGTGTGTGTGTGTAACTGCGCTGTTGTTGTTGCAAATTCTATTTTAGCTTTATGCGTGTCTAGACCGGTCCCGCTCCCGCCCATACCTAGCATAGCAGGCTGTAAGTTGCGTTTGCCATGTGCAATTTACAGCTTTTGTTGATTTTGCTGCAGCTTCCTATTGATTTTTCGCGAAAAACTTAAGTTTTCCCTTTGGCCTAAGCAACATTGTTACTTTCCACACACACACACACACGCACACAAAAGGGTGTGTGCTGTGTAGTAGAGGCTCGATTTGATTCGCAAGTTTTGGCAACTCTAAAAGGACCCTTAAAACAGTTAAAAACTTTGAACACTCTTGAAAATATTATCTACAATATGTTTAGCACGCTTGTCAGCAACACTTTCCACTTGCTTGTAGCATTTTCATTAAGAAATTCGTATTTTCCTGAATTCGCATTTTTCGTTGAAATTTTTTTGGCGCATGCGCTTTGCAGCCATGCATAGCAATCAAAGCAACTCTGCGTGCTGCCAGTGTGTGTGTATGGGTGAGTGTGTAATCTGCCTGAGCCTGTGTCTTTGTCTCTGTCAGGTAGTTTTCCCTACTCAGGCAGGACACTTTACTTTCTGAAGCATCTCTTAAAATCCTCTGCAGTTTCCATGTGGCACACATACGCGACACTCATTGTGCTCACACATGTACGAGTTGTGTGTGTATCTGTGTGCGAGGCCAACCCCTGCTAAGCCGGGACGCGCATCCCATCCCATCCCGTGCCCGTGCCGCAGCCTGTCAGCGCTTCAAACGAAATTTCCGTGCAGCTGTCGTTGTGTGCCTTTTTTTTCGTCTCTCTCCCAGTTTTGCTTTATTTGATTTTGCAAGTGTTGCGCTATCCTCTTTGCCCCTACTTCGCAGAAGGAGACTGTCTGCAGGTTCCTCGACATCTTTGTCGACCTTTCTGTTGCTAGGCGGAATTTTCGTTAGCCAAAAATTGTCGATATACTTCGACCTCATTGAATTTGCTTTTGTTTTTTAAAATTGGGAAAATACTGTCGTTAAATGTGCTAATAACTACAAGAAAAGGAAATTTTTAATTGAGTTTTAAAGTCAGAATTCAGTTACAAGATATCATTTTTTGAATGTTTTCTAGAAAAGGAATATTTTCTAATGGATTGAAATGCATTACTTGTTTTCCAACACTCTTTAGCTCTAAGGAACTGTCATAAAATCTCACGGACTTTCATACTCATGAATCACTCGTAGTATATAGCCTAAAGTATATGGCAAATATTGATTTTAGCTATGCAGCAATGGACAATGAGCCTGGCCAAAGGCTGTAAATAAAACGGGAACGTTTGGAGGATTGAGAACAGGAACGGGAACGGGAACAAGAATGGGAAAGGGAACAAACAGTCAAACAGAACGTTAAAAAGCGAGCAAACATGATATTTCTTTTTCTTCTCTTCATCTCGTGGTTACTCTTGCTGTGACCACAAAGTGCACTTGAATCTCAATTAGGCGCAGCGTTTCGGCATCCACAATGGGTCACATAGTTGTCCAGTTGTTCCCCTTGTTCCGATGACGAACAACGGATGCGAATGCGGATTGACCCTGTGTTGGGCCACTGCACTTTGTGCAGCCAGACAAGTAGTCCTACCCCTCAACCTGCTCCCCTTCTCAGCTCGTAGATAAAACAAAACTGCAGTAAATTGCAGAATTTATTGCGTACGACACCCTAATGCACAGACTTTTATGGTAGTTGCCTTTTTTAACAACAAAAAAAGAATGAGTAATAAAATTTGTATTTCGTTGATGTTTCCACGCGATTGAGGCACCCGTTGGAAATTCAACGGGTTCAAAACAGCAAATAAAAATAAAAAATACAAAAAAGTATTAAAATTAAATATGGAATAATGAATGACATTTAAATATAAATTTAAATATAAAATATTGGAATACATTAAATAAAAAAATATATATATATATATATAAAGAATTAAAATGCTATAAATACTAGTATTCCATGTATTCAATGTTATTGAATTTCATCTGAATAAGTAAAAATTACAAAAAATAATAAAATGCAAAAAAATAATAGAATAATAAAATAAATTGACACATTTAATTGTATAATAAGAATTAGCATACAATATATAGTATTAGGTATCAAAATGCTATAGTATTCCATTTATTCAATATTTTTGAATTTAAATTACAGAATATTCCAATATATCGTGCTGAAATTTAATCTTTAATATTGTATATATGCATCTTACATATGTATGTAATCATTCCCCAACACGCCTGTAGCTTCCGTGATGTTTATTGATTAACAGATGTTTTTCAAATTGAAACATATGCATGAGTATGGTAACTGATGGTATGGCGGATTATGGTATTCTGAATGGGCGCGTCACTGAATCATATCAAAGGCGCTGGATGAGTGATATAGGCAGCATCGCAACAGCATGAAGCATCGCATTCACGATCGGTCAACGCTTCATAGAACTATCAAAAATAGTGCTCGACGCGCAGCCAGCCTTGAATCAGCACTCTCACTCCCTCTCTCTCTATTCCACCCCAAAGTTCGCTGCGCAGCTGTGAAACTGCGTAGTACTCAGACCCCATGAGGAATTTATCCCTCTAGCAAAGTTCATTAAACCAATTTCAAAAGCTAAACATTTTGTTGGAACCTTCCCTTACGCACGTGCCGCTTGTCGCGCTTGCGCAGCACACAACCCTCGATCTGTATAGTCCACAATTGAAATGAAAGAGACGTCAATAGACATGGTGGGTTGGAAATAAAATTGATGAGCAGAGCAAGATCTTAAAGTTCAGAATGCTAGACTAACAAATACCAATTGTAAAAGAAGATGATATGATAATACAAAATTATAATAGTACCATGTTATCATAGGTAGGTCTGGGTATAAAAAAAACTATTTGTTGACCAATTCTAAGACCTAGCCGATGTGCACAACAAATTTCATATAATTCGGTCAGCCCGTATCTAAGAAATTTTCTAGCAAACACTGCGGTGCGAGAGTTTTATATATGTTCAACAATTTTAGCTTAGTTTATAAAATACAGAAAGCTTAGTTCACTGCTGTTCACAGAATGTAAAGGGTATATTTGTTGCTAAGCTAGAATCCACTTAAATTCTAATTAAACGTTAAAAAGTCAAAAAATTCTAACGCAATTTGGGATTTGATCCATGGATAGAGAGCCAAAGTTGCCAGACGAAGCTGTTCCGTTGCATGTCCATGTCTAAGTTCAGACTAACGAACAGACAGACAGACAGGCGGACAGACAGGCGGACAGACAGACAGTCGAAAGCAATTGATAGATACATAGGAAAAGTCATGAGAGTGTGTTGTGGAATCGTGACTTCCTGCCAGTCGTAAAGTGTTTTAAAGCATGCCTAAGACCGAGGGGATAGTGGGTGAGTGGGAGAGGGCATGGGGCCTGAGTCGGCTATATCAGTTGATATGTTTATGGATGACAAAAGGCACAAGACGAGCGACGAGCATCAAGCGGCGGCATATCGAAGCGTCTATTCTATCGCTCCATTGCCGCCCCGCCAGACCATTTGAGGTTTAATTAATGACATCCATATCCACATGACATCCCCATCCACATTCCCTGCAATTGACACGCCCCCGAGCTACATCCCTCTTCTATTTTTCATTTTATTTTCTTTTCGCTAATCGCTTGTATGGCTTTATAAACAGTTGGCGTGGTCGCAAAGTATGCGGGTCTAATACGACTTGGATTGCCATATGAGGGATACCATGTGTGGACAAATTGGTTGGCTCGTTTATGGACTTACATTAATGTTTTGCATTGACAGTGGAGTGGGGTGAGGAAGGTAGGAAGTGTCTAATGTTGGGGAACAACCTCTGAGATTAGGTAGATAGATTTATAAAATGAATCTAAATACTAGATAAAAGTGCAGCTTTAAAGCTCGATTAATTTTCTTGCTATATAGTCACTGCTAGTTATAATATTCTAATTTTATGTATAATATAATATTATACCATATAGATTAAGTAATGTTTATCTATTCCCTGTTTCTCTATCTTCAGCTTAAGGTTTTCAATTTGTCAGGTTGAGAACGGATTAAGGTGAAGGGCCTCACACGTCGCGAGCAGGTCGCCAAGCCACGCCCTTGCGCCCACATTTAGCTATCAATTTACAGTGTGCAACAATGCGAGAAGCAATTCAGTAGGCAAGCAATGGGGGCAAGTAGGGGACGTCTTGTTTCAAGGGTTGTCGCAGGGGTTGCTCTTGTTGCCTAATCAAATTACTTGCATTTCATTAGCAAGGTAGTGTAAGCAAGTGTCGTTGCTTTTGTAGGTTGGAATCGATATGACAGAACAGTGTGTCTATATGTGTGTTAATTAAAATGTGCAGCTACTCGAAAGACTTTAATCAGCAGCAGAGACGGAGTGAGAGAGAAATCAGGAATTTAGTCAACAAATATTCTACGTTGAATACTTTGTTTAATTTCTGATAAATTTAGTTGTCCCAAGCTGTTGTTATGCCCTAACAAATTTATACTTTTCCTTCCTGAAACTAATCGTAACCCTCCTCACCATCTTCCACTTTCAGCTGAGTCACCGGTTTTCGTACACCTCAACCTCACTAACGACGCGTTCGTGTCTGTGCATACTCCCTTGCAGAAAAGGGTGTATTTTTGCTGGTTTCGCATAAAATCGATACAGTCAGCCAGACCACCCTCGAGCGGAATACCTAGAGCTACTCTACTCTACTCCCCCAGAAAAATGGCCTATATGATGCCCATGGAACGCCTCAAATGGCTAACGCTGTGCGCAGCTGTTCTTCTTCTCGGTGAGTAATTTCAATTTTTATTTTTTCCACAATTTTTTTCAGAGCTTTTCCACGGAAAAGCATTTTACATTTGTTCAAGTGAGGCAGCACTTGAGCCAGCTGAAAGCAATGCGTCAAGCAAAAGATTTTTCGAAAAGCGGAAGATATTCACAACAACAAAATGACATACCTCAAAGAGAGGACGGACAATTTGTTTATAAGAAATTCACAGAAGAGGTAAACTCTTGAGAGTTTTCCCAAAATGCTGTTTGGAAAAATGTGGATAGTCAATTTTAAGCAAACTAAATTGTTTACCATTAAACTACATTAACTTGGTTTTTCATTATTTCGTTTTTTTTATTTCTGATATATACAATATCAAAGATAACTATAATAAAATATGCTACAAGTTAAACTTTAAGCTTTACAATAAAATCTTGAAGCTTTAGAGCGCCATTTCAAAGCGAGAAAGTTTATAAGAAATACAGTTTTTTGTTGATTAATATCAGGATACTAAGTTGCTTAGACATTTTACGAATTTTAGTTTTAGGTTTCTAGATAATCCATCAGTTGCAGCTTCTAAAGTTTAGAATACCAACTTATACAATCGTCTATAGAGTTTCCCCTGTGGAAAATGTTGCAATAATTGTAGGTGGCAGCAGACACATTTCTGTTGGCATTGTGCAAGGTATTTTTATGGTTCTGTATTTGTTTTTTTTCCTTTGCTTAGACTTTTACTTTTCTCTGTTCTGCTCCGGTTTGCTCGTATCTTGTTGACACATTCCGCTTGTCTTGTACAATTTCTATGAATTTTTAATTGCGTTTACTTCACATTCTCATTTTCCTCTTTAGCTCTTGCTAGATTTTCCAACTGTTTGTGCTGTGATATTTGTGTTGTTGCCTACATATGCATTTCCAGCTAGATACACACACTCACGTACCAACGGTACTGCGTTTGTATCTGTGTGCGATAAACTGTGGTTCATTGCCTCGACGAGCTGAATGAAGAGATAAATGCTTGGTTTATCCAGCCTGTGCCCTTTGTGATTTATGCTCCACTCGACTACTCCACTAAGCAAACCTTTCCTAACCCTTGTACACCGAACTCTTTACTGGGTCACACTATGGAATGGGCAATGTGTATATCTTATATCTTTAATGCAAATCTCATTTATTGAACTCAATTGGATTGCAATTGCTACACTGTACAAAATGAAATAGATGATATATTTACTAAATTTGTATGTATATGTATGCCTATTTATAAGAAACTGCAAAAATATATTGGCAAAGAGCTCAAAAAGCTTACTTATCTGTTAATCTGAAGCTTTTCTGAATTTTCTTAGCATTTTTTGGCAAAGTGCATGTGTTTTTTTGCTTGTGTGAATAATTGAGAATTCCTCCTAATCACCTTTATTGGATGGGGCAAGCAATTGACCCGTTCGGAAAAGCAAACAAATCTGATTGTATCATATGCCATATGCGACTACTCAATTTATTGGGGAGCGAGTGGCTCGAATATGGTAATAATACAAATACGCGATATATCATTATTATCGCATGGCCTTTTAGCAAACTTTATAAAAAATTTTTCCAAGCTAACGAACCCGTATTGATTGCGGCCCACGTGGCGTATGCGATATTTCCATTGGAATATTTAATTTGGCGCGCCGAGAAGAAACCAAGAATTAGCACATGTTGCCGGCTAAATAATAAATAAATCGACACGAAAATGAATGCCAAAACGGAAGAATTAATCTACAAAAATGTGCAGCAAAATGTGCTTTGCGTGCTTAAAACGAAAATTCCCGTAAAAGAAATTAATATTTCATACGCATTTTTTGATAGTTACGTCTATTGATTTATGTGCCCAGAAACCGAAATGATCTAATGAAATTGAAAACTATTTACGATTCCGATGAAAACGAAAAATGCTTTTTAGACTTACAAGAACATAAACAAATCGTTTTCTACCTGAAATCGATAAAAGAAAGGAAAACGGAGTGTAAGGGAGACATAAAATAAACTTATAAACGCCTCAATAAAAAATATACCAAACTATTTACAAGCGGGCTCATAAAATGGCATAAGTTATGGCAATCTTAACTCAACTTCAAGGCACGAGCTGCGAGAGCTACGAGATACACAATCTTAGGAATACAATGCTTGTCTCTTTCTCACTGTTGCTCTCTCTCTCTCTCTCGAGCGCTTCTTGTGCTCATTGTGCGGGTCATCATTCAATTTAGATTGATTAAAAACATTTTGCGCCAATTTTACTTTACATCTGTGTGTAGAATAATGTATGAAAATTGCATAGCTGACTTTGGGGGGCTGAGAGATACGCTGTAGTTGCAAAATGAAACGAATCATTCATTTTAACATATTAGATACATATATTTGTAATATACCTTTATTTTTTTGCTGGCCTATTTACAGGGTATATAATTGTAAACAAGCTTGTCTGTGATGTATTTAGGTATCTCAGCTCTCTGCTGTGCGCGTATAAATGTGCATGTTTTTGTCATAATGCGAAATGCATCTTTTGTTTTCGCCTGCAACAACGCATTTAATTCGCATTTAATTTAATTGGATTGAAATTCAAATCACAGAAGCACTCAGAAGCACATACATAAACACATACAAACACACATGCTAATAATTCTGATATCTACAGGAAGCGAGTAATTTAAACGCAGCACGAATAAAAGAAATAGAAGCAAACGCAGTGTTCGTTATGTTTCCGTAGAGTGTCGATGTGGTTCATACAAGTATGTGTCTTTATATTGTATGTACGTACATTCATGCGTGCGTTATCTATTCAAGTGAATGAATGATTCATTTCATTATGCTAAATACTTCTTGCTATCAGCTGCAGTTGTTGCTGATCGGTTATCGATAGAATGCATTGAGATTTCCCAGAATATAGCTGGAACTGCTTGGGCCGAATGAAGGTCAGTAATGGTCTATTTATAAGCTCTGAAATGACTTAATAATGATTAATTATGCATTATAAACAAATGACAATCGTGTAGATTTAAGATACTTTTTATACCCGCTACTCGAAGAGTATAAGGGTATTATAACTTTGTGCCAACCGAAAATGTTTGTAACAGGCAGAAGGAGACATCTCCGACCCCATAAAGTATATATATTCTGAATCAGCATGAACAGCCGAGTCGATATAGCCATGTCCGTCTGTCCGTCTGTCCGTCTGTCCGTCTGTCCGTCTGTCCGTCTGTCCGTCTGTCTGTCCGTATGAAAACCTAGATCTCAGCTATTATAAGAGCTAGAGCTACCAAATTTGGAGACAATATGTGTTAATTATGCCCGCAGATCAAGTTTATTTTGGATTTTTGCCACGCCTCCATCCGCCCCCAAAAATCGATAATAAATCGATAATAGCTGCAAATATAGCTCTACAGCATTCATTTTTTATCCATGTGATAAAAACCACCATCCGGGCGTGTTGCGAAAGTTTCAATAAGATCGGCCGATAAATAAGGAAGATATTCAAGAAATAGTATTGCCTTGTGGCCATGTGCCTGTGTCGGTTTTTCCTAATGTTAGTACCCGAGTTCAACACCAGCAGCAGACAACTTTTTTTAATTATGTGGCAACTTTTTTTTAAATTATGTGGCAACTTTTTTTTTTATTATGTGCACCGAAAATATTCATGGTGCAATTTTATCGGTTATTGCGAAAGAAGTGCAGTGGTCGAGTGGTGATGGTAGTTGACTGTTCAGCGAGACGTCCGGAGTTCAACTCCTGGGTGTGCCTGGGCGACTTAAATTTATTTTTTTGTATCTTATATTTTTTTTTTTTTTTTATAGTGTGTTGCAAAATTCAAAATAAATTTTTAGTATATTTAAAGCCACTTAGAATCGAAAGAGACATTGAGCAGCAACACAAAATACAAACGACAAATCTAATTAGATATGTTGAGATGTATTGTGAGGCAGCATATATGTATGTATGTATAGGCGTCTCTATCACACATGCATAATTTATAACTGCAGAGTAATAAAAGCAAAGGGCAACATCCAATAAGAATCGAGTGGAACTTGCATAGGCAAAACAAATTAGAGACGGAAAGAAATAAAAAGCAAGAACGCATTGTTCACATTTGGCACGTGTTTTTCCGAAGAATTGTAGCGGGTATATCACAGTCGAGTCAGCTCGACTGTAGCCTTTCCGACTTGTTAGAAGTTACCAACGATTCCTTGCTCTTTTAACTTAACTGTTAAGAGAATCTCTAAATTTCGTAATTGCTTAGGCTTGTTGAACTTAGAAGTATATTTAAAAGTATTTATAACCTCGTTAGGCGCGTCTCAAATGAATATAATTTGTCTATTGTAATGCTATTTGGGAATTGTGCTTTGGGGTTCCATAATTTGCAGAAACTGCTATAACTAGCTAACGGTTAAAACGATTAACTTGCATTTCGAATACTTCTATAAATACTTGCTTGGGTTGCTTGCCTTAGTTCGTGATGTATTTGGTTTGTCATCGAAGTGATCTCTGGAAATACTTATGTAATGTGGCGAGTACTCATAAATTGTATGGCATGTAAGGCCTGAAGTGAGAGCCGTAGACGGAGATGCTTCTCCACACGCAATACCGATCAGATCACTGAACTGGGCTGCCAAAATAAAAGCCATTTCCGTTGCGAGAGAGGAGCGAGAAGGGGAGCGTATAATTACAAATGATTGATGTGCACTAGACGAGGGTAACGAGCAAATGCGAGGTACCCGGAGTGGCGGAGAGAGGCCCCTGCTGCATGTTGGCGACGATGGAGGCATATCACACGCGGCGCTTGTCTAAACAACAAAAGCGCCTGACAACGGGATCGAAAAGCAATCTCGGGGCATGAAAGAGGAGCAGCTGCTGCAGTTCTATAGATTTTCCTTTTTCATGATTTATTTTTAATGGCTTTTCTTGAAACGTGTTCGCTGTTCGGGGTTTATTATTAGTTATTATGCCTGCCAAGTGCCGCAGCAACTGACGCAGGAATGCGGCATTTCGTGTGGTTTCTGTCGAGGATCCGGCACCATCACAGTCGTTATGCAGTTGCAACTGAATGGATAAAGTTGTCTCATTATTGTAGTAATTTTGCCATTATTTTCAAGTTTTCCAGATTTCCCAGCATCCATTCCATTGTAATATCTATTTATTTGTGCATCATAAATTCCCTACAAATCCTCTTTGGAGGCATCAAAGAGTCGACAGTTTGTCTGCATTCCCGGTTGGCCATTAAAAGCATTTGTCATACATTTTGAGCTCATTAACGCAGTCGCAAAGACTTTTGAGAATTTCTATAGCCAACCCAGATATCTTGTGCCGATTCTATATATACACAGTACAGTATATAAATATTTAAAGCCGGCAACTTGAATGTATTTTACGAGCTGCTCGCAGCAAATGCATCGCTGGCAATTTATGTGTCTGCAACACAAGAAATATGTAGTATTTTTGGCCCCCAAGTTTAGATCGAGGAGCAGACATAATATTGGGGTCTACACAACAGAGAGTAGTTTAAGTGGATGTGGGATTAAATCAAATTTGTAATTATGCTTGACTTAACACACTTGAAAGATTTCAAAGTGGCAACTTGATTATGGGATGGAAGAGTTGCGTAAAACTCTGGAAAGTAGATTAAGTAGATTTCCAGTAGGTCTGAGGATTAAATAATTATAAATTATAAAGTATTAAAGAACAAATTCATGAACAAACTCCTTCAGAAATATCTTGAATTTCAATTTTCTTTTTTATACAGAAGTTTTCACTGGGTATTACGAACTTAACTAATTTGCCTCTATCCTCAAATTGGAATATTTTATTAACTTTAAGCAAATTCATGTAGCTGTGCCATGTACTACTTAGTGGCTCATTTTGTATCGCTTGCGTGGAACTACTACAAGTTGCTAGTGAAGGAACGGCACTCCCTAGCGTGGTTCCATCTGCTGTTCTATAATAATTATTTTTTCCCCTCTGCGTCTAACGCATCATCATCAACACTCCGTTAAAATGTAAGAAGAAGAACTTGCCGACAAATTATTACACTTATTAAATGTCTTTGTGCGCTGTTGCTGGCTTGAAAATCATTTAGAGTTGCGCGCGCGTTGTTGCCACATTTCACTCAACGCGAATGACTGTGCAGGAGGAGTGAAGTGAGAACTGAGCGGAAGCTCCATTTTCCGCACACTTTTACTCGGGTGGGTGATTTACTAAGTGTGTGTGTGTGTGTGAGAGTTTGCGTAGAGCTGCGTGGGTGTGTGCGTTCGTGTTTGCTTTCCTTTTTAAGTTATGTATTCGTAAGCAAAGCGGAATTTAAGTAGATACTCTTTTTCGTTTTATTAGTCTGCCTGGGCGTGATGATATGCAGGACCTACATACATAATTCTTCTAAAAGCCGAAAGACTTGATATACATAAATATTACAAGCTGTGTGAATAACAATTAGTCTGATGCCTATCAGAATCAGGACACAGCACACACTAAATTTGAAACCCTAGCCTCATGTAGCATTAAATTTAAAGATGTTTGTCTCCCAGCTTCATTAACAACACCAAGAAAACGTAGACAGAGGGCAAGAAATTCCAAAAAATATTAACATAATTTTAGCGCCTCCATAAAAGAATCAAGCTATAATTTGTAAAATATTTGATTGCCGCGCCCCGAGACCGAACGAGGTGACATTTATCAGGCAGACATCATCTTTATCGCGTACGAAGAGGCATAACGAGGGAGCCCCAAGCACCTCTCCCTGTTCCGAGCTAAGAGACAAATACAATTCGTGTGTCTACTGAGTCACGTTTCTTTTCGAAGAGCTGCCAACTCGTCGTGCACGTTTATCGTGGCTCTGTAATCTGTCTCTCTTTAATTTCGTGTGATTTAAATATATATATATATATATATATATAGTATATTTAAAGTTCCATTGCTCTCGTGTTTATTTCGTTTATTATTTGGCTTATTCTGCGTTGTCTTCTCTTGCGCTTCTTTTGGACGGCCTTAATTAATGCGACGGCAACGTCGCGTCGATTTTTTTGATATGCAAAGCGCGTCTGGTTTTACTTTTCGAGCAGCTACATCATGCACGTTGAATCTACATATCTGTATATATACATTCTACATGTACATATGTCTGTGTATATAGTCGCATGTCTGGCTGCCTGGCAAGTTGGCAGCTCGCTGGCGTCTCTTTCCGCAGGCTCTTGACACATTCCCATGCACTATACCCACCCGCACGTGCGTGGACTCGCTCGTGAGTGTTGTGCAACGCTGCTGGTATGAAAAACAAACCACCCCTCTCTACCTCTCTGTTTCTCCCGCTTTGTGCGTCTTTCTCTCTCTCTCTCTCTCTTGTCATGGCAACAGCACCCCCAACTTTTGGGCTGAAAAGTATCTCTAAGCACCAACAGCAACCCAGTCAACTCCAGACTCAGTCTCTCCCTCAGACATTTGTAGTCGTTGTCGTCATTTCTGCACAGTGGTGTAGGAGCTGCAAAAAACGACATTCAATTATTTATTTTGTATTTTTGTATTTCCTATTGAATATTTATACCATTGTGTATTTCATATTCATTCATGTTAGAATATTTATTCTTATAGTTGAGCTAACGTTTTCTATCATTACCACATTTTGCCCCAAGTACGACCATATTATTTTGTCAAATTTTAATCAAATCGAAGAACTCTAACACATGGTTGTCATAGGAACTGTCGGTTGATTGGGTTTTTTCCCTAAGATACTGCAACGTAGTCTTATAAATTTCAACTATCTCATATGAATTTCATCTAAATTCCTAATAAAACTGAAGGTGAATAATTGTATGGAAATATATAAATTAATTTTATAGTCAGTAATACATTAGAACACCGATCGAAACGGGCTATATAATTATTATGAAATCACCAAGTCTGTAAAACCTGCGATAGACCGTTCTAGCTTTTATGCCACTTAAATGGATTACAACCCACTGTGCCAGCTGTCCCGACAAACGAACTGCCTCGTCATACAGTGGCATCAGCGAACCGCACTCAGCCTCTCAGCAAATTCATAACAAGATTTCACGTGCTGACGTTCTGCCTCTCTCAGCTGTCTACTACGTGTCTCTCTCTCTTTCTACATGCCTTTTTATCACGCTTTTGCTTTCGCATTCTCGGACAACCCACGCCTAAACATTGCCCCACTTTAACTCCTGTGGGCAAAACGGCGTCTCACGTGTGTTATATCTCGTCACCTTTCCATCATCATCAGCGGCGTGACCATAAGGTGGACAGGTTGCGGTTTTGCTTGTTTCTCTCTCTCTCTCTCTCTACCTGTCTGACTCTCCGTGGATTTAATTGAATGGCGATAAGAGTTACCAGAATTGTGTAGGCATCGAATTCGATTTTTTTCTCGCATTAGCTAATTGCACTTGCAGAACTACCAATGAAAGCCAATCAGATATCTTATTTTACCGACTTTGTGTGGGTCTCTACGAGTCGTGAGATGGCATGTGGGTTACAGCTGAATATATCGCAACAGCTGTTGAACGGGTTTTTCGGTTCATTCAGTTGAGCAGATGTTTGTTTCGTTAATAACTTTATAGAGATTACTTGAGCTTAATTACTTTTTCGCCCGTCGCTATTCGATTCATTGATTTCAATGCATCAACACCATTTAGACCATATATAGTGTAGCTAATCCGGACAGAGAGACAGTGCGAGGTGTGGGCTGATTTCTGGCACTGCACTGCCTACTGTATAGAAACATCGCGTGTCAGTCCGAATTTGTTGTGCCTATCGACCTCTGCGTGTGGCAAACACTTTTTGGGCAGTGTGTTTTGTAGGGAGGTAGAGGCGTGTCAGTGTCATACGTCTGCCTATTGAACTTCGGCGCTTTGCTTTACTGTTCGACAGGAAGTTATTAATTTCTAATTTCCTCCTGAATCATAGGCATAGGTGGGAGTAATGATGTGTTGTTTGGCGCCTCCTCTTTCTCTTTCCTTTATTAGGTGAAAAGGTATCGACGGGGCGTATACGGTTGACAGGTTGTGGAATCCATTTATAAAATGAAAAATATAGTCGAGTAAATAAAACAATAATTATAGACTTCAAGCTGGAAAAGTGAAAGAGCTGGAAAAGAATAGAGCTTTGTATTTGCATTTGTATTGCTTAGGAATGTTACTTTTCAAAGTGATACACGAGAAAGAGATAGAAAGACCATACAACTTTGTTGTATTACGGTTTTAAGATATGGTAACTCAGGAAGGGAGTATAGTATAAACACATATATCGGGAATAAATATGAATAAATATTATGGCAGAACGAACGCTTGTGGCCAGTATTTCCTCTTCAGTATTTTAATTATTTCCTGTGACTTAAAATTCATATCATATTAGTCACGATCATGCCTTCTAAATATATATAGATCTTATAGTGCTGCGGCTCACACATAAATCGGTTTGTTTATTCAACTATCAATTCATTTGCAACTGCGGTTTCAGCTACTGTTTGCTTACTGTAGCGCCCCGTTCATTTGACTCCCACGGGCTTCCGCGCATACTTGCCTCATGTGGCACGCAGTGCGGCGTTGCAACGCATGACCTTAGTCCGCCCCGGAGGCTCCAATTGCAATCGTCAAGCAAACAAGAGTGCGCTTATTAATCAGTTTGCCTCATAATTGCGTTACACACTCATTGAAAGTATATATACTATATAGACTCATGTCTAGCTGTGTGAGTCGAATGTAATTGGAAAATTGCGTTGCGAACTGAGAGAACAACAAAACCGGCACAATTTAGCGAGTATTTTTGTTGGCCAGCAGCAGCTGCTAACGTCACCAGCATCTTGAAAGACAACGCCGACTGGAAACCGGTTTCGTTGGTTTTGTTTAGTCCGCTTCAGATTTGCCAAAAAAAAAACAAACCGAGGGTTAAAAGTAGCCAGACATTGGAGTGACCATTCAAGAGAAACACCTGCTGAAAAATCTTTTCACCGTAGCTCCCCACAAGCTTTGAAGAAGAGTAAAAAAACGAAAGAGAAGTTGAAGAAGATAAAAAAACAAAACTGAATACTGAAACAGAAGCAGCTGTTGTTGAGTTGGAGAGCATAATTTCAACAGTTTCTACCACTCCCTCTTTGTGGTTGTTTCTCCTGCATCTTTGAAGAGGTTCAAGGGAGAATACCTGTACATTTGCAACAGGTTATATGATTTTCTTATGGGTTGTGTAACAGTTTCCATGCAGTTTTTGAAGTTTTAAAGCGCATAATAAGTAAGAGAACCTTTTCGAAATATCGCAAAATATATAATATTTTACTTAACGAATATACTTATAAAAGGTATTTGCGTGTTAGTTATATAAAGTTATTTTACACTTTATGTTTTCTGTGGAATTCATATTTAATAAAAATTATAGAAATTCTAAGAGCTTATGTTTGCGATAAATACATTAACTGCAATTTTTTTAGCTTTAATATCTGTATATTTCATATTTTTGTTGATTCCCTTTGCAATTTAAGATAAGTTATTGACCGACTTGTTTCTAATCGTTTTCTTTATTCCCAAGGGGAAAAAGCAGCTGGTTGGCAGCTGCAAGAGATGATGCGATTCGCGAACGATTCACCCTCGACTCGCAATATATATATATATATATATATATATATATATATATATATATATATAAATATATGTATATATGTATAAATAAGTATATATACGCTCTCGAGTCCCATCAACAACATATGGTCAGCATGTGTCTGCTGCGTTGCATTTTTAATAATTTTTAAGGAATTATTTTAGGAATTCGCAAAGCGTCGCTTTCGTATTTCCTGTCTCATTCTTCAAATGTTAAGGAATTTCCTCTATTGTGTTGGGGTGTGGAGGCTACAGAGCTCTGCTAAAGATCAAGTCAATTGAGAAATCAATTTGCTTACCGCAAACTCCACGCCCCGAAAACTGGAGAATTAATGGAGGGCAGCATTGTAGAAAATGATATGAGGGTGTCACACGCAAAGCTGGACAAAAAAAAACTCAAAATAGCAATTTTTGTCAGGTTAATTAATTCGTTTTCCTTCTCATTTTGAATGCCACAGGGGCACGCCACATGAGGCACGGTCATTCCCTTGTTTCCAACAGTTACCCTAGGAAATATATGTAAATACATTCATGTGTACAGACTTTTATTGTCTGTTCCAGAAAACGTTTTATACGTATGCATGTAAATGTGCGTGTGTTTGTGTGCCACGCCCCTTGTGGTCGCTGCGTTTTTAATTTTTTTCGCAGCTAATTTGCTGCTGTTCGTGCTGTATGCTTTGAAAGCCGAGTTGAACAATAATTAATTCGGGAATTAAAATGATGAATTAGCCCAGTTCGAAATGTCCCGAAAATGCAACTACGCAATAAGCAAGGACATGCAAAAGAATCGTTACAGTGGAGCATAGCTATGGGGAAAAGTTACCTTATGCCGCGAAAGCTATAAAATCTTGTACACAAATAAAATTAAGTAAAAGCAGAGACCTTTATGAGAACGAATTATAATTATAGCCTTAACTAGTAAACTAATAATTATAAAATAAAGAAAGAACCTATTTTCTTAATAATAGACCAGCAAAATTTTAAAAACCCAGTAAGAACAGGATGCTCAAGCGCTTTCATTAGCTCGATTTCAGTGCAAGCACATCAAGATTTAATTTATCACCTGTGCAAGGGAGGTACATAAGTGAGAGGAAGGTAGGTGGGAGGAAGGTAGATGAGAGGGAGGTTAATGAGTGGAAGGTATCCGCTTAATGGTGGTGCATAAAATAGAATATGAAATGGCGTGTCGAGGCAAAATCAGGATGGGGTACTGTTCGGGCAAGCTGTGTCTATGGGCTGATCTGGAGGCTTTTGTTGTGACACAGCCTCGGCAAGTGTCAATGTACGATTTTCGCCCTGCAGGCCTTTTGTGCGAGGTGGGTGCGAGTGAGTGTGCAGAGGAAATGAAAGAGCAACCAGTTTTAGTAGTTGTTGCTGTTGTCGGTTTCCGACACTCCACTCGAGCAGAGTCGAGTCACTGATCCGTAGCATTCAATTGTCGAGCGACACAGCGACAACTATGGAACAAAAGCGAACTGTGGACAATTGACTTGGCATGCCGACTGACAAATATGATGACAAATACACGTACACGTACGGTACATCCATATGTAGAAAGATATACATAATACATACATATTCTCATGCACAGCCAGCGTGCTTCCGCTGCGGCTGCCCTGAATATTCAAATAGTTTTTGTTGTGCTTTTAATTATGTGTTCTAATTTCGCGTTCTCTCTCTGTCTATTTGCAGCCTCTTTTAGCGGCACTTTGGCAGCCAATCCGCCAGACTCCGACCAGAAGGGACCCGTCTTCCTCAAGGAACCCACAAATCGCATCGACTTCTCAAACTCAACTGGCGCCGAAATTGAATGCAAGTCAAGCGGTAATCCCATGCCCGAGATTATCTGGATCCGCAGCGATGGCACCGCCGTTGGAGACGTACCCGGTCTGCGTCAGATCTCGTCCGATGGCAAACTGGTTTTCCCCCCCTTCCGTGCCGAGGACTATCGCCAGGAGGTGCATGCCCAGGTCTATGCCTGTCTTGCTCGCAATCAGTTCGGCTCCATCATCTCGCGGGATGTGCATGTGCGAGCGGGTAAGTTGTCCGTGTTCTAGAGGCAGCACGCGCGGAGTCTACCGAGTGCGGAGCAAGTGGATGGATGTGGGTTAAGCGAAGTGGTATCAAAACGATGAGAGATTTGTGCCGAAATAAATGACAAGCAGCTTTAAATTCGGATACAGCTGGAAATCTTGAAAAAACTTGAATAAATTCGGTATTTATTATCCGATCGGAATGCTTTATACAAGATAGGTTAATATAGTATTTATCTTTATGTATGTCGAAGCAGAACGCTGTAACTTACATACTCGGCTTAATAATCGAAAATTATCGATTAGCGCGAACGGTGGGCGTGGCATCCAAAATTTGCGGAATAGCTTCAGAAGCGTACAACAAGCTTCATGTCAAATTTCGTGCTTCTAACTTGTATAATAGCTGAGATCTCTGCGATCAAAAAGACATTTCACATGCTCGCAGCATATTATAATGTATAGTAATGATACCATTTCGAACTATCTTAACACCCACTACCACTTGCGATGCACTCAATCCATTTTTTCCAGGTTTACAGAAAATTTCAGAGAAATCTACGTTGGATTCGTGGTTTCCTATGGCTTCGTTGGTTTCTATAGCAAGGCGATTTAGGGAATAGCTTCAATTTCATGAAAAGACTTCCCTAAAAGGTCAATCGTTTGAAGGAAACTTTTAATCAACATTCGTTTAGGCCACTTAAGACTAGTTGACGATGAATTTTTGTTGCTTTTTCGCTGTTCAAGAGACAGAGTGCATTTCCTGTATACACCCCTCGTTGTTTTGGTCGTCTATTTCGGTGTGATTAATCGTTGTGCAAGCTGCTGTCGATGATGATGATGATGATGACGACGATGATGCAATTGCACCATCCCGAGGAAGCCAAAGTTCACGGCAGGAGTTCACGTGTTATTTTTGGCTTATCGAGTTGTAAATTTATGGCTCAGTTGAGCTTCCCCATGCATAATATACTTACTTACCCTCCACTAAATAGGCCAGACTTAATAGCATTTTATCCAATTATGCTACAACCATGTGAGCAACCCTTAACTCGCTTAGTCATCGCGACAGTTGACGTGTTCGGCGCCAATTAGCCACGTCAGGAGACCTAGCCCAATCTCAGAGCAGATCTCTCTCCCCACTGACACAGCTCATTACTGACTTGAAGACTGTAGGGAATTTATAATGCTTAGTGCCAAAAAAAAATATATATATAAAATCCGCGACGTGAAATATGGTTCCATGAAACGGGCTACACCTCACAAAAATAAAAAAAAACAAAAACAAAAAAAGAAGCGAACGAAAAACGAAACGACAAAATAAAATGCTTTTAATTAATATCTAGCTTGACTATGATTATGTTTAGTAACTTTTTGAGCTTTCCACTTAATTGGTTGTCTAATTGTTTTCCGACAAACCGGAAACCCCAGCGAATCGTTTCTTGGAACCGGCTCGTCGTCGAGCAAGTTGTCAAGGTTGAGCAGGTGTTTTTATGCGGCGCGGCGTGAGAATCGCACTACAAATCATCGCATACACACTTTACTCACTCACTCACACACACAGCAAACACTCACTCAACACACACTCCCCGCAATTGCAGTTGTTGCTCAGTACTACGAGGCCGATGTGAACAAGGAGCACGTGATAAGGGGCAATTCGGCGGTTATCAAATGCCTGATACCCTCGTTTGTGGCCGATTTCGTTGAGGTCGTCTCCTGGCATACCGATCAGGATGAGAATTACTTTCCGGGCACAGAATATGGTGCGATCCAACAGCAACAACAACAAGTAGCACCTTGCACTCGTCTTAGGTTTAGACTTACTAAACGCATGGAACGCAGAACGAACGATTTCGCCCATCCAAAACCGCCCCATCAACTCAACTCAATCTCTTTCCCATCTTATTATTACAACAATCATCTTATCTTTTGTTTCTTCTTCTATCAGTCGTTTCGCAGCACTATGAAGAGGATATACACAAGGCGTTTGTCATACGCGGCAATTCGGCCATTTTGAAGTGTGATATACCATCGTTTGTAGCCGATTTTGTCAATGTTATCTCGTGGCACACCGATCAGGAAGAGAATTTCTATCCCGATACTGAATATGGTGTGTCTTCCGTGTGTGTCTCTCTCTCTCACTCTGTGTATGTGTGTGTGTATACTCTAACTACGAGTCACCCAACAAACAACAACAGCACACAACACTCACACACACACACACATCCAGAGGAGACTCGTGTACAGTTAACCAACACTAAGTACTAAGTACTAAGTACTACTAGGCACATTCGCAACACTGGTACAATAATAACTGTAAAATACCGCGAGCCACACATGTGTACCAAATGCAAAGCTAAACAATCAACCTAACCAATCAACTTAACCAACACTGGTCAGACTTCTGTTCTCCTTTCGCTTCGTCAAGTGTTTCGAATTTCGTTTCTTTCCATGTAAATTTGATATTGTTTTTATCTTTTTTAATTTTTCTACTTTTAACTTAACTTATTGTTTGCTCTGTGGATTTACTTTAGTCGTTGCCCAATACTACGATACCGATGTAAATAAGGCCTATGTTATACGCGGCAATGCGGCTGTACTCAAGTGTGAGATACCCTCGTTTGTGGCCGATTTCGTTAGTGTTGTGTCCTGGCATACGGATCAAAATGAGGACTTCATGCCAGGCACCGAATACGGTTTGTGGCCTTTGTCTGCGGTTACTTTAGTTACAATTGAATGTAGATACGATATGTACAGTTGATTAGAGCTATCATAATTACAAAGACCTTTCCCTTTTTAAGTTTTCTTTTAATTCTCATGCATTAATCCCCTTCACTCTGCTCTCTACAAAGTTGCTTCTTTTCCCAGTGCGTGTTTATGAGCGATGTTCCTAAACTATTATTAACCCCGAGTGCTGGGAGATTCTCAGGGAAGTTGCCCAGCGCATCGCTAAATATTTATATAGAATCTCATCAAATTGTGCATTAGGGTCCATTAAATGCAACCGTTCCCGTACCCGTTCCCCTTCTCCTTTGCCATAGACGTCTTTCAATTAGTTTGCTTAAGATTCTCACAAGCGCAAGCAACACGCGAGGTGTTTTATCTGCCTCCCTGTCGCACTTATCAGCATGTAATCTCTCTCGTTTCTCCTTGCCTCCCCCTATGCAGTTGTACAGCAGTTCTACGAGTCGGAGGTTAATAATGAGTATGTCATTCGTGGTAATTCGGCAGTTCTTAAGTGCTCGATACCATCGTTTGTCGCGGACTTTGTTCAGGTTGTCTCCTGGCAAGACGAGGAGGGTCAACTCTATGGCACACTCGATGAGCAGCAGGGCACCGGTATATAGACAAGATATATTACAGTACTACTACTAGTATATATAGATTATTCTAGTTATCCCATCCAATTCATTTTACTTTCCAACTTCCTTTACAGTGCTTGGTCTTCTCTTTAGTTTCTTTGCTTTCGATTCTCATCTATTTATCTCAACGTTTTTCAGTCGTCAATCAGTATTACGAAGCCGAAGTCGTCTCGGAGTATGTTATCAAGGGCAATACGGCAGTCTTGAAATGCACCATACCCAGTTTTGTCGCAGACTTTCTGCGCGTTGAGGCTTGGGTTGCCAGCGATGGCACGGAGTACTTGCCGCAGGATGATTTCGGTAGATCTTGAATTTGCCTTGTGGTTCCTATCTAAAAATAAGCAGCTGTTCCCCAAATACTTTTTCCCATTCCCTTACGCTATCATTTTCCTAAACGCTTCTCCCTTTCTCTCTCAATATATACGTTTAGTTGTTAATCAGTTCTATGGCGCCGATATTCTAATGGAGTATGTAATCAAGGGAAATGCGGCAGTTCTCAAGTGTTCGATTCCATCGTTTGTGGCTGATTTTGTTCGTGTTGAGTCATGGATAGATGAGGAGGGTACCGAGCTACGACACTCTGAGAATTATGGTACAAACTTATCCCAAAGAAATCTAGCTAGGCTAGCTGTAACTAACTCTATCTTACTGGGCTTCGACTATCCCAAAACGTCCCAAATATCTTTTAATTTAATTAATTTTCCATTTACTTTTAAATGTTTTAGTGGTCAATCAGTTCTATGAGGCCGAAATTATGACCGAGTATGTTATAAAGGGGAATGCGGCGGTTCTTAAGTGTTCCATTCCATCGTTTGTGGCTGATTTTGTGCGTGTCGAATCCTGGATTGACGAGGAGGGCAGTGTTCTGACCTTCTCCGATAATTATGGTGTGCCTCAGCTCATATCTGCTAATTTGGTTGTAAATTAAAGATTAGATATCCAACTTTTTCTCTCTCTCTCTCTCTCTTTCTCTCTCTCTCTAACTGATCCCATCCCATTCCCCTGTTAAATTATTTATGTTTCATTTCCCAACCGTTTCTCGCAGTCGTCTCACAGTTCTACATAACAGAGGCTGAGAATGAGTATGTCATAAAGGGCAATGCGGCTGTGGTCAAGTGCAAGATACCCTCGTTTGTGGCCGACTTTGTTCAGATCGAGGCTTGGGTGGACGAAGATGGGGTTGAATTGTGGCGAGATAATGCAACCGCTGCCTATGGTACAGTCAACGCAAAACATATAGCCTAATTAGCTGTAAACGCTTAGCTTAGCTCCTAACTTTCCCCACTTGTTTCCAACCGAACTTTCACACTTTTCATTTCATTTTCTTTGGGTTGGGGGGAAACTCTTTGCTGCAGTTGTCATACAATCCTACGAATCGGAGGCCGACAATGAGTACGTAATTCGAGGCAACTCTGTTGTCATGAAATGTGAGATTCCATCGTATGTGGCGGACTTTGTATTCGTTGATCTGTGGCTGGACTCAGAGGGTCGAAACTACTATCCCGATAATGCCGAAGAGACGGGTATTCTACGCACACACATTGTAGTTTCTAAATAGTTTCTAGATATTGCCCAATTCAATTCGATCTCTCTCCCTTCCGTTCCACAATTACTTTAATTTAGTTTTATGTGTCCAACCCTTCATTTCTTCAATTCAGTTGTGCATCAGTTTTATCAGACACGCGTCATCGATGAATTTGTACTGCGTGGCAACTCTGCCACGCTCAAGTGCCTCGTTCCTTCGTTTGTGGCCGATTTCATTGACGTTGAGGCTTGGTTAGATGAGGAAGGCGTGGAAATAATCCGCCCATTGCCCGATGAGTCTACGGGTAAAGCAATTGAGCTTAGCTTAAGACGTAGTCTATGTTAGTTAATAGAGACAACTATGAATCCTGATCTTACCCTATAACTTTCTCTGTTCTTTACTTATTATGATCCCGCTTATGTTCCCATATTCTTCCGATTCCGTCTACAATTCCAGTGGTTAAACAGTTCTTTGAGTCGCAGGTCTACGACGAATACGTTATTAAGGGCAATGCAGCCATTTTCAAGTGTCAGACGCCATCGTTTGTGGCTGATCATATTGATATAACCGACTGGATCGACACAGAGGGCGGTGTCTATACCAAGAATATAACGGGTACAGTTCTTTGGCGTCGCTTAAGTTAGAGTAGACACATGAAGGGTCCCATCCACAAACAAATACTCTTGATTTTCAATTATTTTCCTTATTGGAGACCAACTTTCCAATTCTCCTCTCTTCCCTCTCTCTCTCTCGTACACTTTTCAGTTGTGCCACAATCCTACAGCGTCAATGTGATGGACGAGTCCATTCTGCGTGGCAACAGTGCAATTCTCAAATGCCACATTCCCAGTTTTGTTGCCGACTTTATATTGGTCGACTCGTGGGTTGAGGACGAGGAGCGTGAGATATATCCGCAGGCCGATGTCACAGCTAGCGGTAAACCACTAGCTATAAGTTCTCCAAGCCTTGTTAGCTTTGCTTCTAGAAAACAACTGAATCCCGTTCCATGTACAATCCATTTGCCAGCTCTCTTCTTCAACTTGATCTTGGTCTTTGATCTTGAGTCCAACAGGTTCCCCGTACACTGCGCTGCTAGGCATTCGATTATCTTGCTTTTCTTTCTTTACTTTGAACTATACTTTCTTTCTTCCCCTTTCTTTTTACCCTTCTCTACTTTTTATTTTCACATCCCCGCATCCCGCTTTATCCCACGATCCAAGAGTCGCTCCTGACTTGCCCAAAAAAAAACCCACCCCTTCATGTAGTTGAAAGTAGCGTTGCTCTGTAGTCTAGTGTAAATACGAGAAATGTAAATATGTATGAACAAAAATGCTAATAAATACTCAAAAAAACTCAACTCAAATTGTACATTTGTATATTATAAAACTGCAATATATCGTCTAACTGTTTAACAAACATCACATCATATGATAATCCACATCAGCTCTGATATTGGCATTTTTGTTGAAGCATGAGTATCATATTCATAAATATTTGCAAAGAATTGTGGGAAATTGTTCAAGAATTTGTTTACCAATTAATTTGCCATGATATAAATATTTCCATGAGTACTTTTCACATAGTTTCCCACAATTTTTTACGTTTCAAATATCGATTGCTATGGTGTATAGTTAGCTCTATAAAAAAACAAAAACTTTGCTCAGACAATACAAACAATTAAATGAGATTTTCGCCTGAGCAAAGTTCTGCATGTGGTTGTAAGACTGAAAACTGAAGATTAATGGTGCCGGACTATGTAAATATTCTAACAAATTGAAGAACAGTCTTCAGTCTCACAATTGTATATATAGTAGTTTTAAATTAAAACTTTTTCCACAACCGAAAGTCACACTGCATGATTCCAGCGAATGATCTATCTTTCATTATTGCGCAACGCTTTGAGATCAAAGTGAAAAGATGAATGTGCTTATAAATGGACTATTCTGTGGCTTTCGAGTGTGAAACGAATAAACGAATAGATTCAATTAAAGCAAGAGCTTTAATTGGATTTTTTCGAATTGTATAAGAGTAGCATTGTTGTATATAGTATGTTAGCTTAGGTATCCGAAAAACTGGCCAAGACTAATATATTTCTTCTTTTTGATTAACTATCTTTGAACCTGATACCAACTATAGATGGCAAATACCTTGTCCTGCCCTCCGGTGAACTGCATATCCGTGAAGTTGGACCCGAAGATGGATACAAGAGCTATCAATGCCGCACCAAGCATCGTTTGACAGGAGAGACTCGTCTCAGCGCGACCAAGGGACGTTTGGTCATCACAGGTAAGTCGGCCCTGTTTGCCAATTGCTTCTTACCTCAAAGAGAAACCATAGTTATTGACTCTGAAGAGATGCAAGAATTGAAATTTATAATTATAATTGAAAGCAAATTTAAATTTAGCTATAAAAAAAGCAAGCCGGCTTGATTTGACTCATCGTTCAGAGTGTTAGCTTTGGTTTATCAGTGCTAAATAAATTTCATACAAAATATATAATTTGATAATAATGTTCATTGATAACGCGATTACCTGTACATGTACGTAGATTTGATTCCGTACTCAAAAATAGACTTTTATAAAAAATAAACTGTTAAATATGTATAATTTCTAGACGAACAATTTATATTTTCTATGAACATTATTTAGCAATCGATTAAAGCAGCAACAATATGGTTGCTTTCAATTTGGAATATTTTCTTTATGTAAAATTAAATAATAATAATTATTTTTATTAAATCAAGAAGTTATATTATACACAATTAAAGAAAGTATTGCAAATTATAAAAGTTGAACAGGAAAAAGGTTTTTACAAGGATCATTTTAAATCTACAAAGCAAAGAACTTTTTTCCTCTTCTGCTTTCAAATTACTGTGGCATTAGCTCAGTAATTTATTAACTATTAAAATACATAACAGAGCAACAATATTTTGACACTTTTGAGAGGGACTTCAACACTCAATCAAAAAGATTTTTCGCTTAAAATCTCTTTCTTTGTGAGAAGTTAATGCACTTTTATAAAAATTTATAATTTAACTGATAGTAATATACAATTCATTTAAATACTGTGTGTCTTGTCAAAAAATTGTCGCTCGCCTCAATTGAAAACTGCCTGAATGTTGGGATAGGGTACTCGACAATGAAATCGGCTTGAAAATATTAGCCAAGTGAGACAAAGAGAGAGAGATAATCATAGAGTTTCTTGTGGTCCGTTGTGAAAACAGAGAGCATGATCAAGCAGAGTCTTACTGGGCTTTTTCATTGGTTTTCCAAATTTCCTAAATTGTTTCCCAATGCGCCCAAGGTAAGTGCTACATCTAGTCATAATATATTGAAAATTAAAGCAAAATTATAACTTCATTTTCAATTTACAGAACCAGTTGGCAGGGTGTCGCCCAAATTTCCCACTTCACAGACTAGTAGCAGTTTTACGGGCGCGGCCAATGATAGCATTACTCTGCTGTGTCCCGCCCAGGCCTATCCAGCACCATTATTTAGGTGGGCTGCCTTTTGGCATTTCTGTATAAACTAGACCCAACTTTGGCCAGTTTTCTGCGATTATCAGAGAGACAAAGACTTTAGTATTTTTGCATATTCTCCTTCAAAGAGCCCATCGCGAGCGTTGCTCCACGTCTGCTCTCCGGCAATGATATCAAGGTAGTGCAATATGCCGCCCAGCATCCCATAACGCTGCTCTGTCCGGCTCAGTCGTATCCCGTGCCCTTCTTTAGGTAAGACCTATCCCAACTAGACGTACTCGCAGTCTCACAGTGCGTTTAACCTGACATTATTTCCTGCTAGAACCTGTTGGCAGTGTCGGGCCACGCCTCACAAGTGGTGACGAGTCTCGCATTCTTAAGGTGCACATGGAGCACAGTGCTACACTACTTTGTCCGGCTCAGGCCTATCCCGTGCCCTTCTTTAGGTAACCTAACCCAACAGCAGGTTCCCATTGATTCACAGTTGTACTGTCTAATCCCTTTCATCATATTCCCCTTAGAACCCGTGGCCAGTGTTAGTCCAAAAGTCACGGCTGGCGATGATGCCATTAAAATACCCAAAGTTTCATTGGGCCGCAGTGCAACGCTCATGTGTCCAGCTCAGGCATATCCAGTGCCCTTCTTTAGGTAATCCTACCCAACATTTTGGCATGGTTTCTTGCATATTCCATAGTACTAATGAGTTTCAAACCGATTTAGAGCCCGTCGGTAGTGTCAGCCCTCAGCTAAATGGCAATGGCAATCAGGAGCACATAACCCTAACTCGAGTTCCTCGAAATCACAGCGTAACCCTAATGTGTCCCGCTCAGGCATATCCAGTGCCCTATTTTAGGTAATGCCATATCCATATCCCAACATAAGGCATCCAGCGATTAGTTATACAAGTAAAAAAAGCTTCAATTCAATTTGTTGTTCTAGAACCGGTTGGCAGTGTAGGTCCAAAGTTAACCTCGGGAGACGATTCGCGCACCACAAAGGTAGCGCTCTCCCACAGTATCACCTTGCTGTGTCCCGCTCAGGCTTTTCCTGTGCCATTCTATAGGTAAGAGCCTGTCGAGTTTTCCTATATCAACGACAGGCAGTACTTTTGCATATGCTCTATACAATGGTCCTTCGTTTTGCTTTACTCCTTGCAGAACCCGTAGGAAGTGTTAGTCCCAAAATAAACACGGGCGATGACTATAATCATATTAAGGGCAAAAGTATGCAAGATTTGAGTCTATTGTGCCCTGCCCAGGCCTATCCACAGCCATTCTATAGGTAATACTCACTGATCCCCGTGTTTGAAAGGCAGTTTTAAAGTTATTTTCCCAGTTAGCTTAATGGTTTTGTACTTGCAGAGCCCATCGGTAGTGTCAGTCCCAAAATAACCAATGCAGACGACCTTAAGCACGTGAAAGTTAAGAGCTTGCACAGTCTGAGTCTTTTGTGTCCAGCCCAAGCATATCCTCAACCTGCGTATAGGTAAAGAACGCAAGAGTTTTCGCCCGACATTTTAGCAGCTTTTCAACTGATTAGGGTATTCAGTTTAATAGTGATTTCTCGTGTTTCAGAACCCGTTGGCAGTGTGGCACCCAAATTGAATTTCCTCGAGCGTTTCAGAATGATGCAAATTCAGGGTGGCAGCAGTTTTAATATACAATGTCCTGTCCAGTCCTATCCTATGCCGGTTTTCAAGTAAGCAATTCCTCCCAACATTCAGTTAGCTTAGACCCTACAACCTTTTTAAACTGATTGAAGTTAACTGCGCTTTTTAGAGCCCGTTGGTAGCGTTCGTCCAAAAGTCAATCCGCAGGACAAGCATCAGTTTATTGACATGGAGCTAAACCGCAGTTATGCTTTACTCTGTTTGGCACAGTCTTATCCAACGCCTGCTTTCAGGTAGTTAGCTGTTACTTCCCTCCCCTTGCCTTTTCCACCTTCTACCATCAACAGACAGTTTTCTGGCATGTCCTGAAATGGGAAATAATTCAACTTTTATGTTGTACTCGCAGAACCCGTTGGCTCCGTCAAGCCCAAAATAAACGTGCAGGACAAATTGCAGACACGCGAGATGGCCCTGGGCGCCGGATTCGCCTTGCTCTGCCCCGCCCAATCGTATCCCATGCCTGCCTACAGGTACTGAAAACATACCCTGCCCTGCATGTCGTGCGACCATTTTGTCTGCACTAAATTCTTGAAATTGTCCAATTTACAGCAAGTCCGGTCGTGGCACAACAAGATAATTAAAGCGATTATTTCGTTAACCTCATTTCCAACCCGGCAGTTTTTGAATTATAAAGCGTGTCTCATTACGTTACATTATTGTTGCATTTACAGAACCCATAGGTAGTGTTCCGCCCAAAGTTGGCATAGCCGACGAACTGTCCAACACTAGAACAGTGTTGGGAGCCAGCTTCAGTCTAAAGTGTCCTGCTCAGTCGTATCCCATACCAGCCTATAGGTAAGGCCTTAGACCTATCCACACTCAGGCAATTTTCACGCGGGGAAAGAGTTCAGTCTTGATTAATCTCAATTTTCAGAACCCATTGGTAGTGTTCCGCCAAAAGTTAGCATAGATGACGAGGTGGCGAATGCACGCGGATATGTGGGCAAGAGCCTGAGTCTTAAGTGTCCAGCTCAGTCGTATCCGATTCCTGCTTATAGGTATAATCGACGTACCATACGTAACTCAACATTCAAGTAGTCCAACACCTTTTCAAGCGTTCAACTAAGTTTTAAACCTACTCTAGAGCCCGTTGCTTCTGTGCCACCCAAGTTGAATCTGCTCGAAAGAGTTCGCACTATGGAAGTGCCATTGGGCTTAGAATATGCCATGCAGTGTCCTGGTCAAGCGTTCCCAGTTCCCATTAATAGGTAAATGCCCTATCACAAATAACTTCAGGCTGTTTACGATGTACTTAGGTATTAATCAATTGAGAATTTCAGAACCGATTGGCTCCGTTCCGCCGAAAATCAACAATATTAATGACAAGTTTCAATTGATGCAAATCAAATTGGGTCACAATTTTGCTATGCAGTGTCCTGGTCAAGCCTACCCAGTTCCAGTAGTTCGGTTAGTTTCATTGCCACACGCGCCCAACATATCAGGTTGATTGCTCCCACTCTTCACTAACATACTTCTTCTTTATAATAGAGCCCATTGGGTCAGTGCCGCCCAAGATCACAAGCCTCCACGATAAATTTCAAGTACTTCAGGTGAAATTGTCTGAAGATTATTCCATGCAATGTCCTGGCCAGGCATATCCAGTACCCGTTGTTAGGTCAGTTAACACTTCGACAGAGTAACCCATATCGACATTCATACAGTTTGATTAGCCTAACTTGCACATTCACCCAAATTCTTTGTAGAACCCGTGGGCTCTGTTGCGCCTAAAGTCGATACCAGAGATGAGTTTACCTTTGCCAGAACACAGCTGGGTGCTTCCAAGGCTCTCATCTGTCCGGCCCAATCGTACCCTATGCCATCGTTTAGGTAAATTGCTTTGAAATTCTTGCAACCAACTTTCAGGCAGAGTTAGTTTAGGACTGCAATACAACAATATCTTATGTTTCCATTCTTAGAACCCGTGGGCAGCGTGGCTCCTAAGGTTGACATAAAAGATGAGATCAACTATGCGCGTGTAGCTCTCAATCACAGTTTGGCCATAGTATGTCCGGCTCAATCGTATCCGGTTCCTGCGTTTAGGTAAGCCCATTTTCAGCATTCAGGCAGTTCGCTGGGGCAAAACTTCAAAGTAGTTTCCTAAGCTTCTGAAATTTTGCAGAGCCCGTAGGTAGTGTGGCACCTAAAGTCGATCCAAATGATCGCATTAAATGGGTAGACAAGCCCAAAGACCGTTCTCTGAGTTTACTTTGTCCAGCTCAGTCGTATCCAACGCCCGCTGCAAGGTAAGCTTCAATTATACCCTAACCAAATATTCAGGCAGTTTTCATTTAGGTTTCCTCGAGTTCAGAGATTAAATTGAATCTCAAAATTGCTTGCAGAACCTGTTGGTAGTGTGGCGCCCAAGGTAGACGTTAAGGATCGCATAACGTGGCTTGATAAACCTCAGGGGCAGGCATTAAATTTGCTCTGCCCAGCACAATCGTATCCCATGCCTGCATACAGGTACCAGAAGAGACCTACCCTAGAAATTTAGGCAGTTTTCTATAAGATCCCAAGTAATTTCAATTCTTAACTTCTTCAATTTGTAGAGCCCGTTGGTAGTGTTGCGCCCAAGGTCGATATGCACGATAAAATGGACTTTACGATAAGAAAATCAAATACTTCATTGAATTTGTTTTGCAAAGCTCAGGGTTATCCAATGCCTGCTTTTAGGTATGCCAAATAGAAGAGTCCTAGCCCATTCAGGCAGTTTGTTGGTTCAGTTTTTATAAGTATTGTATACAACTTTGTTAAACCTTCTTATTGTAGAACCCATTGGCACTGTCGCACCCAAAGTCGATTTAAAAGACAAGGTAGCCATATCTCTGACACGAATCGGTTATCAATTGAGCTTGATTTGTCCGGCTCAGGGTTATCCTATGCCAGCGTTTAGGTAAGAGGTCGCTACTAAACCAACAACAGGCAGTTCCTAAGTAAAACATTATCTTACTTTCTGTATAAATTCTCTTAGAACCTGTGGGCTCTGTCGCACCCAAAGTGGACATGAATGACAAGCTTAAGTTTTCGGCAAAGCATTTGAATACATCTTTGAGTATTTTGTGTCCTGCTCAGGGTTATCCAATGCCCGCTTTTAGGTGAGACGCTAAATTCATGCAGTTTTCAAATGAGCAGGAATCTTATGTAAAGATTTCATATACATAGCTCATCTCATTTGCAGAACCCGTAGGCTCTGTGGCGCCAAAAGTTGATATAAACGATAAGGTCAAAATATCCATAATTAAGTCGGGCAACTCGCTGAGCTTAGTCTGTCCAGCTCAGGGATATCCCATGCCGGCATTTAGGTAATACATAGTCGAGTATCTTTTCCTCTCAACTGGGTGCTTAGTTCTGTAGAATATTATTACGTATCTCCGACTTTTGCAGAACCCGTTGGCTCCGTAGCACCCAAAGTAGAGATTAAGGATAAGGCAGGCATATTCCTGGCCAAGGCAGATAACTCCTTGGCCCTACTCTGTCCCGCACAATCGTATCCAATGCCCGCATATAGGTAAAAGTTGGGAAATACTAAATAGACCACTCAAGCTATCCCATTATTCAGGCATTTTTAGCATGTGTTATACAATATATAGGGGCTATACAATCTGTTTGCAGAGCCTGTGGGTAGCGTGGCGCCACAAGTGGAAATCAAAGATAAACTGGGCATATTTGTGGCCAAATCAAATCGATCCTTCGCTCTACTGTGTCCAGCTCAGTCGTACCCTATGCCAGCTTTTAGGTAAGCTCTCTCGCTCAGGCAGTTTTCCATAGTAGTCGATATTTTTTTATAGAGCCCATAGGCAGTGTTGCACCGCGGGTTAATCGCAAGGACGAATTCAATCACGATCGTATAAGCATAAGCCAGGCCATTGCAATACAATGTCCTGCGCAATCGTATCCAGTGCCAGCCTATAGGTAAAAACAGTCGAGTAACCCTCTCCCTGTGGCATGCCTTTCTTTCATACGTTTTAAGTTGATAAGCTTATCGCATTTCCCTTCACCTGTAGAGCCTGTTGGCAGCGTGGCGCCACGTGTCAACAAACAGGATGGCTTGACACGCGACAGCATTCGTCTCAGCCAAACCGTGGCCATCTTTTGTCCCGCCCAGGCCTTTCCAGTACCCTTCTATAGGTAATACCCCAAGCTAGCTAATTGCGCGAATAGTTCAAAGTTCTCGTAAGTCTTCAGGCATCATTGGCTGCAAAACGATTTTAGCTGGTAATCAACTGCCTTGCCTTTACCCCCACTTCTCTTCTACCTCGCACAATTAAGCTCATTCACAATAGGCTGGTCAAACAGTGTCACGCTATAGCTCTCTCTCCCTTACTCTCTTTCAATGTTCTGGCAGTTTACAAAGTTTGCAAATCGCTTTCGTATTGTTTAACTTTAATAAGTTGTTCGATTTAAGAGCCTGTTGGCAGTGTACCGCCCAAAATAAGTGTTGGGGAACGTCGCAAGGATGCCGAAGTGCCGCTGCAGGGGGATTTAAGTATCTTTTGTCCAGCACAGTCCTATCCTGTGCCAGCCTATAGGTAAGAGAGAAGCACACTATCCAAGGACCTCCCCATTCTCAACCCAAGGCAGTTTTCATTTATTTCTTAAGCGGATTTAATATCTGATTGACAAGTTATAAACTTTTCCCGTAAATAGAACCTGTTGGCTCTGTTGGACCCAAAATAAGTGTGGGCGAACGACTCAAGGATGCAGCAGCTCAGCAGAATTCAATATTTACGCTCTTTTGTCCCGCACAATCCTATCCTGTTCCGGCGTTTAGGTAATAGTTTCTCTGTTAACATACCCAAGCAACATTCAGGCAGTTTTCGTATACCTTTTCTTACCTTAACTCTTTAAAACGTTTTTAGAGCCTGTTGGCAGTGTTGCCCCCAAAATTAGTGTTGAGAATCGTCTTAAAAATGCCGAAGCTCTATTGGGCAGCAGTTTTACGCTCTTCTGTCCTGGCCAGGCTTATCCCATGCCATTTTTTAGGTAAATCTAACTTTAATTCGGGCAGTTTTTGGTGAAATATTTCAATGACAATTATTTTAAGTCTCTAGATTATTCCAAATTTTGTAGAGCCAGTGGGCAGTGTGGGACCACGCCTTACTTCGGGTGACAAGACGCGCAATGTGGATGTTTCTTTTGGCGGCAGCAACACTTTGCTCTGTCCTGCTCAGGCCTATCCAGTGCCATTCTTTAGGTAACTCTCGGTCAAAGTTTTGAGGCAAAGTGAAGTACATTTTAGAAAGTTTTTTTCAGTTAAGCACTATCAAACCTAATTCAGGCAGTTTTTGCTCTTACACAACACCGAACTTGTCTGATTTTCGATTGATTTTCAGAACCGATAAGCGGCGCAGCGCCGAGAGTTGCCTTGATACAGAAAACAAATATCGAATTTGTGCGTTTGAATAATACTGTGGCAATTGTGTGCCCCGCACAGGGTTATCCCGTGCCCGCATTTCGGTAAGATATTCTATATCCACGCGTTTAGTTCAGACAGTTTTCAATGCATTTATCGATTGTGATATATCCTTATCAATTACCTTTATGCTCTAGAACCCATTAGCAGCACTGTTCCCAAAGTGGTCTCTTTGGCCAAATTCGATATGAAATCCTATGCCGCGTCTAGTACCTTAGCTCTGCTCTGTCCTGCTCAGGGTTATCCGGTGCCCATTTTCAGGTAAAGCGAGTTAAATTAAGGCTTAAGCATTCAGGCAGTTGATAGCTAAGCTATATAGTAGTATATTCAGCTTAATGTAATATTTCAGAGCCAGTTTCGAGCACAGCTCCAAAGGTGCCGCCTCTGCAGTCACGTCCTCTCATTGTGGCTGAGCACTCGAGCATTTCCATTCTGTGTCCCGCTCAGGGTTATCCTGCTCCTAGTTTCCGGTAAGCTGGGCAAACTCCTTAAGATCATGTATCTCTCCAACATTCGGGCAATCAAATTTACAGATGGTTTTCAATACGTTTTAATGCCGTTTTCAGAGCCCATTGCCAGCAGCCCGCCCAAGATAAATGCCTTGACTTACAAACCCAACACGGTTGAGTTCCATTCTGCCACGGCAATACTCTGTCCCGCACAAGGTTATCCTGCTCCCAGTTTTCGGTGCGTTCGAATTGATATTGTAATTTAGTAATGCTTAGGATAGTCGTACTCCAAACCAACTACAGGCTTTAGGCTTAAACTGGTTTTTTCAATGCAAAACCTTGACATCTTTACAGAACCCATCTCGAGCACAGCACCCCGCACACCGGCTCTGGTTCAGAAACCTCTTGAGCTACAGCAATCCCATTCGATTTCATTGCTTTGTCCAGCGCAGGGCTATCCCGCTCCCAGTTTTCGGTAAGCCGAAATATCTGCAAGCTTAACCTTATTATAAGGGTCTTAAAAGCAGTGTTGGAAAGCGCATTTCTAGTATTTCAAGTACTTAGAGCTGTGTTAAAACCCCATGTTCCCATTCATCCTCAGGCAGTTTTTAAAATGTCTTTAGTAAATTGGCTGATTCCTGGTTTATTTTTCAGAGCCCGTTTCAAGCACTGCACCACGCATACCCTCAATAATGAGTAAGCCCTTCGAACTGAAGAGAGGCTCAGATATTTCACTTCTTTGTCCAGCTCAAGGCTATCCAGCGCCCAGTTTTCGGTAAAATTCAAAAGAAATATATTATATATTATAATATATAAATATATTATTATAAATATATTTACGTACTAGCAAGTCTATGCTGTATTCCAACCCAACATTCAGCTAAATATTCCATATCACACATATCTCTATGCAGAACCCATATCGGCTAAGGGACCCACACTCTCTATCGATACGAAATGGTCGGGAATCGAGAGGCATCGCGGCATGGACATTGTGCTGTTGTGCCCCGCTCAGGCGTTTCCCGTGCCCGTTAGCAGGTTAGACAAGTCTCTAGTCCCGATGCGTGCTCCTTAATTATGCATAAGATGTGCGAACTTTAACCCCGAGTCCAGGCCGCAGGCCCCAAACGGTTCATTCATAAAATGTGCGAGCAAACAGTCGACAAACAACAACGACAACAGCAACAACAAACACAAACAGAACAGGCGCGCGCACTCATAAAAAGTAAGCTAAGTAAACAAACCGTAAAGCGTAAAGCGACGCGACGGCGGCAAATCGCTGGCAATCAAATGCAGCTCTCCCTCACTCTCCCTCACTCACTACCTCGCTCATTCCAACCTACTCGGTGTGCGGTTGTGTGCGTGTCGATTTGTAAACAAACGCGTAGCCCCAGCTGATTGCGCTCTCTCGCGCACTCTGGCTCTCATTTGCGCACTGCGCATGCTCGCGTTCCACACAAAATTTCCCAAACAATTACCCCTTCATGCGCGCGTCGTTGCTTATGTGGATTGTGTGTGGATTGTATGCATCTCGCTCTCGCACCGGTTTTATGAATGAACTCACGTTTGTGGGTCAACTTTCGTTTTCCGTTCGCTCTTTTTGTCTTCATCTTGGCTTTTGCCCTCCACTTGTTGCCACAATTTGCGCTCTCTGCGCATGTTCAACACACAGTTGTTGCTGCTGTTGCTCGTGTAACCTTAAGCTTAACATTGACCTTAATAATGTGCTATGCATTGTGCCGCGTCGCGCCGTTTATTGTCGTCTACTTTCTCTTCCTCTTCGTGGTAAAGTTCAACGTCTTTGGGGGTTGCGTCTGTGCGACTTGGGTGATTCGTGCTATTTGTGTCGAAAGGTCACGTTTGAAGTGCACGTGAGCTTGTCGACCTTCAAGCTGAAGTTTATTCGAGCTCGTATTGTTGTTGTAGTTGGGTTTATTTGCTCTCTCTCCCGTCTTTCGAAAGTCGTTTGAAATGTAATCAAGTCACCTGTTTAGGATTAGATTTAGTATGCGCTACAGACGGTGCATATGTCAAGGGGCACAAGATAATTATTTCATAATTGCAGTTTTACTTTCTCTATTCAGGCAGTTATTCTATATTTTTTTTGATCTAGTCATATAATAGTTAGGTATTATTATATCACTTTCCCTTTCGCTGTAGAACCCATCGGTTCCAAGGCACCTTCAGTGCCCACGGGCGTGCAGACCTTTCAGCAAAATGTCCCAATGCAATCCACATTTGCAATGCTGTGCCAGGCCCAGGCGTTTCCAGTACCCTTCTTTAGGTAATCGAAATAATTCAGCCTTAGAGCTGATGTTAAGGGAAATTTGGACTTTAACTTGTCAACTGGTTCTATCAACAGATTTTCTTTCCTAAATAAAATCACTATTTCCTTTGATTTTAGAGCCTGTCGGCGCTAAAGCGCCAACTTTTTCGAGCGATTCGAAGGGCAGCATTTTCGAGCGTTTCATCAACTCAAGCTTCGCTCTTCTGTGTCAGGCACAAGCTTTTCCTGTGCCCATAATAAGGCAAGTTTAAAAGTTTCTCTATCACTCAGGCAGTTTTCATTGGCAAGACAGTTAGCAACAGGCTTATTCTATAAACTTTTACAGAACCCATTGGCTCCAGGGCTCCCACATTTTCCACGGACTACAACTCATTCTCGTATGCTCGCCCCGTGGGTCATAGTTTTGCTCTGCTATGTCAAGCTCAGGCATATCCAGTACCCGCTATGAGGTATACCTTTTATACTCAGGCAGTTTTTCAATTGTATACATATTTAGATATAATACTAAGTACATCTATGACCTGCAAATTACAGAGCCAATCGGAGCAAGGGCACCCACCTTCTCCACCGATTCCAACGTATTTTCCTATGTACGTGGAGTGGGTCATAGTTTTGCTCTGCTGTGTCAAGCTCAGGCATATCCAGTACCCGTTATGAGGTAGTTCTCTCTCTCACTCTCCAACTCTCATTTAGTTTCATTCAGACAGTTTCTTGATTGCGATTTAGATTTCAATAAATCTTTTAAATTCCAGAACCTGTTGGAGCTAAAGCACCCACTTTCGCTAGCGTCTCAAAAATCTCAAGTCTACTCGGACATAGCTCTCAAGATATAGTTTTACTATGTCAGGCCCAGGCATATCCTGTGCCAATAATTAGGTGATATTCTCAATTCTATAGCACTATCCTTATATCTTTAGAAAAGTTTATTCTATTCTCCTTGTGTTTCCGCCGCCAACTGGTTTTAGAGTATATTCTTTTGATAACTAATTATTTGCTATGATCATTTATTGTAGAACCAGTTAGCGCCAAGGGTCCCACTTTCGCCTCTGATATGAAAAGTTATACCTTTGTGCGATATTATGGTCAAAGTTTTGCATTACTTTGTCAAGCGCAGGCGTATCCCGTGCCCCTGATAAGGTAGTCCAATTTAACCCTTACCATTTCAGTCAGTTTTCTATAAACAATTTGGTTAGTCTATTGAGTTGCATCATGTTTTTTTACTTTCATAGAACCGATTGGCGCCAAGGCACCTTCCTTCTCGGGCGAATCGAAGAGTTTTAGTTTTATAAAAGATCATTCGACAAGCTTTGCTTTATTGTGTCAGGCACAGGCGTATCCCGTACCCATACAACGGTTAGTGAAGAAATACTTAAGCAATCGGGTAGTTTAAAATAGGAATATTAATTAATAGTTCCATTAAAATCACCATGAAACCTTGCAGAACCTGTGGGCAGTGTGGCGCCCAAAGTATCTGGTGGGCGACTCCAAGAAGTAACCAAAACAGCAGCTAGTGATTTGGCCATCCTGTGCCTGGGTCAATCCTTTCCAACACCAGCATTTAGGTACACGATAACATCCCCAATTCAGGCAGTTTACTCTTTACTTAGTTTAGGAATCTGACTTGATTATCCCCTCTATTGCAGAGCCCATTGGCAGCGTAGCACCCACAATATCGGGTGATCGCTTACAGGAACTTACCCGAAAGTTGGGTCAAAGCTTTTCCATCTTATGCCAGGGACAGGCATATCCCATGCCTGCATTTAGGTATATTGATATATTCATTACGTAGTTCAGGCAGTTTCCATAGTGTACGGCTAGTAGATTGGCTTGAATTATAACCTGTTTCTCAACTCAACAGAGCCCATCGGTCACGTTAAGCCACGCATTGCCATCAAAAGTATAGAGATTAATGAGGTTCCCCTGGCTGAAACATTTGTAGGCCATTGTCCCGGTCAGGGGTATCCCGTGCCAGTTTATAGGTAGATTGATTTGTAATAGGGCATTTCTGTTAGGAGAATTCCGCAACCCCAAAGTGTGGCATAAAATGAGCAAATCTCCAAGCACAAATCCCAGGTAAAGGTAAGTAAACTATGGAAACAGACTGCAAGGCTTAATATATTGATGTGGTAATAGGATTAAATATGCACGTAAGTATTCCAAGTCAATGATTAAGTAGTGCCTTCAGGAGTTTGCTCGTTTTATGTCCACTGTCCCGTCTCAGCCAACCTTATGCCTTGGAACATTCCACTCACGCACATCTCTCGTTGCAGATGGTACAAATTCATCGAAGGCACCACTCGCAAACAGGCTGTTGTACTCAACGACCGCGTGAAGCAGGTTTCCGGTACACTCATTATCAAGGACGCCGTTGTCGAAGATTCTGGAAAATATCTGTGTGTGGTGAACAATTCGGTGGGCGGCGAAAGCGTGGAAACCGTGTTGACTGTAACTGCTCCACTTTCGGCGAAAATCGATCCTCCCACACAGACCATTGACTTTGGACGTCCAGCGGTTTTCACTTGCCAATACACGGGTAATCCCATTAAGACTGTTAGCTGGATGAAGGACGGCAAGGCCATGGGACACAGCGAGCCAGTGCTACGCATCGAATCCGTCAAGAAGGAGGACAAGGGCATGTATCAATGTTTTGTGCGCAACGATCAGGAATCTGCAGAGGCCAGTGCTGAACTGAAACTTGGCGGACGCTTCGATCCACCCGTTATTCGTCAGGCCTTCCAAGAGGAGACCATGGAACCTGGACCAAGTGTATTCCTGAAGTGTGTTGCTGGCGGTAATCCTACACCCGAAATCTCCTGGGAACTTGATGGCAAGAAGATCGCTAACAATGATCGATTCCAAGTTGGACAATATGTTACGGTTAACGGCGATGTGGTATCCTATTTGAACATTACGTCAGTTCATGCTAACGATGGCGGTCTCTACAAGTGCATTGCCAAGAGCAAAGTTGGCGTGGCTGAGCACTCTGCCAAACTCAATGTCTACGGTCTGCCCTACATTCGTCAGATGGAGAAGAAAGCAATTGTTGCCGGCGAGACATTGATGGTTACCTGCCCAGTTGCGGGTTACCCAATTGATTCTATTGTCTGGGAGCGAGGTAAGCGACAGGCAAGGAAGGTTAGGAAATGACAGGATTTTATGTATTTTCGCATCCACTTAGATAACCGTGCTCTGCCCATCAATCGCAAGCAGAAGGTCTTCCCCAATGGCACCCTCATCATCGAGAACGTCGAACGCAACTCGGATCAGGCTACCTACACTTGTGTCGCTAAGAATCAGGAAGGTTACTCGGCACGCGGCTCCCTGGAAGTGCAAGTCATGGGTAAGTCGAACTGTTCAGTTACTGCGTCAGCGCCTGTCCACATGGATAGCTCTGCGCCAGTGTTTACCTTCTGGGCGGGTCCACTTTACAGCTTCAGCGTTGGTCGTTCGCTTCACTCAATCGATAATGTAACCTCTCCGACTGATCTCAGTGCCACCACAGATCGTGCCCTTTGACTTTGGTGAGGAGACCATCAATATGAACGAAATGGTCTCGGCCACTTGCACGATCAACAAGGGTGACACCCCACTCGAGGTGTATTGGACCACAGCGCCGGAACCCAAACTCGGCGCAGCGCGTCTCATGTCCAACGATGGCATCTTGATAACGAAGACCACCCAGCGCATTAGCATGCTTAGCATTGAGTCGGTTCATGCCCGACACAGGGCTAACTACACCTGTGTGGCCCGCAATGCGGCGGGCGTGGTTTATCACACGGCGGAGCTGCGTGTCAACGGTGCGAGCTCTCCGAGAGTCTCAGTTTCCTATTTTGATCAATTTAGTAGTCCGTTCGCCCAGCTTAGTTGATCTCTAACCTTATGTTTTGTTTAACCACCCTCCTGCCGATCCAAGTACTGCCTCAAATTGTGCCCTTTGACTTTGGCGAGGAGAGCGTCAATGAGCTGGACATGGTGTCCGCCTCGTGTACGGTCAACAAGGGCGATCTGCCCATCGATGTGGCCTGGACTAAGAACGGCGGACGTGTCTATACCAACGATGGCATTGTGGTCACCAAAACCAGTACACGCATGAGCGTGCTGAGCATCGAATCAGTGAGAGCGCGTCACGCAGGCAACTACTCCTGCGTGGCCACCAACAATGCCGGCGAGAGCAAGCATTGGGCCATTCTTGCTGTCAATGGTTAAGCTTAATTCTTGTGCTCCTTCAATCTTCTGTGATTCATGATTTTGCTTTGCTTTTGTTTTGCGTATCAACGTATTCCTGATCCCAGTTTTGCCTCAAATTGTGCCCTTCGATTTCGGCGAGGAG
Organism: Zaprionus inermis; assembly: GCA_018151445.1. NCBI lineage: Eukaryota > Metazoa > Arthropoda > Insecta > Diptera > Drosophilidae > Zaprionus > Zaprionus inermis. The sequence goes on along the minus strand of JAECXD010001572.1, from coordinate 2,578,257 downwards.
AGCATCAATGAGCTGGACATGGTCTCAGTCTCGTGCACAGTGAACAAGGGTGATCTGCCCGTGGATATCTATTGGACTAAGAACGGTGGACGTCTCTATACCAACGATGGCCTGCTCGTCAATCGAAACAGTCAGCGACTCAGTGTACTCAGTATCGAATCCGTGCGAGCTCGCCACGCGGGCAACTACTCCTGCGTGGCCACCAATAATGCTGGCGCCACAAGGCAATCGGCTATGCTGGCAGTCAATGGTTATTCCTGCTTCTGCTAATCTGTCTGCTTTTGTTTTTTGCTTTTTAATCCCCAATCCCGATCACAATTCACCCTCTTAGTCCTGCCCCAAGTTCTGTCCTTCGACTTTGGCGAAGAGAGTATCAATGAATTGGATATGGTCTCCGCCTACTGCACTGTCAACAAGGGTGATCTTCCGCTCGACATTGCCTGGACCAAGAACGGTGGGCGGGTCTTCACCAACGACGGCGTTGTCGTCACTCGCAACAGTCAACGCATCAGCGTGCTAAGCATTGAGTCAGTGAGAGCTCGTCATGCGGGGAACTACTCCTGCGTGGCCACCAACAATGCCGGAGAGACCCGACAATCTGCCATGCTGGCAGTCAATGGTTAAGCTTAGTCTAGCTCTCCCCTATTCAGTATAGTTTTCATTATGTATACACTTTCGTTATCCAAACCCCAATCCATCCATTTTATGCTTCATTGTCAGTGCCACCATCTATTGCACCTTTCTCGTTTGGCGACGATCCGGTCAATACTGGCGAAAATGCCGGTGTTCAGTGTATGGTTCAGAAGGGCGATGTGCCCATTACCATCAAATGGACCCTCAACTCGCGACCCATTATCAATGGCGAGGAGGGCATCACCATTCTCAAATTGTCGCCCAAGACAAGTGTGCTTAATATAGCCGCCGTCGAGCAGTACCATCGGGGCACCTTCAAGTGTATAGCCGAGAATCTGGCAGGGTCCAGTTACACGACCTCCGAGCTAAAAGTCAATGGTGAATGCCAGGATGTCTTAACATATCTAGCCATTATTATTTAGCTCACTGTTTCCAACTTCAATTTCGACTCTAATCGGGAGGAATCTAATACGTATTCCTTCATCGGGTCGAGAGTGGATTTCGGAAGCAGTCTTTATATTATTATTTCTTTTTTTATTATTATGATTTTCACCATTCTATCATATAGTGCCACCCCATGTGCTTCCCTTTAACTTTGGCAGCGAGGTCTTCAACATGGGCGATGTCCTTAGTGTTACTTGTGTAGTGCTAAAGGGGGATTTTCCGCTGGAAATACAATGGAGTCTCAATGATGAAATAATTGAAACGGATCAGAATGGGTTTACCATCCTACAGCTAAACAGTCGCACTAGCTACCTTAGTGTGGATGCCCTGGAGGCCAAACATCGTGGGGTCTATAGCTGCATAGCTCAGAATAAAGCAGGGAAAGCTAAATTCGCTGCTGAATTGAAAGTTAATGGTTGGTGGATCAACGGCTTCTAAAATCCGTTAACTCCTGGTACTGCTCTACTCTTTATTAACACATTTCTGGTTTATTCGGTGCTGTAGAGTTGTAGCGGGGTGTGTGCTGGATAGAGATGAAAAAAAACAATGAATTGCAACAAATTTCTTTTCAAACCCTAGTTGCACCACAGATTAGCCCGTTTTCATTTGGGGACGAACCGCTAAATCGTGGCGAGGTAGCAAGTGTTAATTGTGTGGTGCCCAAGGGAGATCTACCTCTTGACATTTACTGGACCCTTAATTCAGCCCTGATCGTTAATGGTGAACTGGGCTTCACCTTGGTGAGGCTCAACAAGCGCACAAGTTCGCTGAATGTGGATTCTCTAGAGGCCATTCATCGTGGCAGCTTTAAGTGTATAGCCAATAATTCAGCGGGCTATGCTGAATACGTTGCCGTACTAGAAGTGAATGGTCGGTCATAAATAATTGTAGAAGATCTTTTCTTTTTTGAGTTTCCATTAAGTTATGACTTATTATTTATCTTACTGAAAACCTCCTTCAACCCTTCAAAGTTTCCCCCCAAATACAACCCTTCGACTTTGGTAGTGAGCCCGCAAATACGGGCGAAATAGCGGGTGTCTTCTGCATGGTACCCAAGGGGGATTTGCCCATGGAAATACGCTGGACATTGAATTCAGCACCCATTATTACGGGCGAACATAGTTTCTCCCTGTCTCGACTGAATCCACGCACCAGTTCGCTGAATATCGATGCACTGGAGGCCCGTCATCGGGGAATTTATAAATGCATTGCCGCAAACAAAGCTGGAACCGCTGAATATAGCGCTGAATTGCACGTGAACGGTTTGTGCGGGATCATTAAGCAACTTAGTTCATAAACATTACTTTTATTTCTTACATTTGCTTAATTTATGTTTTAATTTAAAATCCCCTCAACCAATTCAAGTGCCTCCGCAAGTACTGCCCTTCAGCTTTGGCGAGGACACGGCCGATGTGGGTGATATTGCCAGTGCCACCTGTGTGGTACCCAAGGGTGATTTACCCCTGGAAATACGCTGGTCCCTGAATTCAGCACCCGTAGTAAATGGCGAAAATGACTTTAGCCTGGTGCGGTTGAATAAACGCACAAGTTCGCTGAATATCGATTCGCTGAATTCGTTTCATCGCGGTGTTTACAAATGCATTGCCAGTAATGCGGCTGGTAGCAGGGAATATGTTGCTGAATTGCAAGTTAACGGTTTGTTTGCGCTGATTTCGTTTGTGTATCGCACGCTAGAAAATATATATACCATAAATACTCAACTAGGCTTAAGTAGCACTAATAGAACTTGCACCCGGTGTTTGTTGTTGGAGCACTGTGCACTATTCGAAGAATAGAATAATGATTTGCGCAGCTGAATTAAATATAAAGCTGCTGAATTGTGTTGATATGTTGTGGTTTATGTTGTTGTCAAGCTGTTTTGTCATAAAATTCAAGAAAACATAAGCTGAATTTCAGCTGAATGCGGAAAGAGCAGAATTGAAAAGCGAAAAATGCGGAGTCTGCTTAGTCCAACACCATTTCTATCTTTGAGTTTCCCCGCTTTCTACTTAGTTCCTCCACAAGTTATGCCCTTTATCTTCGGCGATGAACCTTCCAACTACGGCGACAGTACCGCCGTACAGTGCATGGTGTTCAAGGGCGACACCCCGCTGCAGCTGCACTGGACGCTGAATGGACAGCCCATAACAAATGAGAATGTAGGCATAAGGATCATTAAAATGTCACCGAAGCTAAGTTCACTCAGCATCGATTCTATTAATGGTCATCATCGTGGACTCTTCAAGTGCATTGCCAGCAATGCAGCGGGCAGTGCCGAGCAAAGCGCAGAGCTAGTAGTCAACGGTTAATCAAGATGACTTTCTTTGCATATGTTTTAAGACTTCTGAGTTTTTTATTCTTTCGTTTCTTGTTTCGACACCCATCTATCCCTCTCCCACTCCCAACAGTTCCCCCGCAAATCAGACCCTTCGACTTTGGCGACGAGGCGTCCAACTCCGGCGAAACCATGGGCATACAGTGCACAGTTATCAAGGGCGATCTGCCTATCAACATTAGCTGGGCGCTGAATAATCAGACGCTGACCAGCGGTGACTGGGACATCGTTATTGGTCGCATGTCCAGCAAATCGAGCACTCTAAATATAGACTACATAGCAGCCGAGCATCGGGGCATCTACACCTGTCGGGCTCGCAATCAAGCGGGCGAGAGCAGCTACAGTGCCGAGCTGAAAGTCAACGGTGATGCTACTGAAATTACTGTGAACTAGGGATAATACAAATTAAGCATGGTTTTAATTTAATTGTTCAACTGTTTGGTTTACCTCCTTGTTCTCCCTCCCTGACCTAGTGCTACCAAGCATATATCCCTTTAGCTTCGACGCCGAGGCCAACGAAGGCGACAGCGTACAGTTGACGTGTCACGTGGCCAAGGGCGATCTACCCTTGCGTATACGTTGGACTCACAATGAGCTGCCACTGTTCCCACATCTGGGCGTAATGGCTAGTAAAATAGGCGAACGGATTAGCCTGCTGACCGTGGAAACGGTCAAGGCGGTGCACTCGGGAAACTATAGCTGTGTGGCCAGCAATAATGCGGGAAACACCAGTTACACGGCCGAGTTGCTTGTCAATGGTCTCTACAAATATTATACTATATTTTACATATTTAACCATCATTATATTATGTTGATATCCCACTCAACTCACTTAATCCACCCCCAAACTCAAAGTACTGCCACAGATTGTGCCATTCGCCTATGACGATGTCATCAACATGGGCGACTCCATCGACTTGTTCTGTCAGATCCAAAAGGGAGATCGCCCCATTCGGGTACATTGGAGTTTCGAACGCGAGGCTAGCGATAGTGACGCCAGCTCAGATGATATCGATCCGCAAATGCGCACGAATCGCATCAGCGGCAAAACAAGCATGTTGTCCATACCAAGTGCTACTCCAGCCCACACGGGCACCTACACCTGTATCGCCAGCAATGCGGCGGGCACGACTAGCTATGGCGTCAATCTGACAGTGAATGGTGAATTCCCAATGGCATAGACTAGTCTAGGGAACGGTTTTATAGTTATATTTAATGAGCTAACCTCTTTGAATTAGCTATAGTAGTTCGAGTATGGTTCGATACTAATCCATCTAATGCGTAATGGTCCCACCCACATCCATTTTAACTGAATCTATTAAACTATCAATTCAAGAGTCGAGAGACTGTCAACTGCGTTCCAAAAAGCTTAAGAGAATCTGCTGCAGTTCTTGTTGGCACCATTAAGACTTAAACCCATTAGTTTCTCTAACCTGCCCACCGATTCTATCTCAGTACATGTACATTTATCTCTCACTTACACTGACCTAACCTCTAACTACAACTTTTGCTAAAGTCTCACCCAAGATTGCTCCTTTTGATTTTGGTGAGGAGCCGCTGAACTACGGTGAACCTGCCTCGGTACAGTGCACCATTCTGGGTGGTGATCTGCCCATTAATGTCACCTGGCTGCTGAATAACGCTACCATAGACAGCTACCACGATATATCCTTCTCGCGCATCGGCAAACGCATCAATGTTCTGTCCATTGAGTCGGTGGCCGCCCACCATGCGGGTTTCTACTCATGCCACGCCCAGAACAAAGCCGGGCTAACCGCCCATTCAGCACGTTTGATTGTGAATGGTTTGTCGGCCGGATAAATGAATAAAACTATTGTGTATTTATTTTATTTGATTTACTTTTGGTTTATTACTCATAACGACATACCTCATCCGATCAGTTCCTCCCAAAATAACTCCCTTCACCTTTGGCACGGAACCCATGAATTTCGGCGAACCTGTCTCGGTGCATTGTACCATCTCCGGTGGCGATTTACCCGTCTCTGTCATCTGGACACTGAATCGTCATCCGCTACTGCCGGAACTGGAAATATTCACCGAGAGACGTGGCCAACGTATCCACAACCTCATGATCGACGCCATCGAGGCGAAGCATGCCGGCAATTACACGTGCATTGCCAGCAATTTAGCTGGTCGTGCCGAGCATTCCACAGAGCTCATTGTGAACGGTGCGTGGCCAGTGTGGCCAACAACCCATCTTTATCTATCTGCTTAAGACCTTTGTAGTGTGTAATGCTAAGAAGACTCTTGCAACTAGCTAAATACTCTTCTAAGATCATCAAAATCAACTATCTGAATATTACATTCCAATACCTTACGATATTCAAATATAGCAGAACACTGCAAGGGGTTTTCAGCTTCGGAGTACCGAAGATTGCCACAGCTTTTCTTCCTGTTGTATTTATTAACTTAGCCCATCTATAACCTTTGCCTTACATAGACAAATTTGAAAGGTGTTGTGTGCTGCTGAAAGGTGTATTATAGCGCGAAAAGAAGGAAAGTTCTATAGATGTATTTTAATTCAATGTATTCCACCTCTCTACCTTCCAATTAGCCTTACCGCGCATAAGCCCCTTTAGCTTTGGCGAAGATTCCATGAGCTATGGTGAATTTGTGAATGTTCAGTGCACCATATCCGGCGGAGATCTGCCTGTGAATATTACTTGGACGCTGAATAACAGACCTTTTGAGGATTATCTAGAGATTTTGACCACCAAGCGAGGCAAACGCATTAACGAGCTGACTATTGAAGCAGTCTCGGCCAAGCATGCTGGGAACTATTCCTGCATAGCCGAGAATCGAGCGGGTCGTGTCAATCATACGGCCGAACTGAAAGTTAATGGTTAATACCAAGATTTACAGATATACAAGTAGCATAATTCTTTTTTCTTTGTTTTGTTTAACCCTGATCCCTGCCCGACCCAAAGTGCCTGCTAAAATAGCTCCGTTCGACTTTGGTGATGATCCCTCCAACTTTGGGGAATCAGCGAGCGTTCAATGTTTGGTTACGTCGGGTGACTTTCCCGTCAGTTTTGCTTGGCTCTTCAACGGACGCGAAATCAATGAGAATGTTTACGATGTGTCTATGGTAAAGTTGGGCAAGAAGATCAGCGCACTGTCCATTGACTTTGTGCGTGATCATCATGCGGGCAACTACACCTGCGTTGCGGTCAATCGTGCCACGTCGGTTAACTACACCGCCGAGTTGGTGGTGAATGGTACAGAGCATCAATTAATTGTTATCCTTCGTTTTCTGTTTTACTCTTATATAATTTACTACCCTGTACTCCGACCCACATACCCAAGTTCCCCCTAAAATTGCACACTTTGACTTTGGCGATCATGCCGTCAACTTTGAGGAGTCGGTTTCGGTTAATTGTCTCATCTATCTGGGCGATCTGCCCATGGACATCACATGGCTGTTTAATGGGGCACACGTACAGGCCTACACGGGCGTCTCCATTGTCAAGGGGGGCAAGAAGGCGAGCATATTGACCATAGACTCGGTGCACGCAGGCCACGCCGGCAACTACACCTGCAAGGCACGAAACGATGCAGACTCGGCGGAGTACACGGCCGAGTTGATTGTAAACGGTACTCGGATCTTTGAACTGTGCATGATCTGTGTAATTTTCCTTTGGATTTAACTTTAATTTGTACCACCATACCAACCCGATATTCTCCCGACAGCTCCTCCCAAAATAGCGCCTTTTGACTTCGGTAAGGCACCAGCAAACTTTGAGGATTCGGTTTCGGTGAATTGCCTGGTGACCTCGGGTGACTTGCCCATCGAGATCGAGTGGTTGTTCGAGGGGGCACCGGTCAACTACGCTGCTGGTATTGCGGTACTGCGAGGGGGCAAGCGCACCAGTCTGCTGACCATTGACTCGGTGCACGCCGGACACGCCGGCAACTACAGCTGCACGGCCAGGAATAAGGCTGCCAGCAGCGAGTTCTCAGCTGCCCTCGTTGTCAACGGTTGGAGATGTTCAAAATTAGTTATAGTTCAAAACGAGTTTACGTTGATTTTTTAATTGGTTTTTTATTTTGCGAAACTCCCCATTCTCCTTCACTTACTGCTACCTAGTTCCACCCAAGATAACTCCCTTCAGTTTTGGCGAAGAGCCTGCCAATGTCGAGGACTCCGTCTCGGTGACGTGTTTGATATCAACTGGCGACTTACCCATCGACATCGAATGGTTGTTCAATCACTACGGCATCAGTTCGTACTCGGGTATCATGGTCATGAAGGGGGGCAAGCGGAACAGCGTGCTGAGTATTGACAACGTCCATGCCAGCCATGTGGGCAACTACACATGTCGCGCGCGGAACCAAGCGGCAGCTGTTAACTACACTACCGAACTGATTGTGAATGGTATTCGATTCAACTGACCCCTCAACTAGACTACCAAATTAACTTAATTGCTTCGAATTGTGTTTAGTTGAGTTTTGTTTTAATTTGAATGTATTTTGAACTCCCAAGCACCGCCTAAAATAACACCCTTCACCTTCGGAGAAGAGCCTACAAATGTTGAGGATTCCGTTTCGGTTACCTGTCTCATCTCTAGCGGGGATCTGCCCATAGATATCGAGTGGTTATTCAACGACTACGGCATCAGCTCGTACTCGGGCATAAATGTGGTCAAGGGGGGCAAGAGGAACAGCATGTTGAGCATTGACAATGTTCAGGCACGACACGCGGGCCTGTACAGCTGCAAGGCTAAGAATCACGCTGCAGCTGTGAATTACACTACGGAATTGATTGTGAATGGTACAGAGTACCGAGAAATAATAGATATATACATTTATATTAGTTTAAGCTTATATTTTCTTTATTTAGTTTGCCCTGCTCACAAGTTTATTTTTCAATCCCGAATCTCCACTTCAAGTTCCGCCCAAGATTACGCCCTTCGATTTCGGCGAGGAGCCTACAAATGTAGAGGACTCCGTTTCGGTAACTTGTCTCATCTCTAGCGGCGATTTACCCATAGATATTGAGTGGTTGTTCAACGATTACGGCATCAGTTCCTACTCAGGCATTACTGTTGTCAAGGGCGGCAAACGTAGCAGTGTTCTGGGCATTGACAATGTTCAGGCCCGTCATGCGGGCAAGTACAGTTGTCGGGCCAAGAATCATGCAGCTGCTGTCAACTATACGACAGAACTCATTGTGAATGGTATAAGGCATTAAGAGAATGTTTCGTTATAAAGTAGAATACTTTGCTTTCATTTGAAATTTGATTTATTGCTTTGATTTGATTTGATATCACCCCAAAGTACCTCCCAGAATCACACCCTTTAACTTTGGCGAGGAGCCCACCAATGTCGAGGATTCCGTTTCGGTAACTTGTCTCATCTCTAGCGGCGATTTACCTATCGATATCGAATGGTTGTTCAACGACTACGGCATCAGTTCTTTCTCAGGCGTTACGGTCATGAAGGGCGGCAAACGGACGAGCATGTTGACCATTGACAACGTCAGTTCCCGCCACGCAGGCAACTACAGCTGCTTGGCCAAGAATCATGCTGCAGCCGTCAATCACACAACTGAGTTGATTGTGAACGGTAGTAGAATGCCTGAACCTTATCTAGGATACTGGAAATTGTTAATTATTTTAGTTTCTTGATATACTATTCAGTTTTCATCCTATCCCTTTCCCAATTACTATCCCGCAGCTCCGCCAAAGCTGGCGCCTTTTGATTTCGGTGACGCTCCGGCTAACTTTGAGGATTCAGTTTCGGTGAGCTGTCTGGTCTCTTCGGGTGACCTACCCATCGATATCGAGTGGCTTTTTAATGGGCAGCCGATAAGTTTTGCCTCAGGCATCGCTGTTCTGCGTGGAGGCAAGCGAACCAGCGTGCTGACCATCGACTCGGTGCACGCAGGTCATGCCGGCAACTACAGCTGCAAGGCGAAGAATAAAGCGGCAAGCAGTGAATTCTCAGCTGCTTTAATTGTCAATGGTTACGTAGATTTAGTTACCGCAACTGACTAGCTTAAGATCATTTTATGATTTCAACTTCATCTTAATTTCATTTCCAAGTACCACCCAAAATTACGCCCTTTGATTTCGGGGATGAGCCAGCAAATGTTGAGGATTCCGTGTCGATAATGTGTCTCATCTCCAATGGCGACTTGCCCATTGATATTGAGTGGTTGTTCAACGATTACGGCATTAGTTCCTACTCCGGCATTAATGTGGTAAAGGGAGGCAAGAGAAATAGTATGCTGAGCATCGATAGTGTTCAGGCCCGGCACGCGGGCAAGTACAGTTGTCGGGCCAAGAATCATGCAGCTGCCGTCAACTATACGACAGAACTTATTGTGAATGGTATTGCGAACCATCACCATCAGTACTATTCGATTCAGCTTTGGTTATTTTAATTTTAGTTTACTTTCTCCCGCAATGACCCGTAAACTTTACCCAGTAAACTAATGTTTTGACCTCCCCTCATTAGTTGCACCAAAGATAGCGCATTTCGATTTCGGTGAAGCTCCGGTTAATTTCGAGGATTCCGTGTCGGTGAATTGTCTGGTTAGCTCCGGTGATCTGCCACTTGACATCGAGTGGCTTTTTAACGATTATCCTATCAATCATTATTCGGGTATTTCGACCTCCAAGATGGGCAAACGATTGAGTGTGCTCATGATCGATGCGGTAAACGCGCGTCACGTCGGGAACTACACGTGCAAGGCCAGAAATCTCTGGGCCTCGTCGGTTTACACTGCTCAACTCTTTGTGAATGGTACACACACTATTGCTTAAAATGAACAGCACATGAATGTTAATTATCCTTTGTTGGTTTTCCTCTATGTTTTTTCACCAATCTCTAAATTGTTGGCCACACAACATAGTTAAGTACCACGATAATTGCATGTTTGTTTTGGCTTTTTGTAAATTGACAATGTAAGCTTCATGAATCATTTGCTTCCGTTTGTGTAATGTCCTGATTTGTAAATGATATGTACGTGTATATTGCATATATTGAGAAACGAAGTGCTGGAAAGTAAGATCGGCCTTTATTTTACTTGAAATATTAGAAAACTTAGGCAACGAACCTGAAACTAAATAAAGCGAATGACTTAGACAACAAACTTGAGTGCATTTGAAAGACTGAGGCAACAAACTTTTTTCAAATAGCAAAGACTCAGGAAACGAACCTGAATACGTTAGTCTTAAAATGACTATGGGCACGAACTTCTATCAAAACAAAAAGACTTAGGCAGCAAACCTAATAGCCTTCGCCGTAAAATAACTAAGGAGCAAACTTATGTCAAATAATGATGATGACTTAGGCAGCGAAGCCTGCGTCAAGAAATGACTAAGGAAACGAAGCCAAATGATTTTGAATATACAAATAACTTTCTACTATATCAAAGCCATGTCATCGTTCTTGTTTCCATCCCCATCAAGTGCCTCCCCACATTACCCCCTTCGAGTTTGGCGATGAGCCAGCTAACTTTGGCGACTCGGTAACCGTGCAATGCACCATTTCCAAGGGGGATCTGCCGGTAGACATATACTGGCTGTTCAATGATTACGCTATCAACGAGTACCACGGCGTTACCACCTCCAAGATAGGCAAGAAGGTCAGCGTGCTGACCATCGACTCGGTGAATGGCAACAATGCGGGCAACTACACGTGCCGAGCCCGCAACACTGCACAGACCGTGGAGTACTCGGCGGCGTTGATAGTCAACGGTTAGGAACCTTCAAGGAACCTGTTTTCTCTCTATAGTTTTAGTTAGTTTGTAGTTATTGTAGTAGTGCTCATTCATTTCATTTCTTTTACGTATTCTGTTTGTCCCTGCTCACATGTCCATCTAAAAGTACTGCCCCAAATAACACCCTTTGCCACCAACGCTGAGCCCACGCATCTCGGGCAGTATATAACGTATCAGTGCACACTAACCGAGGGTGATCTGCCTCTGACCATACGCTGGACCTTTAACAAGCAGCCGCTATTCAATGACCAGGACCAGGACATACTGATAGCCAAGATGGGTCGACGCAGCAGCGTGCTGACCATCGAGAGCGTGGCGGCCAGACATGCGGGCAACTATAGTTGCCACGGCGAGAATGCCGCGGGGAAGGCAACCTACAGCACGCAGCTGAGAGTGATAGGTGCCCCATCTCTCTCTCTCGCTCTCTTACTCAATCTTCATCATTTTGTAGTTCGTTTTTGTCTTAAGTTTTTTTCGCACGGTTCTTTATTTTCCCGGTACCGAACACACTTGCAACACTTCAGTTTTGCCGCGCATCATACCATTTGCCTTCGAGGAGGGCCCTGCCCAGGTGGGGCAATACTTAACGCTGCACTGTTCTGTGCCTGTCGGGGATCTTCCCATGAAAATCGACTGGACACTGAATGGCCAATCGATTAGCGAGGAGTTGGGCATCAGCACAGATCCAGTGGGTAGCCGTGGTAGCGTTTTGACCATCGAAGCCGTTGCAGCACCACATGCGGGCAACTTTACGTGCCACGCCAAAAACTTGGCCGGGCATCAGCGCTTTACGACGCTGCTCAATGTCTACGGTTAGATACGCACACTCACACATACGCTCACACACATACATAAGTAGAGTCTCTAATCAGTCCGCAGTAGTTTGTTGCCACTAACCCCTTCGAAATTTTGGCTGCATGTCTGTCGCTGTCTCTCTTCCTCTCACTCTCTCTGTCTTTAGCGCTCTATCTCTCATTCGCAATATTATCGCACCTCAAGGCATGTGCAAAATTAACCAAAACACGCAACCTATTGCATAATTAAAGGGGTTACAAGTCGAGATATAGGTAGGATTTTTCAGGGCACGGATCAACAAAATGCTCCCCGCGCAGTTCCTTTCTCTAGGGTTGTCTATATAGACACTCCAATTGTGGCACTTTTCACTTCATTTTATTATTTTTATTTTCTTCTTAATCTACTCAAAGTGCCGCCCAAGCTAGCGCCCCTGCCGATCAATTCGCCACTCTATGTGGGCGACTATTACCAGATCTCGTGCACCGTGCTGCACGGCGATGCCCCGTTCAACATTACATGGCAGTACAACGGACAGCCTGCCAGTGAGCTGCCCGGAATCAGCATTCTGATGCACAGTCCACGCAGCAGCTCGCTGAACATTGACAGCGTGCAGGGTGATCATGCGGGCAGCTACACGTGCATGGGCGCCAATAGGGCCGGCTACACGACCATCACGACGAATCTTAGTGTGAAGGGTTTGTTAACCGATATACGACACATACGAACTTGGTAGTGGCTCTAGTAGTCTAGTAGACTAGGCAGCAACTGTATCATATGCCCACCTATTTCTCTCTCCCTCCGTCGCTGTTCACTTTGTGTGTTTGTTCTGGTGTTGGTATACGCATCTGCACGTGTTGTACAGTAACACTTTCTCATGCACGGCTTTTTTGTGTGTGTGTCCTTCTGTCTGTCTCGCAGAGCTACCCCAAATCGAGCAGTTCCATTTCAATCAGAATGGGGTCAACGGCGGTCAGGCGGTGCGTGTCATGTGCATGGTCACCTCGGGAGATCTACCCATCGATATCTACTGGCTGAAGGATGGGCGACCACTGCTGCGTTCCATATACCACAAGATCGATGAGTACACGTTGATTCTGTCGCTGCGCCAGACTACGATCGGCGACTCGGGCAACTACACGTGTGTGGCCAGCAATGCGGCGGGTCTGGCCAGTCGTTGGTCCACGCTGAAAGTGAAGGGTATCCATAGAGTCTTCTACCTACTATTTTCCACTTCTTTTTACTGATTTGTACAAAGATTTTTTATCGTTTATCTATTACCGTGTCCTGCAATGAATGAATTAATTAGGCTACGAACTTGCAAACAAAAGATATAGAGAGACAAACGTGAATAACTGAGAGAAATGTTTAGAAAATAAAGTAGGAACTAGACTTGTTTAATACAGTACTTAATAGCTGACCAATTCGTGTCTGCCGCAGAGCCTCCACTGCTCGCCGCCCTGTCGCTGTCCACGTCCAAGTGCGATGTCAACGATTACGTGCAGCTGACGTGCATTGCGAGCAGAGGTGCCACGCCTATTCGCTTCGAATGGCGGCTCAACGAGAGACCGCTGCACGATGACGACGAGGAGAGCGATGCCACGCAGGCGACAGTGGGCGAGCACACGAGCTTGTTACTGATCAACAAGGCGCAGGCTCATCATGCTGGCAACTACAGCTGTCTAGCCAGCAATCATGTGGGTGTGGCTCAGAGACACGCACTGCTCACTGTTAACGGTAAATGGGATTAAGTGTTAGAGGATAAAAAAACACAAAGATTTTCTCACTCTTCTCTTCTCAGCTCAATAAACCAATTCTCTTTCGATTTTCTCGTCTCGATCGATATTTTTCTCTACATAGGCCAAAGACTGTTTAAGGTCTATCGATACCATTTACTTTACTTACCCAACTCTACTCAGACACTGTATATATAATAAGTGTGAAGCACTCCCAAAGAAACCTTTCTTATCTTATCTGATTGCCGAACGGATTCAATGTTAGTTACGACCTAATTCCATCGCATCCAAGTCAATTCTTGTATGGCAAAACAGCTCAGATTCGCAAAAAACATCTTAACCAGCAGCACACACACCAGCACACACACACACACACATACTTCAAGTACAGCACCACAACTCGCACCTTACATTGATAGACTTGCCACAGGACTCACAGCTTGATACCTCTGCTTGAGCTTCCAATGTGAACTTTATTATATATGTATCTTTGTTTTGTACATTGCGATTTGAAAAGGCTCATGCTCCAACACCGAATAAACCGCAACAGTAACAACAACTACAACAACTACAACAACAACTACAACAATAACAGCAAGAACTACTCGCATATTAACCGCTTTTAATTGTCTACCAAAATTAATCTGAAAATCCTCTCTGGGCCGACTGAACCCGTGAAACATTTGTACGCTCTGTGAAAACACAAGCCCCAACAACATCCCGCACCCAGTGCCAGTCCAACCAGAATCCCTCATCTATCCTCACTTTAATTAATTTCATTTTCATTATACTATATCATTTACCTAGTTCATTAAGGCACAAAACGAAGTTTGTTTAAGATAAATTCGAGAAATACATGTTTAAAAAACAACAATATAAACAGAACTTCGTTTTCCACAAATGCATGCATCGTTAAACCTTCAGTTAATCTTACTTATAGTTTTATTAATCCCATACTCTAATTTGTCCTTTAACATTTCGGTTATTATCTGTGCTAATATATTTATTTGTAGTTTGGTGTATTGGTTTCATTAGAATCTAAGTTGAATGTGGAAATATCTTTGCATTACATTGATTGATTATTTCAATTCTTTAGACCTCTCAAGATGTTCTATTTGATATTAAAAACGAAGAATTCTCTATGCAGATATTTCCACGTAATTTGCGCAAGTTGAAATGATCAAAAGCAGTTAAAAAACAAGAAACTTTCACACAAAAACCAAATACAAAATTGTACTTTGATCATTTTGGCTTGTTCAAAACATAAGTCCGTCCTTCCGTGCGTCTATAAAAATCCTATACCGCGCATGCATGCTATATTTTAATAAAGAACCCGCGATGAATTACTAACATATACTCTTTTTTCACCACCTTGCGAAAAAACAACAACTACAGTACCACCAAGATGGATACTGGAGCCCACAGACAAAGCCTTCGCTCAGGGATCTGATGCGAAGGTCGAATGCAAAGCCGATGGATTCCCCAAGCCACAAGTGACCTGGAAGAAAGCAGTTGGTAAGTTACCACACAAGCCAACAAAGAACCTCGTCTATATCTAATCTTTATCTATATCTATCCTCCCTACAGGAGACACACCCGGAGAGTACAAGGATCTGAAGAAGAGCGACAACATTCGCGTCGAAGAGGGAACTCTGCACATTGACAACATTCAGAAGACCAACGAGGGTTACTATCTGTGCGAGGCAATCAACGGAATCGGATCAGGTCTATCGGCTGTGATTATGGTCAGTGTACAGGCGCCACCAGAGTTTACCGAGAAGCTGCGTAATCAGACCGCTCGTCGAGGCGAACCCGCCGTGCTGCAGTGCGAGGCTAAGGGCGAGAAACCCATTGGCATTTTATGGAACATGAACAACATGCGTCTGGACCCTAAAAACGATAACCGTTATACGATTCGTGAAGAGATTCTCTCTGCTGGCGTCATGTCTAGCCTTTCGATTAAACGTACCGAACGCTCCGACTCCGCTTTGTTCACTTGTGTCGCAACCAATGCCTTTGGCTCGGACGATGCCAGCATCAACATGATCGTTCAGGAAGTTCCCGAAATGCCATACGCTCTGAAGGTCCTCGACAAGTCCGGACGCTCTGTGCAGCTTAGCTGGGCTCAACCCTACGACGGTAACTCCCCACTGAATCGTTATATCATCGAATTCAAGCGCTCTCGTGCCTCATGGGATGAGATCGACCGCGTCATGGTGCCCGGTCATACCACGGAAGCCCAAGTACAGAAACTAAGCCCCGCTACCACCTACAACATTCGCATCGTTGCCGAAAATGAAATTGGATCATCACAATCGTCGGAAGCTGTTACCATTATCACCGCCGAGGAGGCACCATCTGGCAAGCCACAGAACATTAAGGTAGATCCCGTTAACCAGACTACACTGCGTGTCACCTGGAAGCCACCAGCACGCTCCGATTGGAATGGCGAAATCCTGGGCTACTATGTCGGCTACAAGCTATCCAACACCAATTCGTCGTACATCTTTGAGACCATCAACTTTATCACCGAAGAGGGCAAGGAACACAACCTGGAACTAAACAATCTGCGCGTTTATACCCAATACTCTGTGGTCATTCAGGCCTTTAACAAGATCGGCGCTGGTCCATTGAGCGACGAGGAGAAACAGTTTACCGCAGAGGGCACACCTAGTCAACCACCAAGTGATACCGCCTGCACTACCCTGACATCGCAAACCATCCGCGTTAGCTGGGTTAGCCCACCCCTTGAGTCGGCCAATGGTGTGATCAAGACCTACAAGGTTGTCTATGCTCCCAGTGATGAGTGGTATGGTAAGTAGAGCCCTTCACCCTACCACGATAGCAAGTGGTCTTAATAATCCGTTCTCTTCCCAGATGAGACCAAGCGCCATTATAAGAAGACCGCCTCCTCCGACACTGTGCTCCATGGCCTGAAGAAGTACACAAACTACACCATGCAAGTGTTGGCCACAACCGCCGGAGGTGATGGAGTCCGCAGCGTACCCATTCACTGCCAGACCGAACCCGATGGTAAGCTTCAGCTTAGGTCTATAACGAACCTTCTGACTCAACCCTCTCTCTTTGATCTACAGTTCCCGAAGCACCCACCGATGTTAAGGCTCTGGTTATGGGTAATGCGGCTATTCTGGTCTCATGGCGTCCACCAGCACAGCCCAATGGTATTATCACCCAGTACACCGTATACTCCAAGGCCGAAGGCGCTGAGACCGAAACCAAGACCCAGAAGGTGCCACACTATCAAATGAGCTTCGAGGCAACCGAACTGGAAAAGAATAAGCCATACGAATTCTGGGTTACTGCAAGCACTACCATTGGCGAGGGTCAGCAGTCCAAGAGCATTGTTGCCATGCCCAGTGACCAGGTGCCCGCCAAGATTGCCTCGTTCGACGACACGTTCACTGCCACCTTCAAGGAAGATGCTAAAATGCCTTGCTTGGCCGTTGGAGCACCTCAACCGGAGATTACCTGGAAGATCAAGGGCGTCGACTTCAGTGCCAATGATCGCATGCGTCTGTTGCCCGATGGATCCCTCTTGATTAAGTCTGTAAATCGTCTCGATGCCGGCGACTATTCGTGTCATGCTGAAAACTCCATCGCCAAGGATTCCATAACCCACAAGCTCATCGTACTGGCACCACCTCAGTCACCTCATGTTACGCTCTCAGCCACCACAACCGATGCCTTGACCGTTCGATTGAAGCCCCATGAAGGCGATACCGCACCCCTGCACGGCTACACTCTGCACTACAAGCCAGGTTTGTCTATAAAGATTGTTTACTACATTATAATTTTACATAAAGTCGTCAAAAATAATTAAATTGTTATGGAATCCAAGACTGATTGACTATATCTTTATAATACTTTCAGAATTTGGAGAATGGGAAACCGCTGAGGTTTCTGTGGACTCACAAAAACACAACATTGAGAATCTGCTGTGCGGCTCACGTTATCAGGTCTATGCTACAGGATTCAATAAGTATGTAGTGCTTCAGCCCTTCTAAATGTTCATCGATCTAATCTTTGCATTCAATTTTCTTCATAGCATTGGCGCCGGCGAAGCCTCCGACATACTAAACACACGCACTAAGGGCCAAAAGCCCAAGCTACCAGAGAAACCACGTTTCATTGAAGTCTCATCTAACTCCGTGTCACTGCACTTCAAGGCCTGGAAAGATGGAGGTTGCCCCATGTCCCACTTTGTTGTCGAGAGCAAGAAACGGTATCTGGCCTAGAGGCACTCGTCTCGCCTTTTAGTGGATCATACTAATTTACCTTTTGTGCTTTTAGCGATCAACTCGAATGGAATCAGATCTCAAACAATGTCAAGCCCGACAACAACTACGTAGTGCTCGATTTGGAACCCGCCACCTGGTATAATCTACGTATCACTGCCCATAACTCTGCCGGATTCACTGTCGCCGAATACGACTTTGCCACACTCACCGTTACAGGAGGTATTTAAATCTGTTTTCCAATCTATACACCATCACACACCTTCACATATGTTTCACATTGCTTTTGTACATAGAAAACTACGTTGATAATGCTTGCCAGGGAGAACCCCTAGCAGTATTATCCATATACAAATAACAAGCTAGGTCTAACGTAAAAATGTTGTACACACTTTACCCGAGTTGAATATGCTTTCTATCAAAATCACCCAAAATGGAAATGAGCAAATTTTTGCGTTTCTTAAGTTTCTTTTATTATTTATTCGAACGAATCGCACCGTATTTTCGATATTATTTTATATTAGATATTTTGTTTTCGAACACCACGCTTGTCATAAATAGTTGAACATTTTTTTCTATTTTCATTTGTATTTATTTTAAAATGATCGAACGAATGCCAGAAACTTGTACGCAACGGCATTAGAAAGTGTACAAAAACTGTAATCCAGGTCTGTTTCGAAATACAATATCGAATCTGTAAAACAGAAGTATTCTGTGGAGCAGCACCGATTGTCATATTCGAAACATACCCTTATTTGCGTCGATGCAATTTGTTTTTTACGTTTTTATCGATATCTGTATGCATATATGTACAAATCCCAAGAAAAAATGCAATATCAAAGTTGAACGAAATATTATATATGAATAGATAAACTGAAATCTCACCAGTTCACCAGTCACCTTTATACTTATGATTTACCAAATCGTTTTTTGCGCTGTGAACACTAGACAACTGTAGTGCTCTAGACGATCACCTTAGAACTGTCTATTATAGTTAGTTCTTCCTTGTTGATTTCGTTTTACATTATCGTCTTATTTTAATTGCATTTCCCATATAAATACTTGTCTTCAGTCTGTGGATAACGCATAATCTGTACATTTGACGAGAAATCATCGTTTAATTAAGGAGTTTGAGTTTGTAATGCCAATGTGATATAAGGAATCGATGTTGTAACCCCCTGTTACTCCCCAAAAGTGTCGCTTACAAACTGTAAATTGCTTAGCTCTAAATCAAATCCTTAATAACTGATTCTTTCTACAGCAAATCATTTTGAATTCGTATACTCGTAACACGTACAACGTTTTCCACAACTGATCATACCTGATCATCACGCATTACAAACTTGAGTTCAAATCGTTTTTATTACAGTTTTTTCGTTTGAATTAATTTTAATTTATAACATAGCGATATGCTCATTAAACGCGATTTATACGATTAAGAAATGCCCTACTAGTAGCTGAAAACCTGAGGACCAACGAGCAGAGCCCAAGCGACTCACACTTTCGTAAGCACAACAACCAAATCTCCATCGATCCGAACATTTTCAACTAGAGAGCTGAGATCACACAGAAAGATGAGGTTAAGAAGAACATAAAGCAGTAATACAACCATAGTATATTGATTACACTCATTTTACACGAACATTTATTTCGATTACGGTTCATTTATGTCATCAAGTTAAAAGTTGAGTTCCATCTAAGTTAGTTAGTCTTTTGATCTTATCTTTTATTTGATGTTAACTCATGACTGAGGGGAAGTTATCGCCAAGGTTCACTCTTTCTCTCTATCGTTATCATTATGATGTTCTCGTTATGATATTCTCCTATTCATTCTCTTGAAAACCGACACACTTGGAATGCTGTTAAATGAAATTTCCAGTTGCTTCGAATAGATTTAAACATTTACTTAATTAGTTGTAAGCGATAACAGATAAAATATAAAACAAATTGCATTTGAACGTATTAAGAATAATCATATTTAAACTTATTCAATTTATACTAAAATAGTTAAAATAGTTTCCATATTAAATATTCGTATTCGCAACCAAAAATAACTGTCCAGTTTGGCGGATTGTAAAATAAAACAAATTATAAATAATTTTCTTACTCAACTATTTGCGACACTTCTCAACACTTTTTCGATTCGATGAACACTTAAGCCAATTCGAACTCAATTCGAAATCGAACTCGTATTCGTACTCGTATTTGTATTTGTGTAATGTATTTGTATATGTGTGTGTTTTCTCGATCAGAGCCTGACGTACAAAAGTCAATGTACCTGGTGTACGAGAAGAAGAATACGAAAGAGAGAGAGAGAGAGAGAGAGGGAGAGAGAGTGAAGAGAACGCGAGCGGGGGCTGAATAGAGGCTGATCAGGCCGATTAAAGTCCGTTGAGACGCGCTTTCTTCAACCCTTTCTCTTTTTATCTCTCTCTGTCTCTCTATCGCTGCCTCTCTTCTTGTATACCGTACATGAATACATACATACATCTATAACTGTGTCTCTCTCTCTCTTCTCTATCTCTCTCTCTCCCTGTGAAAACACTTTGGTTGTTGTTGTTGTTGTTGCAGGCACAATCGCACCCTCGCGTGATTTACCCGAATTAAGCGCCGAGGATACGATCCGCATTATCCTATCGAACCTAAATTTAGTAGTGCCGGTCGTGGCGGCTCTGCTCGTCATAATCATAGCGATAATTGTTATTTGTATACTACGTAGCAAAGGCAATCACCACAAAGGTATCTATAAGTATATCCAACTAATTACGAAATTCGTTTTTTTTCGGTTCCTCTCTCTCTCTCTTTGACTCTCTGTCAACCTCTCCGACACTTGACACACATGAAACAAACAACGAACACTCGCGCTTGTCTTCCGTCTCTTTCTCCACACACACACACACACACCCACCCACCCACAAAATATCGTATATTGTTTTGACTTGCGAATTGCCCGCTCTGTTGTTGTTGCATCCGATAAACCGATTTGCATGCTATCGACAATGGTTTGTATATCGAATATTAAAACAAAAGGCACTATTGCGCCCCTGGACGACGGCTTGGGCCATAACAACGTGCACGCCCGCATCCCGCTGCCCGCCTGGATGCCCGAGTGGCTGGATCTGAACTTCATGGTGCCCCTGATAGCCACCGTTGTTGTGGTCGCAGTCGGCATCTGCGTCGTGTGTGTGGCACTCTCGCGAAGACGATCGGACGATATGCGCGGCGGTCAGAAGGATGTCTATTGTAGGTTATCGGTTAATCGATTGCGCACTGGAGCGCAAGTGTTTCATACTACTATATCTTCTCCATATAAATTAATATTTTGATTTGCAACACATTTTATTTCTGTTTTGATATCGAGTCGAAGCTGTTGATAGTTAAAAATACCCAATAAGACCGTCACTCAACGAAAATACCGGTAACACTTAAAGAAATGTTTTGGCATGTTTTTGTGTCTATTAATCGCTAGTAGTTATCGAATTGCATGATATAGTAATATCATTTATGATACACGCACAAAAATACACCAATTGCCGATCTCTTTCACAAAAATATACCAACAGAATACTGCAAATATAACAAATATAACTATCTCTATAACAATATCAATATATAGCTGAATACATACATATAAGTCTGTGTATATACCAACATAAATCAAACATACTATATATTGTCATCTTTTAGAACCTGATTTGTTACGCATAGAACTATCATTGATTTTCCATCGTCATTAAAAACCATTGGAAAATGATCTTAACTATTTAAATATGTACAGATATTTTGCGATATCCTTTAGAGTTGCGAAAATAACTGGAAAATTGAAGAAAGTACAACTGATTTACTATTGTCAATACAGTTATTTTGGCACCTTACTATTCGAATATTCTCGCTCTGTTCTTATGAGTTTTAACCAAGTAAATTGTGACGTTCTATGAATATATATTTACCCCTTACTATTTTAATCTCTATTGTTGTATATACGTTTTGCTTATACCCTAAGCAACTTTCACAGTCCACTCTTCTCACAACATATATATGAACTCTATCTCTCTCTACCCCGACCATCTATCGACTATAATCTTTTTGGTTTTATTTCCGATCCCTTATTGAATACGAAACCAAAACTAAGATGCTTTTTGAAATCGCAAATCAATGTTAAATCGCCAAGAACGTAACGTAAAGTAAAATGCAAATTAAATTCAAAATTGAAATCATCGCTCATTTCATGTCCATTCTTATCATGAATCGTTATTTCGCTTACAAGTTGGTATATTTTAAAATCAAAACAGAATCAAGCAAACCAAACACTTCACGTAATTCCCGTTTTGGAAAAATTTGTTCGCAATTGTTAAACTCTTGTATTTTTGAGCTACTTATTAGCACTTTAGCGTCTTGAGATGCCGCACCAAAAAAAAAAAAAAAAACAACAACAAAAATACCGTAATCTTTTCCATAAAAAATTGTGAGTGACGGAACAAAGCTGGTCGATACGAGAAACAGTATGAATACTGAAAACAGAAGTAAAGTATGCGAATTGAGCCGTTTGGGCAGCTTAAAGACGGAAAAGCATCTTCAGTGTTTCACTATTGAGTTGGCGATATCATATATTAATTCTAGACGATGTAGTTTACAATCAGACAATGGGACCCGGTGCCACCCTGGACAAGCGACGCCCCGATCTGCGCGATGAGCTCGGCTACATTGCCCCACCCAATCGCAAGCTGCCCCCTGTTCCCGGCTCCAACTACAACACCTGCGACAGGATTAAGCGAGGTACAGTCATAAGTAAGCATCTAAATTTCCAATGCAACATTTATTAATGCCAGGACTGTGCCAGCGGAGCACCCCTTGAGGGGGGAGCAATCACTGCGCACTGGCTGCGGCTTAGTTTTTTCTTCCATTTACTTTGCGTACAAAAAGAAAAAAAAAGAGAAAGAAAAGAAACATTTTGCGTTGCTTTTGCATAACACAAAGTCATGACCAGCCAGATCTTAGATCTTCCCTGGGTGCTACACACCATCATCGTATCACACTCACAAACACACATGTCATACAGCAAAGCTTTCTCTGAACGAAATTCTTAATGTTGCTTCTTAAAGTGGCTTCTTTTAGTTCCAAACCCATCCGAGTATTATTAAATGTTGTGCCGAATTTAGATTGTTTTCACAAAATTCTTTGATTTGCATTAAGTATATGATTTTAATTACAATTTCTACCTCTATCCCATCCTAACCCAAAACGTATCGGTTGCTTATTTTTTGCGTTGACTCCTCCGTTGATGTTGTATGAAAATTGGAAATTGAAATAAATTGAAAATTGAACAAAATAAAACCAAACACAACACAAAACACGTACACGAACCGGTTCAGGCCGCGGTGGTTTGCGCTCGAACCACTCCACCTGGGACCCGCGCCGCAACCCGAACCTGTACGAGGAGCTTAAGGCCCCGCCAGTGCCCATGCACGGCACTAACAATATCTATGGTGGCCACGCCCATGGAAATGTTGAGTGCCACTACAGACATCCAGGTAGGAAAGGACCCTCTTCAGTTTGTTTGTGGTTATAGTTTTATGTTGTACTCCTAATCCTTTGAGTTACCCCTACTAACCCGTCCCGTTTCCCTTTATCAGTAAACTTATTTTCGTTAACAAAACCCTAATAAGTCGTAGTCTAACCCCGGTCGCATCGAGCTAACCTCAGTTAACTACAGGTACTGCATAGTAAGTAAAGCCCAGCTCACTGATCTGGGATCGTACTAAAACACTAAAACAACTCTCAAGACACCGCACCACACCTGTAACAGAATGTAGAAACTATGCTAATCGAAGTATTCTCTCACAAGGCATGGAAGACGAGATCTGCCCCTATGCCACGTTCCATCTGCTCGGTTTCCGTGAGGAAATGGATCCCACCAAGGCCATGAACTTCCAGACCTTCCCGCATCAGAATGGACACACTCCTGTTCCCGGACATGCTGGCACTATGCTGCCCCCCGGTCATCCTGGACACGTGCACTCTCGCTCCGGATCTCAGTCCATGCCACGAGCCAATCGCTACCAGCGCAAAAACAGCCAGGGTGGTCAGTCGTCGATCTATACCCCAGCTCCCGAATACGATGATCCTGCCAACTGTGCCGAGGAGGATCAATACGTAAGATCATGTCGAAGCGGAAGGGTAGTCAAATCTCACTAACCTACGCTCTCTCTCTCTCTCTCGCACATAGCGTCGCTACACTCGCGTCAACTCTCAGGGCGGCAGCCTGTACTCTGGCCCCGGACCCGAATACGACGATCCCGCCAACTGCGCGCCCGAGGAAGATCAGTACGGATCTCAGTACGGTGGCCCATATGGACAGCCCTACGATCACTATGGCTCCCGTGGCTCCATGGGTCGTCGCAGCATTGGTAAGATACTAAGAATAATTCTATGTTGCAATCTGTTTTAATGATCCTTATCAGGTTCTGCTCGCAACCCAGGCAACGGCTCACCTGAGCCTCCTCCACCACCACCACGTAATCATGACATGAGCAACTCCTCCTTCAACGACTCGAAGGAGAGCAACGAGATCTCTGAAGCCGAATGCGATCGCGATCATGGACCACGCGGAAATTACGGTGGTAAGTTCCAGAAACCCATTGAAATAAGGCCCCAATCACGTCCCAAACCTAGTTTAATGTAAAAATCTTTAATATTCGATATGATTGATGTACAAATTCATCGATATTAATATGTCGCAATCTTTTCGCAATCTTCTTAATTTCCTTTTTCAAAATTGATCCATTCTAATAATAAAAACTATCAGAAGACTCCAATGAGGGTGAGTGATGTCTGTAATCAATCCAAAACGAAGTTGCAGTTAGTGTTCATATAGTGTATTTTGGATTCCCTTTCCGAGTTGCCATTCATTGAGTAACTTTCACAACTCACCTCATTCTTCGTACCAACGTGTATCGCAATAATCTCATGAAACACTCTCCATGTTCTCATTACCCGAATGTTCATTCATTCATCATTCTTCTGCATTTGTCATGTCGAAGCGAGTCGAAGGTTCCTCGTAACCTTAATAATGTTCATACTGTGTTTTGCTACAGTTTTAATATAAACAATTTTTTATTATATATAAACATTCTTTTTATTTTAATCCTGTGTTAAGAACATTAACTATGGTTTTGGTTATCGGTTTTAATTTCCCACCAAGCACAATCAAGCACCCTTCATTTCATTCCATGCAGCACAGTGCCCCCAGTAAGGGGTG
Organism: Zaprionus inermis; assembly: GCA_018151445.1. NCBI lineage: Eukaryota > Metazoa > Arthropoda > Insecta > Diptera > Drosophilidae > Zaprionus > Zaprionus inermis. The sequence continues at coordinate 2,553,056 of JAECXD010001572.1, read as the reverse complement.
CCTTTCCAGCACATTTTATTGTTTTTTCGTTCGAAAATAAGTCCCATTGTTTTCATTTCATTAAAAGTCGTGTGTCTAGAATCCGCATGAAATTTGTTCGACTAGAAAAATGTTTATAGAGTTAATGGATTCTAGAAAGCTTAAGCTAGTTCCTTAAGATTATACTTACATATATAAGAATACATTCGATCATTCTGATAATTATTTCATAAGTTTTCGTAAATGTCAATAATCTTCTACTCATTTTATGCACGTAACAATCAATTACCGTATACGATATGATATGTTTTATTTGAAATTTCATTTTGTGTCTTTCTTTCTATTTTCTTTTTTATTTTACGGTTTTCTATAAAAATATATAACTACTACTTTCGGTTGGTTACAATTATTGTGGGGTTTCTTAAACGAAATGTTTCTTATTGCAAAAAATAAACCGAAATGGTAAAATAAATATGTATAAACAGCTGTGAAAAGATCACCACAACCGAAAGATCAACGCACCACCGAAGAGATGCGTAAATTGATTGAGAGGTAAGAAACTGGATAGTAAATGTAGAAATACAAACATATATATCAACCCATAGCTATCAAAATCAGCCAAATTGCACAGGAAGAACTAGAGAACTATGCTAACTCGCTAAAAGTTTCAGGATCAAGTCTTATATGTTCGGAATATGATCCAAATTCATTCTAATCCGAGTGCAGCTGTTTCTCGATTTCTGTGCAATTTTGTAATGCGTTTCGAATAATCTAGGCCTACTAACCCCCACTCTTATATATGTTTCTTTCGCCTGAAAACTAATCAAAAAACACACCGACTCTCAGTCGCAGACAGTTGTAAGTCTTAAAACTAGGCTAAGTCTATGTCTAACTTGGCTTCTGCATGTAAATAGGCTAACTCTTAGTATGCATGTCGTAGTTTGTCTCCTATATAATGTAACTACTGTCGATTAAACCTATTTGTTTTACTATATTCATTTTGAAAGATGTTTGATTTCGATTTTCGGTTCGTTGAAAGCAAATCACAGTTGTGAAAGTGTTCGAAAAGTTTCCAAAGCATTTTTCATTTGATAACATAACATAACCTATATTAATCTACAGGCTTTATAAGTGATACTACACAATATTACTGAATGTAACTGCTCAACTGTTAACGGTTCGTGCAGCTTGGCGCTTGGTCTTGGCTTGCCACACACACACATGAGGCAAACACCATACCAAACACCCAAAATACACCCCAAAGACAATGTCAGGCAATGCTTTGGTTGCAGAAATGGTCCTACTATCTACTACTATCATAAAACTAGTGTAAAAACGACTATATGCTATATATGTACTCTCATACTTATACATTGATGTGATCTATGATATTCCATTCTGATATGCATATTTGATTATCGATTCCATTTAGAAACGAAGCCGGCCCAAAACAACTCCAACTCCAACAAGCAAATGGCGCAGGATTCACAGCCTACGATACTATGGCAGTGTAATTTGTAAGCGACTCGCAGTGGGCGTGGCAATTAAGCTTAGTGTTTCAAGTCAATGAAGTGCGTGGGAGTTGAATGACACACACAGAACCACACACACATACACACACACAATGCATACAGTCGTCATACATAAGGCTCTCGCCCCGTAATATTTGAAAGTATATTATCGAAAATGAATCGTCGCAGAATTAAGAATCGCATATAGCGCATATATTATACAATTAACTATTTCAAGTATTTATAAACAAAAAGAAGAAGAAAGCAAATTTCAAGCATACTTACGAAAATACTAAAGTGAATTAAATACCAAACAATTGTGTATGGTAAAAATGCCGAATGCAAATCATTTCTGCATTTACGTAAAAAAAAAAAAAAAAAAGGTTTACAAGATTAAAATTGTATGTGAAGATTTTTCGTATAATTACGAAGGTAATTTTTAATATTGTATTTTAGTTGTAAGTCAAGCAGAACTACCAAAATATTAAGAACATTGAGCGAGAGAACCCTTCTCTCTCTCGAGTGAGAAAAGGAACATCGTAATACGCGTAGGATTCTTTCGATTTTACTTCGATTTTTTTGCCATCTATGCCAAAAGCATGAACTCCTCTTTGCCTAGCCTAAGTCAAAGTCATAATATTAATGCATAGATATTGTTTTATTTTGTATGGTCTGCAAATCCTATAACTACTACGTCGGAAACAAAACCCCGAGAGCACATTTCAGTTGCCTTGCTTTTTGTTGACTTGTTTGTGATCATATTAATTATGTGTTTAGCATTATCTGAGTCGATATTGTATTTTATTTTATTTTATTTTACTTGATACGAGTACTGTAATCTTAACGAACTTTATTCGGTTATAATGCGCTTCCAGAAGAAGATCGAAGATAGAGCAAAGCTAAAGCTAAGCGAAATCGGTTTGTTCAATGCACAAATGCAGCATACTTTATGCGAAAAACAGAAAAACAAGAAAAGAAAATCTTATCCTAGGAATATCCTCTAAATTGTATCATACAACTGCCCCAAGCGCACTTTTTATTTCTCTATCGTTTAATTTTACATTGCGCATCAGTTATACGCATAATTGAAGCTTTAAGAAACCTTTGAAATTATCGTGAGCACACACCAATTTCACTTTATATTATCTATATTATTTTATGATATTTATTTTACATTGTATTTTATAAGTTTGTGCAACACGTTTGATTGCTAAATACACACATATATGATTTTATTAAAAACTTTCTCATTGCCTTTTATTTATTTTTCGGTTTTACAATATTTTCAAAACTTGTTTTCAGCAGAGATCCTGAAGCAACTTTCAAAACTCAAAGACTGAACAATGCAAATTTATAGAGGAACAAATGCTTATCAAACATGTAATTACAAGAGTTTAACCGAACACAACATTTGCTCAAATCGTAGAAATAGCAAAGCATTTTGGGTTGCTTCACGATCGGGCAACCAATTGATCAATTGAGTTTACCCCTTCCGGGTTTCTCGTAATATACCATTACCACTTTCAATAGTTTAATTAGTAGTGCAATATCGAACAGCTATCATATATCTTTTTGAGTTACTTCCTTTATTTGTTATATTTCGTTTATGGTTTGTTAGTTTCAATCTAAATACTCTATACATCGCTATACTCCTACCTAGGTATACCGATTTTATATATGAATGTAGTGTTGTGAAGTAAAATATTGCTAATCTATTATGGGAAACTTATATAAATGTACTACAAATTTTTATGGTAAACGAACTACAAATATTAAATAGCGTTTAGACAAAATCGCATTTAAATAATATACAATTTACAAGAACGGAAACGGAAATACGGAAACGCCAATAGGAAACGCAAATGGAAGCAAGCAAAGCAAAGTCGAAGCGAATGAAATGAGAAACTCACAAATTTTCAAGTAATCTTAATAGTAATCCAAATGTTGGAATTCAAAGAACCCCACAAAAGAAAACAAAATAAAAACTCCAAGTAACTCTTAACAATTTTCGGCAAATCAAAATCAAAAAAACTATTTAACGAACAAAACAATTTACGAAATTTCGAAATTTGCAAACAACACGTTGCGTTTGCCTAGGAATAAGCTAAGAAATATTCAACAAAAAAAAAAAAAAAAAACAAAAATATAGTACATCAAGCATTTTCCATACTTATCACGCATAATCGATCGTCTGCTCTTTATGCAGTACTTGCTTCTTGTGTTGCTTAAAAAAATCGATAACAAAATAATCATTAAGCCCGGCATGGGCAACCCTATTTTGTAATTATTTAGCATAAACACGCATAAGCATAATAATAATAATTTTCTACTTAATCTTACTTAAAACGCATAAATCAAAATTGAATTTCCATATAATACGTACATAATACACATAGAGGAAATCGCCCCTGAACGTCGTCGACATTCAACTTCAACGCACAGCTCATTTCACTCCTTGAACTAAGCGAGTAGAAACAAAAGATGAAGAGATTAATTGAAAAGAGAGAACTCCCGACTTATCGTAAGAAACCGAAACAGTTTAAAACGCATACTAACCTATCTCGCTAACACTTAGTCGAACGAACATTACTCATATACATTATACAACATACGATATATGTATGCATACGATATAGTGTGAAGCAGGGGAGCCAGATAATTATCCAAAACGATTCAGATTCATAATCCTTAAGCGCGGCATTATAAACCTAAACGAATACTTCAAATATGTGTATTACTAATTGCAAATTACAAGGCATATATATATGTATTAACTATATATTAATATTGAATGTATTGAATTGACAAACAACTTACACACACACACTGCCAAACATACACACACAGTCTACTCTATACTCTGCAAAAGAGATCGCAGCGACTCTTGGATTTCCTGAGGAATCGCAGCATATACCAACATCAACACTTACACCAACACTTACAGAAATACTCACAAAATACACACATAAAGCAAGCAAAGCTAAATTTGTCAGTCACAACAAGAAAATTTAAATAAACGCCAATTCATGTTGGATAAAACAAATCGACGGCGTTTTCTTAGTCAGTTTCCCTTATCGGCAAATAATGTATCGTAAAACTGCAATCTTTCGATCTGAATCCCTTAAAGCGTCATCTATGTTTTACCTTATGTTTTTTAATGTATCATAAAATTGCAATCGTTCGATCTGAATTCCTAAAAGCGCCATTTGTGTTTTAGCTTATGTACTATAATGTATCGTAAAATTGCAATCATTGATCTGAATTCCTTAAAGCGCCATCTGTGTTTTAACTTATGTGATTTTGTATTGACTAATGAAAATTAAAACTGTATCGTATTTGCCTGGCTGAGTTTCGAATTCATACGTATTTTTCGAAACTACCTACTGCGCCACCTATGTGTGAACTTCGGTGGTTAGTGTATCGACTAAGATCAATCGAAAGTATACCGTATTTATGTGATGGCTGATTTTAGAATTCGGAGTAATTTAAAAGGATCAAATTATTCCCAATACACCATACGTGATTGAGGAAATTATTCTGGACACAAACCAAAAATTTAAACTGTACCGTATTCGGCTGGCTGAGTTTCGAAATCATTCGTAATTTTCGAAGTCACCCTAGATGGTTTGTGACTGAATTCATTCGAAAATATACCGTATTTTCTTGATAGATAGTTTTAGAATTCGGAATCATTTAAAGGGATCAAATTATTCCCAATACACCTAACGTGATTAAAGAAGGTTTTTGTGGACACAAACCAAAAATTGAAACTGTATCGTATTAAAAGGATTATATAATTCCCAATACACTCTACGTGATTGAAGAACTTTTTCTGGATGTAAACCAGAATGTTTAGATGATGGAAACTTAACATATTCTTAACGGTTTTTAAATTCAAGCAGAAATCATAAATGTTATGCAAAAACTCTGTTAAAAATAACATAATTCTGTTAGCAATAAAGCAAAACCGATTACTTATTTTAAATATCCAATTGGAATTGCAGTAAAATTTGTGGAGATATAGTGCTGCATACATTTTCATAATATATTTATAAGTGCTATCAGCATACACTTCGCTAATTTGGTAATTGTTACTTCTCAACAGTAAAAAATTTGTGCACACCACACGAGCCCAAAGAACGCATGTGTTTATTATTAATAACTAATGAATTCATGAAATTTCCAATACCCATTCGAAAGCAGGCATAGCATAGGGGGATAGTATTTTCTTTCAATTTGGTTGTGCAAACACTGCGACGACCACTGCAAACAAGTGCGGCCAGTGCAAACAATGCTCCATTGTGGTCGCTCTGACAATGGAGGTGCTACTGGGCAGGCTAGCCGGAACTGGGATGGGGACTGGGGACTAGGTGTGTCCTTAGCGCCGCAGCGAAGCGAAAAGTTCAACAGGCTGCTCCACTAAATCAACAAAGTGAAAACCGCAAAATGCCGATAAGAGTCGGAGGAGCAATGGTTGCGCCAGGAAGCCAACTGACCCGCATAGTAAGTATACGCCTTGGGGACAGACGAGAGCCAGATGGAGACAGAGAGAGAGAGAGAGAGACACACACATCAGCTAAATAAACAAATGGCTCACATTAAAATGGACGGCAGCGAAAATGTTGAAAAGTTGTGTACAAAAAACTATGAAAGCAGCAGCAGGAGGTGAAATAGGGAATGGTGGGGGAGTCAGGGAAGCAGGAACAGTAGCCGGAAATGGGACTCGGCCACTTTACAGGCTTCACAGCTGTCGCTGGAGACGTTTGTTGCTATTTAGTTGCCCCAAACAAGTGACGCCGGCGAGGGGAATGGAATGAAGCGAGGGACAACCCCCGCTAGATGCGACCCAAAATGTAGACGCGTTGACAACACAGCGCGCGGCTACAGTAGTTGTTGTAGTAATGGTTGTTGTTGCCAGCGCCCTGGCGAATGCACACTAGACATGCAAACGAGGCAAAGGTGGGGCCCAGAGCTATAGAAACTATGTCAACAGCACCCTGGGCTATCTGGCAATTCAGCTCAATTGGACAGTTACGAGCTCCGACCACGACCCTGCTCTAACCGACTCCTGCTACTGCTCCTGCCCGGAACAAGTCTAAAGCGATTTGCGCTGTTTGTGCCGTCATGCAATGTGAATAGGTTCGCCATGAATAAACTATGAATATCTATTTGGGAAACAATTATGGTGCATACAAATATGGTGCAAAGGGCGTCTTGCGGGAACAGCGGGTGTAAGCCTAAAGATTTTTACATATTATCGATTATGGCAAGTCGACAAGGTTCCACAAATAGTTGAATCATATCGAATAATTTTTAAAGTTATATTCCCATATTTATTTTTCAACTTTACCCAGACTCAATGAAGTGTCTTCTACAGTCCATGCATGCTGAGATCTTAACAGCGATATTTATATTAACTGCTCGACTTATGTGTTCTGGTTTCATCATCAGATATGATTTCATTATACCACATAAATCAACTGAGTTCTAAACGAGCTATTTAGATTGCACAACTCTAACATGATCGTTGTACTTCGACTTGAAGCTTTAAATTTAAATTTAATATATTGCAGAATCATATTATATAAGTGTATATTTATGATTATAGGTATTATAATCACTTTAGACGCACATAAATTTCATCTAAAAACTCTCTACCAATTTGCCAATAGAACTGAATATCTTTAAGCTCGTGCTTTAAATTTAAATTTAATTGATATGTAAACAGCTTTAATATGCCATATACTTAGGGAAATTATTGCACAATATTACAATAGCAGTGATTAAAACTAGTTTAGTTGTTCCACCTACTTATTCGAAATAAATCAAATACCTCACTTAATTGTTGTCGTTAAATTACTTGTGATAATTGAGAGATATTAATTCGATACTTTATATGTTAATATCAAATTATTATGTATAGAGACATCCTAACTCTCTTAATATAAATTTGTTTATTCATAAAAAGACATGCTATAATTCTTGTTCTTATAATTAGCGAATTATATAACTACTCAGTTATTTGCGATTAGCATAGCACAAATGTGTGTATGCACATATTTGTACACCATTTACAAGCAGTATTAATTGACACCAAATATCGGAACCCATTTACATTTATGTCAGCTGTCAAATTAATAGACGGAAACCCTACGAAGCTCCTCACCGTTGGCCACCGTTAACGTTAAAGTTAAAGTTATGTTTTCTAACGACTTTGGCAAATAGATAAACGCGCATTAAAAGGGAAAATAAAATACAGATAAACCAACAGACACAAAAAAAGTGAACTTCGTAGTTTTATGGATCGTTCGGGCCGAGATCTTGAAAGGCCAACTCCATTTGCAGCTTTTGTTTGGCCTTTTCGCAGCTCGTTTTGATACCCTAGCGGGGAATGAGTTTATTCATTTTGTTGTGGTGCCAACAAGGTATAGCAATAACGCAGCGAATGGAACTAGTAACATAATAAGTGTGTAATGTATTAGATACTGCAATCAAACTTACAATAACAGCTCCCTTTTATTTCTTTAATATGCTGTCAGAAATTCATTGGAATCGGACAACTATAACGTACTATAAAGCTGTTAAAAGAACCTGTTGGCAGTAATTGGGTTTTTTTAGTAAAACCTGAATTATCTGTTGAGAAACTCTACCATTATAGGTCGTATAGTCCCTTAGATAGGCTGTTTTATCGATTGACTAAATTTACTTTCGTAGGAATTTTCTTTATTAAAACCGCAGTAGGAAGCAGTGTAAAGTTAGGGTATAAAACATTTGGTTTGCCGGAAGTAAACCTTCCCGCTTGCTGTTGTTTTTGTTTTCGTTGTCGCCTTTTTGGTTTGGGTGTGCGTTTTCGTTTATTTCATTTGCTCGTGCTGCATTTGGGTCTAGGGTAGTTAAGGTAAGGTTTATCTACACTCATTTGGCGTGTTTGTGTTTTGCTAGCCATAAACCTACTTTGCGGATACACAAGTTAATAAACTGTTTGCCTGTATACTCTTTGTTGTTGTTGCTTACCCATCGATTTTCAATTTGATTTCAACGCGTTCAGGTTTTCCAAACATTGGAATGTTACAAAATAATTATTGGTAGAAGCAGCGTTAATTTAGCGGGAATTCAACTAATAAATTGAGCAGCTAATTAAGATTTACTCATCGGGACCTCGCCCCGAATTAAGACTACGTGGATCGGGAAAGTGCTGAAGAATTGACAACACAAATTATGGCCTTCAAGGCGCTGCTGCTGACGCTGTTGTTTGTCTGTCCCCTTGACTATTTTTAAAACAACAAACAAATTATGGAAGTGGAAACAAGCAGAGCACACACACAAAGAGAGAGCGAGAGAGACACAGCCATATATTACTATAGATATAGATTGCCTAAGTATTTTGTGATTTTTCTTAATCATCATAAATTTGAGTTAGTTTTACCCAGAGAGACATTTGGCACTTTTCCACCGAGAAGAACTTTCCCAACAACGACGACAACGACGGAAACATCAATAAATTAGAAATGTTTAGCTCGTTTAGCTTTCCTTCTTTTTTTTGTTTTAGGTGGGCGGTTGCCTACCTCGAGCAGCAGCAGCAGCAGCAGCAGGGAAGTGGGGCACAAGGGAGTGGAGAGTTGAGCGAGCGAGGTTAGATCGCCGAAACTTATTGTCTGCGTGTTGTGGCAGCGGAATTTTTGTGCGTTCCATCGCATCGCCTGTTGCCATACATAATTCTAGCCATTTAATGGACGTGCTGCTGTCCGTGTGGCATTGAGCAGCATCAACAGCCGAAATGGGCGGGGCAGTGCTGCTGCACTCGCCTCAACTCAGGCCACAGGGGGTGGAATATACCGGCGGATGCTGCGCATGCCTGAGCAAACCTCGGCTCAGGTAGTCAAAGCAAGGGATGCCAATCTCTGCCATTGGCAGTCATTTTGTAAAGCTTTTCCGGACTTAAACGCATGGCTGCCATTTTGTTTTTGCAGTGCACCCCCTTAAAGGCAGTCTGCCTGTCTGATTGTCTGCCTGATCTCTGTCTGTTCATCTGTATAAATGGCCAGATCTCAGAGACTATAAGAGCTAGAGTCATGAAATTTTGTGATAATACTCGTAGATATTGCAGTGCCTTAATACTGTGCTTTAAATTGAACTACACCTCCTTTCGTCTCAGGAAATATATATAAATCAATGAGTTATTTTTTCCACAAGGCACATCTCTCATTTTATTTATTGAACACGTTCAGCTGATTCCCTTGATGATTCAGAACTAAAAATATATTGCAATAAATTCATTATTAAATTAAAAAAAAATAGCTGTACATTTCTAAAGTATTTCGAAACATTCATAAACACAGTCCCATCTTTATTGCCATGAGTCATGTTTTATGTTTATAAAGTTTATTTCTTTCCCTTGATGATAATAAAAAAATAAATTCTATTAAATTCTACATAAATATAATATAAATATATACACTATTATGTGTGCTTTTCAGCCACATAATTTAAATATTTTTGAATTGCCTGAGAATATTTGAAATCTTTATGGAACATTCCCCCATTTTCCGCATTTAATCAAAGTCGCACGTGCGTTTTATCTCTATAAAAAAAACTGCATGTCTTTTGTAATTTACAAAAAAATGTTGGTAAATTTGTCGTATCATGCAATCTACTTAATGCTCAACTCGTTTTTTATGGCAGCGCGAGTTTCGAGTTTATGGAAACTTCATATCCTCGCCCTGAACCTCACCCTCATGCTCCTCTCACTCCCTCTCTCTCCCTTTCAGCTGTTCCCTTGCCGTGTGCAATTAGATTAGGCGAAGCATGCTACAGACAGGTGTAGGAGGTGTATCTGGTCACGAGTGTGTTGCAGGTAGACGTCATCACTTGACAGCGAGTGGGAGAGGGAGGGGAAGAGCCAGAGGGAGTGGGAAAGAGGGATAGAGAGATAGTGCTGCCAATTAACGTAATTAAATGATGCGTACGCGCAGTCGACAAACACTTTGCTACCCTTTCCCGGAGTCTCTGTATGTGTGAGGGGGTGTGAGAGGGTGTAGGTTAGAGGAACTGTGTGTGTGTGTAGCATATGCTTTGCTTAATTAATTTAAGACATGACATTCTATTCAGCTTGCACTGCACATACTGCTTCAATTGGGAGTTGAAGTCGGAGTTGAAGTCGGTTGCGGAGTGAAACGGGGAGTAGCAGGCAGTAGTTGTCCCTGGCAACGGAGAGCGATAGCCCTGGCTGTGCTGCCAGCGGAAAGCAATCAACAAGGACAGCGAATCAACAAAACAATGAGAGGAATAACAAGCAGACCGCACATCGGCATCGATTATGTCACAGGAAGCCGCACAAGCAGCGAGGCAGCGAAAGGAAACCCACAAAGAGTGGCAGAGATAGAGAGGGGAAGGAAGAGAGAGAGGGTGTGCGAGAGGGCATGCAAAGAAGTGTGTCATTATATGCCATAGGCAGCCATAACTTGTCATCGACAAAACAAATTGCAGATACGGAGGGAGCAACAAACACTCTGCTGAATTTCCCAGCGGAAACTCAAGCCATGTCTGCTGCAGCCTGCTCAAGTTTTATTCACCTTTCGCACGAGCCGAAATTATGCTAATCCTGTCCAGGATTCGAGTCTAGGTCCAATTTAATTATGGTCATTTGCCTGGGATGGCCTGCGCTGGCGTATGGGCTCATTAAGGGCACAATATCTTGAGTTTTGTTGCCTCCCCCCTGGGGCAGTCGAACTTCTTTATGGGCCACGCACTAATTAAACTAATTACGACAATTTGGCGGCATTTAAAGCCACCCCAAGAGTCACACTGGCAGCTGGCAGGAGATCGCTCGCCTCTCGCTCGTGTCACGTGGCGCAGGCATCGATGCCGACAACTACGGACTCGATGGCCCAGTTAACCACTGCAATCCATCAAATATATGTCACACAAACACACACAGCTGGCAATTCACGACTTGGCACAGGGTCAAGCAACTCTGGCAAGGCTGAAGTGACTCCCATTGGCGATACCCCTCTCATGGCCCTCCCCACTCCAACTGCCTCTCCTGCTGCTTACACTGCTCCCAGTACTTTTCTCTTGTGCTCCTTTTCCGCTAACTCTTGCGATTCCTTCTGGCTTTTTGATCCCCTACAGCACCCTCTACTGCCTACTCCTCCTACAACTTTCCTGCTCCCATTTCTATTGCCTTTTGTACTGCCTCTCCTACTTCCTTAACGATCCCCTTATCTGCTTGCCCTCCCGCTTTCTATTCCCTCTTCTCTTCCCACTTTTACTTCCACTCCTCCCTCCACTACGCCCCTTCCAAAAAGGTCGCTAAAGTGCCGCAAAATATGCAAAAACAAACGAAATGAATTCAAATGCGTTTTGTCCTAGCTGTGTGTGAGTGTGTGCGTGGTGTGTGTGTGTAAGTGCTCGTAAAGTTATTCCAGCTGAAATTAATTACAGGTAATAACGTCATTCCCGTCCGACTGTGCTTTTTGCAGGAGACACAGCGCACAAGAGTGTAAGAGAGGGAGAGTCGGTCCAAGAGGGGGGAGGAGGGGGCTGCCGAAAAAACAATTCGAGGTGAATTTCAGGAAGCGGATGGACGCACACACCGGGCGACATCAGCGCGCTGAGTTACGAGCTACGGCATATAGAAATAAATGCGGCATACTTTCAGGCGCCGCGTCCAGCCCAAGCAAAACAATTGCGTGTATTTCGGCGATTAACATGATATGCGGAAATTTCACTACTGCAGCACACATACAAGCACACACAGACACACAGTCAGTCATACAGACTGCCAATGCTCAGCAGCAAATGCAAAATAGCGAAATATTTTGACGCGCTCTGCGCAAGCGTCGACTATGGCAAAGGCGTGCACACACACACACACCCACATACAGCTGACACACACTTGCACACAGGTGCCTTACACACACACATGTAGCTGACACACGCACACATTCACCAAACACTGTGGCATGGGGTTATTACTATGTATTTATTTTCGCTTTTTTGCGAATAAAAACGAGTGTAAAGCTGCCTAACTGTGCGTTTGTGTGTGTATAAGGCACCTGTGTGTGTATGTGTTAGGCACCTGTGTGCGTGTGTGTCCTCGCCTCGGAGACTTCGTGCCTGGCCAGGCGACGGCATCTCAGTCAGTCGACGCTGCTCGTAGGCGCCGCCAAGTTGGCACAGGAACTGACGGCTTTGTCTGCCATTGCTGCTGTCGGAAAAGCGGAAAACAGCCTGGGCTAACTGTTAATTTAAAGGGAAACTCGCAGCGCGTGGAGTCAGCGAATTAATAGTGAAATTAGCGAGCAGCCACTGCCGTTTCTATGGCTCAATTAGCGGCAAAGAGCGAGAGAGAGAAAGAGGGAGATAGAGAGGGAAAGTGGTCTGCATGCTGTAGCATACTTTTGAGAGCATACGTAATAAATACATAGAAAACATTTTCAAAAAATTCTAGAAATAGAAATCATACGTATTTCTTGCCTCTGCATAATCTCCAAATATCTCTAGCTTTCGCCCCCATCCGAATCCGATTTAATTTCGCAAATATTGTGACAAATTTCACGCAAATTGCTGCTAAATTATGCCACAAACACGATGCGGATATTTTCGAAAACGAAAACGGTGAAAGCTCAAGGCGCTAACTGCGGCGAGAACAATTAAAATACACGAGAATCAAGCAATATCCAAGAAAAACTAACAAAAAACGAATAGTAGCGACTACCAGAATATTTGTGCTTAAACGAGAAAATACCAAAACTAATCTACGGTAATAAATTTTCAAACAAACCAACAAAGAATTTTCCGCGCGCAAAAAAAAACAAAGAAAAACAAAAAACTCTGCCGACTTTAGAATCCAGAATATCTCTGCAGTCTCGATTTCTCGTGTGACGATCTTGGACGAAAATTTGACGGAGCAAAATCTCAATGCCTACGCTTTTCCGGATGAACACCGCCCGCCCCTTCGCCACGGTCCCGCCCAGTTTCCAGTTTACGAGCAAAGAGATATTTTTACATTTATGTCGTGAGGTGAGTGAAATCTTTTATAAATAAATTAAGCAGTTTGTAAAGCGGCGACATTTTCCCCGTTTTATTGATCGTCTTCAATGTCCATCCCCATTCGCCATGCAAGGCGTGGGCATTGGCGTGGGCGTGGACATTGTGCGACTCTTTTCGCGCTATTCTTATTGCATATTATGTGAAATTCGTCGTTTTGTGGGTTTATTTGCATACCCTGTACGAGCTGAGTGGGTTGATAAATAGTATTTGAAATTAAAAATGCGAAATACGACTTCTGGAAAACCTTTGTGAATTGAAACACTTTAGACAGAAGTACCTAGAGTTCAGTTTGTTAAAAAGAAAGTCAAATAATAATAAAAATCTAAAAACATATGAAAAAACTTCTATGCTACTTCCATTCCTAGGAATTTTATTTATATCTTTCTCCACGCCTGCCACACTCTACAGGGTATCTGCATGCCGTTCTCTATTCACTCATTCCCCACTTGACATATACATATTTTAATTTGTTTAGATTTCTTTTTTTTCTTAAGTGTTTAGAGATTTATTATCAGATCCATAAAATCTTCTCTGCTGTATGCGATGGCAATTAAAGCGAATGCGAAGAAGCCAAACTACATAACTACTTGTGGTTAATTTCAGTTTTATGCATGAGCAGGTGGATAAACGGGGGGCGCGGCGGTATGGACCGGTGAGGTGAGGGCTAAGGCAAATGAAATGTCTAATGTCAGCAGCCATCAAAGCATCAAAGCATTGTGCAATTTTATGAACCATATAAAATTAATTGCCCAGGCCATTGCATATACCATTTATGTAGGTATATATATTTATGATCTATGCAGATGGAGATGGGGCTGTGGATGGCATTTGAATGTTATACGGGCATAACTGGTGTTTTATATGAATTTTAACGGCAATTTCCCAACGAAACTCACTCTCGAGCGGCGACATTCGGAGCTAATCTCATTAGCTCTATCTAAGCCGCATCTGGCGGGCTAATCAAGTGACCAGCCAAACTGGCAAGCTTCGAAGCAGCCACAGCTGTTGTAATTCCAATACGAAATCCCATTCCCATTCCGAATACGATCTCAATCCTCGCCCCAACCGGTTAATCTCGCGCCACAGCGTCAGGTGTCTCGGCCAAAGAATGCATGAACAAAATATTTTTACATAAAAAGCAAATCAACTGCTAAAATATAATAAAAGCCGAAAAACAACAGCACCAACAACAACACCAACAATGGCAACAACAACAATAGTGACAGCAACAGCAGCAGCAACAACAACTACCACAATGGCGACAACAACAGCAACTAATGTCAATAAATTAAGTCAACAAAAGTGACCACGATAGGCGGCCTGCAATAAAGACAACTACTGCTAAAGGGGGAGCGAGTTGGAGGGTGGCGGGTAGAGGGGAGATCAATCGATCGGGTCGAGCTCTAGAAATGAGAACTGGTTTTTCTAACAGCACGCGGACAATGAAAATTAAACCTCAATTTAGATTCAACTTCAGCTTCAAATTCGTATTCGTATTAGTATTCTTATTTGTGTTCAGTTCGAGATACTCTGCTTCATCTGCGTTTGGTTGACTCCCTTCCCTCCTGCCCATCCAATCACCTGCTTTGATTTCACCTGCATTAGGCACATACCTCGATAAGGCAGCTCTAACTAATTTATTCTAATTGCTTTGCCTTTTCTCGATACTAATTTCAAATTGGACAACAAACCTGCAGCTGCAGCTGCAACTTACCCAACCAAAACTCGAAAAGGAAGGAGTACATAGCGTCGCCCGCTCCCCTTAGTTTGTCAGATAACGTTCAAGAATTTATACTCTACTTAATTATTATATTTCAATATGTCAAACATGCCCGTTGCGTGTTTAAAATGAGCAACGCGTCGAGTATCGCTTTCCGCATCGCTCGCTTATCGTTTATCGATTACCCGAGCTCACTCTCCGCCCTATGATATCGCTACATTATTCACATGGCGCATATTAATATTGTAGCGCTAATTTTAAAACAATTTCTTAATTAATTAAATGTTCAACCCAAAAGTTGGCGCTAATCAAGTGAGATTCTAATTGAGTCGCGATTCTGGAACATTTTATTACTTGTATTGCGTGACACAGAAGGGGTATCTGCGAGTCTGGCAATGCATTGGCGCTGGCAATTATAATTTATGCTTCTTGTACTCAATTAGTCCAGCGATATGCAAATCGAATCGTATCGAATCCTATCAAATCGTTTCGTATCGTATCGTATCTCTTTGACATTCCGTTGCGTTTGATACACGATATATAGAAAAGCAAACGGAACCGCATCTAGGCTAGATACATAAAGCGAATTCAAATTCAATCAAGTCCCCTTCTAGAACCCCCTTCTTAGAGTCGATGTTAAGCATAATTTATGGAGATATTCAAACATATTTCCCAAATTTATTGCCCTGTCGCGAAGGCGAGCCTGGGCAGGTCCACAGTTGGAGCCGGGTGCAGGCGCACGTGCTGCGCTTTTACTGATTGTTGTGACGAAAGGCGACGGCGACTTCAGGTTGTTCTCGGCTCCAGGGTTGCTGTCTAGGGTTGTCGAGCAGCGCGGAATGCGCTAGCAAAGCTGTAAGTAAATTATTATGACTTTCACGCCTCGGGCCGTGTTTACAACATCATTCACAACGTTCAGTTGGGCAAACACACACGCACGCACATGATTAATAGTCAAGCTATTCTCCGGCATAAGTATCTGGCAGATACTTTTCTGCGGCTGGCTACGATTATTGTTATTATTGCATGGCGACAAGTTGGCCCAAAGCGAAGCCAATGAACCGCCGCAGACGGCAGCGATTGGTTGAGCCAGCACACACAGTTACAGCTGCAGATACAGATACAGCTATGGTCTACAACTGTGGATACACACGACATTTGTGTCTGCATAACTGTCGATTGCTGCCGCTTGTTATGACAGCGCGCAATTGTCGAGCAGACCAGGCCTTGCCCCCACGCCCCTCGCAAATATCTCAGCTGAGTAACAGAGTATCTATGTATCTGCGTATCTGCGTATTTGACCCGCTGCCTGCGTCTCTTCATTGTGAAAGTGAAAACCCACAAGTGTGTACCCCCCCCCCCTCCCTCTTCACCACAACCAAAGTAAATATGAGTTACTCATAATTGAGTTAGTCAAGTAGAGGCAACCCCCTCCCCCCAAACACACATAGCTGCACGTGTTGCTCGTGTTTTATTTGGGAAAGTTCACAAGATCTGCTGCATCATTACCTACACATTCCAATTGACACATCACACTTCGCATATATCGTCCGATAATTGCTGATAATGGGCTTAATCAGTTTAACAATTACAATGTCCGCATGTCTGCTCGTCTGTCTGTCTCCTCGTCTCTCCACTGGCCTTCTCGTCCGCCCCTCGCCTCACTGTCTGCTGCCCATAAAATGCAACTTTCTTTCGCCGAATTGAGAGCGCATCGAATTGCTTCAAATAAGCGCAGCGAATTCATCTAAGTCTCGTCTCAAACAATACGTAGGGCCTATAAAAGACCCACTCTGTCGACCCTCCTACCTTGCTCCTCGTCCCGCCACACCTACCTTGCATTTTATGGCACACATTGCGTACGCTCCGCGTTTTTATGGCACTGCATGGCAATTGCAGCGAATTGAATCTTTAATGGACACCAAAATGGTATGTAGTAGGCCCAGGTGTAATAAAACCGTATCAAATTTAATTCAAATCGTATAAAACCCGAGCCCTGGACTCGCATATAGAACACTTTGGACTAGGCACACACACAGCTCGCTCGATCGAGCAATCGATTACGCATTCAGCTCATTTACCATAAATACAATGCACCAATCATGCATACGACTACGTATGTAGTCGGCGAAAGGTATAGCCTATGTCCCTCTGTCTTTCCTCTATCTCTCTCCCTCTCCCTCCCTGCCTCTATCTCTCTCTCTCTCGCCTCTTTTCTTTATGTAAAGCGCGTAGATTTGTATTCAGAAACTGACCAAGTGGGTCTGCATACGCAATTTATATCACGAGGCGAGGCACATGGAAATTATTTGTCACTTCTTTGTGGAAGGGCAGGCAGTCGGATAGATGTGTACGTCACTGACTGGCTGAATACCCTGTAATACTTCAAAAGATGTGTGCTAGGCTATTCCCTAGTGTGTGTTTAAGGTATTTGGAATCATTAAAATACTTAAATTATTATTTTAGTATTAGAGTTGCAATATTCCATTTGCTTGTCTATTGCATGGAACCTCCATTCCATTTGCTAGTCTATTTCATACTACTTTCACTGGTACTCTAAAACTAAAATAAATAATATTTTAAGTATTGTATTGCTTCCAAACATTTTACAACTATTTAGGCAACATATTTGCCAATGATAGATAAATACTTCATATATAAATTCAATTTTAGATTGACCATTTAGGAAACATAACATATATGCATTAGCATGCATTTCTATTAAAAGCTTGTTATATTTGAGATGATTGAGCAACTTAACCATGAATATTAAAAATGTATTTATTAATATTATGCTTTATGCTGACAATATTAGAAAAACCGTGTGGTTACTAGATACGACATATCTTATTAATTTTTCCTATTTGTAATTGACTACTTGTGTACATAAAACACATTAAGTAAGTGTTTTAGCTTATATTGAAGTAGGTGAGCTGGTAGATAACCAATATGCCCCACTGTGCCATGGGTTACACATGGAACATACATGTGTTTGCATACAGAGAGAGAGGGGGCTAACAATGAATTCTGTTTTCAGTTTTGAAATGAATTTTAAAATACTGGGCCGTGGCATACACGCTAAATAATTTATATGCCAACACACACATATATGTATAGAAACTAATACAGGCGCTTGTGAAGAAAGAGTTCAACGAAATGTTAAATAGATTTCGCCTAATGCATTAGCCCGAATACGCTGTAAATATTGTAGGTACAGATCGCCAATTGGAGCCTATAAAAGCGCACAAAAGTTGTGTCACGGGATCACGGTTCTATCGAGAATGGTTGGGGGAAGCAGCAGACGGGTCTTCCTCTTGCTCTGCTTGTGTTCTTCTTGCTCGACTATCGCATTCCGCAGAGTTATTTGGCTGCGACTCATACGGTTCGCTTTCGTTTCGTATTGTATTGTTCCCCTTCGTTCCCTTTTGGCTCTTATGGCACCCTAAATATACCCAACTAAAGTCTGAAGACCGAAGACTGTAGAGCACTGAAGACTGGCGACTAAATACTAGAAGAAGCATTTTTGCGCATTTGCCAACCGCATTTGGCTAGAGAGAAACCGAAATCAGTGAAATTACGTTGAAAACGAGTCACATTTCAAAATTGACACTTCAAACGCAACGCTGCCAAGTTTTTTCAGATACCCCAGACTCATTTGCAGGGTGGTGCAGGGGGGAATTAAGGCAGCAAAATGCTAACTATGCACGAAATAAAAGAACCAAAGCAAAGCGAAGCAGAGCATTTAATTTTGGCCTTTTCTCGGTCGGGGAATCGAGAAAGAGCTAAACAATTAACAGGGAGATAAGCGGAAAAGTCATTTAGACCAGTTGTTGTTGTTATTGTTGTTGTTGTTGTTGGCGCTGTTGTCGAACTACTTAAATGTATTTTAGAGGAAAATCAAAGCAGCGACACTTTGTCGCTTTGTCCCACTGTCGCGCCAGTTCAATGGCCAACGGGCTCGGCTCGTTTTCATCAGCTTTCATCAATGGTCGCGCTACATTGGCCACAAGGCGATGACGCTCAGCTCGAAAGCACAGACACAGATACAGACACACTTACACAGATGCAGATACACACACTCACGCGCACGCACACACAGATATATGGGCTATACTCGCAGCAGCAGCCCATCAGCTGCATCGCTTGTCGTTTTTCTATGGCTTGCCGGCAGCCATGGCCCAAGGGGGATGTGGTGTTGCAGGAGTGGGGAGAGGGTTGGGGACAGCGCGTAAAAATGTCACACGCAGCCGCCGCATTTAGTTCAATTACATTACAAAAGGCAAATACAGCTACAGATACAGATAGAAGACAGCAGATACATTTGTGGCAAGAGACAAGCAACGCAAAGCAAACGCCTCAAATCACTAAAAGCTGTGACTGTTGCTCGCGCTTGTTGTTGTATCTTTTATTATGTTGCTTTGCTGTTGTTGTTGTTGTCCGCTTTGTCGCCTCTTGACGATCGCCTCGCGCTATTCAGCAATTTTTACCGTTGACATTCTATTGAAAAGTATTTGGGAATTGTAACGACGCGTCGAGAACGTCGCGAGCATTGTATCTCTAGCTGTAGCTGTCGATGTATCTGTGTTTGCAAATGTATGTATGTAAATGTATTTGTAAGTGTATCCGTGAATGATCTGTTAATGTATCTGTTGGTATCTGTAGCTGCTACGACTGTATCTGTTGCTGCATCTGCTCGCCTGTTCATCTGTATCTCTCTTTGTCGTGGCTCACACATTTGCAAATGTATCTGTAGCGCGTCATCAGTGGCTAACTGAAAATACCATTCGGCTTGAGTCATTCGACTGGCGACTTATATCTTATATCTTGTATCTGTCGAATGCCTATTTAAAGCAAATCCTAACTAATTATCAACTAACTGTAACGCACTGGTTTTGAGTCATCGAGTCATTCACAATCATTCAATAACTACAACTAATTAATCACTTCATGCGTTTCATTGGAACTCACACTCAACATACATTTTAAATGCTGAGAAATTATGAGAAAATATGATTAATAATTCAAGGAGCTGCCTATATCTTCTATATATAGCATATTTATACTGTATATATTCTTGATTCTATACTAATCGTAGCAAACCACAATGAAACGTTGCCTATCAAAAACGTCAACCAAGTCGAGCAAGCAACATGTTTCTTGAGTATGAGTATGTGTATTGTGTATCTGTGTGTGTGTGTCTGTATGTGTATTGGTGTTTGAGTTTACCATATGCAACGTTTAATTTAAATTTGCCCGCTCGTCGCTCGTCGCTTGATTCGGTTTGCCGCAGCGGAAGTTGTGGCAAAAGTTCAGAGAATGCATATGAAATACGAATGCGATTACGAGCACGATTGCGAATGCACAAACACGAGTGATGGCAACATGAATTGGCACAATTGAAATGCTTCATTTGCTGCGACCCAGTGCCAGGCTGAGGCTCAGCCCAATCAGCTGTTGCAGCCTCAGCCTCAGGCTCATCTTCCGGTTACCTTAGGAACAACTTGGGCTGCCCGGTTGGTTGCAAACACCTGCAAGAGTGCAGCCCGGTTCAGCCGGATCAGGCAGGCGTGTATTAATTGCCCTGCTCACCTATACACTGTAAGAAACAAGTGTGAGTACGTGTGCATGTTTGTGCAACAAGTTGCAGTTGTATTGGCAGCTGTTGCTGCTTATACTCTAGCTGCACATTAATTTGTTGCAGACCTTCTTGCATGCGACAGCAAGATGTGTGCTCACCTTTAGTCTAGGGTATCTGCTAGTCGAGTTGCGCCTGCCTTCGCTTGTTTAATATGCAGATTGTGTCGCTGACTTTAATACTTTGCAACGTCGTCGATCATTTCGGGCTGGGGCTGCTGCTGCTGGTGGCATGCAACGTTGCTGCGGCAAAACATGTTGAACAAGCGTTGTCGTCTTGTAAACTTGCAACGCGAGCAACATGCAACGACAACAGCAACAACAACTCCAGCTGGGCGAGGTGGCACACTGAGCACGACGTCGATTCCTTGCACAAATTTCCTTGGCCACATTTTTAATTAAAATAAAAACAAAATAAAATGTGGAAAAATCACACAAGAGAGACACCAGAAACGCAAGTGGAGAATTAAATTGCTGAAAATAAAAATAAATCGTAGGAATACAACTAGTAACACAAGCCACAGTTGAACACTATCGACACTAATATACCCTACGTTTAATTTCTCTGTAAAGATTTATAATAAGCTACCTGCAAGGGTATTTGGTATTGCAGGCTGCGCTTTTGGGCTGGACTGGCTGTACATTTGCCTAGCTTGTGTGGCTTGCATCTAGATCGAGATCTGCACTAATTCTCAATGAGCCAATAGAAAATATCGTATATTGTTATTGGAATTTCCCCCACCTGTTTTGGCATTATAAATGTGAAAGTGGGGAGTACTTATCTCGATTTTTTCCAAACTGATTAATTGCCTATCGAACAGGGATCTGTTCTATGTATGAGTGTGTTTGCCTAACGTGAATTATGGCTTAGTGAAATATACAGATTGCCTACATTAATTTTGCAATACATAGCAGTTCTCTAACTTAGAGAGGGTTTCGAACTAGTAAAGCTGTATGTATGAATTGGAGCAATGGAATATTGAAGTATATACTCTTCTAGCTTATAAGAACATATATATACATAGCTAAACTCTAGTAATTACGTGTATTATATTTATTTCAAAATAACTTGTAACTTATTTAAATAAGGCTCCAAATTTCCATCGCAATTAACTAATATGATATGGAATTAGCAAATATTCCACAACATGATTTTAAAGACTATATTGTAGCTGATCTTATGTTGTTCGGGGCGACTTCGAATGCCTGCATTATCTTTGCCTCTGCTGCCCCTTAAGACGGCAGAAGCTTTTCCTGTTTTTGGGGTTTTTCAATTGCAACTGCTGTGGCGTATCTGTGGCTATGTACGGGGTGTGGTTCGATATCATGTGCAGTAAGGCTTGCAGCTGTGGCACAGTGTGAGTGTGCGAGTGTGGCTTCCTCTTATCGTGGAGTGCGGGTTCAAATGTTGATAACCCATGACAACTCGAGTTGCCACACACATTCGTACACACACACACACACACAGAGGCATTTGCATACATAATTCGAACAACAAGCCCAAAAACCAAATGGGACCCAAATGGGAAAATCGTTTAAAAATGCAAATGCCGCCACATCGACCAAATAGTATTCAAATCAGTCCACGGTTCACCGTCGTCAGCGTCGTTTCCTGGCGCTGCATTTGTCAAACGCTGCGGAATTAATGAACCGCAACGGCAATGCCGATTTGTATCTCATGGATACTGCAGCAATAACAACAACAGCAGCAAGAGTATTTACAAGAACAATGGATACAACAGTTACTGCGGACCTTAGCACGCGTGAAATATTTTCACATGACACTCAATTTATTTGCAGGGCTCGGCCTAGACCCAGCCAAACCCCCTTCTGCCCAGGCATGCCTGCATGCCTGCCTGCCAGCTGTAGCTGCGACCCACGTGGTCTGACTGAACTGGACTGAACTGAACTGGCACCTGGTCACCTTGTGTTGCCTGTGTTGTTTATGCAGCCCCTCCCCACCGCCCATAAATCTCGCCTTTTGTGCACGATCTGACGTCAATTTGTTTGCCAATATTTGACAGTCAGTGTCGCGTATCTTAATAACCCCGCCGCGCAGCCTACCAGCCTGTCGTATCGCATATACCATACAAGCATGCATATATATAGATATATATATATATATATATATATATATATATATATATATATAAATCTATATGTGGTCTGTGGTATCGGCGTGTAGGCATGCCAAGAATTTCATCCAATATCTGCGAGCTTCAATTAAAATTCTATGTAGACAACAAATTGAAAATGGGTTAGGTCGAAGCGGGGCGCCGTACTGCTATTTGAAGCGCTCCAGCGATCAGTCGAATACTTCATCAGTATATCGAAGTGTATGATTGCCTAATTGATCAGTGGAGGAGTCGAAGCAGTTTGACAGATCGAACTGATTTTTGGTTTGAAATCAACTCATATATCATGTGTCCCAATAGATCGTAATGTTGTCTAGCTAGCATAGAAATTATATAGCAATTAGTTTTTGATAGTTGAAGATCACTTAAAAATTTACTTAAGCGTTGCCCTACTTCTACTTCTAAAGACCTTTTTCATAGATCAAAGATCTTCATATAGATAGAGTGTTGCCACATTAAGATTCTTATAGTATTATGCAGTTCCGAGTACTTTAACATCCTTATGTAGGTCATCATGTAATAGATCGAGCCTAAGCTCACTAGGCACGTGCGCGCTGTCAATCATCGGGAAAAATATAGTGACAATATAAGTATATATAGAGTATCGTTCTAGCTTGTCACTTCTCGGGACCCGTCGCTGTCGTATTTGCCCAACACACACAGAGACAATTGTCACTGTAATCAATTTCGGAACTGTCACTTTGACACTCTTCAGACTCAGACCTGACATTCTCCACAGCTCTCTCACCCGATCTCTTATATACTCTGCATATACTCTAGACAACACGTCTTTGGCCCATTTAGAATACACACACATAAAGACATCTATGTCTATCTATGTGTGTACTTGTGGTATTATGTATTTATCATAAAAGGCATTTGATCGCTTCCAGTTGGGTTCAGTCTCCTCCCGGTAGAGCAAATATTTGATCACATTTGTTTGTCAGTTTGTTTGTTTGTTTGTTTGCTTGTTCGTTTCTTTGTTTGTTTGTCGCCTGTTCAAGTATCTGGGTGCACTTTGTAGGTGGCTGTTAGCACACTCACTCAGTATCGCACTAGTATTTTATTCATATTTGGCTCTCTCTCTCTCTCTCTTTATCTCTCTCTCTATCTCTTTTATGTCAGCTGACACTTAGAACAAAAGACGGATTACCCAAGTCTTTGGAACGAAAGAAATATCTTCGTTGGGTGGGCGAACTCGACAGGAAATGGAAGTCATTATGATGAGTCTTTTGTTCGGTCCTCAATTCTTAAGCTTACGAAAATTCAAATTTTCCCCAAGTCAAATAAAAACCGATTCTCAGAAATATGTTGCTGTTAGATCTCAAAGACCTTCACTATCTTTATTACTAGAGTATCAATGTGTTTTCATTTCGGACGTATCATCATTTGTACTTTCTTCAGGCTATATTGATTACCCCGGAACGGATACCAGGTGATTCCCCGACCGTACTGCGTGACGCCATACTCCCCGCCAAGGTAAAGTCCATTCAGATTACTGAAAAAATGAGAACAAGTCATGTAAGTAATTTCCTAATGAACCAAACAGATATATTATGCAACGTATATGTAAGAGTACCCATCTCAAACTGATCCTCACCTGCGATGATCGTCTCCGTACCACCAGGCACCCGTGTAAAAAGCTGCATTATCCGTGAAGGTAGCGTTCGAGTTATCCTGATCGAAAGTAGAGAATTTTCTACCCTTATGATAGCTGAGTCCATCACCAGCATTTCCAGTAAAAAGACCCAAGACATTCAGACCATACAAATTGGCATCGTTTCCGATGGCAAACTGACTATATTTGGCAAAACGTGTTTGGCCCTCGAAGTCCTCTAGATGTATGTATAATTCCTGGGGCGTTGCAACGGTGAGAGCGTTCAGAGTATTCAGTCCAATAAAAAAGTTATTGTTCACATCTCCGAAACCTTGCTGATACGACGAAAAGTTTCTGAAGAAGTTGTCAGAAACATCCACACGTCGTTGTATAACCAACCAGGGCGATCCCGTTGTTTTAACGTCACAATATACCGAATATATCTTTCCGTTCACTTGGATCTTAACAACTCCATTCTTCTTTGGTTTTGCACTTGTGCATGAATCAGGATACTTCTTGAACGGGATTACATCTAGGTTGGCAAAGCCAACTGCCAGCCAGAGAGTTAACAAAAGAAGGTAGACGAGGTACTTCATTGTACTCCGATACTTGGAACAGCCATGAGGGAACTAATCGTACTTGTCCCTTATGTAGTGAGTAAAGTGAAGGCACTTAATTTGAGGATTAATTGATAAGTTGGTTATTCCATTATCTTGAAGCAACTTTTTACAAATTTATAACACTGATAGATTTGCCAAGAGATAAGTTTTTATTAGATCACTTTGAACGATCGTTTATTGTCTCCTTGTCACTGCGGTAAACCTTTAAGAGTTATGCTACTACTAAGGTCTTTGGGCGCCATCTTTTCGGGTCGGGTTTATGCGGATAAAATAAACCGCTGATAAACATAATTTGCCGTATGGGGAAGTTCAAGTTCGGGTTCGCCACAAGATATCGGGCTGCGGCTTTATTATTATGAGAAACAGAGAAACATTTGTCGCGACCGCTGCCCCTGTCCAGATATATTGTATATCCGTTTGCCGATTCGCGCTCCATATCCAATAACCGCGCCTCGAGACTTTTGTTGTAACTGTCAGTTGGCCCCCGGTAATGCCGGCTATATGTACCATTTTATATATGTATTATAGTACATGAGATAGTGTGTGCGATGACTCAATTGGCGCACAATGGGCAGTGAAGGAATTGAGCACGAAATCAGATCAAGTTCCCTTTAAGATACGAATACAGCTAGTCCAAGATTCTCGGATACAACACTCGCCCATTCATTCAGTAATTCTGACGGGGCAAATCAGCTGATCCCAGCAGTTTTACTCCAAGTGGATCGCATAACCGACATAGCCGACACTTGATTGTCATTCTATCTCGCTCTCTCTCTCTCTCTCTCTCGGTATGTCTGTCTGTACTTCTCTGCCCCGATATTCCCGTTTTATTTGATTACGCTTCTTCGCTTCGTCTGAGAATGTGGTGGGAAAATTTTGATTGCCGCTTAAGGAATGCGCATTTGCCTTGGGTTTTGTGCCTGCCTCAGTAAAGTGTCGCATACGACATTATATGACGGCAATTTCGGTACTTTTCTGAATTATTTTGCGGAAGTTTCGGCTCATTTTGCCCGATATTATTATTTACATTCTGTATAATGCTCTGGCTAGCTAAGTGGGGCGAGTCTTCCTCAAGAATATGTGATAAATTGACGATAACAATCTTGGCAGATTATACAGGAAGTTTGGTCGACCTTCAGTTCCAGCTGCAAACTGCACTCATGGTACGGCCCGATGACTCTCAACATTCCCTACTCGTAATCTTAATGGCATCTCCGCCACGAGTGTGGATTCGTTTCAACACACCTCTAACAGAGCAAGAGAGGCAGATACAGAGACAGAGACAGATAGATTGTAAATACAAGCTGCGAGTACGTTGAAATTATAATTAACTAAATAAAATTATGATAGATGGATTTGCGACGGACAGCGTTAATTGCACACTCACGCAAAACAAGTTCCGAGATTCCGAGATTTGCCAGCAAAATCATTTAACAAATTGAATTTGCATTTCAAACACGGTAAAAGAGCAAGGTGTAAATATTCGCATTAGGGTGACTCACAGGGGGGGCAAAAGGTGAGATTTTTCAAAATAAATATTAAATGCAAATGGCAGAAATATATAGCTAAACGATCAGTGAGCATATACTTCTTAAATACATATTTAGAATTAGGGTGGCACAAGAGTTTGCTTGGGTTAATATTCATATATATAATTATTTTATTAGTTTAGTCTAAGCATATCGAAAGAAACCAATTCAAGTAGAAACAAATTGACGTGATATGAATATTTATAACATATGTTATATATAATATACAATTGTAATAATTAAACACATTATAAAATAATGATGTATCTCTATATCAGCTTCAACTTAAGCTTAAATCGGTTTTATGTTTTTTTTTTTTTGTATTTATCTTTATCTTTATATGTCTTTTAATTTTCCTGAAGCACCCTACTTTAGCCGAGGAGGCTGCTGTGCTGTGCGAAAGGGGCTAGAGAGAGAGAGAGAGAGGTTAGAGGTGCACAGTGGGGCTGCATTGGCACGCATTTGAAAATGTGCGAGTAGCGTGGCAATTGAAATGATTCTCAGCCAACTAAAAGCAAATCGAACTGCACTGAAATGTTTTTATAATGAGTTAATAAGCGCACACCTGTTGCCGGCGCCGAGTGCAACAAGCGACGAGTAATTAAGCGATTTGCAGCGAGTACCAAGCAAGGCAACTCGCTCTTTTTCTCTCTCTCTCTCTCTCTGACTCTTTCGCAATTTTAATTGCTAATCGCAACGATTTGTATTTCTGCGCTACGTAATTTATTTGCCATGTCAACCTGGCGAAGGGGCACGGCG
Source organism: Zaprionus inermis (assembly GCA_018151445.1). NCBI lineage: Eukaryota > Metazoa > Arthropoda > Insecta > Diptera > Drosophilidae > Zaprionus > Zaprionus inermis. The sequence continues at coordinate 2,525,518 of JAECXD010001572.1, read as the reverse complement.
CAGCTCACCCGAGACTGAGACTCAGCTGAGCCTGTTGCCAGCTGGAGTGTACGAGTAGTGCGGTGTCCCATGCATAATGCAGGGCAGCCAGTTAATCGACCTGATTTGAATAAAAATAGTTCACAACTGCAAACTGTGCTGATAAAAGTATTCGCACAAGATGCTAAGCCCAAGCATCTTTTCAATCTTCCCATACAAAGTTGCTCAACTATTCAACGACTGCTGAAAACTACAAAAAAAGAGAAGATGCAACAAACGTTTCGGAGACAAGACAAATTTGTTTGCTGTCGAAAATATTACAATTTTCATTTGTAAAAGTAAGCGTAATAAAAATGACGAAAATAAATGCCCAACATCGCAGCAGATACACATCTGACAGATACTTTTTAGGCACTTTTACTAGGCAACTGACACAGCCAACAACAAGATTAGCGCCCGCCTGCCCACAGCTTTGCAATCTCCTACGGACAGATTATTTTTGTCCACGGCAATCTAACGGGAAAAACGTCAAAAACAAAAGTCCACGAAAATTTTCGAAAAATGTTTTTTGACGCTAAGAACTTGTGAATTCGTTGTACCCTACAAGCATTCGAATTGGGTATACCAAACTAATAACAAAAAAGAGTTTCGTTTGAGCATATCCTGTCTGTTTGAACGTGTAGATCTCTGCTATTATAAGAGTTGGGAATTACATTTTTGGCATAGAACTTTCTGTTGATCAGTTGCAGTTGTTACATATTTCATTTTAATATTCCCATTCCAGTTTTCCTAAAAAAAATTCAGTTTTTTTTACATTATTTAAATAAAATAAATAAATAATTTTAGCCTTACATGTTTTTTTAATTTATACTTAAATTAATTAATTCTTTTGTGCCCTGTTGACATTTCAAGCAAGCGCTAGGAATATCAAAATTGGCGTAGAACTTTCTGTTGGCTTGGTGCAGCTGATGCTCATTGAATGTGTCTGTTGCCACGTCTACTTTTTTTACAAACTTTGTTTGTCTTGTAACTTTACATAAAAGTTTGAGTTCTAAATTTTGTTTACAGGTCTTCACAGGGTATTTACCAGTTGAGCATTGTTTTAACTTGCGTTTATAGCATTTTTTGCAAATAAAGTGCAGAGCATATAATTTTGAACTTGGCAGAAAAGACAGAAGAAGATGAGAAGATGAGAGGACATCGCAAAATGAATTGTTTGAGCGGTTTGAAGGGAATAAAGGTGGAAGCAATCTGCAGTTGCATTTGTATCTGTATCTGCACCAGCAGCAGTATCTGTAGCTGTAGCTGTATGTGCGCCTGTCTGTGTTTGCGTCTGCGTCTTTACATAAAGTAAATTTGGTACGGTCAATGCACAGACGTCGCTGTCGGCGTCGTCGTTGGCGTCAGCTGGGGCAGCGACAGCGACGGCGACGTCAGCTGCGAATTTTTGGCCAGACGAAATTGTTTTTCGCATTCTGTTGCTGTTGTTGTTGATGTTGTTGGTGTTGTTCTTGGGGGCTGACCAGCCACGTCACTATAACCCATCACCCAGCCGGGCCGCATCGTAGTCGTTGTCGTTGTCGCTGCCGTTGTCTATGTGTCGTTTTCCTTGGCGCTGTAGTCGTCATCCATATGGCGTACTATTTTTAAATATGTTTTAATTATTCGCTGGCATATTCCTTAAAGCATCGACTAGTCGCCGCCGCCGCCGTTGTCGTCGTCGTCGCCGTCTGCTGCGCCTCTGCGCCGCAGCCACAGGCCGTGCCACAGCCAGCTGTAATTTGGGCCGCTGCCACTGGCAACATGTGCAACTACTTTGGAGGCTTTTCCATTTTCATTTGCCATTTTCGTTGCTCGCCATCCGCCCCGTCCGTCCCCTTGCCGAAATACATTAAGTGTGAAGTTTTCGCCATCGGGAATAATATTGTCGCGTCTAGCAAAGTGTCGCGCAGATCGCGTGTAATTTTCCATCTTTCACTCAAGCGAGCACACTGTGCAGCAGGGTTGCGGTGTTAAGAGGATGTGTGATGGAGCTTACCTTCTTACTAGCTTACACTTTCTGCTCCCCTTTTATATTTTTCTTTTTCTAGCTTTTTTAGCCACATTTTTTCTCCAGCAGGTTATTATTACAGAAAATGGATTGTGCTCTTTATTTCTCCTTCTTTTTATAATTTTGTCTCTTCCTATCGTTGTGATTTGCTTTGTTTCTCTTCCTTTGCCTTTTGCTGCCCCGTCCTGCCTCTTTTTAATACCCTTTTTCTCCTGCTGTATTTCTCCCTCCGTATCCCATTGTAACTCTCACTTGCCCACTATTATCTCTTCATTTCAGTCTCGACCCTAGAGATCTGAGAAGTAATGTGTATCTATATCTGTATCTTTATCTCTCTCTCTTTCTTCCTATCTCTTTCCCACTCGCCCTCTATATTCATCTTTACCTTTATCCCTCTCCATCTTCCTATATGTTTCTCCCCAAAGATCTAAGCTCTAATTTAATTTCAATTGAATATCTTCGAGCAGATCAAATGCCTCTTTATCATGTTGTAGAGTGTTGTTTTTGGTACTTTTTATAACTTTTTATACCCTGTACTCTAGATAGAGGGTAATTTGGATAGTGAAAATGAAATTATTAATAGTTTGCCAGAGGATGTAATCGAAATCGATATTTCATATTGGGTTTCAAAACTGAAACCTTAAGTAATTCCATCATATTGCAGGGTATCTTAAAGGCCCAGGCCGACTACCGATACCTTGCTACTTACCTCTCTAAACACTTTGATATTTAGAAATAGTTCTAAAATTCGTAGACTCTGCACCCAGGCTGTTCTCTAGAGCAAAGCAAACAGCGGCACCGACCAGAGAAGCCCCAACTCCCTCATCTGAGACGGAACGAGTCCATCGGTTCGTTCGTCTGCGTTTTCTATTTACTTAACTGCCCTCCCTCTCTCCCTGCCTCCCTCTCTGTGAGCCACTGCAGCAAGTTGGCTAAACAAACCGCCGATATGCTTATGCTCGCTTTACAGGCTTCTTGCCGGCAGACCATAGAGGTGGAGTCGGAGTCGTAGTCGGAGACGGGTCCGACGGGGCCAATGAAGCGAGAAAAATGACTGCTGGAAATATGTAGACGGGGTGGTTCGAGCAGTTGTGTTGCATTTGTAAAGTCTGTTTGTCAACACGCAGATGGAGTTGGAGGGGGAGCTGAAGCTGCAATCGAAGTTGGAGCTATTGGAGAGATACAAACAAGTCTCGTGGCAAACCGTTAGAGTGATGTTACCTGGAAGCGGCAGCCAAGCCCAAAGACTCCAGGTACTTCTCTTCTATCCAAAGATACCAAATGCCCCAAGTATTTTTCTACCGAACTAGCGGGGGGTAGCCACTTCGCGCCGCCTCGACCCTCCCCTCTCGTTGTAATTGAATGCCAAAAGACTCGGCATGGTCAATTCTTGTCTTTGTCTTGGTTTGCTTTGTTTTGCTCGTCTAGGCGCACATTTATGGGTTGTTGTCTCCGCTAAAAACGGAACCAGACGCAAGACTTACCCTTCCCGTGCCACACCCCTGCCTTCTATCTGACAGCACTACCGACTGCTCTGCACAAGGTCCGGCAAAGTCGTCGGCAATTACTCATTTATGGCTAGTGGCAGGTTCGTTTTTCGCATCGGCTTCTGCGTTTAGTTTTTGTCTCTACCTGCCCCGCCCCCTGCATTGATTTATGCATTGGTCGTTAGTGCGTGCGTTGTCCATCGCATTCATGCATAAATCGAACCCGCTCTCTCTTTCTCTCTCTCTCTCTCTGTCGCTGCCTCCTCGTAATGCATTCTATTTATAAAGATTACGTACAATTAAAAGAGCCCAGCGTCCAGCGACCATTCCCGAGCAACCGAGCATCCGAGCAAGCGAGCAAGTCGACTTACTTGTTCTACATACATGTAACTCCATTTACTTGCATCTAGTTCCAGTATAGATACCCCCACCCCCCTCTGCTTACACCCAACTCTGCTATCGGAGTTCAGTTGCATCGATAGCCCCAGTGGCGTCAAGTGTTTCTCTCTGGCTCTGTCTCTCTGGTTGCTTGCGATGTTGTTCGGATATAACTGGATTTCCGGGTGCCACAACTTGCTGCAACTTGCTGCAACTTGTTGCACCTAGACACGACAGCTGCAACATCATCAACAACAACCGCAACATATGAACTATACGACTTGAAAGATATTCAGTTTCGCATAAACAAACAATATTACAATCCCCTCGATAATCTGAATAATATTCGACTCCGATCGCAAATGCTCTGCCCAGATCTAAATAAATGTATTAAAACAAGTATCTTAAGATGGTTATTGTTTTTGGAAAGCGGAATTTATGCAAACTTATACTTTATTATCAATAACAAATATTTTTAAACTCGAAGAATATAATTGTCTATAGAATTAAAAAGTGAGACTTGAAAATTGAAAACACTCTAAGTCTAAATATAACATGATAGTATAGCAAGTTCTTTATTAAATACAAACTGAGGTAGGGCTGAAAAGTGCTGAAAATCTCCATATATCTAGCAAATCTATTAAAACTAATTCGATTCCATTCCTGCTTCGGAAAGATCGTTAGTTTCAGCAGAAAATACTAGAGGATTGGTGCCACGAAGGATTGCATGTGGTAAGTCGTGGGGAATTATCGAAATTCAAGTCATCGGACTCGTCGTCATCTGGATGAGCTCTATTTATATCGCCTTTTAGAATATACTTGAGCGTTACGTGTGTCGGCCTGCGCGGCATGTCACGATTCGCGAAATTGTAATGTACCACCAATTTAAAGAGACATTTTCCATTACGATGTTCTCGCAGAAACTTTTTGATATCTGTCTCAAGCGTATACCATGCCGATTTGATGTCCTGATCGGTTGAACCTGCTCCCCGATTGAATACCGCAGTTTGCGGTATAACGTTATAAACTGTGGTCGGTCCACCCAATATATGCGCCAGCAGATGTCCGATCTCATCACGATTTTGGAAATTCATGTTCTGCACCAAATGTTGACGTATCGCTTGTGTAGAACCTCTTCTCCCGGGATGTGTGTGTCTCTCTCTGATGTCAGCGATAATGTATGACGGCAAGGTAACGCCGTTACCCATGTCCAAGACGCCATATTCAATGATGGCATTCCGCGGCTCTCCCACTGGTCGTGAAATTATCACAGGTGGATTATGGAAGGGTTGATGTTTCATTTCAATGTAATCGTCAACCGTGAAAGGGGGAGGACTTTGCCTCTTGTTCCTCTCGACATGGCGTGATTCTACGCAGCAACTGATAAGCAACGCTGTCCAAAAAAGTCCCAAGGAATACAACATTTTGCATCTGCTCATCGCGCACTACTGGCACTTCTAAGTACATGTTTACTTTTTATAAGACTTTACTGACGCATAACGAACGACTTAGGATCTCCTGCTTAAGCGTCTTGATTCCATAGCAAACTTGAAAGTATAATACTATGATTATGAATACTATATAATACTATGATTATGAAAAGATAAATAAAACCCGTTTATGCAAAGAAAATATAATAGATAATATTATTTATAATATAAAATAATATTAATTATATATTTATATAATAATATATAAAAATATAGATATTCCTAAGAGACTTTTTTTGCAATCCTTCACAAAGTCAAATTCATAAAGAAGTGTACTTCGATAGACCAGGCTGCACAAGAAGTTAATGTACACGAGCTTAGTTTCATATTTCCAGAGGAATTTCAAGATGCTCTTTTCGAGTAGAGAACAGCAGCAGATACGGGCACAAGTGATTAGGAAACGTACCTCGATTCATAATTCGTTTTAAATGTACAAAATTATACAGTAAATATAGTATGAGATCACGGAGTCCGGAGCTGAAATGTTGCTGATAATGCCTTATCGAACTGTTCACTTATTTATTTCAGCTTACACATTTCGAATCTCAGTCTCTGAACTCTGACACACATGTTAAACAACGCGCTCAAGTCGTCTTATCATGGTTTGAGGCAGTTGTTGTTGTGGTTGTGGCGAGGTGATAAGCGTACTGAATTCGGAGTTTGTTGTCGGGTATATTTCAAAAATTCTATTTTAATAGGGCATTAAAAATAAATATTTGTGCGCCCGTTTCCACCGATGCCACCGCGCGCGGTCTGAGATTATCAGTTGTAGTGTCAGCTTCAATTTCAAAATGAATCGATGCATATAAGTCGTTCCATATAGCCATAGCCAAGTGGCACACTAAAACCGCAAGCCACGACAGCGCCCGGCAGCGACATGGGGTTATCAGGCTGATTATTTAATGCATTCGGCTTATAACAACATTTTTCCGAACATTTTCAACATTTTATGTGTCATTTGACACAGTTTGTCATGCAGTAACTGCGACTATTCATATGTATGTGCTATATGTATAACTCGAAAATTGTTTAGTTTCCTCCACTCCTGCGCGCTGGCACTGACGTTATCGGGCACTCTTCTGACCCATAACCTCTGTCAAACGCTTTAAAAATGCTGAAATCTTTTCAAATCTTGAACCTTTAAACTGTGCTCTAAATGTCTGATTAGTCTGCCATTATAATACATTAGATTGTGCCTAATTAAAAATTGTAAATCGAAAGAGGCCCCAAACGACAGTTCAAGTTTGAAAATCGAGAATCGAAAATGCAGCCTACCCGTAATTTATTATATTATTCATTAGAAACCCTAATCGTATTCGTAAACCTTTCCTGGGTTTTGCCCGTTGTTTTTTTTCTCAACATCGGGTCTGGCCTAAGGTTTTTCTCTCTGTTTTGGCATAGTACACATTTTTATAGCAATTCATGTCTATATACCCTGTAAAGCGTACACTGCGAAGAGATGTTAATGTTGATTCGCTATTGTAAATAAATATCAACGCAATCGTCTTACAAGTTCATAAATATATATAAATATTAGATCGTTGTTGTACTAGTTCTGAGGGCTGTAGATAAGCTCTTCAATTATCGTAAATAACACTAGATCAATATTGTATAAACCTATACAAGATTAAACCATATAGTTACGAGTTTTTAGAACACTTCAAAATATTTACAGCTGCTTTCTAGTTAGATTTCATTCGTAGTTATGTACAGGGTATATTCCTATCCCCTTCCCACTGACATAGAGTACTGTCAGTTGTTTTTATTGTTGATTCTATTCGGTTCTACGAGGTCTTTTATTTTTTTCGATCTGACTTTGTCACGACGCATTGCGGCAAAGTGAAACTGAAAATTGCAACTAAATGCCGCGCTCATCACTTGCAGACATTTTAGAATGCACTCTGTGCATGGGTGTGTATGTGTGTGTGTAAGTGACAGACGGACGGACAGGCATACAGACAGACGGACAGGCAGACAGACGGACAGCGAGCAGACAGCAAATGAGACGCAAATGGAATGTTGAGGTGCTGCACACACACAGACAGTGACAGCGAGAGAAGGATAGAGAAAGAGCTGGGGGAGGACTCGAACAGAGACTATTTTAGAGACTTGTTCCATATCGAGATCCATTCTAAGTTTGCCTTAACTATTTTCCTTAGAAATATGCCCATTTGGGTGCATTGCAGATGACGTTTCCAATTTGAGAATCATTACAGTTTTTCCATGCAGAAAAATAAGAGAAAAAATCATGGGTTTTTATAAAGAATTTCAGATTGTATAGAAGGCGAAGGTATTTCGACTCATTCGTTCTAAAGGGTTCCTCAACTTTTGTAGTTCTAGTTGGGTTTTGTATATTGTAGTACTATATTTCTACCACATAAACAAATCTTCAAGGAAACAATAGTTAACTTACTAAATAAACAAGTTATCGATAATATATGATATATTTATTTTCGATTTCTCAGCTTGTTTATAGCTCAACCAAATTGGATCAAGGAAAACTTGTTTGCCTTTCCTATTGTGTATATTGACAATATCAGTATGTCAAGCAGACCAGGCATATAACAACCGAATATGATCTGCACTTATTGTCTTACACAGGGTGTGACAAAGGGAATTGATAGAATACTATATGCTGCCACAACAGGAAATGACCAAGTCGAATTGCACCTACTTCAGCAGCCAGAGAACCGCCTGTTCATGATGAACATGTCTAAATGTCTAAGATGGTAGGAGGGTGGGGGGGGGTATATCTTCCCAATGACATCCAAAGCAAGTTGTCGAAAGGCATGAGATTTTACAAAATCTACACATGTTTTATTGTAGTAAAGAACAAATGTTACACGCAATGAAAAACTTTCCTGTAAAGCGAAACTCTATAGTTGTCAATATAATAGGGTAATATCACTATAAGATATAGATAGCAGGTGATTTTATGAGGTATATTAAATAGAATATAGAACATATAGAATAATCTATTACAGAAAACACAAGCTTTAAATTTCTCAAATTAAATTTTCGAGGTACGGGCTGTTTCTACGCTAAATAAACTATCAGTTTCTCCCATAAAGATAAGAATGGCTTATGTAAACACAAAGACTTCCTAATGATCTTGCAGGCGCTCAGCCTCGCTCCTTGGCAAGGGTATTTAGGACACATTCACAGCAAGAGACATTTGTCTTCTGCGCTGAGACTCTTGACTGACCTGAAGAAGACAGGCAGACACAACAAACAGCGAAACAATGATGATTATAATGAAGATGATGATGAAACGGAGTGCAAATTGTAGTGCGCAAGGATCAGCAATGATATTTCTCATCCCAACCCATCCCTTTCGCTCCATCATGTTTTTAATTAGCTGCCGCAGGGCGAGCGAGTGAGTGAATGCGCACAAGCACCAAGAAGAGGGAAGAAGGGGAAGGCGCTGTAGTCCTTTTGCCCGCGAATGAGGCAAGCGAAAAATTGAAATTAACCGACTACACGAGACTCGAGCCTTTCTCTGTGCATACATATATGTATATGGATGTGTGTGTATGTGTGTATGTGCATGCTTCACATGAGAAATTGGGAACCGGACTCGACAATGATCCCAGAGTACCGAAGCGACAGCGACAACAGACCCAAATTCCCCCGAGTTGCGGCTCACGCTGACAGCGTAAGGCCCTACGGCGCGCCTTGAAAACGAGTCGCGGCATATTTGTTAATTATGCAAGACAAAGTTCCTTGCCACACACACATACACAATATGCATCTTTCTTCATGCTCACAACTGGAGGAGAGAGAGGCTGGCGACCGCATTTGTAGGGTGCATGGGCAAAAAGCGAAACAAAATATAAAGAAATCCCGCTCGCTGCTCTTTTATTAATTGAGTGAACATGTCCGTAACTGAGTTGGTGGGAGAGGGCGAAAGAGAGCGGCGAAAAGGGGACAATGCAGCGAATTACAACACTGGCCAAGCAAGACAGCAAAAGGAAATTAATATTCGCCGACTTCGATTCACGCATAATACATGCCTGTTGGAGACTGAATGTTATGACACGTGAAGCGCAGCAAAAGTAACATACATATTTACAAGCACAAGCTGGTTATGTACTACGTAAGCAAAGTTTACGTTGGTGTCGTAAGCGATTTGAACGACAAACGATCGAACGTAACACAAATTTACCATGCGGTTGCAACATGTTCGACGTGAGCAAGACGACTACAGCGAGACGAACCACCGGCCACGGCCTGTGCGACGCAACGAAACGAGATGGCAGCAGTTTTTAGGCTGCAACAACAACACAACACAAATGTCAAGCTAATAGAAATGCGACAACAAATAAAACGCACAGCAGCTGGCTGGCACAAAGGAAAAAGAGGGAGCGGTAAAGCATGGAGCTTCTCTCTCACTCTCTGTTACCAAAGCAGTGAGAGAGTGCGTATATGTGTGTGTGTGTGAGAGAGAGAGAGCGGCAATATTGCGAGAGAGCGTCGCTCTGTTAACAGCAGCAGCGCCATCTAACATGTTTCATGCAACATGCTCGCGCTGCTTAACAGTGCAGCGCAACGTCTCTGTTGTATTTATTTAAACTTTATTTTTATACTTTATATCAAACTTGTTTCACTTTTTACCGTTACAGTCGATCGTGTGCCGCGTGCGCCGCTGGACGTCTCTGTTCGCAGCTGCGTCTCTCGAGGCACCTTTTAGAGAACCAAATCTAAACTGTTACCCGGGTGGACAAAAAAAAACAGAAAAAGAGAATCGACACGAGGCGCCGAGACTTCGCGGTAGCAGCACGTGTAACCAAGTTGTTAATTGGTAGCAGCTACACACACAAGGGCAACACAGGCCCTCCTAGCCAGCCATACCGACTACTACAGAACTTGAAATCGTTTTTTTGGGGAATCTCCCCAGAATATTATACGAAAAGAATGTGTGATAAACTCGATAATCAATCAATTTCGAACGCAATTTGTGCCCTGCAAAATATGAAAATAACAAACACTCCGAAATTGAAAACCAAATATAACATTTCTGCGGTCGTCGACGCATCGTCTCTTCCACTGCTCGTGTTGTGTGTGCCGTGTGTGTCGTATGTGTGCTCAGGATTTTAACACCTTGACACTGCTTCGACGCGTGTTTCACACATTTCCGTATCGAACGACGCGTCGTACTACACGAAAGAGTATTTAAATTTCGAATTGCCCGCGGACTTTGGCACTCTACACGTGTTTCGTTCAACCAACAACTTCAGAGAACAAAACGAAACGAGGGGAGGGTTAAAGTTTTTTTGTGACCAAATATGAAATGCAATTAAGCACACTTATCAAATTATAATTAACATGAATACCCCGCCAAGTCAAGCAATAGTCGCACCAAGTGTTACAACGCTGAACGAAAAGACAACTCGTCGAGAGACGCCAACACGTTGACCGAACGGAAATCGGAAATAAACATCGCGTCATGGTTTTATAATTAATGAAAATTGTAAAATGATGAGTCCGACGATGAGGTGAGTAAGCAGGTAATGTTTTTTTACTCTTTCTCTAAAAAAAATAACAAACGGTACTAAATGAATGGATTCATTTTGTTATTATAAACTCAGCAAACTTACCAAATGTTATGTCAAGCTTCTACCCACTTTCCCACCAAAAATAAAGCCAAGTTTCATTGGTTTATCTAAATTTATATGTTTGCTTAAAGTATACACACATCTGCGTTGCGCCTCGATTCTGATCTCACAGCTCTATTTCAACCCGATTAATCAGTGCATAAATTCAGCCTGGGTGCGCCTACTGATATTTGTACAAATGCCACACAGCATTGCGCACAAACAGACGGTATATGCGGTACATGTGCCAACACATGTGGCCCTAAAGTTCATCATCATCATAAACTGCCCCAAATCATTTATTACTCACTATTTATTTAAAATATTAATAAAAGAAACAAGCGATACGCACGCTCGTTTTGCTCCACTGTAAAACACATGTCGCACACGGTTCGAACATCGAGCGACATGCTCGAGCAACAGTTCGGTTCGATGTTGCTTCGCTCTCGCGCGTTAACATTGACGTGGTGTGTTGTTGTTGCTGCTGCGAGTTGATTTTGAAAAAAATTTTGAATTTCCGCCCGCCTGTTTCTCGACTTTCAGCTTCGTTCTCAATTCTTATTCGGTGCTCGATCGCGACGGTTCGCAGCAGCTGAAGCCGCAGCGGTGCCTTCACTCGTGCTGTGTGTGCGCGCGCGCGCGCGCGTGTGTTGCATATGTATTTCCGGTGTCCAAAGCGGCAAATAACATAGAGGAGAATCAAGTAGAGTGTCAAGGCGAAAAGATTCAATTAGCTTCAAGTTTATCCACAAAATATCGGACTTTGCACACGCACACACAGTGCAGCGCCTACTCTCTGTGTGAGTGTGTGTGTGGGGCTGGCGTGCAATGCGCATCGAGCTGCGCTGCGCTGCAACTGGCGCCAGCGTTCATTTAATTATAAATACATCAGCAGCAGCAGCAGTAGCAGTAGCAACAACAACAGCCACAGTGCGCCATCGATTGTGCATGCGTACACACACACACACACACACGCCTGTTACAACGTTACGTTAGGCGCTGCTGGTAGGCGTTGCTTGCTGCGCTGCTTCTGCTGCTGCTGCCTCGATTCTCTCTCGTGCTTGCGCCGCGGCGGATCACGCGCCTTCGGGTACAAAGTTAAACTCGCCCGTAAAAGCTAAAGCCGCCTCACGTACGTATGTATCTGCAACTGCAGATTGAAATGTGTATACTGAAAAAGAAAAAAAAAAAAAAAATATAATCATAAATAAATGTAGAAATTCCAATAAACCAATCCATAGTACTGTATGTGCAGCTACAGTTCCGAATACTCGTAACTTTGCTATCGCTGAGGGCAAAGTTTGCCGGCGGTTCCAAGGCGATGGTGTCCAGAACGCCTAAGACGATAACTGCGCGAATATGTGTATGTGTGCCTGCATATACATCATAACTGCGCATACACATACACCACAAAAATCTCCATAAAGCAAAAGTAAAACCTCGTGATGGAATTAAACCTCGAAAACTGCTTGCAATCTTTACGATTATTGCAAGGACATCTGTTTACATCTTACCGGGCAGCATTAGATTCTTGATTTAAATAATTCTAATACTGTCAGGTAAAGATGTCGTCCGTGTCCTTATACAACATGCAAAACAACCAAAAGAAAGAAAAAAACGAGTACAAGAAACAAGTCGCTAAAAAGAAATAAAAAGAAACAAGAACAAGAAACTCAAACAAATTCACGGAAAACCAAAAAAAAATAATCCAAAAAACCAACGAACCCCAAAAAAAACAAGTTTTTCAATTGTGCGTGCAGGAAAAGTTGCCAAGATCCCAGAAGGGAGACACGACAATGACAACTGGCTGAGAACATCCGAGATGATCTTTGTCGATGTCTTATGTCGCGGGCAAACGGCAGAAAATTTGTCGAAAATTCTGAAAAATTAAACATTTTTGCAGCAGGATGACATCAGTGTTCGCAGCGATCAGGTAAACATTTTGGAAAGGGAAATCAACAACAACGACAACAACAACCGTACAGATAGCCAGTGGCAGAGACAGAACCATGTTGCGAGATAGTAAAGCCCATAAAATATATATTTTATGGTCCAGCTTCGTTTTTTCTTTTTTTGTTTTTCATTTTTTTTCATTCTTTCTATTTTTGCTTCTTAGCTGAGCATTGAATTTTTATTACCTGCCGACGGGGTTCTTAATTTCCCCGTAGCATTGGTGACAGAATGTCCGATTTTATGGCACGCCCCGTTAAGCCGATTCCCGGCATTATCCCAACCTCGCAGCAGGTTGAAAGGAAGTTCCTTAAGTCTTCGACTTATGATATGAAAAGGAATAAAAGTATATTATATTGCAGTGCTTCAAATTCCTTCGTAAACGGGAACTGCCTCAAGTTCTCATGCATTTCATGACTGTCAAAAATTCCAATGAAGTACGAAGTGCGAAGTGGCGACGAAATTCGAAGAAATCTTTGCTTGCCAAATACATATGTATGTATATCGACTAAGCTCTTTATACGGCCTAAACTGATAAGCATCTCTGGGAAATGTAATGTTGGAAAAGCGAGGGCGTGGATCTTACCAAGGCGTCTATCTACAAGAGCTTTCACTGTACAGTGTTCACCCACGCACTAATTAGATAGCACACATGGCAGAAGGCTTAGTGTAGCCATCTGGGCGGTAGTTGGCCAGCTCATCCCGCGATAAGATCGGACGCAATGAGGGCGACGTTGCGACGTCAAACATTTCACACCAAGGTAAAAGTGTCTATAAAGGCAACAAGTGGCACTCGGTAAATAACTGAACAAGCGAACCAACTGTCGACAGATAGAGAGAGAGAGAGAGAGGGTAGTCATAGACACACACACACAGATGGGAACACAGTTCAGATAATAGAATGAGTTGTAAACGGTTTACAGTGCCTTTAAATTTTACAGTTCTTGGCACAGTGGTTCCCTTTTCATACCGAAAGCGAGGGCATCTAATCGAGCTAACCGAAAAATATATACATCAAATATGGTAATGCGATGCCGCGTTAGTTGCGGATATAACCAGAACGAATGTAACACCTGGTAATGAACCAAGTAGGAGCGATACTAATTGAGACTAGACACTCTCCACTTCCACGCGTCCAGACAAAGAGTTCAAGGTGTCTGGGATGGTGTAATTAACCCAACTGCGGGGGCCTTGAACAGCGTCGGAATCAATTTAAGTCCAGCTCCGAATGAATATGAAAAGCCTTAAACTTTGCACTCCATTTGTGTGTATCTGTATCTGTAAGTCGTTAAGGCTGATCCGTAGTTAATTGGGGGTTGCAACGAGTTTAAGACTACAGCTAATGCCCCGAGATAGAAGGTTGAATATGCGACTAGACAGAGATAACTAACCTACTAACTGAGAGCAATTAAGTTTCAAGGCTAAGAGACTCTAATATTTTGGAGCAGTTTAAACGAATGAAGATCTAAAGCACTTACCGAGTAGGGAGGGAATGAAAGAGGCTAGACCCCTGAGATAATCAGAACCTATAGGAAGTGGTCTTCGTCTTATTTGAAAGAGACTAGACTCTTCACCTAATCTATACCTATACAGAGCTTTCGTCTTGAGTAAAAGATCCTAAACCCCTAAGCTAATCTGAGCCTGTATAGAAGGCTTTATGTTGATTGAAAGAAAAGAAGGCAAACGGCTAGACCCTTGAGCTAATCTGAACTTATACAGAGGACTTTGGTTTAAAAGATGAAATAGCTGGGTAACTCCTTAACCTTGCCAAAGGTGACGAACTCAATGCAATCTGTGTTTGCATCATTTCATATGCAGCTATAAAACAAATATCTATTCTATTTCAATGACTCCATCAAGCAAGTGGTTTGTGGTCTCATCCGATTGACAATTTCGCAATTGAGAAACAAAGCGGTTGCATTTAGTTCGAGTTATATAATAAGCCATAGACTCGAGCACATAAGAGTGCGACTAATATCAATATATATAGTACCCTGTCACTATCTCAGTCAGCAATTTCACAATCCCCACGAAATGAGGCCCAACGATTGCAATCGAGAACTTAACTCGGGCAATAGAAAACACTTCAGTCGAATATTTGAGTGCCAGCCCAACGGGGTAGACCGATTGTATCGATTAAGTGGTGTAATCAACCCAACTCAATATCCACATATCAAATGATAGTACCGAGGCCGCGGCCTAGCAACCATCTGAGTCACCTATTGGGATCTCATTATACTGGCAATTAAGCGAGCGAAATGAATATCCTATTTAAATATGGATAGAACACTTGAAACATTCCATAATATGCCACTAATTGTGACTCTTCGAAATGTACGTCTAGTCCCCGAGATATTAACAACATCGTCTTCAGACGGTCTGCTTCGACACTTTGTAAGCTACGCTATGGAATTCTACTTAGATGCCTCAGATAGTACGGATTGACAGCTGATTCAGTTAGCTGACACATCCACGTGGCCTTTCATTTCGTTGACTACGACCACGACCACGATCTTGCCTTATCTATTGCCCCAAAAAAACGCATGCTTGGATTCTCGGTAATTTTAAACGTGCTGGTCACTACCTGGAAGTATATAATCTCGGGTAGACCAGGGTAGACGCTAGAAGTGAAACATATTATATAGCAGCGCTTGGTGAGTATCTAATCGTAAAATTACCTATTGATAAAGCTATATTTTAGACTCGGACTCGATAGATTTCGCCACCATGCGGTACCATATTCTAAACGTGTACTCGACCGTAAGATACCTTGTATCTACGCGAATAAAAAACACATAGGACAATATCAAACTTCATAGGGTAGTTGTCCAAGATTCCTAGACTGTCCCAGCGCACAGTTTGGTACAGTTGAGACAAAAGCTTTTCAGTAAAACTAATAAGACATTTTTGAATCTCGTTTTTTTCTTTGGCAACCGTAAAAAGGTTCGGCCCCTCCTAAGTTTCGGGCTATAAATTTCAACGTATTATCAAATGTTTATCGACCAAACACTGAGCATAATACGGTACATGACCCATAAATTACAGTACGGGGGCGCGATACCAGCGAAACCCGAAGCGAAAGCGAACGGAAGAGAAGGTTTCATGATGGGGCCAGGGGTAATGAATGGGCGTAAATCAATTAGAGGCTAACAATGCGATCAAAACCGATTTAATTGTGCCGAATGAACGGATTTTTCGTGCAGTCATGATGAACTGATTTCGTCGCAATCAGAGGATTATAGAGTTCCCCTTGTATAAGCGTTATAAAGCTTTCATTACGAAATGCACTCGGAGAGTTGTCATCGCGTGGATATCTAATGAACCCGTTCGGATCTTGTCAGCGATTCGAATGTTTCGAATGGGTGCAAACGAAATGTCGATTCCGATTTGGAATGGGGTCTCCGACTCTGGCTCTGGTCAAGCCTGTTCTCGGCTAGGAGTTGCTTCTTGCTGTCTGCATAAATTAGTAAAACACTAATTTCCAATTCCGATTTCAGTCATGCAAATGTTAATTGACCACTTAAGTTAAAACTTCATAATGATCGTTAATAATACCGAGCACGACGACGACCGCGAAGCAGCAGGCCAACGAGCAACGAACGGGCTGGCGACCATCCATCCCATCCCATGGCATCGCAAAGCAGCGACAACTGTAACCAAAAGAACAGGTTCAAATTGAACCTAACTAACTAGCCAGCGTGCTTGTCTTGGACCCGCGAAGCTCTCTTTTAAAGATATGCAACCTACAACAAGCTTACTTGGCACAAATTGTACACACACACGCACTCGCATACACACACACGGCTGAGACCTGTAACCGGGGGCTCTTAACTGTGCATTAATGATCTTTTCTGCCAGCTCGTTTTTTATAGCTTCTCTTTTATTAATACTCAGTACCCTCTGAAAATGGCTAAAACGACCCTAGAGAAGACACACAAATGAAAAATACACCTGGTTGATCAGTATAGTAGTACGGTGATAGCTGAAAGTCGTTTAGTATATAGAGGTAATGTTATGAATCTGGTTTCGAATATAAGTGAAATAGAACTACGTGAGAAAAACTATTGAGGTGGCGAAAACAATTTGCATATGAGCGGAGAGGAGCAGGTCTGGTAATCGAATTTAAGGGACTTTACAACACTGATTGAATCAGTTGGCTGGAATGTTAATTAAGTGTACTAAGTATCGATAAACCTCTAATGGGAAGTTTATCTTAATTGATCGGGCAACAGGTCGCAGCTGTGGATGGTGCCATGATGGATCTCCATGCGTACTTCCAGTGTACCCATGTGGAATGTATCTGGGTATATTTCGTACATTGTACATCCACACAAAGTGCACAATTTCCCAACTCGCTGCCGAGATGGAGTCATTTCCTGCTCGAAATGGGTCAAAAACTGCACAACTCGAGCTAGTCGGGGAGCCGCACATTAGCGTCCATTTATCAGTATGTGGCAAGCGGATGGTGGCCACTTGACTCGTGCCACCTGCCAGCAGCCGCGGAAACTCAGCTGCGCCATGTCAGACAATTGGCTGGCAAAAGCGACGCTCGACGGGTTGGAGCCTAGCGCAACTAACTCTCCTCTTGGCCACAGATAATTGAGCGTCCAATTTGAAGGCAGGCATGCCCGAGCACCCCTGCCTCGTCGCCCTGGTCCCACCTGGTTCGCTACTGTGCACGCTCCCACTCCAGTCGGGGTCTGACTGTAAAGTCGCCCTGCTCTTCCTCTCTCGGGGCACGCCTGCTCTTTAGCGATGCCACTTGGCACCGGTGCAGCGCCTCGCTGATCAGCGCAGGCGCCGGGTGGTACATCAAATTAGCATTGTGGCATAGAGTCAGACCTCGGAATGTGCAGCAAACGATTTGTTTACCTTTGGGCTAACTGTACCTCGTGCCGCCCATGCTGAAATGGAACTAATATGTCTTTTCACATTCATTACGCTTTAATTTCATGTGCTCCAATTGGTTTTCTGAGCTTTATTTCAAGACAATAGCCTAATACTCTTTTCATTCATGAAATATCAAGCTAACTCGCTGATACTCAAGTTGGGAAACTTGTTTGTTCATATGCAAAAATGTTAATCGATCATTGAAGAATTTTAATTGAGGGGGTAAGCCGACTTACTTTCCAACCAGTTGTGTATATGGGTGAGATATATACAATTTATATATGTATATATGCAGATATTACCGTTTGCGATTTGCATTTGTTTTATCTCTCCATGCGCTGCATGCAAAAGTATGAATGCTAATATGATAAACTGTGAATATACGCGGAATATACGAATATTCATGCACGACATATTTATGAATTGGGGCCACACTGGCAGGTGGCTGGTGGCACAGGTGGCAGATGGCGGCACCTGACTGGGCCACGACGGTGTAGCTAATAAGCTAGGCCATGCTCCTAATTAAAAAAAAAAAAAAAAAACTTGACGTATTTAAGCTCTTAGTTTCCATTGTTTTTCGACTTCGTTAGCTTTAAGCTAGCGTAAATTGTGCCGACCAAATCAGCGAAAGATGTGTTCAAGATGAAAGTAAACTAATCTCATGCTTTACACCACTCTTCGATTAATATTAAAATATCCTGCGAATTTCCCATTAATATATATACACGTGCAGCGGCAAAACATGCGCAATCGAAAGCTGATTGCTATGAGGCTGTGGTGCGGGTAATTTACAAGTTCAGCGAGCAATTAGCAGCCCTGGCGGAGGGAAGAAGAAGCACGAGATCTGCGAACTGCCATTTTGAATATGCATGAATTGCTTTTATAAACTGCGGTGACAAGGAGAACAGCGCCGTGAGTACTGAGTACTGGGAACTGAGAATAATATGAGATATGTGTATATTTAAATTTAACACGTAAAAAATTAGATAAATTTGCATAGAAATTGCAATGAACCTTAACTCGAACTAGAAGAAGAAGACGCAACAGCAGCAACAACTATAACGCGCTGCGCAGGCATCAGCAACAGGTTACAGGTTCGAACACTGTGCAGCAAAAACGGGCACATGTAAGGCAAACATGCCCAACACTTTCGCCATCTGCAGGGTATTTATGTGCTTAAGAATAATGCATAATTTTTTTTCTAAAAATTTATAATTAATTTTATTACATTACCCCAAAGTGCGCGCTATCCTGCTGGCCAGTGTTGCGTGCTGCATGCACACAGTGTTGCTTGCTGTAGTTGTTGTAATTATTAGCAAGTTGCTTTTTTTTTATTTTGTAACTCGCAGCTGGCAAACGACAAAATAAAAGCAAAGAGAGAGAGAGAGCGAGCGAGCAAAGAGAAGGCAAAGCAGAAAGAGAAGAAGAAAACAAAGATAAAACTTTATTTTTTTGCCATCTTTGGTTACTTTTGCTACTGTTGGCCATTTTATGCATTTGCCTTGGCCAGATACGCGATTTTTGAGTTTCTTGTTTATGTTTCTCTCCCTGCGGTTGTTGCTGTTGCTGTTTGGTTTTGTTTTATTTATAGCACAAAATGTTGTAGCAAGTTTGCCGCACTGCCGCTGCCGTCCTGCCTCGTCCGGCAACAGAGTTATTAATGCTTGGAATTTTCATAATCGAAACGAGTTTCCAGCACCGGCACCGGCAGCCAGCCAGGCAAGGAAGCACGCGCGGAGCTCGCTGACCGTTCCCCACTCCCCACACACTCCTCCCGCATTCCTCACCTACTGCGCGCCAAGTTGCAGAGACCTCGCGACTCCGCTGGCTGTCGTTGTTGCTGTTGCTGTTGCTGCTTTAATAACTAACGCCTCTCGCTGGCAAAAGTCAAGCTGGCCAAGCTGCGCTAAGCAAACGAAGACAAGCAACGTCCAGGAGTTGCAGCAGCGCGCGAAGCGGCAGCGAGACAGCAGCAGAGTTATGGCAAGACAAGCACACGCCTTGCGCGAACAGGTGAAGCGTTTAACTGTACGTCGGCGGATCGGATCCGAGTCGCGAAGTCGGAGTCAGAGTCAGATCGGTTGTCTCGGCTGACGGGGGCATGGAGCAGGCCAATTGAGCGGGGTGAGGTGCCATAGCAAGCCGTGGTTGGACTTTGCTTGGTTAGTTGCTGCGTTGCTGTACTTGCTCCTCCGCGCCGGCCCGCTGGCATTATTTATTTGAAACGTGAGTTTAATTAAAAAAAATAAAAATGCAGCGGGATTCTAATTCGATTTTCAATTAAAAACTTCAGATGTAGCATTTAAATTAATCATTCAACCTAATCACGTTCAATCGGATTAGTTTATACTAAATTCGGCTTGACTGCGGTTTCTTGCAAATTGTTTAAGATATTAAATTAATTTCGCAGCTATTTAGAGTAATTGAATTAAATTTAAATTATGAAATAACAAATTTAAAAAGCAATTGTTCAAACAAGGTAATTAAATGCAATCAATTAAATTAAAGAAATATAAAGCTATGGTACATAAAATGTAAGTAAAGAAAGAAAAGAAAACATAATAAGTATTATAGGCATTTAATGAGGATTAAACGAATAAAATATTAATACTGTATGATTTTAATTTGATTTTTTCCCTGATACTTAAAAGGTTTATATAATTCATTTAAATAAAAGAATAAAACTAGCTTTATCGAATTTCGATAGTCAAAGATCAAACACAAAACCGATTAATGAATAAATGTGAGTGTGCCTGTTGCGTGCCACGTAGTCAATGCCAGGGGCAGTCCCGACTTACAGGTAGCACCAAAGAAGCTAAAAAAGATGGAGAGGGACAGAAGATGAATGCCAAGTTGGCCAAGTTGGTTGGGTCAAATTAAGCAGCTCGACAACGACGGTAAAAGCTGTAATTTGCTTAAAAGCAGCGAACAAATAAAGGGTTTCAATGGCTCTCAGAGATGAGACAGGGACGGAGAGTGCGACAGAACAGAGGCACAGATAATGAATCGGGAATGAGGGCTATGACTGGGGCCTGGAACTGGAATTGCAACTGCAACTGAAACAGATCAGTGACAAGTGCATGTTGCACGCCGACAGCTGCTGCAATTTTGACTGCGCCACAGACTGATCTGCATGTTGCACACACTCACACACACACACACAAGAACACACTCACTCATGACATATGGATATGCCTGGCAGCGTGTGTTGGACCCTCTTGCCTTCGCATCCTGATCATAGTTTTTAATTAAGTAGCTTGTAGCTTTCCGACGCACTTGACTTGATGCGTTGCGGCGTTACACTGTGCTACAAAACAACGCTTAATACAAGAAATAAGCATAAATTCTATAAGAAGCGAAGCTTAGCTTTTAAATAGCTAAATTTCTTGGAGAAACCTCGACAATAAAACGGTTAAATATTCATATGCATAGTATCCAAAATATTATTAGTATTAGTATAATATAGCATAAGGAAGATCTGTGAACGAAGCTAATGATGAAGGTTCAGCGAAAGCACTAGAAAGAAAAAAGCTGTAAAATGTATGTTGAAAAATAAAACAAGAATTAAGAACTTAAAATCCCAAGTATATCATATGAAAGTATAGTATATTAAAAAACAAAATTATATGAGATAAGGAAAATATCTTCGTAAGAAACTCTGAATTTGAAATGTAAGTAACAATTAAATATATGCATAAGACAAATATGTGAAAGAACCTTTCGAAGAAGAATGGAGAAAAGATCTCCAAAGAAGCAAGAGATGTATTGTAAGTAAAGATATATTGTAGAAAGGTTGTTTAGCTGAGATTAGCCTGACTTTTCGCCTGTGTAATACTCACATCGTAAAGTTGCTTTCGGTATAAGCTCGCTTCTAAAGGCTTATCAACTCAATTTCATTGGAAATTTTGAACTATAATGTAGAAAGGTTGTTTAGCTGAGATTAGCTTGACTTTTGTCCTGACTTTTCGCCTGTATAATACTCACATCGTAAAGTTGTTTTCGGTATAAGCTCGCCTCTAAGGGGGCTTATCCACTCAATTTCATTGGAAATTTTGCCCTGCTTATTAATGAATAATATAAAATTATTGATTTCCAGAACTAAATCCGAAACAAATCTGGCAGAAACACACATTAAATAACTCTCTGTCGTTGCGCTGGGAATGCACATAAATTACTTTCGACATGTGCACAACGCACTTATCACAGTGAACTTTTTTCGGACACCCGCATGTTTCTGGGTTTTCTCTTATCGCGAATTATGGTCGGTGCTAATGAACTCGCTCCGTTATTTTGGAGCTCGCTCGGACATCTGCTGTCCCTATGTACATATAACTAAGCATTTACCGCATATTCTCGAAAATTTTTGCTATCGAGTGTGCGGTTTGGTTTCGCTTTGGGTTTCTCGATAGTCGAAACTTTGATTAGGCCAGCCAAGCGTGGTCGCATTACTCAAGCCGTCGCGCAGCTGAAATTCAATTGAGGAGGCTCGTGGGACCTGCTGGGACCCACAGCAGCGCCCAAAACATTAGCCAGAAATCCATTAAAAAACACGCACGCTCTGCAGCTGCATCGGCATCGGCATGGGCATGGGCATCAGCATCGGCATCGGGAGCGGCATCGGGATCTGGGGCGGCAGATGGAGAAAGAGAGAGAGAACGAGAGAGACTGAGGGGGCAAAGTGCTGGTGATAAATGCCCAAAGGCCTCCAAGCGCAACGTCGATAAAGCCGGCGCTGCATTGGGCCAAGCAACTGAAGACGGACTGTAGAGGAGTGAGTATAGGCATGGAGTTAGGGTACGACTGGAGAAACCTGGATTGGTACTGGCACTGAGCAAGCTTATCAAAAAAGAAAAATAAAAAAAAGAATACGCGACGAATGAGCAAGGAATTTTATTCATGAAATATTTTCCGCTTCACGCAGTCGAACGGAGTCGGGAACAGGTTCAGCTTGGAACTTGGAGCGGTCCCCGCCGAACCACTCCGCAAATAATTACATGTGAGTATGATCATGATGAGCATGCAAGTGTGTGAGTTTTGAGCGTGATAAAAATTAAGTATTTATTAAATGCCCGTTGCCCTCTTCGATGTCCCACAATGTTGGTAGTGCAGTACCCACTCGCGTTCAAACTTAGTTGCCCCCTTTAAGTGCGCACGATAATCATAAGGTGTGAAAAATTTATGAACACTCGCTGCAATTTCCATCGAGAGACCATACATACTGTCTGGAGGGGAGTACAAGAAATTAATTTTCAGATATTTGCATTGTAATGTAGCATTATCTAGCTAAAACATTGAGTTTTTTTTATTGAAAATTGACTTTGTTGTATAGAAAAATAAATAGGGAATACTTCTTTATAGAACATGGTCTCAGAGTAGAGCATGCTTTTTAAAAAAAACTCAAGCTTCTTGAGAAGAAACTGTAAATCCGGCATCTCATATATCTTAAGCTAACATAAGAACATTATAACTTGAAATAACCGAGTTGTTTCGGGAGTTACGATTGTGTTGTGATTTGCTTGAGACATCAAATTGTTTAAGTGCTTCGACTGTCAGTTTTGGCAGTTGCAGCTCCGTGAGGCCACTAAATCAAACCAGAAATCGGACTAGGCCTCTGGGCCTCTGGACCCGGTCCCGGTCCCAGTCACAGTCCCGGTCCAGGCCAGATTTATGGCCTGTTAAAAAGTCAGACGGCAAAGTGCCGGGCAATTGGTTAAAAGCTACACGCCAGATACAACACGCCCGATAACGGATCGACAACAATAACAGAACAGCACAACAGTAACAAATAAGAAACAAAAGAACAGAACAAAAGGAGAGAAGACGAAACGAGAAGAAGAACGCGCCACATGTCCAAAAAAGGATGCGAAGTGGGGCCGCGAGTTCATAAATAAAAGATGGCAAATGGCAATGCGAGAGGGCCCAAAAGGCAGGCAGGCGGACAGAACAATGGCCAGATGAAGTTGATGCAAGAAGGGATAGGGGAAGAGAGTGCAGGGTAAGAAAACGGGATGCCGAAGCCTGAAACGCTCAAACATGCAGACGTGACTTATTTAGGACAAATTGTTTGATTTACGTTCCATAATAAAAACGATAATACTTGTACGATCGAAAGCGGGCAAACGTAGTAGCTCTACAGATACGTACATATGTAATTCTATTATCGTTATTTCTAGCTATATCGAATGGATTTACGTTAAGGAAAACCTATTCGAGTTTTCCAAGTGCCAAGTGCTTCAAGAACATAAGACTGAAGATCCTAAGCTGAGATAGCTCTCACAGCGCAGATAACTGCGAGAGGGTTTCGTCTTCGTATCGATATTCCTCAATGTGTGAGTACACTTGGCGAAATAAGTAGTAGAAATTATACATACTTTTGAAATGTGTAGAATAGCATATTAAAATATTTATAACAGGATTTACAAATTTAAAAGGAGTTGCTTTCATATTATTTGGAAAGATATATCAATTAGTAAAAACTAAAATACAAATAATTATTTTGTTACGCAATAAATAAGAAAATTTTGAATAAATGAACAAATTGCAATTATGATTAATAAAGATTTATATGTATTTGGATATACTTACATTAAGAACTGAATTTCTGAATGTTTTCAGATTAGTTATGGTTGCAGTTCTATTTCAGTATGTTGTTTGCATATATAGCTTTATATTACTTATATCATACATATACATAAGCATATGCATATTTTTCAAAAAACTAAAAAAACTAACTAAATTATTTGAAAATTATTGTGTATCCTACATGGAAGAAACATTATCTACAAAACACAAAAGCTACAAGATTTTATTAAATTATACCTTGCAACCAAAATTACTTTTTCTGCCAGTGTAGATATTGTATATTGTGTATGCCTACAAATATGAATACACGCACATTAAAACACACTCGACATAGCGACATGGGCTTAGCTGGTTATTTGACACCTTGTACTTCTCTCCCTCTCTCTGTGTGTGTGTGCGTGCGTGCACACTCACTCACTTGTGCTAACCATTCGATTTCGATACTCGACTTCCTCATTCCCTCATGCACCCTGCACCATTTACCATGCTACTGGCCTGGCCAATGAAGCGTTTCGGTTCGGGTAAGCCCAGAAAGAGCATAAAGCATAAGTAGAAACACACATGTGAGCATAAGTGTGTGTGTGTGTTTGTGTGCGAGTGTGTATTGGTGCAGCCAAGGATGTCAGCTTGCTGCCTGGTGGTGGCTTCGTCTAAGAGCGCAGCGAGGTCATTGCCATATCCTGACAGCGATCGGGCGACAACGCGATACAATCAGGAATGGAGCAGGTGGAGTTGGAGTTGGAGTGCGAGGGGTGCCACGTGAATTTCTCGCCTAATTTATGTTTTGTGCGTCTTGCTGCTTCTCCACGCTAATCACAGCTCATGAGAACCAAGAAGAAAATAATAATAAAAAATGCCGCAGCGCGTTGGGTTCATGTTCGACTCGCCTCGTGTTTCGGTTAATTCTTTTCCATTTCGAATATATAATTTGGCCGCTGACTGTGTGACACAGTTTGTAACGAAGTTGGTAGAGAGTATTCCATATCGTATATGGGTAGTTTGTTGTTGTAGATTGCTCGCTGGGGGCATAATTAAAATTTATGTTGAAGTTGGGTTAGGTTCCGATCGCATCGGTTCGGATTCATTAGACGCCTTCGACTAGTCGCGGCTTAATTAAAAAGTTTCATAAATTTTCGACAATCTGCGTTGCGCCTCCACCTGTTTTACCAGTTAAAAAATCCTATTCATAGATCGTACATAAAAATGCCGCCGACTGGGGAGTGTCAGATAAGCCCAAGAGAATTTGAGGCAAAAGAGTTGCATTAGATTCGGAAAGGTTGTCATATTTATGGATAGATTTAATTGAAACTGATGAAAATATTGCCTAGATCGTTAAAGTTCCCCTTAAACCGAATGATCTGTACTAAAATGTAGTAATATCTATAATTAAAAGCTTACAATCTTCGATCTGACAGTGTAATAAATAATCCACGTATGTATGACGTCAGTCTCGCAATTCCCTGGCCATAAATAAAACGCACACGTATGCAGTATATCCTGTTCAGTCCGTCATATCGAACCCAGGAGACGCTCCACACTCACATACACACACACACGAAGCCACTTGGTTTTAATGGGCAGCTCCATGGGTACTTGGGAAACCCGAGAAACAGGAGATGCCCCAAGTCAAGTGCGGCAAGTGCAACGCGTTACCCTCGAACCTCGGCGAGGGGCACACGTGATTAGCATGCAAGAGGCGACAGCTTTGTCGACAGCGACTGCGACTGCGACAGCGACTGCGACTGAGGCAGCGACTGCAACTGCAACCGCTGTGACCAGTTGACAGTTGTCAAATCCACTTAGGCTTCTCGTGGTAAACATTTTGTGACGAGCCTGTGAAGGATTTATTTAAGTGCAGAGCGAACAGACTGAGAGACAGACAGGCAGACAGGCAGACAGACAGACAGACAGACAGGCAGACAAGCAGACAGACAGGCAGACAAGCAATCAGACAGACAGACATGCAGGCAGGCAGGCTGCAGGCTGTAAGACTAAACTGAAACTAGGCTCATACGAAAGCTCCGATTATTGTCCATACTGCACATCGAAGGAGTCAGCGACAGCTGCCACCTGCGGTTGATTTACTTAGGAGTCATAGCGGGTAGCCCTGAAATATGTATAACGATTGCGCTGAGCTCATTGAAATCGTTTCGACTTGAAAACAGTTGTTCAACTTTAACTCAAATACCCAAGGAAATGTTTCATTAGGGTCAAGATACTCTATACGGTTTCTTATGTTTACTAGAGCATTTGAAATCGGCTGTAGTCTATACTTTTCAAAACTTATTAAAATTCTATGGAATTTCAAAATTTGCTTGCATTTCCATGAACAGTTCCGGGGAAATCAAGAAAACGTGTGATTTTCTTAGGGATTTCAAAAAGATTCTACTTATATGTTCTTATACTTATGTTCTTAATCCATATACTTAACATTATTATAGGACATACAATACAACTTGATCTTGCAGGTATTAGATGAACTTTTGCATTGAAGAGGAAGGTTTTCAGCAAACACACTCACACACACAGGCCAAGCAAATAATAAACATATATACGAAACACGAATTAACTGCAGGGCAACTAACATAGTCGTTTAAAGCCGTTGGCATTGGAGAAGTACAACCAGATGCCAACCAGATCCAACTGTTTCAATAAACAAAACAAATGAAAGGTTTCTGTTTCAGTTTCAGTTTCGGTTTCTTATTTTATGTTCAGCTGTTTTCTGGTCCTCAAGAGCGGTGAAGTGTGGGGTAAGAGGGAGGTAAGGTTGGTATACTATTTACCCTGCAGTGTGTTGACACAACGACAGCAACAACAACAACAACAACAACAACAACGACAGCAGAGCAAAGAGAGCGAAACAAGTTTTCTTTACATTATTCCGAATTTTCGAATATTCCGTTGATTGCGCGTGACAGTGGGCAAAAAATGACAAAAAGAGAAAATGATTGAAAATGAAACTGAAACCGAAACTGAACGTCAATCACAATTAAGAGCATAATGCAATAAGGGACACTCGTGCAGAAGAAGGAAACAGCTCTATAAATCACACAAAAACTTCTTGCAATTGTCGCTGTCGTTGCACCGTGCAACAGGTGACAAACGGGCATGCCCGACTTGTCGATCAGGTAGTAGGGGAGCGGAGTTGGGGGGAGGAAAGAAAGACAACAGAAAACATCTGTGAAATTATTTCACACTTTGAGTGAAGTGATCCGTCAGCCTCGTTGCCGTTTGACTTTGACAATTTATGGCCCGCACATTTGTCTTTCTTTCTTTCACTTGTTGCGCTTTTTGTGAGCCAACTTCATTGCTTTCCACCTCCAGCCCACCCCTCTACCCCTCGGTTCACGTTTTTATGATCTGCTTGCCTCTGCTCCTCGAAACATGACTAACGTAGGGCATATGCGGTCGTTCTCTGTGGTTAATGTAGTTAACGCCATTAAATTTGGCATATACCTTCCTAATTACTTTACGCATAACAAGTATATTTCAAATGACAAGTGGCACTTGCAATTATCGAGAAAATCAAGAAACCTCGTGCTCGATTTGGGTAATGCATGCCATAACACTATTTGCTGCAGCTGCAGGGTATCTAACAGTCGAGTGCAACAGTCTATGGCTTGCCTTACTACTTTTTGCTTTTGCAGTCGATTTTGCCTTTGGCTCTTCTGCTCCCGCCGATGTTTCTTCAGCTTCTTCGGCGGCGTCGTCTCTGCACTTGGCCACATTGTCTGGCTGTGGCTGTGGCCTTTGAAGTGCGCTCATTTTGACAAATCTGTGTCACTGCTGGGGCCATCAAAGAGGCAGCCGAAGCAGCCAGTCGATCTTCGATTGTCGATCGTCGATCTCACCTCTCTCAGCTGCCATCTTCGTATTTCGAATTTCGATTTTCTACTATTGATGGGTGACACAAAACGTGGTTTAACATGGGCTGGGTGAACGGAACGGAACGGAACAACATGTGGGGGATACGAGTGTGATGAGAAGCACGATCTATTCAACGATCACAAAAGGTGAATCAAGTAATAAAAAAAAGACGCATTCACCTGTTTCACTCGAATCGAATCAAATCGTATCGAAACTAGTTTAAATGAGTTGTGAAACGAGTTTCTAGAGACACTTCACGGAATACCCATTATACCCGTACACCCGAAAGTATGCCCTGTGGGAACAGTTTCCATTCTTCCAAGCAGACCACTTCGATATTTGCGTATGATTTGGTCTATCTAATCGGGGGAGAAATTACCGGGAATTGATTTGGGAATCAATTATAGTCAGTACCAATAGCTAGATAGTACTATATCGAGGGGGAAGTATTCCGAAAATGCTAAATTAATTTGAAATAGCGTCCGGCAATCTAATCTCGTCCAGCAATGAATCACCTGTCCACATATAAAAGGTGTAGGTACAATAATAGCCCGGCTAGTTCTACTCGAAGATTGTGTAAAATATGAAAGTACTGCAATTGATACTGTCCGCACTGTGCCTGCTGGTGGCCAGTGGTTATGCCTACGAACAGGTGGTACCCTACAAGAAGTATCCCGCCTCCTGTGTGGAGGCAAAGCCCAAGAAGAACGGTATCCAAAAGATTCAGGTGAACGGCAGCGAACCATTCAACGTGTACTGCGATGTGAGCACGGCCGGAGTGGGTTGGCTGGTGATCCAACGCCGTGTGGATGCTAATCTTAACTTCTTCCGCAACTGGACAACCTATCAGGACGGTTTCGGTGATCCTGAGGCGGGTTACTTTATTGGACTGAAGCGTCTGTACAATTTGACTCGCTCGGAACCGCAAGAGCTGTACGTGCATCTGGAGGATTTTACCGGGCAGACTCGTTATGCCAAGTACGACAGCTTTGCTGTGGGCAACGAGACACAGCAATACGCTCTCAACGTCCTGGGCAACTACACTGGTACGGCCGGAGACGCATTAACCTACAGCAAGTACATGAAGTTCAGCACCTACGACAGGGACAACGATAACAGCACCATCAACTGTGCCGCACAGTTCTCTGGAGCCTGGTGGTACAATAGCTGCATGTACAGGTAGGAGTTGGAGGGGATACTAGCTCATTACTGAAGGAAACTAACTTTGCGCCCTCTTCTCGTGTTTCCAGCAACTTGAACGGACAGTATCTGGGCGGAGAGTACGCCAGAGATCTGATGGGTCGCGGTGACTGCTGGGCGCAGTGGAAGGGCATCGACTATGCCTACAAGACGGTCAAGATGATGATCAAGCCGAAGACAAATTAGTTTAAAGATATACATATAGCCATGTGATTTCTATAAATAAAACAAGAAACCCAAGAGAGACCTAGCTAAGACTCTTGATCCTAGACGGATTCCTAGGCTGACAGCCGCGCGTCTCGCTCTCGCTCGCACTCTCTCTCTCTATTTCTCTGTTTCTGGTCCGGCATGCTCCACATTCTGTGTTCAGCTTGACAAGCGACAGATCAGGCCAGAGCAGAGACGACACATTGTCGGGGTCTTCAAAATAGAAACGCTTAATTGCGAGTATTACGTTGGAAAATGATACCAATAAAAAGAACAGCTAACGGCCCGGAGAGATGGCGTTTTGGAGGCGAAATTAGATCAGAATGCGACATCTTCACGCACTAAATGTGCTATATATACGCCATATACACTATATACATCGCACACTCGCACACTCAATGTGATGTTCGGTGTGGCGACAGCTCGAAATTTTCTAAAAAATGCCGTGAACAATTTTCGAAAACGAAACATTTTGAAAGAATTTTCCAAAAACTCACGCGGCCTCGTAGACCATGGCGGCGACAAAGACATTTTCATTACTTAGATACCCTTTGGTTTATAGAAGGGGGCAGCCAGGGCAGCTACACTGTAGAATTGTCAACGATACGATTTGCAACGTATCGATTTTTTACGTATCAATACTCAACAATATCGAACTTGTCAATTAAATACACAAAATACATTTATGTGGGATATGAAGTAGGATGGATTACTCATATATTGTTGAAGCTAGTTACAATTAAGTATTCAGTCACAGACTGTTGTCTGTGACTGTCGTAGGGTATTCGCAATTCGTTGTATTGTGTGAAGCTTACGCTGTCGCTTGTCGCTTTTTCCGTGTTTCCCGTAGAAGTGTGGAAACATTAGGCCCAGAATACGCATCATTTTGTGAAGCCATCAGCCACGGCACAATTTTCATTTTTGAGTTGGAAATTAAGAGATGTTCTACGTTTTAATGCCTACTCCCCCAACCACCCCTACCGACTGCTCCGCCTCCCTTCTCGAGCGGAGTCACTCTAGTTTTGTGGGTGGAGGTAGGTGTCGCTAAGAGTGCCTGCCTGTCTGTCCGTCCGTCCGTCTGTCTATCTGTCTGTCTGCCTTGTAGTGCGTGCTGCTGCTTGTAGGTGGGCGTAGGTGTGCGTGTGTAATATGTGTGTGTGTGTGTGGCGCTGTCAACTGCTGTTGAAAGATTTTCGTGTCGCTGTTTCCATGCCGCCTGCCACCGCGCGACACAGACGAAATTCTTGAAAAACATTTTTAAAAACTTTTTTGAAAACGCAAGAAAAAAAAATAAAGGAAAGCGAAATTGTTTCTAGCTGCCTTGTTGCTTGTTGCCTTCGCACGTAAAAAGATTTAGCAATAGCAATGAATTTAGTTAATTTATGGCGTTATTAATGACATTTTGAAATATTAACAGAAAAGAAAAGCAGAAATGCTGAGGAAACCGAGAAAAGCGAGAAAACCGAAAAACAGATAACTACAAAAACGAAATACGTCGAGCAAGAGCAACATATCTTTTATTTAACGCATCTTTCAGTTGATCACATGTGCCGGTATAGCACGCCATACCAACTCAACCTCAAACACCCCATAAGTCTGCTGCTAATGCTCGATTTCCGCTCCTTCTGCGAACAAAAGACAACTTCTCTGACTGGGTCAATCAGTTATGTCAAAAGAAGTATCTTGATATAGCATATAGAAATCTATATCTTGGGCTCATCAATATGCAGAATATTCAAGCAATTGCGTATGGCACGAGCTGATCGAAGCGATTAACCGATCAAGCGATCAACCTGCATAAAATGCAAATAATGCGAACAAAGAAACCAAACCAAAAAAAAAACAAAAATAAATAAAAAGCAAAGAACAAAAAAAGAACCGCCAATCAAAAGGCTACACATTTACGATTCAATCAATGGCATCTTTCAGGGTTTTCGGGTTTTGCTCTCTCTCTCTCTCTCTCTTTATTCGCGCTTCGATCTTGAGAATCGCTCGAATTTACATTAACTCGAGAACAAAGTGTAGCATAATTATGCAAATACTCGAGTTTTGGTTCGAGTCTGTCGCTTCCCCTGGCAACCAGATCGGGCTACACAAATATTTGCTATATATATACATGTGT
Source organism: Zaprionus inermis (assembly GCA_018151445.1). NCBI lineage: Eukaryota > Metazoa > Arthropoda > Insecta > Diptera > Drosophilidae > Zaprionus > Zaprionus inermis. The sequence continues at coordinate 2,493,722 of JAECXD010001572.1, read as the reverse complement.
TTGTTCCATGTTTCGACATTTAGCTCACAAAACTGCGCTTAAACGTTCGCCACAAATCACCAATCAAAAATTCCACAGGTCTCTCAGGTCTCGGAGCCTCAGCTGATAACCCGACACAGACTCCGAACCCGAATTCAAATCGGCGCTTAATTAATGCTATTTAGATGAGATTTCAACAGCGTTCCCTATCAGGGAATGAAACTGTTGCATGTGCGCATTCCTGGCAAGCTACTTTGATCCCATTAGACAGGGTGGAGAATATACAAGGTTACTGATTACTCTCGGACACGGCGTACTTTATAAATAGGGATGGAAAATCACTGGGTCTTTGGTGGGGAAAAATCATGAATGAATTGAGCCAAGAAATAAGAAAGTAAGCTAATGTATACCCATATATTTGACAGACACACCAACTTAGTATGCTATACTATATATGCTATTAAGAACATAAATAAATACGCGACACGCTAAACGCATGTGACATTTTTATTGGCTGACTAGATGAGAAAAAAAACTACCTATCTACACGATCTTTAAAGATTTGCAACGTTTTCGAATCAAAATTATATATAGTATAGAGTAAAGATCTCTTGCGTGTCGGTAATTTATTGCATAATTATCAACAAACTATGGCAAAGCATAAGTTTTCTTTTTCGTGATTTTCAGAAACAATGAGCAGGCGGATTAACATATCTTTCACCCCGCGCAAATTAATAAAATAAATCTTAATGTACATCAAACCGAACCGCGGTGAGTCGAGCCCGAGTCTCTCGGATTGGTTTCTTAAAAATGCATAAGGTGTTCGAGATGGAATGAGATCTACTGGCTGCCAAGAGCTAAGGGACCCCTCTTTATCTCTTTCTCTCTCTCTCTCTCTCTTCTAAACATGATCATATAAGTTTTTATGAGAAATGTCATAAAAACCAACATGATCCGAGAGCAACAACAACAAGCGAAAGCAACATCGTCAAGAGATCGAAACCATATACATAATTTGCATAAAATCACCTGAAAAACGTTAAATATTTCCAGCTTATGCCATGAAATGCTCATAAAGTTCAAGATAAAGCGGCAAGACCCGAGTCGCTGCTCAGAGTTTTATGTAAAACGAGACCAAAAGCGTTAAGGCAAAGAGAAGAGTTGGTGAATCTCAGACATATAGTGCACTGGCAAAAATTCTGATAGATTTAAAATTTTAGCAAAAAAATAACCGAATACTTTT